>JAVANC010000010.1:43743316-44943316 GCA_033319125.1 Parnassius glacialis
TTTTTCAACTTTCGCCCATTATAAGATGGTTCTCCTTGTACTCTACACTCCATAGACTCAAGAAAAGATTTTCGTATGTTTTTTAAAACTTAGATTATAGATCCGAGTCTGAGGTACCTATAAGAATCCAAAATACTTTTTAAATTACATTTTGTTTTTATTGTGCCATATTTTGTATCTAGTTAGTTACTGAGACTACCGGAGAAATTGGTCGTAAATTTTAATTTGGCTATAAAATACATAATGAACTTTAGAAATCGCACTGGTAGTTTCAGAGATTAGCGTGTTTAAACAAAAAAAAAAAACAAAACACTTCCGCTTAATATTAAGTATAGATAGATTATGGGCTCACTGGGATACTGGGATACAGCCGTGTAGTGGCGGTTAAGAATATCCACTACCCCATATCTTCCCGTGGGTGTCGTAAAAGGCGACAGTGGGAAACAGGCAGGAGATGGGCAGCAGCATCTTCCTGGTAGCGGCAAAATACAATAAAAAAACTGCGGTTGCCAACCCGCTCGCCAAGCGTGTCAACTATGGCAATATACCTCCCATGATGAAAGTTACGAAGAGACGGCCCCCAGTCCACGACGGCCCCGCTATTCCTGGCTACGGTGGCGACCATGGTAACGGCGGGGCAGGGGGTGCTAAGAATCTCCGGTGGATGTTCGGTTGCCACCTACGACGACTCGAACTGGCAACATACAACGCACGCACCCTGAGGACTGACGAGAAGATTGTGGAGCTGGAAAAAGAGATAGACAAGTTACGCTGGCATATTATAGGATTATCCGAAGTCCGAAGAGAGGGGGAGGACACGGTAATCCTCGAATCCGGCAACTTGCTGTATTACCGGGAGGGCGACCATCTGTCCCAAGGAGGTGTCGGATTTATCGTCCACAAGTCTCTCGTTAACAACGTTGTAAAGATTGAGAGTGTGTCGACGAGGGTTGCGTAACTTATACTCAGAATCACCAAACGGTATTCGCTGAAGGTCATACAGGTTTACGCACCAACCTCGGCACACCCCGATGAGAAGGAGGAGGAAATGTATGAGGATATCTCTAGAGCCATGCATTCCTCCAAAACCCACTATACGGTGTTAATGGGAGACTTCAATGCAAAACTAGGCACAAGAGAGAACGGTGAGCTGAAAGTGGGGAAATTTGGAATAGGGCAACGGAACCCAAGGGGCCAGCAACTGGCCGACTTCATGGAGAAAGAGGGACTCTTTATGATGAAATCTTTCTTCCAGAAGCGGCCCCACAGGAAGTGGACCTGGTCAAGCCCCGACGGTTCGACAAAAAATGAGATTGACTTCATTATGACGACCAGACGACAACTGTTCAGTGATGTCTCAGTGATCGCGAGGGTGAAAAACAGCAGCAATCACCGAATGGTTAGATGCACACTGAACCTAAACGTTAAGTTGGAGAGGTCTCGTCTAATGAAGTCAACGCTCCGTCCCCCTCATGCTCCAATCCAAAGTCCCGAAACCTTTCAGCTCGAGTTACAAAACCGCTTTCAGTGCCTAGAAGACTGCAATGAAGTGGACGATTTGAATGACAAGCTCGTGGAAACTGCCCATGCGGTCGGAGCTAAGTTCTGCAAGACTCGCCGCAGAAGAACACAAAAAATCTCCGATCACACTCTTAATCTCATGGCTGTTAGACGGGAGATGAAGCTACATTCTTTAACAGATTTGACAGCATACAGGCAACTGAACAGACAGATGTCCAAATGCATGCGGTGGGACTTACGCAACTTCAATACAGCTCGTATTGAAGAAGCGATCGAGCGGAACCAAGGCTCCAAAGTCTTTGCCAGAGATTTGTCTGCCAGAAAGTGCCAACTGTCAAAGCTGAAGACCGAGTGTGGCAGCATCGTTTCCGGGGCACCTGAGATTTTGAGTGAGATTGAGAGGTTCTATGGGCAGCTGTACACGTCATCGTTGGAATCACACGTAAGTGTGAGTAACGACCCGAGTCCTGGACGTCAGTCTGAGCGAGATTAGAATGGCTCTCCAGCACCTTAAAAACGGCAAGGCCCCAGGCGAGGATGGAATTACAGCGGAGCTTCTGAAAGCGGGTGGAAGACTGGTACTTGAACTCCTTCAGAAGCTCTTCAATTCCGTCCTCCATGGTGGCATTACACCGGAGGCGTGGAGCAGAAGTGCGGTGGTCTTGTTCTTCAAGAAATGCGACAACGCTCTCTTGAAGAACTACAGACCGATTTCCCTTCTGAGCCGCGTATACGTGCTGTTTTCGAGAGTCATTACGAATCGTCTCGCGTGCAGACTTGACGACTTCCAGCCTCCCGAACAAGCCGGTTTCCAAAAAGGCTTTAGCACCATAGACCACATACATACCCTTCGGCAAATTGTACAGAAGTCCGAGGAGTACAATTTGCCACTATGTCTGGCGTATGTGGACTACGAGAAAGCCTTTGATTCCGTCGAAATTTGGGCGATGCTGCAGTCCCTTCAGCGGTGCCAAGTTGACTGTCGGTATATCGAAGTGTTGAAGTGCTTGTACAGTAGAGCTACGATGGCTATCCGAGTACAGAACCAGAGTACGAAACCTATCCAATTGCAGAGAGGTGTAAGACAGGGTAACGTCATATCCCCGAAACTCTTCACCGCTGCATTGGAAGACGTTTTCAAGCTTCTGGACTGGAAAGGATACGGTATCAACATCAATGGTGAGTACATCACTCACCTTCGATTTGCCGACGATATAGTCCTTATGGCAGAATTGCTGGAGGACCTAAGCAATATGCTCAATGACCTCAATAGTGTTTCCCAACGGATAAGTCTTAAGATGAACATGGACAAAACAAAGATCATGTTTAATATCCATGTCACACCTATGCCGGTAGTTGTTGGGAACACTAAGCTCGAAGTTGTTGACGAGTATGTTTACCTGGGACAAATAGTCTGACTAGGTAAGTCCAACTTCGACCGAGAGGTCAATCGACGGATTCAACTCGGTTGGGCAGCGTTCGGGAAATTACGGCACATCTTCTCGTCAGGTATACCTCAAAACTTGAAAACGAGACTGTACACCCAGTGCGTGTTACCATTGATGACATACGGAACTGAGACGTGCTCCTTCACTGCTGGCCGGATGAGGAAGCTCTAGGTCGCTCAGCGAGCTATGGAGAGGGCTATGCTCGGAGTTTCTCTGCGTGATAAAGTCAGAAATGAGGATATCCGCAGTAGAACCAGATTGACCGACATAGCCCAACGGATTAGTAAGCTGAAGTTGCAATGGGCCGGCCATATAGCTCGAAGAACCGACAACCGATGGGGAAGAAAGGTTCTCAAGTGGCAGCCTCGTACCGGCAGGCGAAGTGTAGGCCGTCCCCCACTAGATGGAGTGACCACCTGGTAAGATATGCAGGAAGTCGATGGATGCAGGTGGCTCAGGTCCGTGCTTTGTGGCATTCTTTGGGGGAGGCCTATGTTCAGCTGTTGACTTGTTAAGGGCTGTAATGATGATGATGATGATGTTCTACTAGCATCTAAAAATCAAAACTCCACGTTTCTCGCATAAAATCGTATCTAACAATTATATTGAACATATAATTGATCAAACAACTCGTGAGTGGACACTGTGTCGGTTGTTTGCAGCGGCTCAAAAAAATCGCTGTACAAATACAAAATATTCGAAAAACATAATAATAATAATCTCTGATTATCTTTATATATAAAAATTACGTGTCACGTTGTTTGTCCGCGATGGACTCCTAAACTACTGAACTGATTTCAATGAAATTTTTGGTCAATGTGCAGTTTGGTCCAACTTAAAAGATAGGATAGCTTACATCTCAATTCATAGTCGCAATACAATATTATTTTATTGAAAATTATTTGTCTATTATTTGACAGTCACAAATCTGTTAGCTCCAAACGATTCTGTCAGATGACGATTGCTGTTGACTGGATTGAGTAAATATTTAATAGATGGCGCTATGTTAAAAATGCAAATGTTTAATATAAGCTACAATTTAGTAGTGTAACCATCACATGTTGCTGTAAGTATTCAACAAATAGAACCGATTTTAAAAAAAAATTGCAGACTGTGTGCAGTTTGGTCCAACTTGAGAGATAGGATAGTTTTTATCCCGATAAGTCACCCTCAATTTTTTTATTGCTAATTTCAGGAGTTTTTTTAGGAAAGCAAATGGTCGTTCGGAAAGGGCAGAACAACGTCTGCCTGGTCAGCTAGTTATTAATATAAAAATCAGAGATTTTTATTACAATGTTTTAAAAGCACAGAATAAATAATAGTAATACGTACTAAAAGTAAGTACGATGTATATATTTAAGTATATTTATACTTAAATACGAGTAACATGCGATACGAATACGTGTGACATGAATGATGATATGATGATGAGTCGTGCACTTTTGGATTTTCCAAATTTTTTTAAATTGAAGTTTGACATATAATTATTGCAAAATTGGAAGTGTAATAATAAGGTTATTAGTGAAAACTTCTGGGTATTTAAACTATTAAAAAAATTACGTATAATCATGTTATACGTAATTTTTTGCGCTTAGAGCATGCGCCATTGGATTTACCAATAGTTTTTTTTTTTTACTTTTTTACACAATAAGTTATCGTAATGTGGGCTAATGATTTCACGCTCACCAGAATTCGTTAGTTAAGAGTGAGGTGAATTTATTTGTTACACAATGATTGAAAAATTAAGTTTTAACTAAAAGTTCATCGGTTTCTAGCGTGTACACAGCAATGCCTCAGTGGTTTGCTCGAACTTTTTGCACATTTTTTAACTCTTTTTTAATTTTTCCACTTTTAGGAATATCCATACTTTGGTTTATCCATTTCTAATCTGATTAATACAAAATATGACTAATATTTGAGAAAGGAACATTAACCTTTACAAATGTAAAAGTTAATGTACGATAAAATTAACTTCCCCGGCCGTGAAATCAATCAAATATTTCACCTCATTCCTAAATGACGCCGCCCTGGTGGCAGATAAAAACGTTGCCTAGCGATGTACCATAACGTAAGTTGGCGTAATATAAGATATGCCACTGCCACTGATTTATGTTTGTCATAGTAAGCCGACGCTATCGCTAGATCTATAACGATTTCAACGATCAAACAACTATTTCGTTTGGAGAAATGCTTTTTGACATAGCTCAGTAACTAATACAAAATTGTAGTGTTGTGTCATGAGTCAAAATTAAAATAAATTTCATAAATAATTAAAATTACTACTACTGTTACTAGTAACTATTATGTTTTAAAAATTGTGGGACAGTACCTAATAATAGGGTCATAAATTTTGGAATGGAACAACGGCAAAATACAATGAAAAACTGCGGTTGCCAACCCGCTCGCCAAGCGTGGCAACTATGGCAATATACCCCCCATAATACGAAGAGACGGCCCCCAGTCCCCGGCGGCCCCGCTATTCCTGGCTACGGTGGCGACCATGGTAACGGCGGGGCAGGGGGTGCTAAGAATCTCCGGTGGAGGTTCGGTTGCCACCTACAACGACTTGACCTGGCAACATACAACGCACGGACCCTGAGGACTGACGAGAAGATTGTGGAGCTGGAAGAAGAGATAGACAAGTTACGCTGGCATATTATAGGATTATCCGAAGTCCGAAGAGAGGGGGAGGACACGGTAATCCTCGAATCCGGCAACTTGTTCTATCACCGGGAGGGCGACCATCTGTCCCAAGGAGGTGTCGGATTTATCGTCCACAAGTCTCTCGTTAACAACGTCGTAAAGATTGAGAGTGTGTCGAGGAGGGTTGCGTACCTTATACTCAGAATCACCAAACGGTATTCGCTGAAGGTCATACAGGTTTACGCACCAACCTCGGCACACCCCGATGAGGAGGTGGAGGAAATGTATGAGGATATCTCTAGAGCCATGCATTCCTCCAAAACCCAATATACGGTGTTAATGGGAGACTTCAATGCAAAACTAGGCACAAGAGAGAACGGTGAGCTGAAAGTGGGGAAATTTGGAATAGGGCAACGGAACCCAAGGGGCCAGCAGCTGGCCGACTTCATGGAGAAAGAGGGACTCTTTATGATGAACTCTTTCTTCCAGAAGCGGCCCCACAGGAAGTGGACCTGGTCGAGCCCCGACGGTTCGACAAAAAATGAGATTGACTTCATTATGACGACCAAACGACAACTGTTCAGTGATGTCTCAGTGATCGCGAGGGTGAAAACCGGCAGCGATCACCGAATGGTTAGAGGCACACTGAACCTAAACGTTAAGTTGGAGAGGTCTCGTCTAATGAAGTCAACGCTCCGTCCCCCTCGTGCTCTAATCCAAAGTCCCGAAACCTTTCAGCTCGAGTTACAAAACCGTTTTCAGTGCCTAGAAGACTGCAATGAAGTGGACGATTTGAATGACAAGCTCGTGGAAACTGTCCATGCGGTCGGAGCTAAGTTCTGCAAGACCCGCCGCAGAAGAACACAAAAACTCTCCGATCACACTCTTAATCTCATGGCTGTTAGACGGGAGATGAAGCTACATTCTTCAACAGATTTGACAGCATACAGGCAACTGAACAGACAGATCTCCAAATGCATGCGGCGAGACTTACGCAACTTCAATACAGCTCGTATTGAAGAAGCGATCGAGCGGAACCAAGGCTCCAAAGTCTTTGCCAGAGATCTGTCTGCCAGAAAGAGCCAACTGTCAAAGCTGAAGACCGAATGTGGCAGCATCGTTTCCGGGGCACCTGAGATTTTGAGTGAGATTGAGAGGTTCTATGGGCAGCTGTACACGTCATCGTTGGAGCCACACGCAAGTGTGAGTAACGATCCAAGGGCGAGTCTTATCCGACATTATTCCGATGATATCCCGGACGTCAGTCTGAGCGAGATTAGAATGGCTCTCCAGCACCTTAAAAACGGCAAGGCCCCAGGCGAGGATGGAATTACAGCGGAGCTTCTGAAAGCGGGTGGAAAACCGGTACTTGAAGTCCTTCAGAAGCTCTTTAATTCCGTCCTCCATGGTGGCATTACACCGGAGGTGTGGAGCAGAAGTGCGGTGGTCTTGTTCTTCAAGAAAGGCGACAACGCTCTCTTGAAGAACTACAGACCGATTTCCCTTCTGAGCCGCGTCTACGTGCTGTTTTCGAGAGTCATTACGAATCGTCTCGCGCGCAGACTTGACGACTTCCAGCCTCCCGAACAAGCCGGTTTCCGAAAGGGCTTTAGCACCATAGACCACATACATACCCTACGGCAAATTGTACAGAAGTCCGAGGAGTACAATTTGCCACTATGTCTGGCGTATGTGGACTATGAGAAAGCCTTTGATTCCGTCGAAATTTGGGCGGTGCTGCAGTCCCTTCAGCGGTGCCAAGTTGACTGTCGGTATATCGAAGTGTTAAAGTGCTTGTACAGTAGGGCTACGATGGCTATCCGAGTACAGAACCAGAGTACGAAACCTATCCAATTGCAGAGAGGTGTAAGACAGGGTGACGTCATATCCCCGAAACTCTTCACCGCTGCATTGGAAGACGTTTTCAAGCTTCTGGACTGGAAAGGATACGGTATCAACATCAATGGCGAGTACATCACTCACCTTCGATTTGCCGACGATATAGTCCTTATGGCAGAATCGCTGGAGGACCTAAGCACTATGCTCAATGACCTCAATAGTGTTTCCCAACGGATAGGTCTTAAGATGAACATGGACAAAACAAAGATCATGTTTAATGTCCATGTCACACCTATGCCGGTAGTTGTTGGGAACACTAAGCTCGAAGTTGTTGACGAGTATGTTTACCTGGGACAAATAGTCCGACTAGGTAAGTCCAACTTCGACCGAGAGGTCAATCGACGGATTCAACTCAGCTGGGCAGCGTTCGGGAAGCTACGACACATCTTCTCGTCAGACATACCTCAAAACCTTAAAACGAAATTGTACAACCAGTGCGTGTTGCCAGTGATGACTTACGGAACTGAGACGTGGTCCTTCACTGCTGGCCGTATGAGGAAGCTCAAGGTCGCTCAGCGAGCTATGGAGAGGGCTATGCTCGGAGTTTCTCTGCGTGATAAACTCAGAAATGAGGATATCCGCAGTAGAACCAGAGTGACCGACATAGCCCAACGGATTAGTAAGCTGAAGTGGCAATGGGCCGGCCAAATAGCTCGAAGAACCGACAACCGATGGGGAAGAAAGGTTCTCGAGTGGCAGCCTCGTACCGGCAAGCGAAGTGTAGGGCGTCCCCCCACTAGATGGAGTGACGACCTGGTAAGATATGCAGGAAGTCGATGGATGCAGGTGGCTCAGGACCGTGCTTTGTGGCATTCTTTGGGGGAGGCCTATGTTCAGCAGTGGACTTTTGAAGGGCTGTAATGATGATAATGATGAAACTTTGGAATAGAATAATTTATTTCATTCCAATAAATAAAATGTTTATTGTAGTCCCTTTCATTCTGTGAGGGTTGTGTTCTGTGTACCAACTAGCTGTTCCCCGCGAATTCGCCCGCGTGGAATTCATTACAATTGGATTTTATGGGTTTTAATTTTTTTTACACGGTACTATGAATTTTTTCTAAAATAAAAGTAGTCAAGTTACTTCTTATAACATCAGCTATCTGCCAGCGAAAGTGTCTTCAAAATCGGTCGAGCCGTTACGGAGATTAGACGGAACAAACAGAGTTACATTTTTAATATTTTTTTTTGTTATAAGTACCGTATATACTTTAATATGCATTTAGTAAAAAGCTGTTATTTTAATATTACAAACAGACACTACAATTGTATTTATTTGTATAGATAAGTTCGCCACGTTTCTCATGAATCATGCATGATATCTGTGTGAATTCATTTTTGAGCTTTTGTGGTATTAACATACTGCCCGAAAAGTAAACTGCACGCTAAGGAAGGAACGGAAGACGCTGTTGTGTGCATGTTTTTAGTGAGTTTTTATTTACATAACATCAATATAAACAATCTGACCATGATAAAAAAAATCTGTTTTTAAATAACAAAAACTGAACACTAAACAATAATTGAAATGAAGTTTTGTAAAAAAACTGCAATTTTTGGATATTATATCACCATCCCATCGAATTATTTTAATGAAGTTCCGCCTCCAATTCGTGTTGCGAATTACACATGTCCTCAAAAAAAAATTTTATAGGATAGGGTGACAAACGAGCACACAGTCCACCTGATGGTAAGTGGTTGCTGTGGCCCATAGACATCTACATTTATCCTCGTTTGCGAATCAAAATGCAGATGCGTTGTCACCCGTGACGACTAAGATAGAATGCCTCTTTTCCAGTAAAAAGGGTCTCCGGTTCTCTACACTCACCATACGAAACACAGCAGCATGGAGCTGCTATTTGACGCTGGTATTCTGTGAGAGCGTGGTCCTTCCCCGGTCGAGCCGACCCATTCGTGCTACAACTATACTACTAATATAGCTGCAGCATGGCTCTACCACGTTAAAATATTTTATTCTTAAGACATGCACGTTTCCTCACGATGTATTCCTTTGCCACCGAGCACGCGGAAAACCAGCCAGGAGTTGCTCGCGTACACAGAATAGATAATAGTAAAAGTAGCGTACTGTACCTAAAATTTACGACGATCGCTTGGCGTTTGAACTACTTAATTTTTGTCGAATACTCACGTGTTTACCCAGTGTGTTGAGTATTAAAGCATATTATGTATGTGCGTTAGATATTAGAAATCAGTTTACTCTATTCAGTTATCTAAGTGTCATTAAAATAATACGTGAAGTTATATAATGTGATAATTAAAAATGTGAACTCCAATAAGACCTCGACCTTACACTTCCCAACATTAAAATGGCTTTATTGTTAGTGTGGCACACACGCGCACATGATCTCACGCGACAGTATTCCTGGAAACGCGGATCGGGTAGCGCGCACGCAATGCGGCTGAATTTCATTCTGTCAGTTCTATTACTGTGTACAAATGGTGTACATTCTGCGAGAGTCCTTGGTCTCTTCCCCCACACCGGTAAAAGCCATCAAATGGTCTTCGAGCCCCTTCTACGAACCTTAGCAGAACGGGGACACCATGTAACTACAGTGTCGTTCTTTCCCCTCAAAAATTCAATAGAAAACTACACTGATGTAAGCCTCGAAGGGATTTCTGGAAAAAGATTGGAATCCTTAGATATATCCTTGTTTGAAACTACAAGTATACTGTCGAGTATTCCTGTGTTAAATCTAATTTCGAGACACCTTTCCGAACTCCAGCCTATAGCAGACGCGGCTCTAAGTATATGCGAAGGATTGAAGACGTTTTCACCTTTAGTTGACGCGTTGAAAAGAGAATACGACGTGATTTTGGTGGAAAACTTTAACAGCGATTGTATGCTTGGACTACTGCACGTCTACGGAAACACAGCGCCTAAAGTTGCATTGTCTTCATGTAATCTAGTGCCATGGTCAGCGGACAGAATAGGATTGCCAGACAATCCAGCCTACGTTCCACTTCTTTCTACCAACTTCACTGCCCGCATGACCTTCGCTCAACGCTTAGAAAACACGTTCCTAAATATCGAAATCGGTTCATCCAGAAAAAAGTTATGAGATAACACACATTAAAAACTAACATACTGTCGAATTGAGTACCGTCTCTTTTTTGAAGTCGGTAGAAAATGTTCTAACATTTACTATCTGGGTTAATACTCACTAAGGTCTCAGTCATGAGCACATTATTGGTTTTACCGTTCCTCTTTAACTATTGATAAACAATTAATGTTTTTGAAATAATGTATATGAAGACTATTCAGATACGAATATCTACTTCAATGAATAATAAAGAAAAATGTCAATAAGTCAGTCCTTACTGCGAGGGTATCGTAAGGACTACCCCTAGCACCCTCGCAGTGCTATCACGGTGCTCGGGACCACTTCCAAATTACCGTCCTCCTTTTGGGTTACATTTCTAGACGTTTGGGACCCCCGCCCCAAGCGTCCGTAACTCCAGAGGCCCCATTCCTGGTATGGAAACACCGTCATCAGGGGGAGGGCCTTGACGAACGCCTTGGTGACGTCGTCTCATAGCGGGATGTTAGCCGTTACTAGTGGTCGTTGAGGGTGTAGTTGAAAAAAGGTTCGAAACATTTTTCGTAAGGCGAAATATTTTTGGTAAGACGAAATGTTTTCCTTTCAAATTGCACGAAGTATTTCTAGTTATAAAAATTATACCCAAAATTTAATTTAATAAAAATATCATATATGGAACAACAGGTAAAATCGACAATCATTAATTTATTATTAATAAACTAGCTGTTCCCCGCCACTTCGCCCGCGTATAATTTAGGGTTTTAATTATGTTGCGCGGAACCGTAACTCTTTTTCTGCCGACTTCCAAAAAGGAGACGGTACTCAATTCGAGTGTATGTTTTTTTTTTGCTTTTTTTTATGTGTGTTACCTCATAACTTTGTACTGGGCGAACCGATTTCGATGATTCTTTTTTTATATGAAAGCTGATAGTTCTCGTGTGGTCCCATATGAATTTGATCAAGGTCAGACCAATGGTTATTGAGTTATTCTTAAATAACCTGTCTTGAAGTCGCTGATATTGAAGTCGGCTGTACAAAATTTTTAATTTTAAATTATCTAAAATATAGTTACTCCTTATAACATCAGCTATCTGCCAATGAGTCTCGTCGAAATCGCTCCAGTCGTTTCTGAAATCAGCCGGAATAAGCAGACAGACCGACAAAACTTTTAAAATTTATGTTTCTGAATTATAAGTACCGTATATACTTTTAAATGAATTTAGTAAAAAGCTGTAATTTTGACATTACAAACGGACACTTCAATTTTATTTATTTGTATAGATTATTCTATACAAATAAATAAAATATAATAAATAATAAAATAAATTAATAAAATATAATAATATACCGCGGGGAGTAGGACTATATGATATTTAAGTTTCTAGTTTTAGTTTTTTTATTATTATTATAGTTTTTAGTATTGTAGATTATTCTAAATTGAATGAATATGATTTATGGGCAACAATTTTGTGTGCGATTCAATTCATACCGTTTTTGCAGACTACGCGACCCTTACCAATGTGTGCGTGTGTAGTAACACAGTAGGCGTAAGATATTTGCGAATGACAATCAGTTAATATAGTGCATTACCACGCATTCTAAATTTAAAAGATAAATAGGACAGAATGTGTGGGATTTTTTAAATTAATTTTTCTTCAACATTCGCCTATATTACTTATTCTGAACCTTCTCTGCAAGTTTGACCGTATATTGCAAAATAACCCTGTATACGGCGAGTGCTTAGTCCCTGAGCTACTCTATTTTTGTCGAATACTCACGTGCTTACCCCGTGTTTTGAGTATTAAAACATATTATATATGTCATCTCTATAAGTACGTTAGATATTATCAGTTCAGTCTATTCAGTTATCTAAATGTCATGGAAATAATGCGTGAAGTTATATAATACCATAAATAAATATGTAAACTGTCCACAGTAATACCTCGACCCTACACGTTCCAACTTTAAAATAGCTTCATTGCTAGTATGGCACACACGAGCACATGATCTCACGCGACGTCAGTATTCCTGAAAACACGGATCGGGTAGCGCGCACGCAATGCCGCCGAAATTCATTCTGTCAGTTCTATTATTGTGTGCTTTTTCTAATGATGTCCATTCTGCGAGAGTCCTTGGCCTTTTTCCCCACACCGGTAAAAGCCATCAAATGGTATTCGAGCCCCTTCTACGAACCCTAGCAGAACGGGGACACCAAGTAACTACAGTATCGTTCTTTCCCCTCGAGGATCAAGTAGAAAACTATACTGATATAAGCCTCGAAGGCATTTATCCAATACGATTGGAGTCTTTAGATCTATCCATGTTTGAAACAACTTCAGGTATATTGTCGAAGATTCCTGTGCTAAATCGAATTTCGAGACAGCTGTCCGAATTTCAGCCTTTAGCTGACGCGGCTGTGAGTATATGCGAAGAATTGAAGACCTTGTCATCTTTGGCTGAGGCGTTGAAAAGAGAATACGACGTAATTTTAGTGGAAAACTTTAACAGCGATTGTATGCTCGGACTTCTGCACGTTTACGGAAACACAGCGCCTAAAGTTGCATTGTCTTCATGTAATCTAGTGCCATGGTCAGCGGACAGAATAGGATTGCCCGACAATCCAGCCTACGTTCCATTTGTTTCTACCAGCTTCACTACCCGCATGACCTTCGCCCAACGCTTAGAGAACACGTTCCTAAACATATTATACAAAGAATGGTTTTATTATATGGTGCAAGCGAAAGAACGCGCCGTTTTAGAGAAGCACTTTAGAACGAACATACCAGATTTACGAGTTTTGGCGAAAAACTATTCGTTAATGCTTGTCAATACTTTTCATACTTTGAACGGCATTCGACCAATGGTGCCAGCCTTGGTAGAAGTCGGCGGCATGCATTTGGATCATTCCCGAAAAGCTTTACCTCAAGTGAGTTATTTTGAATGTAATAAATTTCAAAATAGATTTGTGTCGAGTTTCATCAAAGCGCTCGCTGTAAATTTTCAGTAGGCGAACACCCCGGGTTCGATTCTCGCCGGCAACAATGAAACCATTAATTGTAATTTTAAGTCCTATTCTACCACGTTCGTTGTTGTTCACTCGTTGTTAAAGAAAAACATCACGTGTAAACCTTCTGAGAAATAAATTATTACGAGGTAATTAAAAATGCTGGATCAGAGATCATTTCTGGAACAGTTGCCGTTACAGCCTATTAAAGTCCACTGCTGGACATAGGCTCCATAGATTGCCTCATTGTGGGGATATTTTTGTTGCCACGCTAGGCAACCGCAGTTTTTTATTTGTAGTCGTTATTAGGAAGACGCTGCTGCCCATCCCCTGATATGTTTCCCCCTGTCGCCTCTTAAGACACTCACAGGATGATATGGGGTAGTGGATATTCTTACACGTACAGTGTAGGTCCTACACCATAACATTTCAGGAGCAGTGCAGTGGACTAATCGCTCGCTAAAATGAAAGGAGGCCTGTGTCGTGCGTGACGTATACATGCTGTAGCTTGCTGACAAAATGTTTTCTAGCCGACTTCAAAAAAGAGGGAGGTCTAGGATGAGTTTCTCACTTTAAATTTGACTATGTCATGATGAGCCGTGGTAGCTCAGATGGTTAGCGCTCGTTGTAATCTTCACTGTACTCGAGCAACCCGGGTTCGAACCCTGTCGGCACCTATGAAATTGTTAATTGCAATTTTAAGTGCTGATTTACCACGTCTCGGCGGTGAAGGAAAACATCGTGAGGAAACCTGCACGTCTGAGAAATATAAAAAAAATATTTCGAAGACATGTGAAGTTCGCCAACACGCATTGGGGCAGCGCGGCGGACATATCCTTGCCCTACAACCCTCTCAGAAATGAAAGGAGGCCTGTGCCCAGCAGTGAGACGTAAATAGGCTGCAACTTTACTTTTTACTTTTATGTCACGATATCTTTGTTAATTGTGAACCGATTTTAATAATTGCCTTTTTATATAATAGGTTATACGTAAGGAGTGATGAAGTTTTTAATCTTACTTTCTAAACGACAATCTAGTTGTGTCCTTAATCTTGTGGTATTCTATAATTCACTTAAAAGGGTTAATTTTTTTTTAATAAAATGTAATAAGTGAAACAATTTATAGTTACAGCCTACCTATATATACGTCCGAATACTGAGCACAGACCTCTCATTTCTGAGGCTTTTAGGGCACGAAAATGTTCGCCGCGCTGTTCCAATGCGTCTTAGCATATTTGACGTCTTCTGATTTTTTTGATTTCTGAGACATACTTTCTTCACTATGTTTTCCTTAACCGCCAAACACTAAAGTAGCACTTAAAACCGCAATTAACAATTTCATTAGTGCAAGGCGGGGATCGAACCCGGGTTGCTCGCGTATTGTAGCTAGGTAGGTAATACTTACTTGTAATCGCTACCACAGAACAAATAAAAGTACACTATACGTTAGTAGACTGCAGTACAAAAACAATGTTTACGAAGAGAACAGATAATAGATCAAAGAACTCCCTTGTTTCCCTCTATCGCTACTCACGAAACTGACGGGACGATATTATGCAGTGGATATTCTCACTATTATACGATAAGCCCAAGAACCGACAACCGATAGGGAGAAAGGTTCTCGAGAGGCAGCTTCCTACCGGTAGGCTAAGTGCTAGGCGGCCACCAGCTACATGGAGCGACAAAATAACAGGAAACCGAGGCACCGTGCTTTGTGGCATTTCTTATTTATTTATTTAAACTTTTATGCACAAAAGAAAAATCGTATATACGGCGGACTTGATGCTTTAAGGCATTCTCTCCCAGTCAACCATTAGGCTAAGCAGAGATAAACATATGGGAGGTAGTGCAGCAAAAGTAAACTAGTAATGAGAAAAAAGGTAACGAAGTTCGAATAAACCAGAATATATACATATAGAAGATATTCTATACATAGATTTCTTGATGATGATGATATACGAGTACAATAAGTACAATGAACTTGAGTGAGTCTTTTGCTATAGAATAAACCTAGCAAGCTAACAGCATAGCAAAGTGGCGAAGCAATCAGCTTTGTAGCGGTTTCTAACGGTTGCCGTTGAGCAATCAGTTTCAAAATAGTAGGTTCAGATGCCTGGGTGATCAGTAATCGATTGCTGAAAACAGAATTTGAAAATTCGAAACCGTCCTGGAGATAATCGTGGGACAGACGGACAGACGGACAGACATCGTGAAATCAATAAGTGTCTTCGCAAGCTTCGCCACTTAATAAGGATGACAAACGAGCACACAGTCCACCTGATGGTAAGTGCATGCTGTAGCCCATAGACATCTACATCTATCCTCGGTTAAGAATCAAAATATATATGTGTTTTCATCTATATTTTCATAGTAAAAAGGGTCTCCGGTCCTCTACACTCACCATACGAAACACAGTAATGTTAAGCTGCTAGTTTACGCTAGTATTATGTGAGAGCGTGGTCCTTCCCCGGTCGAGCCGACCAATTCGTGCTACAACCATAATATAGCTGCAGCATGTCTCTATCTCGTAATAAGAATAATAATATCTCATAGAAATCGGTTTAATTCTGCTTAAATGAGATAATTTGGAGCGCTTGTCACTTTTTACTTTTAGGTTTCTTTTGTACAATTAACAGTTTTGTAGCAGCGATAGCAAAATATCCGATGCCCCTTGATCTCTGATAAAACCTTTATAAGTTTTTATGTTTAACAAATTATATCACGATATCGTCGTGGACCCTTGGCCCTGAAAAATGTTCTAACATTTACTATCTGGGTCAATACTCAACTCGGGTCTCAGTCATGAGCATATTACTGGTTGTACCGTTTCTCTTTAACTATTGATACACAATCAATCATAATAATAATATTTATAAGGTGGACACATACGAACGTCTATTTCAGTTAATAATATTAAAAAAATCAAAAGCTTTTCCATAGAGTAATGTTGAAAAAATCCCACAGAGTAGTTTATATACTCTTGCTGCTTGTTGGAGTGTTTTACAATTATTGAGATCTTAAAATGAAAACAAAAATTAATTATTTATAACCAACAATCCCATTAAGCACACCGCAGGTCATAATTCTCACCAAAATCATTGTATTATACTCGTATTATAGCTCTTGTCATTAATGGGATGTAAGTGTGCTTTTGTAGTTTTTTAGGGTTCCGTACCCAAAGGGTAACAAACGGGACCCTATTACTAAGCCTCCGCTGTCCGTCCGTATGTCTGTCAGCGGGCTGTATCTATCCGTATATATATCCGTATATCCGTATATATATACAGTTGAAATTTTCACAGAATGTGTATTTCTGTTGCCGATATAACAAATAATAAAAATTAAAATAAATTAATAATTAAAAGGTGCTCCCCTACTAGAAACGTGTATTGCGATGGTACGGAACCATTCATGCGCGAGTCCGACTCGCACTTGGCCGGTTTTTTATATTAAATAATCGAAGCACACTAAACACTCTACTACTAAACTATAACGGCCTTGCTCAAATCGCATCAACTTGAGAGAGAGAGAGAGACTCTTCAGTAAGTGACATTGAAAGGAGATAGGTATAGACAGCACCGGTTTTACTGTTTTGGTGCCCTAGGTTTTCATAGTAAATTGTGCCCTAGTTTTTAATTTTATGTTGGTTTTTTTATCTGCAGTAAAATAGTTACAATTTTTAAGATATAGTTTAGTAACTGAAATACTGATTCCTTGACTTTCTAGTAGTGAAATCCTCACTAATATCGTCAACATTGATTTCTCGTAGCAAATCATTAAAAATAAACATACAATTTAATTAACAAACTTATAATTTTTTTACCAGAAGTTTTTTAATAACCGATACCCTCTCTGCGGTTATGCCCTAGACCAGTGCTAAGTGTGCCTTATTTATAAATCCATGTTTGGATAAAGAGATAGTTAATACTTAGGTCATTGCGAGATATGAGTAAAGTCGTAAATTTTTGTGTCAGGAGTCGGTCACAACTCTATTTAACGGTTTCCTGATGCTTACTTTCGTTTTTACTAAAAAGTGTTATCCTTTTCAGAATTTTATCGCCTCTATTTATTATAATATCTATTTATTATTCATAAGGTCGACAAACCTCTTTCTATGTCCGTTTAGTTGCCAATGCGAGTATACTAGCTGTTCCCCGCGTATAATATTTTATGACGATTGAATTTCATTGGCTTTAATTTTTTGTGCGTAACCCTATTTCTTTTTCTAAAATTCTATTTATAAGTAGGTACCGTAAATACTTTCATATGCATTAAGTAAAAAGTTAAAGTATTTTTACATTACAAACAGATATTTCAATTTTATCTATTTGTGTTGATTTTTTAGTGTAGAGACAACCTATGTAAATAGTTCCTAATATCAGTGGCAAGGTCGAATCACAGTGGACGACTTGGAATCTTCATTGTCAACAAACAAGGCAACGACTATACGCTTTGCCATAAAATATTTACTGGAAAAGCTTTAAAATGTTACATCTTTTACATCACACACAAGCAACCGTATTATTTGTTATAATTTTATGTGCTGATATACCACGTACTATGCAGTAAAGGAAAACATTGTAAGAAAAACTGCTTATCTTTGAATGATTTATGGATATATGAAATTCTGCAACTTATTCTCGAGCATTATCAACAAATAAATAAAATATACAGGGTTATTTTGCAATAGCCGGCCAAATTTGCAAAGAAGCTTTAGAATAAGTAATATAGGCAAACGGTAGAGAGAAATTAATTAAAAAAAATCTTAAACATTCTGTCCGGTTTATCTTTTAAATTCAAAATGCGTGGTAATGCATTGCATCCACGCACCCATCCGTAAGGGTCGATCGGTAGGCAAAAACTATAATTATTATAATATATATATATATATATATATATATATGTAATTTATTATATATAATATATATTAATATAATTATAAATAATTATTAAACGATAATTTCAAATAAAATTAGAAGCCTTATTTACTCGTATATTCAAAAACTGCTATAACGGTACATCATTATTTATATATCGAGCTTAAGTTTATTTGGCTACTCTTTGAAAATACGTGCTACAGCTATATTAGTAGTATAGTTGTAGCACGAATGGGTCGGCTCGACCGCGGAAGGACCACGCTCTCACAGAATACCAGCGTAAAATAGCAGCTTAACACTGCTGTGTTTCGTATGGTGAGTGTAGAGAACCGGAGAGCCTTTTTACTAGAAAAGAGGCATCCCATCTTAGTCCTCACGGGTGACAACGCATCTGCATTTTGATTATTTATTGAGGTTAGATGTGGATGTCTATAGGTCACAGCAAACACTTACCATCAGGTGGGCTGTGTGCTCTTTTGTCACCCTATCCTATAAAAAAAATAACACTGTATAGCACAGCTTATTATTCATAGGTCATAAAACCGAATAATTATCAATATCCTCCAGATATTAATGTCCTCCAGACAGAA
The DNA here is from genome assembly GCA_033319125.1 of Parnassius glacialis. NCBI lineage: Eukaryota > Metazoa > Arthropoda > Insecta > Lepidoptera > Papilionidae > Parnassius > Parnassius glacialis. Next base: position 43,762,354 of record JAVANC010000010.1, read on the forward strand.
TTTCGATCGCGGTGGCTCTCAACAGACAACTAGCCATCTGCACTGAACAGAATTATAGTGCACGAGTGTGTGCGCAAGTACAGGTGCACTCTCTATTCCCCCACTCTCACAGGCCAATGGAACGACAATCCGACACGACCGGAGAGGAATTTGGCCCAAGACCAACCGCTTTATATGCTTACTGAGGCACAGAGGCTGAAACAGCGCCAACTTTCTGACTATGGGATGCTACTGAGAATTAGATATGAGCACCGCGCCGGTGCGCCGCCGTCGCCGTGAGTTCATGTCGGCGCGTTGCCGCCGCGTGGAGCACGCGGCGCGCCGTCGAGACGAGTCCCAATTTCCTTTCCCGCTCACACGCGTGGCCCGACTCCATTAGTTTGCCTTGTCGCCTCGCCACGCTTGTCGCTCACTCACTCGAGTCGAATATTTCACCGAGTGAACGTGTATTGTTGTGTGGTGTTAACAATGGACCTCACAGAATACTGGGATGAAGTGGAAGTTCTGCTTCTGCATTTCATCTGGCAAAATCCCGCTCAAGACAATAACTGCTCGGGGCAAGCTAAGCAACAAGGCCAAGGCGACCCCAGCCACGCCATCCGTGAATTTTTGCAACATCAGGGGACTTCCCTCGAACCTAAATGCTGTCCACTACCATCTCGAGATGGCGAAGCCGGCCTTGCTTTTACTGACCGAAACACAGGCATCCTCTCCAGCTGATACTTCGTACCTCTCCTATCCGGGGTACAAATTGGAACACCCCTTTGTGCCTAGGGCTGGAGTTGGGCGTAAACATCAGAGAGGACATCTGTTCTCGACGCCTCGGCAGTTTTGAAGGTTCAGACCTGTCCAGCCTTTGACTACGCGTAGAGAGCGACGACCATCACGCGTCTACGGTTGCCTCTTTAGGTCCCATAGCGGTAATGCCGAAACAGACCGACTCATCGACCACGTCCAAATGGCTATAGATTCCTTGCAACAGCAGATCCCAACCGTAGGGATCGTGATCCTCGGTGATTGTAACGCCCACAACGCCAATTGATTCGGTGTAATGTTAACTGATCATGCGGGAAGATCTGTTCATGTTTTTGCTTATAGATATCAGGTCTCTGCCGACGCCCCTCTTGGCTCCTTGGACCATTGTCTAGTCTGGAGTGTGGTGCCTTTCACACTAACATCGCAGTTGCATTCTGCAGGCTGTCGCCGAGCTTGGCACTATAGGTCGCCGATTGGTATAGGATGCGGTCCTTCTTTGCATCTTACCCTTGTGGGCGGGTTTTCTTCTTGCCGGACAATCCCAACGTTGTTGCTAATTCTGTCGCTGATGTGGTACTTCAGGCTATACAACTTTTTATTCCTTCCTCTGTGGTGCCCATCGGAGGCAGATCTCAGCCATGATTTTGTCGCTCCTGTAAAATAGGATCACGCTATAAGCAGTAGTGCTACCGGGCCTGGGCTGAAGATTCAACGTCCCGGAATGTAACCACTAGCTCCCTTAAAAATAATGATAATTCCGCCTCCAGGTCCTTCAAAAGAGTCATTGCCAAGGCAAAGTCAGAGCACACAACAGAATTGTCGAGAAACTAATTCGCCTTCCTTCGAGAACCCGTGCATTGTGGTCTCTCGTCAAGACTGTCCAAGGAAACTTCTGTCAGCCATCTCTTCCATCTCTGCACAGGGAGGACGACTCACTAGCCCATGCCGCAAAGGAGAAAGCCGATGTGCTAGGCTCTTTCTTTGCATCCAACTCGACTCACGATGACGGGGGGAGCACACCGCCGACCATCCCGTGGTGTGAATGCTCTATACCGGATGCGCAATTCACCCAGCCCTCAATTCAAAAAGCACTCCTCTCTCTGGACATTCACAAGTCGAGTGGGCCTGAAAATCCCTCCAATTGAGCTGATGACGTGTGATCCAGAGTTGGCACCGGTTCTAACGCGTCCTTTCCGGTACTACTACTCCCTAGGCGTAGTCTCGGTTTCACGGAAGACGGCTTTCGTCCACCCGATCCCTAAAAAAGGCGACCGCTCAGACCCGTCTAAGTACAAGCCTATCGCCATCACCTCCTTGTTCTCCAAAATAATGGAATCCATTATTAACTGCTAGCTCATGCGATACCTTGAGAATCACCAGCCGATTAGTGACCGCCAATACGGTCTTCGTTGGGATCGATCAATTGGTGATCTTGTGGTTTACTTGACTTATAGATGGACGGAGGTAGTAGAGTCAAAGGGAGAGGCATTGGTCGTTAGGTTAGATATTGCGAAGGCCGGCGAAGGAAAGATATTGTAAAAAGCTTGGCGCGTTCAGCAGAGCGGGACAGTATTTCATGCCGGCACTCCACCTGCCACTTTACAAGGCGCAGGTTCGGCCTCACATGGTATACTGTTCCCATCTATGGGCTGGGGCTTCCCAGAGCTTTATTAAAAAATATAAAGCTGTGTTTGATAAAAACAAAATGGTTTCCTTTAAGTTTTTCTTAAGAAATTTTTTCCTTTTAAAAAAATATCTAAAGACCATGCAGCGCCGCCGCGACGCCGCCGCCGCCGAGAAAATTTTGAGGCCACGCCGCCGCCGTGGAATTGACCTTCGGCGGTCATATCTGCTGAGAATTTCTTAACAGAAAAATCCAATAACTAACGTGGCGTCATGATCAGCAGTTGCGTTGAACACTGGGTCAACGAGGCGAGGCAGACTTTTAATTCAGATGACTGATATATTTACGTAATACAACAAAACGAAATGTCTAAAAAATTAAAAATTATAAATTTTGTTCAACCGACTTCAATATAAATTATTAAGTATAACTCAAAAACTATTAGCCAGACCGTGATCATTTATATGGGACCACATAATATAAAGCACCGGCTTTCAAATAAAAAAAGAATCATCGAAATCGGTTCACCCAGTAAAAAGTTATGAGGTAACACACATAAAAAACATACAGTCGAATTGAGGTACCAGCTCTTTTTTGAAGTCGGTAGATAAAGCGAACAATAAAGCTGATTATAAAAACAATAACCGGCTAAGTGCAAGTCGGACTCGCCCATGAAGGGTTCCGTACCATCGTAAAACACGTTTCTTGTAGGAGAGCCCCCTTTAATGTCTAATTTATTTTTATTTTTATTATTTGTTGTTATACCGGCAACAGAAATACACATTCTGTGAAAATTTCAACTGTCTACCTATCACGGATCATGAGATACAGCCCGCTGACAGACAGACGGACGAACGGACGGACGGACGGACAGCGCAGGCTTAGTAATAGGGTCCTGTTGATTACCCTTTGGGCACGGAACCCTAAAATTCGCTTTCTCCCTTTAAGATTTTATTCTTGAAATCAAGTCGATTTTTATTGCTTAATTAAACAATAGACCTTTACATAAGAATGTTTCGACGTGTTTAAACAATTAGCCCAGATACAAAGGCAAGCCTATAAAGTTATCAACATTAAGATAAAAAAATCTCAATGGCTTTCAATCTGTTAAAATATAGTGTTAAAGTAATAATTGCGAAAAGAATAAAATTGAAATTATGTTTCTTTCGCTTTTAATTCTTATCGCAGATGACTGTCATTTAGTGTTAATTAATTTAATATATCAATTTTTTAAGAATAATAATGAACGCATTTTATTTTATATTGAACTGATTATATCATTCTATGCTAAAGAAACGTATATATCATGCTCTGTATACTATCACACACTATCATCACAGCCTATCACGATGCTGGACATAGGCCCTCCCATTGTTTGTTTCATCTGCATAAGGCTGCAACCATCTTCCATTCTTCTGCCAGAATCTTTCTTTCCCATCGGTAGTCGCTTCTTCTAGCTACATCCAGCCAATTGCCAGCCACTTCAGCCTATTGAGCCGCTGGACTATATAGCCTAACTAATATTAGTTAATCCTGTTCTTATGCGGATATCTTTGCACGCATAGATTCAACTAGGGTAGCCCTGACCATAATACGCTGTCTGTCTAAAATAACAATCTGTGGCACGTTGAGTGACTAAATAGGACTAAATTATCAATTGGTACAGACGGTGACAAATATTTTTTTAGGGTTCCGTACCCAAAGGGTAACCAACGGGACCCTATTACTAAGCCTCCGCTGTCCTTCCGTCTGTCTGTCAGCGGGCTGTATCTCATGATCCGTAATAGGTAGTTAGGTAGACAACTCAGAAATACACATTCTGTGAAATTTCATAGAATGTGTATTTCCGTTGCCGCTAAAACAACAAATAATAAAAATAAATTAAAAATTAAAGGTGGCTCCCCTACTAGAAACGTCTTTTATGATACGGAACCCTTCATGCGCGAGTCCGACTTTCCGGATTTTTTATGATTGTCGGTCTATCTCAATCAATAATGCCGAAACATTCGCAATTCAATGTCGAATTGATTTAATTTTGCCAATAATATGTATGGGCAAAGAGAATATAATCACCACGTTTAGGTATGGGCTTTATTTTTCGGGGTTAATTGTTAAGTTATCGAATTTCGTTACGCCTGTCACTAACATTATTTTACGACGCTATTTAATTTTCCTTTTGCGTATTTGCTTCAAAATAACAAGCATAATAATTTTTAAAACTGACAAAGCATGATAAAATAAGTGTTGACACTAATATCAGTCAAATTTATTAGACGGTCGAACAGCGAATTGCTGGACTAAGGGTTCTGCAGGAATACGCTATCTGGAAACATTTCTGTAAACTCTAGACTCGTACGTAGTACAATTATTTATTTTGTGCGTGTAGTCCTGAGTCGAATCACAATTTAAAATAATTTGTATGTTATCACAAAAAAGGTTTTTATATTGTATAAACATTAGCAGCAAGACTGTGACAATCACAAGGAAAAAGATCAAACATATACGTGGATGATCTGAAAAGTTTCCGACCTAACAAAGATACTAGACATTTTTTCTTAAAATTTATTTTTATTTTTCTACATAATCTCCTTGTAACTCTACACACTTCTTCCAGCGATGCTCCCATCTCTCTAACCCTTCCAAATAGTAATTAGCGTTTTTCTCTGCAAAATAATTGTTCACCAAGGTGATTGCCTCGTTTGATGAAAATCTCTGTATTCCGAGCGCAATTTTTAGATGAGGGCACAAAAAGAAGTCGCTTGGGGCTAGATCTGGTGAGTAAGGCGAATGGTCAAGCAGTTCAAACCGTTATTCGTGGATTTTCGCCATGGCAACCGCTGAGGTGTGAGACGGCGCGTTGTCATGGTGAAGCAAGATTTTCTTTTTCTGCAAATGTGGCCGTTTTTCCGAAATTTCTGCCTTCAGTTTGTCAAATAATTATGCGTCGTATGTTCCTATAATGGTTTTTCCTTTTTGAAGATAGTCGATTAAGATAACTCCATGACTATCGCAAAAAACAGTCGCCATCGCTTTCCCACCCGAAATAACAATTTTTGCTTTTATTGGAACCGATTCCCCTTTTGCGGTCCACTGTTTAGACTGTATTTTTGTTTCGGGCGTATAATGGTGTATCCAAGTTTCATCTACAGTAATTAATCGGCGCTAAAACTTAGATTTATTGCGCCTAAACTGCGCCAACAGAGGGTTGGAAATGTTCATTCGAACACGTTTTTGGTCTAACGTGAGCAAACACGGCACCCAACGCACTCACAGCTTTCTCATGCCTAAATCTGTGACAGTCGGGAACACAGAGTACCTTTATATATACTGAAACTCGGGAACTGCGCTGACGACCTGTTGTACGTTTTTTAAAGAAGCACTATCTATAATAAAACGCAAAATGTGATATTTTAGCTTTTGTTACTAAAACATAATAAATTAATACAAATTATATATTATACTAATAAAATCATAATTTTATGTGGTAATAGCGTCATCTACCAACAATAAAATCATTAATTAGTTTAATTAAGAATCTGTTCATTTAATAAAACAAAAAGGGCACTGCCGCTGCGTTAAGCGGAATCTCACACCGTGGTCACATTTTAAATAATTATGAATATATTTATACTGTGCCGTGGTCTCGCACTAGTACACGCAACTGGATCCGTTGCATGCAACCGTTAGCGTAGTCCTACTTGACCGGTAGGAAGAGGATGTTATCAAGCGTGTTTTACATAAAAAATTCTATAGTATCTCCAGTACGGTTGAAAGATTTTGATCTATGATGACCACCACTAAATCGGCCAAGAGGACGTCATCAAATGTTATGTTTACTTTTGCAGTACATCGAGCGGTTCCTGAATGAATCGGAACACGGTGTTATCCTGCTGAGCTTCGGGTCCTTGATCAAGACAGCGACGATACCGAAGTACAAAGAAGACATCATAGTAAACGCACTCTCTAAACTGAAGCAGAGGGTCATCTGGAAGTATGAGAACAGCGGAGAAGAGGGCACGCTTACTGGAAATATCCTGCGGGTAAAATGGCTTCCGCAGTATGAACTCCTGCGTGAGTATTTTTTATAACTGGATATTTATTGAGTTTTGTAGCTCAGTGAATATGCGCTTGCCTTATATTTCAAAGTAGGCGAGTGACCAGAGTTTGATTCCCGTCAACACCCATGAAATCGTTACTTGTAATTTTATAAGTACTGATTTTTCGAGTGCACGGGCGGTAAAGGAAAACACCGTAAAGAAACCTCCATATCTAAGAAATTTAAAAAACATGTGAATCTGTCAAACACTTGAATCCACTCGTAACCGCGGATCCTGCAAATCGCTTGAAATGTTAGGAATAAATAATAATCGGAAATTAAATGCAACAAAAACCGTTAAATTATCATTCATGAAAATATAAAAAGAAATATTATGCAGCAACATTTCCATATTTTACTGGTTTTCATCTTAGTTCTTAGGGGTGACAACCTCCTCATTTTGATTACTAATTGATGATAGATGAGATATAGTGTCTATGGGCTACAGCGTAGGCCACAGCGTCCACTTACCATCAGATGGACTGTATGCTCGTTCGTCACCCTTAAAAACGCCCTTTTTTATACGTGGCAGAGCTGCTGCAGCTATATTATGTACAAATTAGTCGGTTCGACCATGCAAAGACCACGCTCTCTCAGAATATGAAAATGCACAACGCATTTGCATTTCGATTCTTAATTGAGGATAAATGTAGATGTCTATGGGCCACAGCATCTACTTACTATCAGGCGGACAGTGTACTCCTTTGTCACCTTACAAAAGTACCTAAATATAAAAATATTCAACACAACTTACTTAAGAACTCTGATGCATAATATATTTAAATGAACAAACATTCATAATTACAAAATCGGCACAAGTTCACATGTTAAGGACCCTTATGTTGCGTAATCGAAATTGTGAAAGTTGTCCCTTGCGTGTACCTACTGACTGCAATCTCACATCGACGTCACATCACAGTAATAAAAAAATTAAGTATCACTATTTACCCACTCACTCTGTTCGGTCACTTTTTAATCTTAATTTTCTGGTTTAAGTCATACCTAATTTGTAAAAGAGCTTTGATACTTTTGATACATTAGCACAGAAAGTAGAACGAATCATAATATATTCTTAGTAGAAACCCGGTCGCCAGTTGTTTGTCATAAGCGTAGACGCTCCGCCCCGCCGAACGCTCTTAACTGAGCCCTTACTATATGTTTTGATAGATTTTTAATAAATAAAAGCTGACTTCAAATACCTAAAAAGAAAAAATAATATTCACATACTAGCTTCTGAAGATAGTAAGTAGGAAGAAAAAGAAAAAGATTTTTTTTTTGAAAAGTTTGACTCTTTTGGGAAGACTCAGGAATATCACAAGCTCAAGGTAGCAACAAGAATGTCAGCTAAATATTTATATTAAAAAATCTCAACCCTTATTTTTCCACCATTAGGGGTGGAATTTTTCTACAAATGCATATGGTATAGTCATCGCTGAAGTATAACCTATTCGATAAAAAAGAATCATTAAAATCGATTAATAATTAAATAAAAATTAAATATTAAAATATAACATAAACGAATTAATCAACTCTTTTTTTGAAGTCTCCCAAAAAGATGTTTGTCCGTCCGAGTTTAACTAGGAAAGATTATGAAGTTACAGATTTATAAATAGTTGTTTAACACATCATGTAAAATACAAACTCATCTTTAGTTTTCTTTGAAATTTGTTAAAGAACTATTTGTCAAATCCTCATGAACAAAGACGCACGTTTCTTTGTGTTTTGAACGGGTATTCAATTCATTTTCTTTTGTAAAATGTGAAATCTATATGCGCATAAATTGAGATGATTTCTTTACAAATATACATTGACTAAGTTAAAGCTTTTTGCATGCAAATTAAATGGTATAATTATTGAACATAACTTGCCTATTTTTACTCAATACAAGTTACGTAGACGTATTTAAATACGTGTCACGTATTTAAATACGTCTTACTATTTTTACTTATTAAGTGGCGAAGCTTGCGAAGTCACTTATTGATTTCACGATGTCTGTCCGTCTGTCCGTCTGTCCGTCCGTCTGTCCCACGATTATCTCGAGAACGGTTTCGAATTTTCAAATTCTGTTTTCAGCAATCGATTACTGATCACCCAGGCATCTGAACCTCCTATTTTGAAATTTTTTTTTCCATTAGAAACCGCTACAAAGCTGATTGCTTCGCCACTTTGCTATGCTGTTAGCTTGCTAGGTTTATTTCGAATGAATTTGATGATTTGAATGAAATTGTAAAAGAATACTTATTTAACAAAAACGTATTTTCACTTAAAAAAAGTAAAAATTTTAACTATATATTGTTTGAATACTTCCGAGTTTAATTAAACTTAGAATTAGTCCAAGAGGTTAAAGAACGACTGGCCTAGGTATTTTTTGTATAGGATAAGGGTGACAAACGAGCACACAGTTCACCTGATGGTAAGTGGTTGCTGTGGCCCATAGACATCTACATTTATCCTCGATTACGAATCAAAATGCAGATGCGTTGTCACCCGTGAGGACTAAAATGGAATGCCTCGTTTCCAGTAAAAAGGGTATCCGGTTCTCTACACTCACCATACGAAACACAGCAGCATGAAACTGCTATTTTACGCTGGTATTCTGTGAAAGCGTGGTCCTTCCCCGGTTGAGCCGACCCATTCGTGTTACAACTATACCAGAAATATAGCTGCAGCATGGCTCTACCACGTGAAGATATTCGCATTAATTAGTTTTTTATATTTTATTTTTCATTAATTCGCAATATAAGTAATGAAAGCTTTGAGCATGTGTTTCCAGTACTAATGGGCCAGCAGTTGGTGTTTGTACCCTTTAATCAAAATAAATTTCATTGTAGTTGCTCATATTATGTCAATGTATTGTTTATTATTATTGTAAGTAATGTATTTTATTATTGTATTCTTCCACAGAACACAATAAGATAATTGCGTTCATAGCACACGGTGGTCTACTGGGCATGACGGAGGCGATATCAGCGGGCAAGCCCATGGTGGTCGTACCATTCTTCGGGGATCAGCCAGCTAACGGCGCGGCCGCAGCTGCGGCTGGCTTCGCGAAGGTCGTATCATATATGGAGCTCACTGAGAAGGCCCTGACTGAAGCTCTTGATTTTGTACTCAGCGCTGAGTAAGTTATTATTAATTTCATACGAACCTTTATTCCGCGCTCTATTTTCTAAAACTCTTATTTTTTTAATGCTCTATCGACATTTCTTATAACAGACAGCAGACACAGACAGATATGTCTATTTTAACCATCTCGACATAGTTGCGAGAAAGTATGATAATTAAGCTATCGATTATAGATTTTATCGATAAAGATACATTAATTATAATGCAATCCGTGGTACGACACGATACGCGCTTAGGTACCATTACGTGAGAAAACTGAATTCGATCTCACCAGCCTCAATGAAACTGCCAATGCCGACGGTAAGTATAAAAATTATGAGGAGATTGAAAAACCCTAAATAAAATTTGTGTAAATGTGAAGTCCGCCAACAGGAATTATGGGACTAGTGGCTTTTTCATATAGCCCAAAAATATTTTTCATAAACGTCGTAACATTAGTAAAACAGCAAGTAAATTGCGCAAACACCACTTGTAAAACGTTAAAGCATAGAAAGAAACTAGATTTTATTTCTTAAAGAGAAATCTAGGTAGTCTAGAACTAAACTAAACGAGTTATAAAAGCTCGCTTTCCCTCTATTAACAATGCTGATTACTGCACGTTTATCGCATTTATTAATGCCCGTGATAATTAACAATTTAAAATCATTCTATTTATTTTATTTTTTATAGATTCAAGAGTAACAAACGAACATACAATCCATCTGATGTTTCGTGGATGTTGGTGTCCATGAAGATTAAAATAAGACAAATACATATCGCACAGGGCAATCACATTCTATACAAATAAATAAAATTGAAATGTCTGTTTGTAATGTCAATATAACAGCTTTTTACTAAATGCATATGAAAGTATCTACAGCACTTATAACAAAAACGCATTTTTTACATTTTTGTCTGTCTGTCTGTTTGTTCAGGCTAATCTCCGAAACAGCTGGACCGATTTTGACTTGACTTTCACTGACTGATAGCTGATATTATAAGGAGTAGCTTAGGCTACTTATATTTTAGAAAAAGAATTAGGTTTCCGCTCAACATAATGACGGCATCCACGACTTTTTCTGCCACCAGGGCGGCGCCACCTTACAGTGAGGTAAAATATTTGACAGATTTCATAGCGGGAACGATAATTTCTTAGGAAAATGTAATCTTTAAGGTTTCTTTCTGCATTATTAGTTATATTTTATATTAATTACATTAGAAATGAATAAACCAAACTATAAATATAACTAAAAGCCGATTTAAAAAAAAAAGAGTTATAAAGTGCAAAAAATTTAAAATTAAAATTACTGACGCATTGTGTTGTGTATTAATATAATACTCTAGATAATGATAAACTATTATTTAAAACGAATTTCTCAATTAACTGACATTGTGTGACAATAAACTTTACCTCAGTCACAACTAGCGACATCTGGTGAGTGGAAGATTATTAGCCCTCATTGAAACCACGATTGATTATTCTAGCCTTTCCCATTGTCATATCTTACCAAGGCCATATAAGTCAACCTAAAGGATGAACTTACGTGCGTGTTGTTCATACAAAATCTAATATCATATACTTAGAGCGGTGACGAGAAACTATTTAAGTCCCCCGTGACCATGGCTGCTGTAAAGTACTCGAAACGTTGGGAATATAAAATAATTTTTTTGACGTGCTGGAAGCAATGCTGCAGATATATTAGTAGTAAGTATAGTTGTAGTGCGAATGTGTCTACTCGACCGGGGAAGGACCACGCTCTCACAGAATACCAGCTTAACGCTGCTGTGACTGCGAGCCCTTTTACTGGAAATGAGACATTCCATATTAGTCCTCACGGATGATAACGCATCTGCATTTTTATTCAAAGTCGAGGATAGATGTGAATTTCCATGGCCCACAACAACTATTTACCATCAGTTGGACTGTATGCTTATCCTATAAAAAAAAGTTATTATAACGCTTTAAAATCCGTTAAACCAGTTTCATTCATTGTGTAGTGTGCGCCTAAATATAAGAAATATGCAAGTATATTAACTTCTGCGTACTGCGTTCTTTCAAGCGCAATAATTTTTTTTTATTGAATTAGGATGACAAACGAGCACACAGTGCACCTGACGATAACTGGATGCTGAGGCTAATAGACATCTACATCTATCCTCGATTAAGAATCAAAATTCAAATGCCTCGTTTCCAGAAGACAAATGCTATCTGTTACCGCGCTAGACATGGCTGGACCTTCTCCGTGGATAAATTAATATCCCGGTTTAATTTAAAAAACAAAGACTTGTGTACAATTTTCCAGGACTCGAGTGAAGGCACGTCTTGTGTCGAGCATTTGGCGGGACCGACAAGCTGACCCTCTAGAAACTGCTGTTTACTGGACTGAAAGAGTTATACGCTGGGGCCACGCCGCTCCTCTTCATTCGGCTTCAAGAGACATGCCGTTTTATCAGCTGGCATTACTCGATGTCATTGCTGCATTTACAGTCGCCTTTTTGATTTTGGTGACGTTATTGTGGTTTATTTTATCTGCGGTATACCGTCTAGTATTCAGTAAAGAGAATAAATTAAAAATGCATTAGTGTAAAATAAAATAGCAGACTAGTAAAATTATTATTAATATAATTTAAAACGTTATTACATTTATTATTATTAAAGTTTGGTTACGATGAGTCTCTGAAAGATATACCGTATATCAATGTGCATTCGATGATTAGTTCGATTTATTAAACATTTAATTCGTTTGTTTTGACCCAATTAATCATGTTGTATGAGGCTACCGGCGTTCACACCACAATAGCGCAAACAGACTGTGCAACAAGGGAAGCCTAATACTGAAGTTTCCAAACACCTGCAAATTAAAGAACAAGTTGCGTGTAAACGAAATTGCGTTGGCCACTCCCCGGGCTTGAAATACGTTGCGCGGCGGAAATCTTCCCTTTTCCTTCCACTTACAAAAAGTTAATAAATATTTGATTATGTTACGGTAAGTTTATTACTTTCAGAATGTTTAGAAAAAATCCTAGTGTAGTGGTAATGTTCAGAAATGAAATAAATATATATTACGTAACGTTCTACTGCTAGGTAGAGTAACTAGCTAAAAAATATCCTACCGCTGGCATTTGTCTAATCTGATGAAACACCAATACATCTCGTTGGTGGAATGATATAATGACTATACTCGTATTTTTATCAAAAATTTCACGGCTATGTGGCTTGCCAAAAACATATTAGAATAAAGTCGAATAACTTTTAATTAAGATTTGTATACCTAAGTAGATACTGTAAAATGAAGATAATTTACTTGACAGAAGTTGTGTTTCTCAGCAAAGATATCGAATATGACTTTATACATGTTTAGTTTGTGTTGTCCCCTTTTTGTTCTTAAAGAATTCAATGTGTAAAAATGGCATTACTGAAACTATGTTATAGAAACTAATTGTCTGACGTTTAGTTACGCCCGTCGTCTATAACGTTAAGGTAAGCTAAAGAAACAAGTTACTAACTCGCGTCACTAATGGGTAGCTGAAACATCACGCGCGGTATTTTAACATAATATAATATGTATAACATTTCTCAGCATCATAAAGTAATTCATCACGAATCTCGTTAGTAACTTCCAGTTGCGATGTGACATTGGTAATTGGTTTCTTTAACACCCCAATTATTAAAAGAACATTTGCATAAAGATGTGCAGAAAAAACTTGGAACGACGTTGGCTAGTGAACAGAAAATACAAAAGGAAAAGTTTTAAATGTTGTATTTGTTTGTAGTTTTTATTACATCATTATCAAAATGACTGGTTTTTCGGAGATTTCCAAAATAGAACTGTCTTTTCTGTCTATTGCCAAGGAGGACATCCAAGACTTTTTTGCCACCGACGACGAGCGACGCCACTTAAAAATGAAGTGTATATTATGTAATATTTGACAGATTTCATAGCGGGAAAGTTAATTTGTTCGAAAAATGTTTATTTCTGTACTATTAGTTATATTTTATATTAATTAGATTAAAAATAAATAAATCAAACCACAGATATTCATAAAAGTAGAAAAATTAAAAAAGGGATAAAATGTACCAAAAATGAAAGAGAACCACTGAGGCATTGTTTTGTGTATTAATATAATACTTTAGAGGCTGATAAAGTTTTATTTAAAACTTTTATGTCATTTAAATGAATAGTTACTCATTTAAATGACATTGTGAAACAAAAAAACCCTTACCCCAGTGTCAAGTAGCGACATCTGGTGAGTGGAATAATATTAGCCCTCATTAGCATAGCACGTAGAGAGAGCATGGCATAGCACAATATCGGGAGAGACGGCCCTTGAAGAGTGTCAGCATGTATAATTTTTACTCTATTTTAAATTCAGAAAATTAAATAAGTGTAGGAGAAAAACCGTTAAGACGTCTTTAAATAACTGTAGAATATGTATGAAATAAAAAAATATTTGTGATACCTAGTTGATATTTAAATATTCTGTTGACTTTTGGAATAAAGTAAATAAATAGTAACAGTATTTTATTTTAAAACATAAAACTTAAACCGATATTCAACGACTGGTGAATGGAATGGGAGCTTGTCTGCAGGGCTCTATTCTTTCAGATGTAGACTTCGTCTTGACCATAGGTGTATTTGGGAAGTTAAATGAGACTATTATTTTAAGAAACAAGAGCTGCTTTGTGGAGTGTTGCTTGTAGGGCTTGACGACTTGACGTGATAAGGAGATGACTGTTCAGCGAGTAATATCAGAGGCTCAGAGGTCGGCCATACATATATTTTCTTCGTCGGCGTCTTTTACATATATTTTGTGTCTTTGTTGGCACAACTTAAGCCGGCTACTGACCTGCCTGCCGCAGGGGTAATCTAGGAAGCACGGCGATCGGAGCAATATCGAAGGTCGCAGGGCCAACTTAAAAAATTGCCCCTGCTTGCCTACACACATCACAAATAAGGAGGCAATTAAGGGTCATCCCCACTCCTACACCCTAGATTGCCCCTGCGGCAGGCAGCTACCTTTATGTGGGCGTATGTGAGACACAAGCTTATAAGGATGGACAAAGGGAAAAAATATATCGATATATACCGAATCTAAATTTATAAACAGCATCGATATATATCGCTTGTGATAAATATCGATATATCGATATATCGTCATCATTTGAATGATGTAAAGATAAGCTCCAAACTTTTATCTACTGATGGTTGGACAACGACAAAAACGATACAACTTTTAAAATATATCGAAATTAATACGAATACGATACTCTATTATAAATATCGATATTCCGAGATATCGATATTTTTTACCCAAGCCTACATGCTTTATTCGACCAATGAGCGGATAGGAGGGGAGGGGTGCGGGGTGTGTGTTGCATTTATTTTTACAAACATACATTTGTCACACAGTTTATCGACATACAATAATTATTTATAGGCATAGGTACAACAACAATTTATAAGTATACAACAAACACTTTAAAGACATAGAAAAATTCTTTAAATAAAAGGCAATAAAACATTAATAAGCTTACGTACTAGATAATAATTGTAAAATTTACGTGACTAATACTTAAATAACTATATATATTGTATTATAATAGAATAGAATAGAATGACTTTTATTCAATATTGATTATTACATAATACTTATTGAAAGTCATTTTTTTATTCACCACTGGTTCGGAAAATACCTCTGTCCTGGGAAGAACCAGCAAGAAACCCAGCGGAACTTTTTTTTAAACATAATTTCACAATAATTTTGTTTCTACAATTTTAAATAAATAAATTTTCATAGAACCAGCATGGTGGCGATCACCTTATTCCCAGGGGTTATTTTCATTCATGTATTCCTTGATATTATAATAACCCTTTTTGTACAGTTTTTCTTTAATAAAACTTTTAAACTTGTTTATTGACAAACTTTGAACATGTTCTGGGATTTTGTTGTAAAAGCGTATACATTGCCCCATAAATTAATTACTAATTCTGTGGAGTCTAGTAACTGGCATTACAAGCTTAGGTATGTTTGTTCCTAGTGTTTAAGGTATGAACATCCTTATTCTTATTAAAGCTATTTATGTTTTTATGTACATACATTACATTTTCATAAATATATTGCGATGCCAAAGTTAATATGTTTATTTCTTTAAATTTTTCTCTGAGGGACTCTTTACAATTTAGATTATAAATCGCCCGTACGGCTCTCTTTTGCAAAACAAATATAGCTTCAAAATCAGTCGCGTTAGCCCATAGCAAAATTCCATAAGACATTACGCTATGAAAGTAACTAAAATACACTAACTTAGCTGTCTCAACATCTGTGAGACTTCTAATCTTTCTTACAGCATATGCTGTAGAACTAAGTCTGCTTGCTAATTTAGATATATGGGGGCCCCATTGAAGTTTCCCGTCAATAGTAATACCAAGAAAAACAGTGGTATCCACAAGACTCAACTCCTCCCCATTTAAGAGCAAATTGGTTTTCGAATGTTTTACATTAGGTATTTTAAATTTAATACATTTTGTCTTAAATGTACCAGTGGTTAAAAGAATTCCTAGAGGTAGGATGCAGCTTGCTAAAGGATTGTCATGCACTATTCAAAATTTTTCACTAATAGTGAAAATAGTTGGCAAAAATTATTTACTTTCGCGTTTTCCCATTTTCATTTTGATAAAACAATAAATAAATCAATTACGTCTCAACTAAAAGAGACATCTTTTCAAAATTTAGATTACCCAATTAATACTCATTTATCTCGACCACGTCCTAAATTTGATTTAAAAAAAGTAGTTGAGTCGAAAGTAATGGATGGCGACTTAAAAAATGCATCCCGTATTTTATTCTCAGACGACATCCTGGCTACTCGTAATGTCGAAACACTTGAAAGCCTTCGTCAAAAACATCCTTCGGTCAAACATCCTCAGAGTTTACCGCTGCCTCCCAGGACTTCTATGCAACCTTTACAAATTTTGGGAAAAGACACTTTAGAAGCAATTATGTCATTTTCGAATGGCTCTGCTGGCGGCATTGACGGAATTACGCCTCAACATCTTAAAGATCTTGTAAGCGCTTCTGCCGGTGACGCCGGCGGAGTACTTCTTAAAGACATTACAAAATTATGTAACTTTATGCTTTCTGGTAATGTTAATCCAAATTTCATTCCATTCTTATATGGGGCAAGATTATGAGCCTTCAAAAAAAAGCAAGGAGCATTCCCGTTAAATGCACCACATGGACCATGTATCGTATGAGTTTTAACAATGTCGTATAACACGGGATCTGCAATCGGATCTGGAATTTCAGCACTGATTGAACTATCTTAATCATTAGGTCGAACCTTATCTTTTAACCAAAGCAGGATATGTGCGTGAGGTAAGCCGCGTTTTTGCCACTCAACACTATACATATAACACAATACATCTCCAAAAATGTTATCTTTGGTAAGTAGATCTATCATTGATTTTAATTTTAAATGAAAAACTCTTGCGATAATATCATGGCGGTCATGCGGTGCTTGACCCTCAATAAGCTCCCGAGTGATTTCATCCCACTTGGGATTGGTAGTTACAGTAATAAATAAGTCGGGACGTCCATATTTTCTTACGTAACATAAAAACTTTTTAACAAAAATATTAAACCGCCGAAAAAACTAAAAAGCAAAAAATAATAAACCTTTTTATTTAACCTTAATAACTAAGTTCTTAAACTAATTTAAGTATACCGATTTTAACGCCCACCATGCCGAATGGCTCGGTTCACGTTTAACCGATCATGCGGGGAGATCTGTTTATGACTTTGCCTTGGCATATGGTCTGACACAACTGGTTACTTCGCCTACGCGGATTCCAGATGTGGAGGATCATACACCTTCCCTGTTGGACCTTTTGCTGACCTCTCATCCGGACGGATATCAGGTTTCCGTCGATGCCCTTCTTGGCTCTTCGGACCACTGTCTGATCCGGAGTATGGTGCCACTCACGCTCCCTTCGCGGTTGCGTCCTGCAGGTTGCCGCCGTGTTTGGCATTACAGGTCGGCGGATTGGGACGGAATGCGGTCTTTCTTTGCATCCTACCCATGGGGGCGGGTTTGCTTCTCGCCGGATGATTCCAGCGCTGTTGCTGACTCTGTCACTGATGTGGTGCTACAGGGAATGGAACTATTTATTCCATCATCTGTGGTACCCATCGGAGGCAGATCTCAGCCTTGGTTTGGTCGCTCCTGTAAAACTGCATTACGCAATAAGCAGGAGTGTTATCAAGCCTGGGCTGCGGCTTTGGCGACTTGGGATGTAAACACCAGCATACTTAAAAAGAAGTATAACTTCACCTCCAGGTCCTTCAAAGGAGTTATTGCCAAGGCAAAGTCAGAGCACATAGGCAGAATTGGCGAGAAACTAGTTCGCCTTCCTTCGGGAACCTTCTGGTCTCTCGCCAAGGCTGTCCAAGGGAATTTCTGTAAGCCATCACTACCATCTCTGCACAGGGAGGACGACTCACTGGCCCATGACGCAAAAGACAAAGCCGACCTTTTAGGCTCCCTTTTTGCGTCCAACTCGACTCTTGATGACGGGGGAAAACACCGCCGACCATCCCGCGGTGTGAGTGCTCCATGCCGGATGTGCTGTTCTCACAGCGCTCGGTTCGCAAAGCACTTCTCTCCCTGGACATCCAGAAGTCGAGTGGGCCTGACGGAATCCCCCCAATTGTGCTGAGGACGTGTGCTCCGGAGTTGGCACCGGTCCTAACGCGTCTTTTCCGGTACTCCTACTCCCAAGGCGTAGTCCCGAATTCATGGAAGACAGCTTTTGTCCAACCGATCCCTAAAAAAGGCGACCGCTCAGACCCGTCCAACTATAGGCCTATCGCGATCACCTCCTTGTTCTCCAAAATAATGGAATCCATTATCAACTGCCAGCTCATCCGATACCTTGAGGATCACCAGCTGATTAGTGACCGCCAATGCGGTTTTCGTCGGGGTCGATCAGCTGGTGACCTTCTGGTCTACCTGACCCATAGATGGGCGGAGGCAGTAGAGTCCAAGGGGGAGGCGTTGGCCGTTAGTCTGGACATTGCGAAGGCCTTCGATCGGGTTTTGCACAAAGCGCTTCTTTCGAAGCTCTCTTCCTATGGGCTTCCCGAGAAATTGTGCATTTGGATCACCAGCTTCCTTGCAGATCGGAGCATCAAGGTCGTTGTAGACGGTGCATGTTCTGACTACAAGCCTATTAACGCTGGTGTTCCACAAGGCTGTGTGCTTTCACCAACGCTGTTTCTTCTGCATATCAATGATATGTTGCTAACTGGTAACATTCATTGCTATGGTGATGCTCTATACACCAGCCGTGCTAATATTTCTCGGGAAAACGTCTCCAAGTACCGGAACAAACTTGTGTCTGAAGTCGAGTCTTTGCTGGACAAAGTCTCGAACTGGGGGCGACTAAATCTAGTCCAGTTTAATCCTCAGAAGACACAAGTTTGTGCGTTTACCGCTAAGAAGAACCTCTTTGTCGTATCTCCTCAGTTTCAATGCACTCCCCTGGTTGCCTCAGCCAGTATCGGAATCCTCGGCGTCGACATATCGAGTGACATGCAGTTTCGTGGTCACTTGGAAGAGAAGGCCAAATTGGCCTCTAAAAAGCTTGGCGTGCTCAGCAGAGCGGGACAGTATTTCATGCCGGCACACCGCCTGCAACTTTACAAGGCGCAGGTTCGGCCTCACATGGAATACTGTTCCCATCTCTGGGCAGGGGCACCCCAGTGCCAGCTCCTTCCACTTGACCGCATCCAGCGCAGAGCGGCTCGAATCGTCGACGACCGAGTCCTTTCCGATCGGCTCGACTCATTGGCGCTGCGAAGAGATGTTGCATCTCTTTGCATTTTCTTTCGTATCTACCATGGGGAGTGCTCTGAGGAATTGTTCGGATTAATCCCAGCCGCCAAATTTCACGAACGCACATCGCGGCAGAACTCCCGATACCATCCACACCATCTGGATGATTGGCGGTCCACCACTGTGCGATTTAGAAGATGTTTTCTTCTTCGCACGACTTCCTTGTGGAATCGATTACCATCAGCGATTTTTCCGGACCGATACGACTTAGGGACCTTCAAGAAAAGAGCTTACTCCTTTTTAAAAGGCCGGCAACGCATCTGCAATTCCCTCCCTGGTGTTGCAGTTGTTCACGGGCGGCGACAGTCACTTACCATCAGGTGAGCCGCATGCTCGTTTGCCCCCTCTCCTATAAAAAAAAACCTAAGTATATATTTTTGTAATTATTTTGAGTTTTTAATTAACCTTAATAACTAAGTTCTAAAACTAATGTAAGTATACATAAGTAATTTTGAGTCGGCGCCAAACAAGCAAATTAATTAATTATGTAAAGCGTGATGCGCGGCATTGTTAATTTGATTTGGTTATTTCTTTAAATTTAAGGTAATTTACTGGTCTTTGTTCATTGATTGTTTAGCGCCGACTCGAAATTACTTAGGTATAATTTCATTAGTTTTAGAACTTAGTTATTAAGGTTAATTAAAAACTCAAAATAATTACAAAAATATATACTTAGGTATACTTAAATTAGTTTAAGAACTTAGTTATTAAGGTTAAATAAAAAGGTTTATTATTTTTTGCTTTTTAGTTTTTTCGGCGGTTTAATTTTTTTGTTAAAAAGTTTTTATTTTATAATTTTTCGTGGCTATAATCTACTAATTACTACATGCTTAATTTTTGAATACTTTCAAATTAGTTACCTACCTTACTATAGCTATTAACTGTTATATAATCCTACTTTTACTATTATTTGTTGTAGAATATAAATACTTTTAAAAAAAAACAGGCTTTATATACCACCATGGGTAGGCCTCCAAAAATGCTGCTCGAATGAGAAAGAGATATTTAGAAGAATGTAATAATGAGAAAAAAACAAGGTGGGAAGCAAATAGAAAGAGAATTAGATTAACACGTTAACAGGAGAGTTTAGATCATCGCGAGGAAAGACTGTAAGCATAAGAAGCAGACTAAAGATAGCTATGGTTGTGTGAAGTGGTAGCAACTTTTCAAAGTACGTAGGGTTATGGCGACTCTGAGCGCAGGATGTTGCCGATAATTTTATGCTGAGCCGTCACGGTTCACAAATTACAAGGTACGACCCTTGATAAAGCTGTAATCGACCTCGGAAAGAAAGTGTTTGCCAAAGGGCAAACACTATATATGTGGCACAGGTATATGTGGCACTGAGTAGAGTACAAGAAGTTGAGGGTATTGCTTTATCTAATCTAGAGCCAAATAAGGTATTACACAAACCGCAGGATGAACGAGTTTTAGCAGAAATGCAGAGACTGAGAGGTCTACACACAAGAAACTGACAGGTCTAAAGCTCATTCATCGTGAGGTTTTTTGTAATGTAATGTAATGTAATTATTATGTAATGTAGTAATACACAACTCAGCATTAGAATATGTGAGTAAACAATAATTTACCCCTATTTTACCACCCTTAGGGTAGACTTTTTGTTTTCAAATTTATATGGGACCAATTTCGGGGTATACCCAATCTAATAAAAAAAAATTATCAAAATCGGTCCACTATGTAAAAAGTTATGCGTGGTCTAAACATAAAAAAAATATACACGTCGACTTGAGAACCTCCGTTTTTTCGTCGGTTAAAAAAGCATCTTGAGTACGTTCGTGCATGTAGCGTGGACCACCAGTAAAAGAAGAGGGTAAAATAACTAAACGGCCCATATTCACCGTATCATTATCTTGCTGCATGGCGTCGCGAAGGTGCACGTATTCTTCAGCGCGCAGCTGCCTTTGATTAGATCGTATATAAACTAATTTTTCGGTTTCAATTTTTGCGTAGGTACATGTCAACAATAAACTGATTGAATAAGCCACGAAAACGTTGAAAGTATACAAATCTATTCCGTCTCACTTGCAAGTGGTAACAATAAAATTGAAGGCATGACATCTTTTTATTATAATTAGGTGCGCCTGTACGCGGATCAGTTTGGTATAAAGCGAAAATATAACCATCTTCCCCTCGAGAGTATATCAAAGGATATTGCAAACTGTCGTAAGCCCTGTGGGTTTCGTAAATACGTTGCAAACGATTGTCTCTGGAACGGATAACGATATCACGCCTACCACATTCCTGGTCGACCAATACTACAGCAACTTTATTCGTGGATGGAACATTATAACGCCCAGGGTGTTCCTGAGTTGGACGCCTATCGGCATTAATAACAATTTTATAATTGTTATCACCATCTTGAGGAAGAGCTTCTAATGCCGATTTAAAACTGCATACATACGAATTAACCTGATGCAACATGTTCTGAAGTTGTGAAATAAGTTCAGTATTTAAATTCGGGAAATATTGATTTCTTATATATACGACTATTCGTTGTAGTCGGATACAAAATATATTTGAAGAAACTTAGGTTGGCCTTCAGGCAAAAGGGATCCTATCAAATGGTAAACCTGACCTTGTATCTTAAAAGTAGGCATGAAAGGACCTTCTGAGATTTATTGAGCACCAAAGGATGTCATTTGAAACGCACTATTTTAAGTGCGAATATTGTCTAAGAACTGTTTAGATTGCACATGTTCCCCTAAAAGTAGTGACTTCAAAGGTTCCGGTGGATCTTCGAACGAAAGCAAATTTATTTTACCTCCAGAACAACAGAAACCAGCCGACTCCTTACTCCACTTTGAAGCATTACAAATATCACATACTACGTTCATATCGCCTATTACAGAAGATGATCTGTAATCAATTGTGAGGTTATAAGCAAACCCACTTTTATATTTGTCGGACCACGCCACCGAATTCGTAGATTGATCTTCTATGTGTACATCTAAGTCATTAAGACTATGTCGAAATCTGTCTGCAGTAAGATGGGCCTCTCGTTGTTCTAATCTACGTTAGAGGTCCTAACTATAGCTACCATACACTTAAAAAAATCTAAATGCCTACTTAAATAATAAAACGGATCCTAAATAAATCCTTAAATCCAAAATTAAATTCTTAAAAATATATAAGTAGGTACCTAAACTACGTCTAATAGAATGAAATAACCTATTTGATACCTAGGTACCTATTTAAAACTACAGCTAAATAAAAAAAAGTTTAATTTATAATTAAGCTAATACTAAAAACATTTAAACTACCAAAATAACTAATACCTATTTTATAAAATAACAACCAAAGAAATCTAAAAACAAACTATTAAACGTAAGAGTAGACTAAAAGTCGCGCTGATAAGCACGGTTTGTTAAAATCAATTATTGTCTGTCAATAAGGTCGAACACTCTGAACGTCTATTCGCATCAACAGCCAAATATTGTATGAAGCTCGCACTTTTCTTTTTTTTTCTTTATTTTGCGCCCGAAGCAATTGGAAATGGGCTACCACAGAGGGAGGCGGAAAATGCATTACGCATACCACGACAGCCGGTCTATCGTGGTTATGAGGGACTCACTGCCTACCGGGGGAACCTAAGTGATACCCTCTAAAAACCGCCTTTGAGGACTGGCAACCAGCTGTTTAAAGCTTCTTATGCCGTATCGGAAGCGACCCTCTTTTGGGAAAAGAGGGCGCAGGCGGCTACGAGCCGCTGAGGGAGTGCCTACGAAGGCAAATTAATTATGAATAATTTAATTAGAGTTGGCCTGAGCCGCCATGAGGCAGTTCAGGTCGTTTGACAGTTTATTAGGCGGGTCCGAGAGAGAGTTTCTCGGCCTGCTGACGCGATAGCGAGAGGGGGGTGGAGCTGCATAAGTAGCTACCTCACGAATAAGATGATTGGAGTGCGACTCTGAGGCTTTGAAGAAGTTCTCATAGAGTTTTTTAAGAAATTGTTGAATTGTAGGGAGCTCTAGGTCCCGATGAAGGTCGGCATTACGGACGTACCAAGGTGCGTTCGCAGCTCGACGACAGAAAAGGTTTTGAACTATTTGGAGTTCATTAATAATTTTAGGGTCAACGTGGGCAAAAATGGGGCCCGCGTAGGACATGACTGGTCGTATACATACCTTATAAAGAGTACGCTTGTTTCTGAGAGTCATATTACTGTGTCAGCCCAACATACTGTTGAGCCTACTCAGGTAAAAACGTACGTGACGGGTTACTCTTTTGACGTGGGGCCTGAAGGTGAGCCTTGTGTCCAGAGTGATACCTAAATATTTGGCAGACGTATGCCAGGGGACAGGGGTCCCTAGCATACGTATTGGTGGAGTGTTTTTGAGACGGCGTCGTTTATAATCGAAGTGAACGGCGGAGCTCTTCTCCGGGTTCACATCGATGCGCCATTTTTTGAACCAAGCTCCTAGGTCATCAACTGACTTTTGAACCTTGTTACGTATGAAAGGTAGCGAGATACCTTTACAGTAGAGAGCAGTGTCGTCTGCGAAGAGGGAGAGCTGAACACCTTTCGACGCGATGGGAATGTCGTTGGTGAACAGGATGTACAGCAGAGGAGCAAGTACTGAGCCCTGAGGGACACCAGCTTTGATGGGGCGCTGTGAAGATAGCGTTCCTTCGTGTCTAAAACGAAAGGTACGATGCTTTAGATAAAAGGCCACGAGACGTACTAGACGATCGGGGAGACCTATTTTGTACAGTTTGTAGATAAGGCCTGTATGCCAGACTCTATCAAAGGCTTTAGCTATGTCGAAAAAGACCGCGATGGTCTTATGACGACGAGGATAAAAACCGCTGAGGATATATTCCACAATACGGTGAACTTGTTGGGGACATGAGTGTTTCGCTCGGAAACCGAATTGGTGGGGGATGATGAGAGGGTCACCGTCTGTGGGAAACAGATGGCGCCTCATGCGAGTTTGGATGACTCTTCCGAAGAGCTTGCCCATGGCCTTGAGGAGGCTAATGGGGCGATGACTGGAGGGGAGGTTGAGAGGCTTGCCTGGCTTGGGAATACCAATCACAGTTGCCTCTTTCCACGTAGTGGGAAAGTAACTAAGGTTGAAGCAGGCGTTGAAGATAATAGATAAAAAGGTTAACACCTGCTCAGGAAAGTGTTTTAGGGCTTGGTTGGAGATGCCATCCGCGCCCGGAGCCTTTTTGGGCTTAAGTCCTTTGATGAGGGATGAAATCTCATCATTGGACACAGAGATAGGTTCGGAGGCTGTAGGGGGTGAGTTCCGGCGGCGGACCTCATCCTCCACTGCCTGGACGTGTGAAGAGTCAACGGGTTGAGAGCTAGGAGAGCATTGAGCGGCAATTCTGTCTGCAAAGCACTCAGCCTTTTCCTCATCCTCGAAGGCTACCGTACCGTCGGTACGGGAGAGAGGGGGAGTGTGGGTGATAGCGTCTATGCGGAGGGCTCTTGCCATCCGATAGTACGCTGTATGAGAGAGAGAGATATTCTCCATGAGTTTACTCTTTTCGAGGTCTCGAAATTCAGAGAGGCGGAAAAGGAGTTCTCGTTGAAGACGATTGGCCGTGTGCCTATATTCGGGCGTGGGATAATTTGCTGCTCTCCGGAAAGCAGCTTTCTTAGCTTTGAATAGGTTGCTAAGATGTAGAGGAAGCCCACTATTATTAGCAACTGGGACTACCCTTTCATTCTCCTTAAGGGAGGTTTTAATAAGGGTGGAGAGTGAATCGACCGCGGTGTCGATTTTTTCGGGACTGTCTAAGTCCGACGATAGGGAGATGGGAGAGTCCTGTGAGTCCAGAGCATTCGCTAGGGACTCCTTGAAGCCCTTCCAATTTGTGAAGGTTTTAGTAGAGGGTGTTGAGGGGGGTGGCTGATGGCCAAGAATGAGGGAGACCGGTCAGTGGTCGGATCCTAGATCGTCTAGTGTCTCGATTGCCCTGAGGTTGAGGGAAACACTTTTGAATAGTGCAAAATCTAGCACGTCGGGAGCGTGGTCGGTGACATCGGGATAGTGAGTAGCACCGAGGGGACTGTGAACGGTAAGGTCAAGAGACTGCGTGATATCGAGCAGTATCTTGCCACTAGGGGAGGTAGTACGGCATGTCCATTCAGTATGCTTGGAGTTAAAATCTCCAAACATAATGACTGAATTGCCTAAAGATAAAATAGCCTCAAAATCTTTTTTGAGGGGATGGGTTCCTGAAGGGATGTAACAGGAGGCTACGAGGATGGACTGATGTCCAGTCATAGCTAGCCTGCATACCGTGGCTTCCAAATTGGTAAGCTGCGGAGTAGAAATTGGAGAGCAGTGGAGTGTCTTCTTGTAATAAATGGCCGTACCGCCACCTCGGCGGTCGTGCCTGTCATTACGAAGAAGAGAAAAGTTTTTAATAGAAAGGCCTTTAGTGTCCTTAGTTTTGAGATTAGTTTCCTGTAGGAGGAGGAAATCGGCTTCACGATTTTGAAGAAAGAGCTTAAGTTCTGGGAGGTTATTTCGCAAACCGCGAATATTAAAGGATACAAGCGATAAACCCTTAGGTTTGATACGACCGTGAGACTTTGGTAGAGCAACCTGCTCTGTCATCGTAAGTTAAGTTAATTAAGTTAACTTAACTTACAACGAGCACAAAAGATTATGATGCTCTGCAAGAGCAAGGAGACGGTCCTGAGGGGACCTCGCAGCGCGCAATTTGCGTGCTAACATAACGATTTCCCCAACGTCGATGTTCCTAATAGCGGAATACACCGTTTTTAGGTCATCAGCCATTGAGGACTGTGATTGATGTGGGGCGGAGGATGTCCGCGATGGGTCTGCCTTTTTGGGGCCCCAGGGAAAGACTGGTGGCTGCATAGGCTGAGAGAAGCCCGGAGGGAGCCGAATAATGCCCTGAGGGGGCCTAGGGGGACCCTGAGAGGGCCGAGAGAAGCCCTGGATGGGCTGTGAAAGGCCCTGACGGGGCAACCGTTGGTAAAGAGCTGGAAAGCTCGCACTCGGACCCCCCGCCTTTTTATACCTCCCGCCGCGAGCCGCGTCGAGCGCGGCGGCCGTTACACAAAAATAATCCTTGTAGCATGATTCAGTATTCACGCGAGATGGCTTATTAGCGTATTTCATGTATAACTTTGGTGTTTCTATACCGATTTCTATGATTCTTTTTTATTGAATAGATAATAATGTTAACTTTTTTTCATTAGGGATGAGTGAGAGTGTTATAAACGTAAGAGTAGACAAATATCAAATATAATCAGAAAGCTCCGAACTGCTAAGCTATCGGGAGTTACACGTGTTATTGTGAGTCAACCATAAAAGATAGACATATGCTGTCGTGGGATATTTTTTATATAATTTTAAGGAGAACATTTCCGTTATACATGATTTCTGTGTAGCTTTAACTATTAAGGTGTGCAACGCGGCGGAAGCTTAAAAAATGGAGTTATTTCTCCCGTTTCCCCAACATTTACCTTCACTGCTCTGCTCCTATTGATCGTAGCGTGATGAAAAGTATACTATAACCTGCCCAGGAGTATGAAGAATGATTGTACCAAGTTTCGTTAAAATCCGTCGAGTAGTTTTTGTTTCTATAACGAACATACAGACAGACAAAAATTTTACTGTTTGCATTTTTGGCATCAGTATCGATCACTAATCACCCCCTGATAGTTATTTTGGAAATATATTTCATGTACAGAATTGACCTCTCTACAGATTTATTATAAGTATAGATTTCTTCGACGGCAATGTGGTTGTGATAAAGTAACAGTACGAGGGCGGCACTGAAAATTTCGGGAATCAAGGAAGTGACACAACATTACTATTTAAAAATGTATTTATTGCTTTTCGAAGTATTCTCCGCGAAATTTGACACATTTTTTCCATACGATGGAACCAATCATTGAAGCAACCATTCCATTCGGAAGTTGGTGTCTCCAAAATGGCCGTTTTGTAGGCGTCCACAGCTTCTTCAGGTGATGAAAATCCCTGTCCACGCAATTTATTCTTTATTTTAGGGAAAGTATAGAAATCATTAGGGCTTAGGTCGGGGCTGTACGGCGGATGGTCTAATAATTCTATGTTTTCTTGCTCTAAAAACTCTTTTGTTCCGTGTGCGGTGTGAGAACTCGCATTGTCGTGATGGAGGATGATGCGGCGGTTGCAGTTCTCTTTACAGAGTTCAGAAACGACCTGTGGCAAACAAATGCTAGCATACTATTCCGCATTAACCGTTCTTTGTCCCTCAAGAGGAATAGTCGTAACATGGCCGGTTTTGGAGACAAACGTGGCCACCATTTTTTTGCAACACTCCGTGAACGAACAATTTTTGTTGGCTTTAACTCATTTTCGAACACCCAAACTCGTGACTATTTTTTTTGTTTCGGGTTCGTACGCGTATATCCAGGATTCGTCACCTGATACGATGTTGTATACAGCATTTGAGGATCCTGCGTGGAATCTTTCGAGAGTTCTGACGCACCAAGTAACGCGAGCCGCTTTTTGCTCTTCACAGAGCGAATGCATTCATCGGGAAAACAACTTTTTTACACCTAATTGTTCATGCAAGATTATTTGTATTTGACTCATGCCAATGTCTAAAGTTGCCTAAATTTCGCGGTATGTCACATGTCGATCTTCCTCAATCAGCTTACGCACAGCATCAACGTTTTCTTGGGTGACTGCAGTTTTTGGACGACCTTGACGGGGATCATCACTGAGCTTGACACGTCCACGTTGAAATTCAGCAAACCAGCGATAAATTGTGGTTTTGGATGGGGCTTCATCACCAAATGCAGAAATCATCCGGTCAACACACTGTTTTTGTGTTAAACCACTTCGAAAGTCATAATAAATCATCGCTCTTGAATTTTCTCGAGTCAATTCCATTTTCTCAACGACTAAACAAGTTTGACAAAACCTTGTGACAAGACCGAGAATCTTTTTTTAAATAAATAAATGGTATTCGATTTTTAAAACCAAGGAGTTTTCAATTAAAAAGGTTTTAATATGACAGGAACAGTGGAAATATTCCATTCCCGATACTTTTAGTGCAGCTTATGTAATAACTTCACTATCCGAAACATCTTTACACTGTGGCCAAACAAGCTCCGTGTATCCTTCATCCACTTGTCAACTGGAATCAACCTTGATCAAATACTAAAAAAAAAATATAGAAGACGAGTGACAAACGAACACACAATTCATCTACATTAATACTCAATTAAGAATCAAAATTCAGATACGTTGTGGCTTAGGCCTCAGGGGTGACCCCTGAGGCCTAAGATGAAATGCCTCTTCTCCAGTAAAAAAGTCTCCGGTTCTCTACACTCACCATACGAATCACAGCAGTATTAATCTGTTATTTTACGTTGGCATTCTGGGTGAGCGTGGTCGTATCCTTCTCCAGTAAAAAAGTCTCCGGTTCTCTACACTCACCATACGAATCACAGCCGTATTAATCTGTTATTTTACGTTGGCATTCTGGGTGAGCGTGGTCGTATCCTTCTCCAGTAAAAAAGTCTCCGGTTCTCTACACTCACCATACGAATCACAGCAGTATTAATCTGTTATTTTACGTTGGCATTCTGGGTGAGCGTGGTCGTATCCTTCTCCAGTAAAAAAGTCTCCGGTTCTCTACACTCACCATACGAATCACAGCAGTATTAATCTGTTATTTTACGTTGGCATTCTGGGTGAGCGTGGTCGTATCCTTCTCCAGTAAAAAAGTCTCCGGTTCTCTACACTCACCATACGAATCACAGCAGTATTAATCTGTTATTTTACGTTGGCATTCTGGGTGAGCGTGGTGGTACCCCAATCGAGCCGACCCATTCGTACTACAATCATAACATAGCTACAGCGTGGTTCTACCACATACAAGATTAGAGAATTATTATCCAGTACAGTGATAATTTGACCAATGTAATTTTCTTTTGCCTTTTTGCAGACAAATTTAATCACAGCCCAGTTGCCTTCGAGCAGTTCCCGGTAAGAAGTTACAGCTGTTATTTGAGATCTGTCAAATGTGTTGGGTTCTTCAGTTACTATCACAGTATTTTTGGCACTCCATGTGGGATATCATGATTACGGCCAGGAAGAGATTCTTCAGTTACTATCACAGTATTTTCTGGCACTCCAAGTGGGATATCTTGACTAGAGCCAGGAAGAAATTTTTCAACTATGACACTTCGTGTATATGACTTTCATCAATCTCTATTACATTTTGCACAGCTAGGTCGTCTTAAAAATATTTTAAGTTCAGTTTTATTTTCGACGCGTATCTTAGCTAGTTCATTTCAACACCTTTAATATATATGTTTTTGTCACTGTTTAACTGTATAATGGCGGTGTAAGTATATTCACTACCCCATATCGTCCCAAGGGTGTCGTATGAGGCGACAAAGGGAAAATGAAACAGATAGACAACAACACTCATATTATAGGTCATAAAAATACTTTTTTATATAGGTATAGGCTCTAACTTTAAATAAAATCCTCCGTTGTTTTTTAAGCAATTTATTTTTCATACACAATAAGCAACAGTAGCATATCATGTGTAATAAGTACTAATAGTGAGTCAACTCGGCGACTAGACGGAGCAACGATGGGGCGCGGTATGAACCTGTGGTATGAACTAGCAATCCTAAACGGGCGTACCGGTGTGTGTATATATGTATGTATAAAAATATAATCTTACTATATTTTACCTATATAATATAGGTAAAATATAGTAAAATTAGGTAAGTATCTACCTGCTGCAGCACAAGTCTTTGTTTGCATCACCACGAATCAGGTGAAGCTGCGGGACGCAATTAGTTTTATAAAGTCGTAATTACTTTGTATTTTTGTATGGAAAAATAGATAATTACGAGGAATACAGATAAAATATAATGTTATGATATTATAATGTAAGGAAATGTTTTTGGAATAACCATTGCATATTTTAAGCGACGACAGCCTTCTAGGTATTTTGCGGTATAACAAAGTTGACTCACTATAATACTTATAGTGTCTCCCACACAAAAGCGGCTTTCGGTGGCGGCTAACCGCGAGCCGCGGCTCCAGCCGCTGCAACAGCACACCACCGCGGCCGCAGCGGCGGCCTGAAGCGCCATTCGCTGTGGTGTCTTTGCTACGATTGGACGTCAGTAAACATGGCTAACCGTGACGAAGTCTCATAATATTCAGAAAAATTATCATATATGTTGTTTTTATTCCTAATGGCTTTTGTAATCACGATGCGAATTATCATAAAGTACTGGATAAATTTGCAGTTTCTGTTAAAATCTCTGAATTTAGCACCATTTTTCACGCGGTACACGCGTTGGCGTATGAACACACACGCGTTAACTGAAGGGGCGGAGCACGCGGCCGCGGCCAGCCGCTCGCAGATCGCGACATGACCACACGGGTTTGCAGATTCACTTACATTGCAAGCGAATACAACTGGCCGCCACCGCAGCCGCTTCATGTGTTTGAGACGCTTTACACATATGACAGTAGGTAATTTACCAAACTTCATTCATAAATAATTTACCAATATGAATAATATTATTACACTTTTTCGAATATTCCAGCGTCATACTAGTTATTACCCAGTGTTATGTCAGTAACCATGGCAGTGTACTAAATGGAAATAAAATTTACAAAAACATTTTATTCACGTACACTTAAAAAAATATTTAATAACAATCATCGATTTTCGAATTTGTAAATCCTTATTTCTAAATATTCGGCTATAGCAGAAATTCGAAACGCAGACTACAAGAAATTTAAACAGTGGAAAATTCATATTGCTTCAGTGGTAATGTCACTGTACAATCAATGATAAATAATTACATCTATTTTACCAAAACTTAACACTAATGGTTGCTTTTGTATCGAATAGGCATTTAATATACATAAATTGCAAATGGACTAATGTTGTAGGCCATACCATCGCTATCACTGCGTCGCAGTCAAACGCTTAAGGTTGGACAAAAATATCCAGCTACCCGCGCATTGAAGCTAATGTCATCGGCCAGTTGGGAAATTTGTCGCGGATGAAACGTTTGTTTCGTCAATCGATCAACTTCAACTTTTTTGAAGAAAATTTAGAAAGTTTATAAAGCAAACTTTTAAACCGGAATAAATATTCGAGCGTATGTGTAACCTTTTGATATACATTCATAATATGAGAAACCCTAGATAACCTGTCTATGATAGATCTAGATCCTTAACATATGGAGAGTAGGGAATAATTGAACCATAAAAAATGATGGGAGGAACAGTGTACTAAACCGACGAGGGCTACTTATTATTATTGCCTGGGATTTGAAAGAATTAACAAGAACACTAAACCTATTGGACCAGTTAAGTATATTGGCAAGGTCAAGGTTTAAGGAAGAAATGATATTAATTTTAAAAACTATAAAAAACTAAAATTATAAAAACAGTAACTGTCGTAAATGAAAATACAACTACGTGGCATATTTACCGTGCCAACCGACGCCCGTGCGATGCACAGCCGTGACACATTCTTTATCCTTATTTGCCAAGTAGTCTACATAAAGTCTCTGTTTATTTATGTTGTATCATTGCTAGGTTAAAATTTTAAAAGAATTATATTTGAGGAGTGACGGAACAAAACATGATAATTCGACTTAAAAAAAAGTTAGCAATGACATTCGACAGAATACTATAAATTACGTCACCCGTTAGGCTGGTGTGGTTCAAATCGCACTTATTCCTGTAGTAAATAGCCTCTGAAGTTAAAAGTTTGGAGCAAATCATGACATTTCCATGTTTAAAAATATTAATAAACAAAATCGAAACAAAACATGATACATTTCATACATTTCTGGTATGCAGATTGAAAGTAGGTACAAAATAGGATACTTCCATGTAAAAATAACTTATCGACTTTTGAACGCTTTATTTGCTTAAATCTTAGGGTGCTGTAGCCGTAAAAAAGTACATTATTTGTCTATGGTTACGCTGTTTGGTCAGTTTGGTTGACATATGTCCCCTTAAGAGTATTAAACTAACGAATACTCTAAGTATGTCCCATGACTACAGATTTAATGTCAAAATATTGATGGTCGGTCGCGTTCGGTTGGCATTTAAAGAAAATTGGGAACTGCGAGTGCAAAATATTTAAATTGAGTTATTGAAAGTTTTTTCAAGTGATTTACAAGCATGTCCGAGCAGTCAAATACT
This sequence comes from Parnassius glacialis, assembly GCA_033319125.1. Lineage (NCBI taxonomy): Eukaryota > Metazoa > Arthropoda > Insecta > Lepidoptera > Papilionidae > Parnassius > Parnassius glacialis. Next base: position 43,795,032 of record JAVANC010000010.1, read on the forward strand.
GTTTGTGCACTCAATAGTGGAGCGAACAAAAAGAAAGGTCGAGAAAGGAAAGCTTTATCCGAAAGAAACAATAAGTAAGTTCGTTCAATTATGTTCGTATAGCATGTAGAATGTTCAATCTGTTACAAGATTACAATATGTGCATAATTTTGTTTTAGATATTTTGACAATGACCCGCTGTGCTTAAGAATTCAATGTACGTGTAATCATGGACCAAAAAGCAATTTTAAATGTAAACAAATATCGCAACGGGATGTCGTTCGAAACCATAAAAACTTTTATTCAACATCCAGAAAAGTTCACCAAGACGTGTATTTATGTCGTCTTATTAGTGCATTTGAACCCCCACGTAGAGGCAAAGGTACACCACGTCCTTCTGGTAAAACGAAGCTTCGAAAGTACTTCAATCTTCCTATATGGGAAAAAGAAAGTAATGAAAAGGGTATGCAAATCATTTTTCATGGCAGTGTTTTCTATCAAACGGCAGAGGTTATCAACTATTATCAAATGTGTGATGGGTTGCAAAGTTCCAAAGGGAAAAAGAGGAGGTGACAGTCGTTCAGGCAAATCTCATGAGAAAAAAGCACATTTACGCAATTTCCTCCGAAACCTTCCTTGCAGAGAAAGCCACTAAAATAGAGCGAAAAGCAAGAGGTTGCATTTGGATGCCGCTTTAAACATGAAAAAATTGAGAATGTTTTACAATAATAGTGTCCCAAATAACCTGAAAGTCAAGAGAACAATGTTTTACGAAGTGTTCACATTTGAATTTAACATTGGATTTCGTTCACCTGCATCAGATACTTGCAGTTCCTGTATACTATTGAGAAATAGTATCAAAAACGAACAACATTTAACAAAAAACAAGAACTAATGACAAAACTCCATATTCATAAATTGCGAGCAAACTTTTTCTTTAAACTTTTAAAACAAAAGGTTGATGATAGTATTACTATTTGTTTTGATCTCCAGAAGGTGTTTCCTCTACCTAGGACACCAATTCAGGCTTTTTATTCCCGTCAGATTAATCTATATAATTTTTGTGTGATGGATCTGTCGGAGCAAAATAATTCTTGCCTGTATAATTGGGATGAAACAGAATCTGGCAAGAGTGCTGTGTCAACTGGATCTGGGTTATACTGCTTCTTGAATACTCAAACAATACCGGCTAATGTGAAGTTAATAAAACTTTTTTGTGATGGCTGCGGAGGCCAAAATAAAAACAGCCATGTGTTGCATATGCTGCTATTTTGGCTACCAAATAAGTCCCCTACACATGTTAAGGAAATACAACTTTATTTCCCAGTGTGAGGGCATAGCTTCATGCCAGCGGACCGTTTACTTGGTAGAATTGAGAAAGATGTGAGAAAAATACCAGTGATTGCTACAAGGCAAGAATATTTTGAAATATTTTCTAAGCATGGCAGTGGTAAAGATTGGTGTCTGTATGATATAAAAGGTTTAGAAATTAATTATAAAAAACTTTTGGGCACACAATCCATGAAAAAAATTATAATCAAGATGTACAAATCTTCTCAGGGCAGACAATTGAACTGTGTAGTAAATGCTTCACCAAACTATAGATTTGAGTCCGGAGAACAGTTTATATCATTACTGAAAAGGGGCAAACGTCACCCCAGAAATATAGAACAAATTCAGAAGACTGAGGACTGAGTGCTGCAAAGAAAAATGATGTGACTAATGTATTAACAAAACAGTTCGGTGCCGATTGGGAGAACCTTTCGGCATTAGAATGGTACAAGCAAATATTAATCTGTTCTAGAAACATTGCAGAACATTGAATTAATCATAGAAAAATCAACAGAACTACTCAACTACTGAAAGAGAAACATTGGCTGTAATAACTGCGTTAGAACATTGGCGATGTTACCTAGACAATGGTAAAGAATTTACAATATATACTGACCATGCTGCACTTAAATGGTTTCAGAACTTATCGAATCCATCAGGAAGACTTGCTCGCTGGACTTTACGCTTATCATGCTTTAACTTTGTCCTGAAACATAAAAAAGGAAAGGATAACGTTGTTCCAGATTTATTATCAAGACAAAAGAATCAAGAACATCCTGATACATGAGAAACTTCACCTCAAGGCGTACATCCTATTACGATTGAAGAACCACCTGATCGTAAACTTGAGCACTACAACAAAAATTTTCTCGGATGCTCCAACAACCCAGACGCATATCCCAACTACACTATCAGGGATAACAAACTTTACCGTTGCATTGCTGCGTTAAACATTGAAGAAATAGATGATGATGAAGCATGTATTTGTACTGAGATGGATACAGAAGACAAGAATTAAATTTTTCATTATTGTGTATTAGTCACATATTTTAATTATTAAATAATAAATCCAGAACATAAAATATTATTTCCTAACCTTACTTTTTCAAAATATGATATTTCCAAACAGTTTGGTACAAATCATGATATTTTCGTCAGATCTGATCAGTACATATTTCCATTTTTTACATAAGAATAGATAAACAATTTGAAATAAAAAACATACTTAATAAGCTTTTACAGTTATTTATTCATTAGAACCCATTTTTTTTTAAATTGCAAAAAGGCAAAGTAGTTGCCGGTTTTTTGACCTTTTGTGAAAAATTAAACATCATGGAAATATCATGTTTTGAATTATCACTTCATATAATGTAATTTATGTAATTTGTAACTTACATACTACGTACGTACGTACGTAACGTCATTTTAATATATTATGAGATGTGTGTATGTGTGTGTGTATATAAGACTAGGCATTAACAGTAGCTCAAATGGTTGTATAATTATAAACATAATAGAGATTAACATGTGAATATTATTTTACAATATTTTTTTATAAAACGGTCGTAATTAATATATACCTACCTATAATATATAATTATGGAAAAATCCCTTTGCTTACTTACTTATGTTATAGTTCATTTTTTCTTACTAAGAGTATACAAATAGTGTGAAACTGATTTAAATCTCATGTGAATTCCATCGATGGCTACAGACTAGCTTGTCATTCTTCTCTTTTTTAAACATTATCTATGAGACTAATTCATTTTCAAGCCTTTTGATTTTTATTGGCAAAATATTTACCATCTCTTGACACAAAGTGAACTCCTCATGCATCATGGCAGCAGCCTCCTCATCATTCTTACAAATATCAACTACGGCTTGATATGAATCATAGCTTTTCTTTACATTACTCAATTGTATGCTCTTATCTACTGCAATCCTTTTCATACTGTTTCTACCTATGAAGGCATATGTGCTTATAACAGGGCGTATTAAATCGTATTCCAGTTTTTGAGGCATTTTCCCATTCTTATCCTTAACAGAATCTAAGAAATGGTCATAGTTTTCAATGCTTTTCTCACACAACATGTTAATTTTATTCAATGAGTGTGGCGTAGGTTTCTCTTTACTTTTATTGAGTTTATCCAATTTTATGTTTAAAATGTCAGAGTAAATTTCTCCCAACTCATACCACAATTGTCGGCAAAACTGCATATAGTATGTTGGATTAATTTCTTTAATCAAATCTTCGAGCATATCTATGCGTCTTTTGTGCATTTTCGCTCTTCTTTCGTCATCCTCTTCAAAGAAAGCAAGGTATGCATACGACTGAGAACTATCCTGTATTAGTTCTATGTAATCAGAAGCTAGAGATTCCAATTTGTAGTACTCTTTAGCTTTGTTCAGCCACGTCTGACAATTTAGGAACACCTCACGTGCATCCTGGTATGTAAGTAAAAATTTATCAGTAACTTTACATTCGTACTTTCTTACATCTAAATTGGGGAAAATTAAATTTTTCATATCTCCACCACAAATATTTTCACTGTCCTCTAGTTCCAAATTAGACATATCTGAAATAAGAAAAAACCCCATGACTTAGGTTTAATAAAACACTGGCAAACAAGAGTTAGCATAATAATTTTATCATATTATTATTAATGGAAAGGTACCCAGGGTAAATACAACAAAAGATTGAGTGGCTAGACTATACTATGATGTTGTTGTGCACTCTTAATGTCTTGTACTTGGCAACACTAGTTACCACTAGCGCCCTCTAGTATCGAGTAGCAGAACTAGGAGAGTCAAGATCCTTCTAGAAATATCAGGACCGATATGTACTCGAACATTCTAGATGTTTCTATAGTAGAAGGTTCTGGAAACTACCTGAGACCCTATATAAGGCTGGTTATAGACCACGACCGGTGCAGTATTGAATTGGCGATACAAGAGAATACTTCGAAGCGAAATAACTGCAAACTAAAGTGATCAGTATTACAATTGTGTTTTATTATTAGTGTGGTTTTAAGTTGTAATTAGTGTTCTGTAATTAAAGTGTCAATTTTGGTAATTCAATCTGCAGTTTTTAATTGTCTCAAACCCTAAGCTCGTAACATTATTATTATTCAGGTTGTTAAGAAAAGTAAACCAACTTTTTTTTTCTTATAGAATAAGGGTGACAAACAAGCACACAATCCACCTGATGGGGTAAGTGGATGCTGTCACCCATAGACATCTACTCTGTATTTTATTAGTCATCAAGTCGTCACTTATTAGGACCAAGATGGATTGCCTCATTTCTCGTAAAAAGGGTCATCAATTCTCTACAATTACTATATAATACAAAGCAGCATCAAGCTGCTATGTTATGTTAGTATTATGTGAGAACATATTCCTTCTGCGATCGAGCCAACCCATTCGCACTACAACCATAATATAACTGCAGAGTGGCTCTAACACATGTAAGTAGCATTTATTTAAAAAAAAACCTCCCAATCATTTCAAAAATACACACTTGACTGGCTGTATCACAGCAGTCCATTTCACCAAACTGTTATATCATAGATTGTCATAAATAGTTATGAAGGTGGGTACTTGCATAACATTGTTAAGAAATAATGTTAGTTAAGTCAACCAGTCTGTCATTAGTTTTGCTACCTAGCACAATACACGTATTTACCTAAATTACGGTGTTTTATTGGATCCAACACAAACAAATGTCACCAAACTATGATCTCTCTTTATCATTTATTAACGAACATTAAATATTATTTTTGCCACCGGTACCGCTGTGTTCAGGTCCGAGGGGTATACAGAGCTAGTATAGTTACAGACTGCGAGGCATTTCATCTTAGTCCTCAGAGATGACAATGCATATGTATGTATCTTCTTTATTTCAAGTTGGCTGCAAATGTCCATGGACCACTGTAGCCACTTACTATCGGGTGGACTTTAAGTTTGTTTGTCATTTCAGCGTTTAATAGATCAGTGCTTAGGCGTTGAGCTATCATAGCTTACTTTCATGTCACTGAAGAACACAGATTCGAAAAGGGATTGTTGATAAATGATAAATTTTTTCATATGCCAACCGCAGCAATGACTGTGATATGTTTCAGTAACATGAACATGAGGCACACTCAGTAGGACACAAGTATTGTAATTTTATCTCAAATGGTAGAAGTATCAAGTTTTTGGGAGATTTTGATGGTAGCTTAAAACTACGGACAGTTGAATACAATAATATCTCAAGCCACCCAAATGGACATAGACACTTGAGATTTATATCACCATTGAAGCATGTGTAACTTCATTTCGATTAATAGTTCACATGTGCAGACATTTAATACAGAATATTGCACCACTTTCACCCATCAAAATCAATTTACAACCATTATTTACATGTTAATAAATGAACAATAATTCATTGGCAGTCAAATTCCTGCCAAAACTCATTAGAGATGCTAATTTCTTTGTGTTGCCACTCCAGAAATGCATAATATTACAGAATGATAACGGTCACCAGCACCAGGCTAAAACTATTTTGATGAATCTCCATCATCATTCACCATCATTTAGGTCGGTGCAAGTCCAACATAACCTGTCCTTGCCTTCTGGAGATGGTTGATATACATTGTCTATATACATTCTCTACGTGGTAGAGCCATCCTGCAGCTATATTAACCCTCAAGCACTGACGTGCAATTTAGTAACACTAACACTGACGTACGTATGACATACGTCTATGATTTTAAAGACCTCTTGTGCATCGATAGTGTAAATATTGTGATGTGTATTTACATTTTGGTTAAATATATTTAATATAACCTAGGGATATTAAAAAAACAGTTAAGATAATTAAAGCAAAATATTTATTAATCAACGGCCTTAGAAGTAATGAAATTAACATAATATTTTTTTTAAATCAACAAGAAAATAATTTTTAAGAATAGGAACGTTTATTATTGGTTTTGTTACTTACTAAGGATGGTTTTAGTTATAAAAAAATAGAAATCACATAAATAATGAAAATTAGGCACTTTTTAACAACAGTTGTTGCAGGTCGGCTTAGAGCACGGCAAACATACTGGTTTACCACATGCTTGACAACCGTATCTTGTTTTGCGACGTTTTAGTTTATAACACATATAGCAATTCTTCATGGTTTCAAATTTTATAATTTCATGACTTGGTTGACCCACTTCGGTAGTCATATCTTTGCCCAAGATACGACCAATAAGACTCGAAAGCTCACGTGAAAGTTGCGGCGTCGTGTATCTTCGCTCGAGGTGCGGCTTTACTAAGCTTTTTCCAAGATTTTTCATGAAACTCAGACGATCCGAAGTATTATAATTTGACATTATAAAAGAATTGACAGCAGCAATATCTAAAATTCTGTAGAATATGATCAACGGCCATCGCCTAGACCTTCTTGCACAGCAGTATTTGGCACATTTTTCATCTAAGGAATCAACACCTCCTTTACAAGAGTTATAAAATGATATTATTTCTGGGATCCCTTTGACCGAATCCATGCTCTCTGTATGGTGCATCAACGACAACATTATAACAGTTTTGTGTTTTTTTGGTACATAGGACAACAACATAATGTCTTTCGTGAAACCGTATAAAACTGAATGAACTGGTCGAGTTTTGGAAAGAAATTCAGGTGGTATTTCCCTTTTGTTTTTTTTTAGTGTCCCTACATATGTCAAACACTTTTTTTTTAATTCTCTGCATACTTCAATCGAGGAGAAGTAATTATCTGCAGTGATGTTTCGATTAGTTCCCATGATGGGTTTTGCTAAACGTAAAACACATTGTGTAGGTACCAGCAGTTTTTTCTGTTCGTCGGTTAGTCCGTTGCCGTCACTGTTCTTGCCCGTATAGAGGTAAGCATTGTACAGGTAACCGGTGGTACTATCAGTTAGACATTTTATTTCCAATCCATACTTGCAGGGTTTGTTAGGCATGTACTTATTCCATCTGCACCTGCCTCGAAAAGACACTAACATTTCGTCGATAGTGGTATTCTCTCCAATTTTATAATACTTTTGGCAATTGGCGACAAATTCATAAAATATGCTCGAGATAGGAGCAGCGACATCAGACAGTTTTCTTTCATCTCTGGTAGATGCATCATCAAACCGAAGACTTACGAGAATCATTGCAAAACGATCTTTGGACATTACTCCTCTAAAAATATCTCTCCCTGTTCCATCAGTAGCAAACAATGCATTTATGTCTTCATCATTCGATTTGAATGCTGCACTAAAAATCAACAGCCCAATGAAAGCATCCAACTCTACAGAATGTAAGTCCTTCAGTTCAGGTTTACCTTGTCGCTTATATTTTTGCCTTATCAATTCCAGTTTTTGGTTAGTATTTTCTATAATTTGTGTTTTAATATTGTCAGTTATTAGCAAACTAAATAATTGTGAAGGCGGACTATCCGGTGAAAAATCAATTGTAGTTATTGGAGTAACGATGTTGTGCGCAGGTGTGCGTGTAGTTCTCGATGGCCCTTCTGCAGACCACTTCATGCAGCGTTTTTTTCCGTAGTAGTACTTTCTGCGAGATTGCGATACATTACCCTCGGCAACTGTATTTACTTGAGAATCGCTTACCTGGACGTCAGTTTGCCTTTTTTCAGAATCAATATGGCAGGAGAAATGTGACAAAGGCATACAATCTTCAGAAGAGTCAGGGACCGAAGCTCCAACAGCGGCCTCTCCATCATCACATTACTCCTCTTCTGAATAATCATCGCGGTCCGACTGAATATAATTATTTTCATCCGCCGATGATTCATCTGATTCACAAAGCCAAGATGCGATAATTTCTTCGTTATTAGTAGCATCACCTCCAATACGTAGTATTTTTCTAGACGAAGATATGCCGGAAGGAGAATTACATCGCTTACGATTCATTTTATCTAACGACAAACATAAACACATAATTTAAAAAAGTCACACTAACACTGACAATACGTACGACGTACGTCAAGGTATCAAACTTACCTATTTAGACACGTGCCACACGTCTGCACTCCACTGTTACGCGGTCGTTACTGGTGAATAGGAAACTACCAAAAAGGACGCGTTCGAAATCCCGCGCAATTTAAAATTTACATCGAAAAATTGTTTAGGCGACGTACCACATACGTACGTCAGTGGTTGAGGGTTAATAGTATAATTGTAGCACAAATGGGTCGGCTCGACCGGGGAAGGCCCACGCTCTCACAGAATACCAGTGTAAAATAGTAGCTTAATGCTGTTGTGTTTCGTATGGTGAGTGTAGAGAACCGGAGACACTTTTTACTGGAAAAGAGGCATTCTATCTTAGTCTTCACTGCTGACAACGCATTTGCATTTTAATTCGCAAACGAAGATAGATGCAGATGTCTATGGGCCACAGCAGCCACTTACCATCAGGTGGACTGTGTGCTCGTTTGTCACCCTAATTTTATAAAAAAAAAATACATAGGCACTTACCCATACCCCCATAAAAAGTTGAATAAGGGTAATATGGTAAATACGGTTTATCTGTTAAAGCAATTAGTTTCTACACATAAATGTTAGAATGTGGGTTTATAAGTTTAGGAGAACAGAACAAGAAATATAAATGTTTTAACTGAACTATTTTCCCCGACAACACAGTTCACAGCATACTTTTTATTTGTTGTGTACTTGAATTCTAATTAAAGCATATAATCATTATGAGGTACTCCTCATAAAGATTATATATACACAAGATTTACAAAGTAGTGTGATTTTTGGAAAACTAAACCCTATACAAAACACAACACAGGTGCGTACAACCTCCTCATTATTAGAAAATTATCTAAGAATACTTCACTTAATATAAAAAGTTAAAAAACATAAATCCCTATTTTAATATGGGAAAAATACAGTTATTATTAACCGTTTAGTGGTGGTGCAAGATTATCTCCCATCAAATATTGTCCCATGGGTTTCATAAGAGGTGACAGATGGAAATTGAAACAGGTGAGTGGCAGCAGCATTTTCCTGATAACATCTCAAAATAAAACTGTTGTTGCCAACCCACCTGCCAAGCATGGCAACTGTGGCGAAATTTTATATGATATAAATTAATCTATGGGGGAGGCCTATATTCAGCAGTGGACTTTTATAGGCAGTAATAATTTATGAAATTATAACATTTTGTTATCTTAAAATTTAGATCAATTCCAAATATATAGGTTATTTGATCAAAAACTAGAAATCATAATACTGTGACATAAGGATAGACAAAATTATACAAGACATACACAAATTGTCGAATGAAAACATATTCATTTTATACAATTGTATAACTCACTCATGAATTATGTAAGATTCCACATCAACCGAAACCCCACACATCTTTAAATTACTTTTAAGTATTCTAATACAAACTAGAACTAAATTAACTTAGTATAGCTCACCTGTTATTGCATCATTTACTCTTTCTGCATCATTCATTAGCCTGGCTTTAGAAGCAGTCATAAGCAAAAGGCAATACTTTGCCCAACACCTAGACACATCAGCAGATCTGTGCTTAAATGTTTCTACTTTAGCTAAATACACATCATCATTACTTTCAGACTCTTGTAAATCCTGCTGATGTTGATCAAGAATTACAGATGCTGCAGCTAAATGATGTCTAGACTGAAAGAAACCATTTTGTTCAGCAAAAAACTGTGACAAAGTTGCCGAATTTAAAGCCCAATCTATTGGTTCATAATCAGAATACTGCAACTGCCTCCTCAATGTTACATGACAATAAATGGCAGATTTTAAGTTTTCTTTCAATGATCCAAACACTTGAGCCAAATAATATAAAGTTAATGTATGTGCTTTTTCTAATAAAATGAAATCTTCTGCAGAAGTTTCACCAGCATTGTTTATAACCTGTTCTATTGGAAGAGGTACTTGTAGAGTACATTTGAATGTTTCATACAAGTCTTTCGCTTTTAACAAATATGCCTTAGCTTTTTGAGGCTCATCCCTGTTGGACCATAAAATACCTAAATTGTTATAAACACTTATTAGAGTTTTGACAATTTCAGGTTTCGTTGAATTGGGAGTCAATAGCTCTTCCGCTTCAGTTAGAATCTTTTCACTAGATGTAAGTTCCTCTGTTTCCATGTCTATTATTCCAATATTCACAAGGACGGTACCAAGCATTGCGTCAAGTTTTATTTTATCAAAATCAGTCTCAGAAATAGAGACTTTCGTAAGAGATTTCTGCATGTTTAACAAAATCTCTTTTGCTTTGTATTTAGACATGTAAGGTTCATTCTCGGGATCATTTTTACTATCTTCATCAATCAGTTTCCGGACTTTTCCATAATTTTCTTTAAAATCATTAATTATTTCTTTAGCAGACATATCCGCAACAACTATCATTTTAACTTTTACTTGAGTTAAAAATTTGTAAGGTTTGTTTTGAATTTATGCAATTATCTGACATTGATTTGATTGAATTTTTTTTTGGAGTTTATGGCCTGGTATCTAGACCTTTAGGCCAAGTCTTGAGTATATTTATTCGGTTTATTATAATTTCCCCAAGCCTTGTCTTTATGTATTATTATCCTTCATAGTTCACTGCTTCACAATGTGTTGATGCGTCACATTGTGCAGCCCTTGGTAGATTTTGACGGCAACTTGAGCCAGCAGGCAGCTGACAGTTAGCGATGGTATCTAAAGGCGCCTATGCAAACAGCTTATCTTGAGAATCCATCACCATCAGAGCACTTGTTTCACCGTTCCACTAACAGTTCACATGCGTAGACAGTTAATACATAAAATCGCACCACTTTTACATATCAAAAACCACTTCAAACTATTATTTAAATTATAAAACAGGAGCAGCAAACCGCCGCCGATCAAGTTCCCGCCAAAACTCTCCTTGATTTGATTGACTTGACATAACAGTGCTGCCAGATGCTAGACTTTAGATTTTGCCATATGTACTATGGTAATTTTTATTTGCCTAAAATAAGTAATAATAATTTTAACAGTGGTAGAACCACGCGGCAGCTTTTGCTGTCGCACAGATGGGCTGGCACGAACCGGGGTGGTACCACGATCTCACAGAATACCAGCGTGAAGTAGAGGTTTACCTCTGCGTTTCGCTCGGTGAGTGTAGGTGGCCGGAGGCCCTTTTTACTGGAAATGAAGCATTCCATCTTAGTCCTCACGGGTGAGAACACATCTGCATTTTGATTTGTAATAGAGGATAGATGTAGATGTCTATGGGCCGCAGCAACCACTTACCATAAAGTAGACTGTGTGCTCGTTTGTCACCCTTATCCTATAAAAAAATATATAAGTATAATGATTCCTTGAGGCTTGAGAATAGATTTAGAATATTCTGACGTATAGACCGACATAGTGTGCAAGGGAGCATAAAATTTCTTATGGCAAAAATGTAAGATAGAAAAGTATACCAAATCTCATGACTCTGTAACCGATTTTGAATTACAGGTCGTCGGCACAAGTTGGCACGCAAGAAATAAGCTCCTAGATATTTTGTAATTTTTAGAGTGTAATAGTGGTTATTTTTAGTAAGAAACTTTTTTCCAAAATGGTTACTTATTCTGTGAGTGACTGAGGTGCTAATAATAGAAATAATCTTGATAATTGCACATATCACAGGTAAATTCTCAAGACGTCGTCAATGTTATGACGCGTTTATTTTTGGTTAAAATTTATGTAATATACTGTTTAAAATATAGAATGTTTTCAATTATTTTGTTATATTTGATATTTTGCAAAGAAAAAAGTAAAATTGTTGATAACTTGTATGAATTTGGTAAATACATTTTTATACAAAATCTTTGTACGCTAGGGATTGACTCAACTATATCAAAATTAATTTCTTTTGCCCACACAACAAGAAAATAAATCCTCGGTTTGCGTACTATAAATGTAATTTTATTTCGCCATTTGTTAAACAGATTCCCTCTTGATTCTATAATTAGAAAAAATGGTTAAGGTTAATTGGACGAGTTGGTTGGAATCCAAAGAAAATCTCAACAATTTGCAGTAAACATTTACTTGAGAAGTTTAAAAGAAAAAGTAGAAAAACAATTTTACTAAAATGATTTTTACTTTATTTATACCAGTAAATATAATATATTATATATATATTGGTTATTGTATAATATGTTTAGATGCGAAATAGAATTTTGTAGCCAAAAGTCAGAAATAATAGAGCACATGCGATATTGAGAAGGTCGAGATACGCACTAACCGTATTTTACAATAACCAAACACGAATTCCAATATATAAGATATAGGCAAACTTTTTGAATGGTTGGCCACACAGATCCTATACGTTTTTTTTCACCACAAGTGCTCAAACTTAGCAGTTAAATAAAGTAAAAATTTAAACTTATGTTTAGTGCCCTCTTGCAAAATACTACTCATAGTAGTTGAAAACTTTTAAAGGTAATTTAGAAACACCATTATTAGGGAACACATTAAAAGAAAAAAATCCGATCTAGCCATTAAACTGCGGACGTGATGACCACAAGTGTGAGCAGAAGTACGAATTTTCAGAATTTATAAAACATGGCGTAGACCGCGAACCGTTCGGGATAGAATTTTTTTTAGAGAACGGAGGCCACTTTCCCTCTGCCCGAACACGTACGTACCAGATTATCCACCATTACTGGGACAGCCTGTATATATATATATATATATATATATATATATATATATATATATATATATATATATATATATATATATATATATATATATATATATAGTCAGGTCATAAATTCTGTCACATGTTTAATATAAAACAATTGAAACAAGTTTATTCATTATGTAACCATTTATATACCAAAATGAACTTAACAAAACATAGATTCTTATGACTCTAAAGTTTATTCAAAATGACCTCCGTGATTTTGAATACAGGCCTGCAATCTGCGCGGCCAGTCGTCTATCGCAGCACGAACGAGGTCCATGTCAATATCGGCGGCTGCCTTAATCAAGGATGTCTTGAGTGACTCCAAATTGGGATGAGGCTTTGAGCACGCCTTTTCCTCCAAGTGTTGCCATATCTTGTAATCTAACGGATTCAAATCTGGACTGGAGGAGGGCCAGTCTTCGTGGCGGATGAAGTCGATTTCACGCGCCGCCAGCCAGTCTTGTATGCTCTTCGCTCTATGAGCTGGCGCCGAATCTTGTTGGAATACCCAGTGCCTGTTATTAAACATGTTATGAGAAACAGGTTCCACAAGGTTCGTCAGGACCGTAGTTTGATACACAACTGCATTCGTTTTTACACCTTTCTCACAAAAATGTACCTCTGTTAAGCCCCAATAAGAAACTCCCAACCATACCATGAGCGAGGATGAAAAATGACCTCGTTGGACACGCGGAATACGGTTGCTCGCTTCTTCCCTATTGTGTGCGTACACCTTATCATTTTGTTTGTTGTAGCTCTCTTCTACGGTAAAAATTTTTTCACCCGAAAAAAGAATTTCCCGATATTTTTTTTTCCGCGTACCGCTTAACAAAGCGCGGCATCTCTTCAGTCTCAGGTCCATTAGACGAGTATTCAAACGATGTCCTGTTTTTCTTCGATATGCCTGAAGCCCTAAGTCTTCATTTAACACGCTTTTCACCGTGGTTCTGCTTAACCCTATCTGAAGGGCCAACAGTTTCTGCTTACGTTTGGGATTTCTTTGAATTCGCGCCTTCACAGCTTTTATCACTGCTGGAGTCCTAACAGACCGAGGGCGACCACTTCTTGAACTGTCATCTGCTCTAGAGTCTTCATTGTATCGTTTGATGTTACGATAAACGAATCTTTTGGTTATATTCAAATTTTTCAGTATGTCAAAAATTTGAATTGGCGCGTAACCGCAACGATGCAACGCAATAACTGCATCACGGTCTTCTTTAAGCGTCCACTCCATATTTAAAAATGAGTAAAATTCTAAAAAGTACACAGTTTTATTTTCATGAATAATTCGAAATTCGAATTCAATAAACTTTTTTGTGACCAGCATTCTAAAAGAAAAGTTTTTACTGTGTGACAATACTTATGACCTGACTGTGTATATATATATAACATATATTCCCAAGTCACAATGATAAAACTTCTAGCTTAGTTAGATATAATATATTTAGTAATGCTCTTGAAGCGCCACTAGACGCCCGCGCATGGGATGCGCGGTTCTATGTGCTAGGATAGTATAAATTCCATAGTATTTGATACTCACAACGCTCGATGCCCGATTCATACTTGATGGCTGACGAAATTGTGCTGATGGCTTAAAGAGCGTAGTTTATCGCTTACAGTGTTAGTCGTAGAGAAGAGTAACTCGTGGTTAAGTAATAGCTGCACGGATCAATAGATCTGCGAGATTCAGTTGCACTTGGCGCGATGAGTCCAGGACAGGGTGAGGCAACTTTGTATGAAAGCTGAAAAATCTGCACACAATCATGATTTTGTCAATATGCGCGTTGGGCTTGTTAAAATAAAGCGAGATAAAATATCGCTGTCTATTTCTTTAATTTTGTTTTAGATTGCCATTTTAAAAATTAGATATACAGATTCATATTATATGGAAAGAAAATAAAAATATTAATTCGGTGTTAAACTTTTATTGGTTTGCTATTTAAAGTATAATTACATACATATTACTCTGAGATTCGCACAATTAGTTTACCTATTAATTGATTTAAATAAAATTATTAAATATTAGCAGAATTTTATCAAAAGAAGCCATGAATTAATAGAAGAAGAAAAAAATGACATTTGTTTGTCAACGTATTTCATATTGAAAATATTTTCTGAAATTTATTAAAATTTATTTCATTGCTTTAGTTTTTAATATTTATTATTCATTTTTGCTTAAATTCAGTTAGATGGACTTCATTTTCGTATGTACGCAAATATACAGTCATAATATCGTCATGAATGTACAGTAAAGATTTTTTGTGAGATGTTAATTCTGTATAAGATATTTACTATAAATGAATTCATTATTTCAAAGTTTTATGCACGATTTGTGATCACCGTCGAAAGTAAGTGTTGTGTAAATAAAAAGCACAAAATAATCTGATCACTTTCTGCAAGTTTCCAATGATAGGAAAAGAAAAACTTATGACAATATTGTGGTAAGGCTATAAACATTTCGAATTTATTGGCCATTATTTGTAGGGTTTATAACTATATTGACTCGAATTGTATCTGTTTCAGATCACCTATATGGGCTGAGTAAAGTTTTCATCATTAGAATTTTGCTGATTTAAATTTGCGTTAATGTTCTGTGAAGAATAACTCTCTGACAATAACATGTCTTATATATTAGTAACGTGCGTGGAAATATTACGTGCAAAAGCAATAAAAAACATCAATAATAATGTGTAGTTTTTAAAACAATCTGTCTTCCAGAAAATAAAATTACATAACTATACTTATTTATAGTTTTTTTTATCCCACATACTAATCTAAATTATATTCGAGTAATTTTGGTGCAACCTCTAAAATATATGGGAATTTACCCCATAGGTTTGTGAGGCTTAGCCAAAATTACTCGAATATGCCTTAAATAAAAAGTTTAAAGTTACAGAATACAAAGGTTTGAAATTCCTGCTAAAAAAGTTTTATATGGGCGTCCACCGTAGCGCTTTTCGTATACACACGTAAACACGTGTTTCCGTTTTTTAGTATGAAGTTGGCGTTCTTCTCTTGATAAAGAGTAATTGTGTTCTGTGGTCCAGGAATAAGTGACCATTTTCTTAACATACCGAGATTAAGAGAATAAAGAGCGCATCTGTATCCTCTGAAACTTGGTGCACTTTACTTTGTTAAGATCATTATGTTTTTAAAACTGTCATAAACATATTGGCCTTTAAACAGAGCAATCTTATTTAACTGATTCCTACAAGTTTCCTTACTTGAATTATTAAGTTTACATTCATATTTAAGTCAAATGTTATTTTTTTTTAATAGGATAAGGGTGACAAACGAGCACACAGTCCACCTGATGGTGAGTAGTTGCTGCGGCCCATAGACATCTACATATATCCTCTATTACAAATCAAAATGTAGATGCGTTGTCACCTGTGAGGACTAAGATGGAATGCTTCATTTCCAGTAAAAAGGGCCTCCGGCCACCTGCACTCACCAAGCGAAATGCAGAGGTAAACCTCTACTTCACGCTGGTTTTCTGTGAGGTCGTGGTACCACCCCGGTTCGAGCCGGCCCATCCGTGTGACAGCAAAAGCTGCCGCGTGGCTCTACCACTGTTGAAAATGAAATTCTATAATTTATTTAATTATTAAATGTTTGTAATTATCAAAAATAATACTTATATGAAAAATAAAGCAGCCATTACGTACTCCGTGTCCCCGTTTTTTTATTTTCCCATCAAAACATTTTATAAAACATAAATACATACTTAGTTAAGCATTTACCTTTTTATATTAACAATATCTTAAATAAAACTGGCCATGGTAGTAAATATTTTTCGCCAATTATAATAACTTGAAAATACAACTTTCCGATCTGATTCTTGGCGAGTTTTTTTAAGTTTATCGGTAGTCACCTGGAATTTTTTACATTTGAATTAAAATCCAACAAAAGGCAGGTAGGTTCAGCTTTTTTTCATAGGAGAGGGGGCAAACGGGCATGAGGCTCACCTGATGGTAAGTGACTACCGCCGCCCATGAACAACCGCAATACCAGGGGAATTACAGATGCGTTGCCAGCCTTTTTAATAGGAGTAGGCTCTTTTATTGAAGGAAGCTTATTTTTAGAAACATGTTATATGAATATTTTTTAATTATTTTAGAACTATCATGGTAAAAATTCAGTTAAACTATTTTTTTAAACATTTTTACCACTTCCTTAACAATCATTTTTCGATAGTCCTTGTAAGTAAAACATACATCACTAGCTAACGTAACACAATGACAAATCAAAATTAGTCACGCGTTTTATGGTTTTTAGACTGTCAGGTCGTCTACAGGTCATTTTTAATTTACTAAAGACCTTTTGAGAATATATTGGTTGCATCATTACAAACAATTTTAGCGAAATCACTCTTTACATAATATAATACATTTACAAAAAAAACTACTTTTAAGTTTTTATTGTCATGTCTGATTCCTTATCTTTTATATATAAAAAGTACGTGTTACGTTGTTTGTCCGCGATGGACTCCTAAACTACTGAACTGATTTCAATGAAATTTTTGGTCAATGTGCAGTTTGGTCCAACTTAAAAGATAGGATAGCTTACATCTCAATTTATAGACGCAATACAATATTATTTTATTGAAAATTATTTGTCTATTATTTGACAGTCACAATTATCTGTTAGCTCCAAACGATTCTGTCAGATGACGATATCTGTTGACTGGATTGAGTAAAAATTTAATAGATGGCGCTATGTTAAAAATACAAACGTTTAATATAAGCTACAATTTAGTAGTATAACCACCACGTGTTGCTGTAAGTATTCAATAAATAGAACCGATTTCAAAAAAAATTTGCAGACTGTGTGCAGTTTGGTCCAACTTGAGAGATAGGATAGTTTTTATCCCGATAAGTGACCCTCAATTTTTTTATTGCTAATTTCAGGAGTTTTTTTGGGAAAGCAAATGGTCGGTCGGAAAAGGCAGAACAACGTCTGCCTGGTTAGCTAGTAAGTCTATATTATGTAGTACCTAAACAATTTATGAATAAATTGTCAAAGAAAATGTCTTTTTTATATCAGTATTCAGTATCACACATTATGTTGAAATCATTACACATAATTAAATAAGATTAAAAATCACAAATATTAAAATGTATAATAGGTAATTATAAAGTATGATCTCTGAGACGCAAATTTTCGACGTTCGCAATATTAATATCTCACAACCTTAGAGTATTAAACTAACAGGAGACGACATTGAAGAGCGTTCCCCGCTGTCAAAAGTACGAGAGCGCGAATCATTCCCGTTATATAAAACTAGTTGCGCCGCGTACGGCTTCAGTTACCAAGTAGTCGTAAGCGTGAGTTGACCTCCAGAAAAATGCCGAGTTGCAGTGTGTTTTCTTGTAAAAAAGGATCACAGACCTCAAATTCACAAAAAGAAGGCGTTACCTTCCATCTTTAAGTATTTATTTTGATTTAATTAATTAATATAAGCATTAAATCACGAAAATTCTGATTAATATAGCTGAGCAGGTAGTGTTGCCAACTTAAAGTATTAATACTAAAGTAAGGACTTTTGCACTACTAGGACATAATTAAATTTTGTAGACAAATGTCGTTTCTCTTTGTTCTAATTACACAAGACAAAATCGTGTTATTGAATAGTCTTAAATTCATCCATATTATTGTGATCTATTTGCAAAACTATATTATTTCAAACAATATTAATAATCTTTAATTGTTTTTAACGAAATGAAATCATCAATTTAAATTTTTTTACTGTGTACATTATACATTTAAAACATTTTAAATAGATATTTTCATTTCATTATGTTACGTTATGAAACGAAAAGAAGGGAAATTTCGAGTATATAAAATGGTATCATCAAGACTATAATAGTGATGTTCACTGTAATCTTTAGTGTCGATGTTTTTATTTGACTATAAGCAATACTTTGATATATAATACCAAGGTGTTATTTGAAATTCTTTTTTTTTAAATGTTTAAAAAAGATCTTTTGTTTTACCGTTTTCCAAAAGATCCTTACAGGCGCCGAATTTGGATAAAAGCATGTGGCGATCATATAACCTGGGTACCTAAACGAACAAGCACTCTTTGTTCCGAGCATTTTGACTAATCGGTTTTTGTAATCCAATCAAATAATAAAAGGAAACTAAATGAAACTGCTGTACCGACATTGAAATTATTGGAAGTACGAGTAAGTTTATTATTTTGCTACAGGTTTATTTTACATTATGAAGGATAAAATTCAAAACATGTAACAAATCGAAATGGAAGGTTTAGTGAACGATATTTATTCATTTTAAAATGTTATTTACAAGTTTATTCTTTTAGATGGTGTCAACCAAATTGTTGTTTTCAGATGAGACACGAATTATTAGCGCTTAACTAATTAAAAAGGACAAACAAATAATTTCAGTGTCATATTTATAATCTATTATTATTAAACATATACAGAGTACTACACTTTTGTACTGTTAAACACAAAATATTACCGCTTTTTACGAAGACATTAATTATTTTTCAATCCTAAGTAAAATGACGAAAAAAAGTATGTTTGGTTAAACGTAAACTTCGACCAAGAGAAAGCAAATGTTTAATTTTTTTTAAATGCTCCATTCCGTTGCTGCGTAAAGGAAGGACAAAAACAAATAAACAAAAAATCACACTTTCACATTTATAATATTATATTAGTATGGATTGTCAAGAATGATATATAAACTTTTGAAACCGGTTTACAATCGGCTTTTCGAGGGTAAAACTATACACTCCCGCTCTCTTTCTCGCTCTAGTAAATAACGTTTCTGAGTGAACAAAAAGGATAGAAGCACAGGAAAGTGCGATTCCGTGATGTAGTTCAGCCCTAAGCCTTAAAACGGTTTAACTCTATAGGTTACCGTTTAAAACCCCTATACAAATAACCTTTCTGGTTATCATGACATTAAAAAATGGTAAAATCATTTCATAGACAAGGCATATTATATATTTTTAAGCATACAGGAACATTATTTCGATAATGATTATGTTCCACATAACATTGAACTGGCAAACTTGGTGATGGAAAAATATGCAAGCACCAGAATTAGATACCTCGCAAAAAAAGAGTGATCCCAAAAAGTGTATTCGTCACATATACCAAACTTATTCACTTTAAAAACCAGTTAAAATATAATATAATACATTTTCAATTTGTTTTAATTTTGGTAATTTTGTATTATTATATTGTACTTTATGTATTTTTTTAATTTACTTTGAATGTAATATTAATCATTAAACATTTGTTCATTTTTATTTTATTTAATTTGCTAATGTAACTTGCATAAAATTTCATCGACATATCCATATCGACAAGGTCCTTGCACTAGTTGTTTATGGCTTATGCACTGTAACGATGAGACATTTATAAGACATTTTCAAGGTTGTGTGCGTTTTGCTTAATCGTTGCTCATATTATGCTGTGTGCGTGCGTAACGACGTGGCCCAATGTTTACGATTTGCTTAGTGTGCGTTACCTCGCCTCCCGCTAGAAGTGACAGACTTTTTTGTTCGGAACTTTATGCGCATGGCGTCTCCTGTTAGTTGAATACTCTAAGCTCACAACGGAAGGACAAGCGTCGCGGGCGCATCAGAGGTGACCAAAGAGTATAGTAACTTTCCTATACAGGAACTATATGGAGGTGACTGACCTGACCCCTCGTCAGGTCAGCGTTGCCACTTTAGGGATTTTTTTCACTTTAGTGAACGCTGACACTAAAACTATTACCGTTTAGAAGGTCCATTTAAAATACTTTAATTTTTGAATGAAAATAAAAATTAAAGAAATATACATATTTTATTTTCATACAGATGTTGTTGTTATGATGTAAATATGGAGTGTGGAGTACAAGGAGAACCATCTTATAAGGGGCGAAAGTTGAAAAAGTCTCCTACTATTTACTGAAAATAGAGGTTCCAAAACCTACCACAATAGTGCTGGCGTCTGAAAAACTACGATATGAAGATAGCTGTTGTGAACGGAGTGAAGTTAGCTGAATTCAAATATTTAAAAAATTTAATGATTAGAGTAGTTAGTAAAATACCAGTATACAAAATCTCAACTATTTACGTAGTAAAAAACTAAGGGGATTGGTCGGTCCTTGTTTATTTCTCCATCTTATTCTAATTACTTCTGGCGCCTTTTTTTAAATTCATCCTACGCTACTGCAGCGCCACCCTTATTGGACACGTTTTTAGGGACACTTTTCATATATAGAAATGGTCCTCCTTCTCTCTACACTCCATAGATGTAAATAATATATTCCCAAAATGTCTTCAGTAAATTAAAAATTACCCTATATACGCCAGTATCACCGAGTACTTTTTTATATAGGGAAGCCAGTATATTCTAAGTTTATGGGCTTGAAGAAGCTTTGGCACTTTACCGCCGGCGGATTGTTGCTCCTATTGTGGCGTTTATAATAATTTGAAGTAGATTTTTACACGTAATAGTGATGGGGATCTTAATAAACTGTCACTAGTTGAGACTCAGATGAACTTATTTGTTTCGCAGATGGCCACACAGTGTTATCATAGTTAAAAAGTGGTTTTGGCGGGAACTTGATCGGCGGCGGTATGCTGCTCCTGTATTATAGTTTAAATAATAGTTTGAAGTGGATTTTGATATGTAAAAGTGGTGCGATTTTATGTATTAACTGTCTACGCATGTGAAATATTAGTGGAAACGGTGAAACAAGTGCTCTTATGGTGATGGATTCTCAAGATAAGCTGTTTGTTGCATAGGCGCCTTTAGATACCATCGCCAACTTTCAGCTGCCTGCTGGCTCAAGTTCCCGTCAAAATCTCCCAAGGGCTGCACAATGTGACGCATCAACATATTGTGAAGCAGTGAACTATGAAGGATAATTATAAAGTAATGTTTTCGACTGAAGGTCCTCGCAACCATGGTCATGAATAAATTAAAAAAAATAGTTAAAAAGTTGCATTTTAAATAAAAGTTTTTACGTTTCTAGCGTACGTATACATGTTATGGACAAAGTAATTAATTAGGGTAAGTAATTAATTATATTGTCTAATTTGTATTAATGCTATTAACATAACCAATAATCACTTAACCACTCCTGATGAATTCTTTCGCTTCTATTAGTAGATAACGACAGTAATAAATTAAAAGTCAGTGCACTGGACCAATGTGTACAGCGTGAGTATCAAAATCTTCACCGGCTAGCAAAACAAGACCTCAGAGAAGAAGAACCGACAAGATTTCTGTGATAACGATTCCGTCTATTTATATTTTTAATTTTTTTTTTTGCGCCCGAACCAATTTGGAAATGGGCTACCCAGAGGGAGGCAGAAAATGCATTACGCATACCACTATAGCCGGTCTATAGTGGTTATGGGGGACTCACTGCCTACAAGGGGAACCTAAGTGATACCCCCTAAAAACTGCCTTTAGGGACTGGCAACTAGCTTTTTTATTAAAGCTTCATATGCCGTATCTAAAGCGACCCTCTTTTGGGAAAAGAGGGCGCAGACGGCTAAGTGCCGTTTAGGGACTGCCTACGAAGGCATATTATTAATTTTAACTAATTTTTAATTTAATTAGGAATGGCCTGAGCCGCCAGGAGGCAGTTCAGGTCGTTTGACAACTTATTTGGCGGGTCCGAGAGAGTGTTTCTCGGCCTGCGGACGCTATAGCGGGAAGGGAGTGGGGCGGTATAAGTAACTGCCTCACGAATAAGTGTGTTAGTATGCGACTCTGATACTTTAAAGAAGTTTTCAGAGAGTTTTTTAAGAAATTGCTGGATTGTTGGGATTTCTAAATCCCGGTGAAGGTCGGCATTACGGACGTACCAAGGTGCGTTCGTAGCTCGACGACAGAAATGGTTTTGAACTACTTGGAGTTCGTTAATAATTTTATCGTTAGCGTGTGCAAAAATAGGCGCCGCGTAAGACATTACCGGTCGTATACAAACCTTATAAAGGGTTCGCTTATTTCTTAATGACATTTTACTATGTCTGCCTAACATACTGTTAAGCCTACCTAGATAGAAACGAGCTAGACGTGTCACTCTTTTGACATGAGGCTCAAACGTAAGCCTATAGTCAAGGGTGACACCTAAATATTTTGCTGTCATTTGCCATGGGACAGGAGTCCCTAGCATTCGTATAGGTGGAGTATTTTTCTTGTTTTTATTACGGCGTCTTTTAATATCGAATTGAACTGCAGAGCTCTTCTCCGGGTTCACATCGATACGCCATTTTTGGAACCAATCTCCTAGGTCATCGACTGACTTTTGGATTTTGTTCCTTGCGGAAGATATCCTAGGACTTTTGAAGTATAGAGCAGTGTCATCTGCGAAGAGTGAGAGCTGTACACCATTCGACGGGATTGGAATGTCGTTGGTGTACAAGATGTACAGGAGGGGAGCTAGTACTGATCCCTGAGGAACACCAGCTTTAATGGGGCGCTGAGAGGATAACGTGCCTTCGTGTCTAAAACGAAAGGTACGATGTTGTAAGTAAGAGGCTACGAGACGTACTAGACGATCGGAGAGTCCTATCCTATATAATTTGTAAATAAGGCCTACATGCCAGACTCGGTCGAAGGCTTTGGCAATGTCGAAAAAGACCGCGATTGTCTTTAGTCGACGTGGATAAAAACCGCTGAGGATATATTCCACAATGCGGTGTACTTGCTGTGGACATGAATGTTTCGCGCGGAAACCAAATTGGTGTGGGATGATAAGGGGGTCACCGTCTGTGGGAAACAGATGGCGCCTCATTCGATTGAGAATGACTCTTTCAAAGAGTTTGCCCATGGCCTTTAGGAGGCTAATGGGACGATGATTGGAGGGGAGGTTAAGAGGCTTGCCTGGCTTGGGAATACCAATGACAGTTGCCTCTTTCCAAGTAGTGGGAAAATAATTTAGATTGAAGCAGGCGTTAAAGATAATAGATAAGAGGGTTAACACCTGCTCTGGAAAGTGTTTAAGGGCTTGGTTGGATATGCCATCCGCGCCCGGAGACTTTTTGGGCTTAAGTCCTTTGATGAGGGATGGGATCTCATCATTGGTCACAGTGATAGGGTCAGAGGTTGTGGGGGGTGAGTTCCGGCGGCGGAACTCATCCTCCACTTCCTGAATATGTGAGGGGTCGACAGGTTGAGAGCTAGGAGAGCATTGTGCGGCAATGCTGTCTGCAAAGCACTCAGCCTTCTCGTCGTCCTCGAATGCAACCGTACCGTCGGGGCGGGAGAGAGGGAGAGTGTGAGTTGTAGCGTCTATACGGAGGGCTCTAGCCATCTGATAGTACGCTGTATGTGAGGGAGATATATTCTCCATGAGTTCACTCTAGCCTAGCTCTAGCCATCTGATAGTACGCTGTATGTGAGGGAGATATATTCTCCATGAGTTCACTCCTTTGGAGTTCTCGAAATTCATAAAGGTGCAAACGGAGTTTTCGTTGAAGACGATTAGCCGTATGCCTATATTCGGGGGTGGGATATTTAGCTGCTCTCCGGAAAGCAGCTTTTTTAGCTTTTAATATGTTGCTAATATATAGGGGAAGCCCATTAGTATTAGCGACCGGGACGACCCTTTCATTCTACTTAAGGGAGGATTTAATTAGGGTTGAAAGTGATTCGACCGCGGTGTCGATTTTTAAGGGACTGTCTAATTCTATATCCGGCGATAGGTAATTTTGGGAGTCCTGCGAGTCCATAGCTTTTGCTAGGGAGTCCTTGAAACCCTTCCAGTTAGTGAAGGTTTTCGTAGTTATAATAGGTGGTGGCTGATGGCCAAGAATAAGAGAGACCGGTCGGTGATCGGATCCTATATCGTCTAGTGTCTCAATAGACCTAAGGTTGAGTGAAACTCCTTTGAGTAACGCAAAATCTAGTACATCTGGGTTAAAATCGGTAGCATCGGGATAATGCGTTGCACCGAGCGGGCTGTAAACGGTTATGTCA
This sequence comes from Parnassius glacialis, assembly GCA_033319125.1. NCBI lineage: Eukaryota > Metazoa > Arthropoda > Insecta > Lepidoptera > Papilionidae > Parnassius > Parnassius glacialis. The sequence goes on from JAVANC010000010.1 coordinate 43,820,006, forward strand.
AGAGACTGCGTTATATCACGCAGTATCCTACCACTACGGTTAATAGTACGGCATGTCCATTCAGTATGTTTAGAGTTAAAATCTCCAAACATAATGACTGAATTACTTAGAGATAAGATTGCCTCAAAATCATCTTTGAGGGGGAGGATTCCAGGGGGAATGTAACAGGAGGCTATGACTAAAGACTGATGTCCCGTCATAGATAGCCTGCATAACGTAGCTTCCATATTGGTAAGCTGCGGAGTATCTATAAGAGAGCAATGTAGTGTCTTCTTGTAATAAATGGCCGTGCCACCGCCTCGAATTACGAAGAAGAGAATAATTTTTAATGGATAAGCCTTTAATGTCTTTGTGTTTAAGATTGGTTTCCTGTAAGAGGAGAAAATCAACTTCGCGATCTTTAAGGAAGAGCTTAAGCTCTGGGAGGTTATTACGCAATCCGCGAATGTTAAATGAAATAAGCGATAGCCCTTTGGGCTTGATACGACCGTGACTTCTAGGCAGAGCAGAAGGCTCTGTCATTATAAGCTAAGTTAATTAAGTTAACTTAGCTTACAACGAACGCAATAAATTACTGTGCTCTGCGAGAGGCAAAAGACGGTCCTGAGGGGACCGGGCGGCGCGCAGTTTACTCGCTAAAACCGAGATTTCGTTAATGTCGATGTTCCTTATCGCGGCGTAAACCGTGTTAAAGTCATCGCCAATTGTCGACTGTTTCTGCTGCGGAGCAGAAAATACCTGTGGCGGTGGATCTACCTTTTGGGGCCCCAGGGAAAAACTGGAGCCTGCATAGGCTTTGAGAAGCCCGGAGGTGGCCTAATTGGTGGTCTCGGGGGACCCTGAGGGGGTCGTGCAAAGCCTTGAGACGGCTGAGATACGCCCTGACGGGGCTTCCTAACATATAAAGCCGGGAATGAACGGTCATTTACCGGCGGTGGTACCTGTCTTACTATACGCGGAAGAGGAGCGCACGGGCATCCTCTGTAGCTCGCCGGGTGGCCTGTCTGTTGACACAGGACGCACGCGGGCGGGGATACGGCATCTTTAGGCCGGGGACACTCTTTCGTGATGTGTGGATCTAGGCACTTAACGCACCTGGGTGGGGCGGAGCAATTGGCCGCCGCGTGACCATACAATTGGCAGCGGTGGCATTGCGCCGGGAAACCGCGCCTACGCGGTGACTCAACCTTGACTCCAGACAAGCCGCACACAGTGCGTACTTGCCGGAAGATGGTTTTAGCCTCCGGGACGTTACTTAGAATTACTAATATTACCGGGTATCTCAACCCGGTCCTGCTATGCATCTTATGAACCGCTTCAACGGGGAAACCTTGTGAGTTAAGGTCCGCAAGTATCTCCTCGTTGGAGAGTTCAAACGGGACGCCTCGGATGACGACCCTGACTTTACGCTCTTCCGGGAGAGCGTAAGTGTGATACGATACACGTTCGTACGTAAAAAGTTTCGTTATACGGCGGAAATCGTCGATCGTGGTTGGCATTATTTTAATTGCTACGCCTAAGTTGGTAGCAATCTCGTACTTCATTCCCGAGTCGTAGCAGATCTTACTAAGCCGGGTAAATTCAGCCTTATCTCTTAAGAAGATAGGGGGCGGGACTTGTTGTTTGGCCAATTGCGGCGCGCAACGCGTGGCCGGTTTAGTCGGCGCGGAGTTATCTTTCGCGGCAGCTCGGGCTGCGGGGACTGAGGCAGCGACGGAGGCTGCGGGGGAGGCGGGAGCGGCACGGGCCGCTGCGGCGGTTGGCGAACGGTTTTTAGCGGCGCGCTTCGCTGCGCGCTTTGTCGATACCGTGATATATGACTCTAATGATGCACCGGTGTCATCCGAGTCAGAGGATGACGATGTCCTGGTGCCGGATACTTTTGCGGGCCTCTTCCGAGAGGCGGATACTGACGACGCGGCGTCGGACTCGGAGTGAGAGCACTCCATATCTATTTCTAGCGCGGCGAACGAGTTCTGGGACTCTAAGCGGTCCGCTAACACCGGCGGCGGGATGGTTGCCTTACGGGCGGTACCAGCCAGAAGGGCTAAGGCGGCGGAAAGCGCCTGCGAATCTTCCACCTTATTGATGGCGTCGTAAAGTGACGATTTTAAGTCCTGAGTGGACATGTTGACCAATTAATTAACTAACTACTAAAAAATAAAAATAAAAAACTATTTAAAACTACTCGTAGGGCGTGGGGGATCACCGCACTGAAAAGTGCGGGACGTTCTTATTCTGAAACTCTCCCTCGTCCTCAAAAGGACGGGGGCTAAGTCAAGAAACAATATAATAATATACACGTTATATATTCTACACATATAATTATAATAAACTACTAAACATATACAGTACTAGTGTACTACAATATAAAAAGCGTTCAGTCAGACCTCCCCGACCGAGGGCGGGGGGGTAAGAACTGAGAGTTAGCGACTAATCACTCACCTAGCTTCAGCGCTTAATTAGCGCCAACACAATGGAGCGCGATTCGCGGAACTGGGGGCACTAACGTTGGAACGTTAGGCGCGCGGACTACCTGAAACGACCGCACGAGAGCGGTGCCACAGGCGGAATGAGTGATATTTTTAATGCAAAGTATTATAATATACAGGGTATTTTTGGAACCCTCCCGAAAACTAAGACAGGCGACAGCACCAAGTATACCTTTGATCATGGGTCACAAATAAATTTGATCCTGATGAAAAAAAAAATCATATTTTTACAACGTTTTATTAGCGTTATTCACGCGCCATCATGTTAGTACAGCTAAATGAAACGATAATTTCATAAAAAAAATCATGAAAATACTGAAACATAAAACCAGCAGTGAAAACTGAATTGATATCACCTGACTAATGGAGGTTAATGTACGCGCGAACGGTGAAAAAAGAACGCTGGCCTTGAACTTGGGCACAGCGATTTATCACATATTGGTACGAAGGGGGCGCGACGGGGGAACAATCCGCCAGTATTACTGTGCCTGCATGCTATTGGTTCCCGCGCTTTCTTCGCTCCAAAAATACAGTCGCATACACAGCTTACTTTGCGACTCGCGACGATGTTTTAAAAAGGAAGGAAAGAAAAATTATTTATATCTATTGTTTTATGACTAAACTAGTGAACGAAAAGGTAAATATGATAGGAGAAGGTGAATGGGGAAAATTGTGCAGTAAATTTAAAAGTGTTGAGGAAGAATACCGAAAAAATTACCATGTGATCGACCTGATGACGGAAGCTCAAGCGAAGATGAAAGTGATGAAGAAGTAGCATCCAGTAACACCAACACACCTTCAACATCTGGCTTCCATGTGACCCAAGACGACATAATGGACGGCGTGCCACCCTTACCTTAAGTTTTCTTGTTACAAACTACTTTATATTTTACGATAGAAATAACAAATAATGCTCAAGTAAACATTATCCATTTTTAATTCCAAGTAAGGCACCTATTATGATTCTACAATAAAACAATTAATTACTTACTATAATATTATAAAACAATATCCCAATACCATGTAGTACTTTAGAACGCGACTGTAACCTCCCTCCACTCGACCGCATCGCATCACGCTGTGACGCAGTAGGTTTCAGTTTAATTGTAGTTTTTGAAACAGTTCCGTGTTGATTTTGATACTTGTTGTTACGTTTTTTGTTTTAATAATGCTTAACGCGTACGTTTATAGTGATTGTGAATACGACAACATGTTATGTATCCGAACCTAGGTACACGAAGTATCGCTAAATAAATTGTTAAGACGTCGGGATGGAACAAGTGTGTCATACTGTGCAGTGCACAAAGTGTTGAAGCGTAACCAAATGCGCCCATACAAATTGCACAAAGTGCAAGCTTTAGTTCCCGGCGATCACGACCGCCGACGAGTTTTCTGCCGTTGGTTATTATACCAGCAACAACGTGTGGCTGGTTCCATTGAGCACATTATCTGAACGGATGAGTCGACATTTACCAGAAACGGCCTGTGGAACCGAAGAAATACACACGTGTATTCAGAGGTTAACCCGCACGCTGTTCGACAAACCGGGCACCAAACCCGATGGTCGGTTAACGTATGGGCAGGTTTGTTTAAGGATCGCATACTGGGACCAGTGTTTCTGCCACAGCAACTGAACGGACAGCGATACCTAAACTTTATAAAAGAACAGTTGACAGACATTTTAGACGACCTATCGTTGGCTGAATATCGCCGCACATGGTTCCAGTATAATGGTGCCCCTCCACATGTGAGGTTCGTCCGTGAGCGCCTCAATGAGCTATTTGATGATCGCTGGATTTGGCGGACTAGGACCACACGCTTGGCCACCTCGCGCACCAGATCTGACCCCGTTAGACTTCTTTCTGTGGGGTATGTGAAAGAAAGGGTTTTTAATCGTGAGTGTGATAGTGCTGACGAAACTACAAAAGGATCGTGGATGTTTTCGACAAACTACGTACGGACTGTGTCGAAGATCACACGATGATGCCCCGCCTCCATGAGGAGACGCAACACCGAGCCCAAATCTGCCTTGAAATGAATGGAGCACAATTTGAGCCGCATCTCATAAGACCACGGAGGATTTAGAGCGGTAAGCTGTTTCATAACTAATTCTTTTAAATAACTTAGTACTGAACTAATCTGAATACATACATAACTGAATACATGAGAATAATAAACATACCTACACGATGAATAAAAACGCATGACTTTAACCTTGGTTACATTTCATTTATGTATTTAACAACTAGCGGGAAATCGAACCAGTTATTTGGGTTATTTAACCTGTAAATTCGGATTAAAATGGCTACGTGGAGACAAGTACAGTGGCAAAATAGTATGTTAAGTAGATAAGTTAGGTATTTAGACAAGTGTTGTAAATTATTAGGTATTGTGGTATAGCCCGCTAGTTGCGGACCGCGCGAATTTGCGTTCGCGCGTACATTGACCTTTAATCAGCTAATATGAATTCAGTTATTCCACTGCTGGTTTTAGGTTTCAGTATTTTCATGATTTTTTTTATGAAATTATCGTTTCATTTAGCTGTACTAACATGATGGCGCGTGAATAAATCTAATAAAACGTTGTAAAAATATGATTTTTTTTCATCAGGATCAAATTTATTTGTGACCCATGATCAAAGGTATACTTGGTGCTGTCGCCTGTCTTAGTTTTCGGGAGCGTTCCAAAAATACCCTGTATAGTAAATTTTCGCCTTTGTTACGAAACAAGTGGAACTATTAAAAAAAAGTTGTCTAAGGCTGGTTTCACAGCTGCACGGGAGTCCCGTACGGGTAGCCCGTAATGCGGGAGACCCCTACGGGTAGCGCCCGCAGTGCTTTGAAACGAGTGTTTACTGTTTAGTACGATACGGGATACGGGTGCTAGCGGAAGACAGTCGCAAATGAAAATTAATGCGAACGTATTAAAAATTCTTGGTATTTATTTAATTTGTGAGAGACGACAGAGAAAGAGAAAGAGAATTTGGGTACATCCCATCATCGAAACAAGATGTTTTGAAAGTGCATTTGTAACTTTAAACTATAAACTTAGGAACAATCACTAAGCTTTGGTTTTTCTTCGGGCGACACACCTTCGAACATCTCTTCACAAATGTCTTCCCACGCTCGAACCCAATGAGTTTTTCTGGAAATAGCCATACAAAGGGCTAATATGAACTTACAGGGTTGTATTGGTGAATTTAATGATAATAATTCTATAAACACATAATCGCTACGGTCGCGAATCATATTTTGTTAAATATACAATCTAACCCTGACCTGCAAATTCCAAAAACAGCAAGAAAATTTGAATTTCGCGGGTCACCCTGGAGCTTCCACCTTAAGTCTCTTGCGTTGTTTTGTCTTTATTAAATTTAAAGTTGGTAAAAAATTACTTCGCGTACATCCGCTCGACAAAATAAAATGATGTGTCTTACCTAGTTTGAAGAGCACCTCCCGCCCTCCCTCAATTGCAGGATACCTGAAGATGCCTCGTGTAGAAGTGAAGTCCCGTACGGAACAATCCGCGTCGCTGTGAAACGATGTTATAGCGCCTCACGTCTATCTCCGCTCCGGGAGCCTGTACGAGCTACCCGTACAGCTGTGAAACCAGCCAAACAGTATACATCCCGATAGACTTATGCTAGAAGATATACCAAAATCGATACAATATATGTAACAAGAGTAATTGGTATGTGTATCAAAGTTTATATAAAAATTCCTTCAGATATCTAATTGTTGACGTTAATACCTTTTAAAAATAAATTGTACCTAAGTGGTGACCAGCCGACGTAATATGAACACACAACCTGCACCTACCCTTCGGAAACTTCAACTTCAAGCTTTTGTCATCATCGTTAAAAAACCTCTTTCATTAGCTCCCGAGCAAACATCGTCTCCGGTGTTCAGATTCTGCAAGCCGCCTACTAACTTTACAAGGTTCATCGCAGCATTGGAATAACGCTTCCTGGTCGTTCAAACTACTCTATGCGCTAGTGCTCGGCACGGTTCTTACTGCTCGCTTCTGCTTAATAGCACTCTCACAGATTACTTGCCTTCTCGACTCCCCGCAGACTGCAAGGCAACTCCTGGCACTTGCACCATCGTCGGAAACATGGATCTGTCTGATAATGTGGCGGCGCTATCGTCACGCTGCAAGTGGAACGAAGCCTAAATCATGCTATCGAAGCTCTGAAGTACCTACTCCCACAGCTTCTCCGGTGGGGGACCTCTCCTTTTCTTCCTTGGGCAAAAATTACTTTTAACTCTATCGATACTCTTTTCTCTACTCTGCTGAAAGAAGTGACTAACGATATTCCCGAAATTTATCAATACATTACAAATAGGTATTGTTTTGAACCAAAAGGCAATAAATGTGAATTATAGTTAATACACATAATATATATACACATAATAACAGCTAGTTCTCCGCGACTTCGCCGCGGGTAATTTAGGGTTTTAATTATGTTGCGCGGAACCCTAATTCTTTTTCTAAAATATAAGTAGCCTAAGTTAATCCTTATAACATCAGCTATCTTCCAGTGAATGTCCTGTCGAAATCAGTCCATCCGTTTCGGAGATTAACAAAAGGAGAGGAACAAACAGACAGACAGACAAAAAATTTTTAAACTGTGTTTTTGTTATAAGTACCGTATATACTTTCATATGCATTTAGTAAAAAGCTGGTATTTTAACATTATAAACAGACACTTCAATTTTATTTATTTGTATAGATTAAATGAAACTATTTTTTACGGATTTTATCGCGTTAAAGTTAACTTTAAAGTTAAACGCGATAAAATCCGTAAATATTAGTTTAATTTAATGTGTAGTCTTCGCGTAAATATAAGAAATCATTAAATAATTAATAGCTATTTATTTCCAGTAATTTATTTAATCCTAAAGGAAATTGATACGAGAAATTTCAATTATATTTTTCCAGAAATAAAGCTAGTAGTAGTCAGAGCGGTAGTGATAAACCTGTTTTAAAAACAATAATTGTTCAATTTTTATGCCACGTTGCTAAATTGTATAGGTATCTTAAGCCCCCAAATTGCTCTAACTATTTTATATAAAATAGATCTTCGTGTATTACCTAGACACCTAGATTTACATACTTACTAAACTCGAGTCCAGTTTGGAAATACTCGAATATTTAAAAAAAAAAGACATCTTAAAATACCTCTAGAAAATGTTCTAAATTTATCTTTATGTACAAAATCCTGGACTCAAGCTTCTTCACCTATAAAATTTGGGAAATCCTTTTAGCATTGCATAATATTTCCTTGCTTTCTTGCATTGTCGGTGATTTATGCAACAAAATGTTAAATAGCAAAGTAGACCTGCGCTTTTCTAAAAACAGTCTGTCCGAGCGAGAATGTTCCATTGGAAGCTAACCAACAGAAAAACGAGACATTCTGTTGGTATTTGTGTGATGTGCAGAAAGATTTGTTTCACAACTTCTATATTGACCAAAATTAGGCCCACCTCCTACTTGTATTGCCTAAGGATTCAAATAACTGATAACTTCACCCTCAAGTAATTGTAAATCGGAAAATTACTTAACTAACACTCAGTGCGCTTATAGCAACGACGTCAACAAATTTGAGTTCCACAGTTTTATGTAAGAAAAGTACTGCTAGTTGTCACAGTTCCCTGAACGATGAAACAGAAACAGAAGGGGCAATAGACAAATAAATAGATGTCATCCGAAAGGCCCTTCTCTTTCAAAATGTTCCCTCAGTTTAAAAGCGACGTTATGACTTTGGTCCCTTGAGAGAGAACCAAGGCTATAAACATTTGGGAAACCTTTTATCTCATGGGTACCTTTTTAATAACCAGGGCGGTACCAGAGGCGGCTGATAGATTACTACATATTTGTGACATTTTCTGTACCTGTAGCGTATCACTGCGAACAGTTCTACAGTAGTCAGTTCGTTTTCTAAGTATTAAATAAATGACAACCGCGTTGGTCTAGTGGTTGTAAACGCGATTGATGACCATGAAGTCCCGGTTCGGGCCAAAAATATTGTTATTGTATTATTTATCTGTCGAGAAATTCTCAGTACTAGCCCGGATTCAGGAAGTTGGCGGTGTTTCAACCCTGTGCCTCGGAAACCACGTAGAGCTATTGGTCCCCACGCCTAATCTCTCTCTGGTCTACCGCCCCACCGGATTATGAGGGATTACAATTCATCAAGGATAACTGGAAGAATGGGAAGTCGACGTCATCTTGGTGTTGTATGCGGACGACATCGCATACTTCACGTCGTACAAGAAAACAGTGATTGCAGCCAAGAGGATATAGCGGATGCTCGACCTCGACTCGCCTCCCACATGGCTGGACACATGGCAGATATCAATAAACATTGGGGAAACATCAACCATAATCACTAACAGCCTAGTGCACGTGCCGGCCCCACTCAAATTGAGCGGTCAAGACGTCTAGATGAAGACGAATGTAACTGGGCTGGGCTGCCAAATGGATTGCTCGTTACGATTGGTTCCCCAAGTTGACCATGCGATTCGATAGACACGAGCTGACCCTCTTACAATGATCCGCTGACAATCTTATACCCTACACTGGTATCGTCGTTACGACTAAAGATCAAGATTGGTATAGATATTTAAGACCTACATCCGCTCACGTGCGCTCACACCAACGCAGAAGGAAATAAACAAGCTCAACAAAACTTAGCGCTTCGTATCACCGTGGGAGCATGTCGATACGTCAGGAATGACATCGCAGCGAACGTAAATATCGAAACAGTTGAGGACTCTATAAACCACCTGGCAAGAAGGATGTACTACCACGCCGATAATGGGTCGCACACGTACCCAAACAACTGGCCCTCCTTCATGCTCGTACTCTTAATGGTCAACTACACCCAAGAGAACTCCTGAAATCACCGCTGATTATTGTAGGAGAGCGATGGAACAAACTAAAAGAAAAGGCAACATCTACACTTTACCATGTCCAACACTAATGAAGAAAGGAGAAAAACAAAACAAGATGCATAGAAAGCATAAATTCTACAAATTTGTACATCAGTGAAGTACATAAGAACCGTTACCCCCTGAGATAATATCCTGGCAGAGGTCCGATACCTGCTGGTTTCATTACCCCTTGAAGACTTACTAACTGGGGGAATTGAGAATGCACTTGTGCTTGCGCATACACTCGGGCACCATAATCCTGTCCTGCACAGATGGCTAGTCTGCGTGGAGACTCAGCGGACATTATTATCTATACCTATACAAATAAATAAAATTGAAGAGTCTGTTTCTAATTCCAAAATAACATCTTTTGACTAAATAATGCGTATGAAAGTATATACGTTAATAACAAAAAAACTATTTCAAAAATTTTTGTCTGTCTGTTTGTTCCGGCTAATCTCCGAAATGGCTGGACCGATTATGACGGAATTTTCACTGGCAGATAGCTGATGTTATAAGAAGTAACTAAGGATACTTTTATTTTAGAAAAAACAATTAAGGTACAACGCAAAAAATCATAACCCATGAAATCCAACCGTAATTAATTCCACATGGACGAAGTCGCGGGGAACAGCTAATTCTTAAATAAATTTACATTTGATCATACGTTCATAATGTTTTAAAAAATAAACAACGACGGAAATATCAATATGTTAGTCTCCTTCAAAAAGTTGCGTAGTGACTCGCGAAGGCCCAAATTATAGACTGCCCGCATCGATTGCTTTTGCAAAATGAATATTGCTAATCTAGCTGCAAATCCCCTCATTTATACATCGTAGACATTATTTATATTAAGATAATGTGGAAGTAAACAAAGTAGTCTGATTTAGGTGAAGAAACGGCTTTCTAATCCTACTAATAACGAAGACTGCGACCTTAATTACGGAGGTAGTTTATAAGTGCTCTCAACAGAGTATCTTGTGCTCTCACTGGACTTTGAATCTACAGAATTTCCGAGAAATTGGAACATCCGAAATCTTATGTATATAAACAATAATTTGTTTCATCAATCAATTACATTTTGGAGAGAATGAGACAGTTTAAATTGTAAATAATTTTGTTTTTCTACCGACTTCAAAAAGGAGACTGTACTCAATTACTGTTTTTTATGTGTTACGTCATAACTTTTTTCTGGGACCGATTTCGATAACTCTTTTTTTATTTGAAAGCTGGTGCTTCTCTTGTGGTCCTTTTTGTGTGTCCTTTATCAAGGTCTGACCAATAGTTTTTGAGTTATTCTTAATAATTTATAATGAAGTCGGTTGCAAAAAAAAATTAAAATATTCTGCATTTAAAAGCGTATTAGTACTTGGTAGGCCGTTCCAGTAAGAAATTTAATTTAATTAAGGTAATGATGAGGTATCATCATTCATCAGCAAAAATAACCATTACCATATAAGAAAGATCATTTATCATGAGCACAAACAAAAAAGGACCAAGTGTTGATCCTTGAGGGACACCAAATTTTATCACACATCCTGATGACATGATAAAACATTACACTGGTGAGTCTGTGAATAGTGCTTTCAATAATTCATTGACTCCCATCCTACGCGTTTCTAAAGCAGAGACATCACTGATGATAATCATCATTGATGCGGCAATAATAGCCAGTACTTTAATAAAATAAATTTATATAAGATACTAGCTGGTACCCGGCGCGTTTGCGGCAGCAAATAAAATATTTGTGGTAATATTGTATTAAATTTGGAAGGGTTTTTATTTATAGTTTAATTATGAATGATAATACATTGAGGATCACCAGCTGATTAGTGACCGCCAGTACGGTTTTCGTCGGGGTCGATCAGCTGGTGATCTTCTAGTCTATCCGACTCATCGATGGACGGAGGCAGTAGAGTCCAAGGGGGAGGCATTGGCCGTTAGTTTCGACATAGCAAAGGCCTTCGATCGGGTTTGGCACAAAGCGCTTCTTTCGAAGCTCCCTTCCTATGGGCTTCCTGAGAAATTGTGCAATTGAATCACCAGCTTCCTTGCAGATCGGAGCATCAAGGTTGTTGTAGACGGTGCATGCTCCGACTACAAACTTATTAATGCTGGTGTTCCACAACGCTGTGTGCTATCACCAACGCTGTTTCTAATGCATATCAATGATATGTTGCTAACTGGTAACATTCATTGCTATGCGGATGACAGCACTGGTGATGCTCTATACACCGGCGGTGCCAATATTTCTCGGTAATACGTCGCCGAGTACCGGAACAAACTTGTGTCTGAAGTCGAGTCTTTGCTGAACAAAGTCTCGGATTGGGGGCGACTAAATTTAGTCCAGTTTAATCCTCAGAAGACACAAGTTTGCGCGTTTACCACTAAAAAGAACCCCTTTGTCGTATCTTCTCAGTTTCAAGGCACTCCCCCTTCTTGCCTCAGCCAGTATCGGAATCCTCGGAGACGACACATCGAGTGACGTGCAGTTTCGTTGTCACTTGGAAGAGAAGGCCAAATTGGCCTCTAAAAAGCTTGGCGTGCTCAGCAGAGCGGGATAGTATTTCATGCCGGCACACCGCACGTTACTTTACAAGGCGCAGGTTCGGCCTCACATGGAATTTTGTTCCGGGTTTTGGGCAGGGGCTCCCCAGTGCCAGCTCCTTCCACTTGACCGCATCCAGCGCAGAGCGGCTCGAATCGTCGACAACCGAGTCCTTTCCGGAAGAGATGTTGCATCCCTTTGCATTTAATTTCGCATTTACCACGAGGAATGCTCTGAGGAATTGTTCGAATTAATCCCAGCCGCCAAATTTCACGAACGCACATCGCGGCAGAACTCCCGATACCATTCACACCATCTGGATGATTGGCGGTCCATCACTGTGCGATTTAGAAGATGATTTCTTCCTCGCACAACTTCTTGTGGAATCAATTATCGTCAGAGATTTTTCCGGACCGATACGACTTAGGGACCTTCAAGAAAAGAGCCTACTCCTTTTTAAAAGGCCGGCAACGCATCTGCAATTCCCCTGGTTCCCCTGGTGATGCGCTTGTTCATGGGTGGCGGTAGTCATTTACCATCAGGTGAGCCGCATGCTCGTTTGCCCTCTCCTATAAAAAAAATTCATTGAAATCATATAATTATTATAGTATGTTCTAAGTCTATGATTGAAATTGAATGATATTTATTATGACTTTCAAATAAATATATCGGTACGACACGCGCGCCACCTACTGTAATTTAATTGTACCATGCCTATAACCTTCGCGCACATATATAATATACTTATAGGGCATTCGCGCAAGTGCAAGCAATAAGTTGACAAAATTTTAGTGCAATCTGATGAACGGTATGGCAGCGTATAAACTACGAACAATCAAAAATTAATTTTACACATTATAATAAATTATATAATCTACATATACTTCTCATAAAAAATTGCTTTAATTTCATAGGTTTCAATAAAAGGTTCTGATGGTTATCAAATCAGTAAGTGTTGTTTACATCATTTTAGGTTATACAGCTGAAAAAAAAGTTCTTCAAATTTAAAAAATATAACAAATTTTCATTTGCACTGTTTATTCTTAAATAAAAATAAAAAAATTACCTCTTCTATAATTATCTAGTATAATTCAGAACTTTAATATAATACAAAGAATATTTCCATAAAAAGAGGTTGAGAAATATTATGGAAACACAAAGTTTTAAAACCACAAAATAAACACTGCTTATGTTTGTATATCTGATCTGAAAAAATAGTAGCATCTATGAATAGGTAATTTTTAGTGTTAAATTATAATATACTACCATAAGGTAATTTTTAGTGTTCAATTGCAGTACAAACTGCCAATTTGACATGAAAAGTATTACAAAAATGTATTAAATGCACATACATCTGTAATTAAAATTTACATCTTTGATGAATACTATAATAAATTTTGTAATTTATGAACTGTTGGTATATTATCTCAACATCCAATGAAATATTACGGATCTGCTTAAGTCATAATTTTTATACTAACAATATACAATTAATTCAAATTCCAAAAAAAATACTTTCATTGTTTCATAATAATCATCACCTGGCCATACAAACAATTGATGCTTACCAACATTTTTATGTGTGATTTTTTAAGCTGAAATTATTTTAATTTCTTTTAAAACCCTATTGCATTAATATTGTCAAACCACAATATCTAAACAAATAAATAAAATTGAAGTGTCTGTTTGTAATGTCAAAATAACTGCTTTTTACTAAATGCATATGAAAGCATCTTGTTACTTATAAGAAAAAAAAAAACAATTATAAAAAATTTGGTTCTGACTAATCTTTGTAATGACTGGATCGATTTTGACGGGACTTTCACTGGCATATAGCTGATATTATAAGGAGTAACTTAGGCTACTTTATTTTAGAAAAGGAGTTAGGGTCCCACACAAAAAATTAACACCCATGAAATTCAATTGTAAGAACAGCTACTTATAAATACAATGGTATAATTCAGGCTGTAACAGGATGCTTCCTCATAATTGGATATTATCATATTATTTTAACAAAGACTGTACAGCACACTACAGGATATTTCATTCATTCATTCATTAAAATATTACTATATACGTCCCACTGCTGAGCATGGGCTTCCTCTAATTTCTGAGAGGGTTTTTAAGGCAAGGAAATGTCCGCCCCACTGCCCCAATTCGTGTTGACGAACTTCACATATCATCGAAATATTTTTTTCTTATTTCTCAGACATGCAGCATAAGGTAAACCAGCACTTAAATTACAATTAACAATTTCATAGGTGCCAGTGGGGATCAAACCCGGGTCGGTGAATACTTTGAAATTTACAGCAAGTGCGTAGCCCCTGAGCTACCATGGCTCATATTATACATTGATTCATTACAGCCTATTAAAAGTCAACTGCAGAACATAAGCCTCCCTCATCTTGCATGGGCTATATTTGCCATAGTTGTCATGCTTAGCAGGTCAGTTGACAACTGCAGTTTTCTTTTATTGTTGTTATCAAGGAGATGATACTGCCATCTCCTGTTTCTATCTCGCTCCGTTGTCTCTTACGACTCCCATGGAATGATATGGGGTAGTGGGTTTACAACGCTACATCAAACTATGTTATGGCGTAATGCAAAAATCCATACAAAAGTTTATCATGTCATAAAGTACTGTTCGGTTGGTGAGCATCCGCCTCAATCTGATGCTAAACACTGGTCAAATATGTGGCATCTTAACCCTTTCGCTGTCCCGTGCACTACATATAGGTCACTGCTATTGTCTTACTATTGTTTTTAAAAACCGGACAGTGAACGTGTTAAGTTTTTGGAATCACTGAAAACATTTGAAAGATAAAATTTGCAATGAAAGCTTGTACTTAAAATAAAATTTAAGCTTACAAAGTTAATTGTTAGTATCTATGCCAAATATTACACTGCAGTTCCTACCTAATGCTTGCTTGAAATTCGTAAGTCATTGTTCGTGTCCCTTTATTCAAAAATAATCATAGTAAAAATATTTAATACCATTATTTACATTGTACTGTCAACTGTATAAAACATCCCCCCTCAACATGTTATAAAATAGTTACCATCATTAAAAAAAATTAAGGATTATCAATGAATAATGGGGCCAAACACTAATACCTAGTAACATTGTATGTTACAAACCATGCAACCTACATGAAAAAGGGCAAAGCCAGTTATACATGTATTAGGAAACCAAATCAGGTTCAGGTTCTTCCGTTGAAAGTGTTCGGGGAGGTGTTGTGTGAGTGTTCAACTGGGAGAACACCTCCTTTTCTCCCAAAGCTAAAGGATCCGGTTGTGCTGCTGGTGAAGGAACATATACCATCATAGGCGAGGGTGAGACTGGTCGTACAATACCTGCACCAGTTGCTTCTTGTTCCTCCAGGAACCTATCCATATAATCTGTATGACCTGGATGCAAAGTATACTTTTTCTTTTCTAACCTTGTCTTATTTGCAAATATATCATGTCTCTCTGTCTTTTTCCAAATGTAATAGAATTGTACAAGTTCACCAACAGATCTCGTACGGACCTTTTGCTGTCTAATTTGATGAAAATCTTTACCATGAGCTTTAATACCATTTTCAAAGTTACGGCACTCTTCTTCTGACCATACACTAGCGTGTGCTGGAGTTTGGGCCGAAATACGTCTTCTTCTTAAAGCCTCTTCAACATTGTGACCACACTGCTGTAGTAAAAACAAGGCCTCTTCGTCATCACGGAGTTGTTTTCCTCTTGGAACTGCATCCACACCAGAACCTGAGTTCATTGCACAAATTTTCCTCATGTAATCTTCAATTACTTTTTCTTCTAAAACACTGGGATTCCATAGTAATTTATCTTCATTTTCATAAGGGAGGGCATCATCGTAACTGCATAAGCCTTCTGGTATAGCTGCTTGATAATCACTTCCAACCATAATTGTCTTCTTCCAATCATCCTCATCAGGGCTATAATCACAATCATCTTCCTCTTCAGAAGGTGGCCGAGAGCCCGATCTCAGGCACCTAGTTGCCTCGGGACTTGCAGTTTCACTATATAATTGCTGTAATGCAGACTCCGGCTTTTGATTTTCTTCTTGCATCACTTCAGGTGCCTGTTCAGCAATAGGCTTCTCCATATTTCTGTTATAACCATATAAAGCTAAAAGATCTTCTAAGGGCATATCACCTTCTCTTTGAAGACTGTTCAGTTCCGCTTTCGGATCCTGATGCTCTCCAGCCGCCAAAGCTTCTTCTTCGTCTAATGTTCTTTCGTCGTCGAAATCATTTACCATCATATCAATCGTGGGCTCAAATAGAGACTTGTCGTTACCCACATCCATACTGGCATCATGCTCGTTTACACTGGCTACCAGTGCGCAATCTGACATGACTATCACCAACAATCACGATGATCGTACCACCAAAACATGACAAATTATTAGTGTATATACTTTTCTTTTAAATTCTTTAGTGTAAAAATTAATAGAATACATTACAATTAACGCATACCGTGCGTTACCTTAGTAAATAGCGAAAACAAAAATATTTTGACATGGATAACTAAGTTGAGAGATTGAGACTGTCAAGCAGATTTTTTTTTGAGTTTATGGCCTGGTATCTAGACCTTTAGGCCAAGTCTTGAGTATTTTTATTCGGTTTATTATAATTTCTCCAAATGTATAATTATTCTTCATAGTTCACTACTTTACAATATGTTGATGCGTCACATTGTGCAGCCCTTGGGAGATTTTGACGGCAACTTGAGCCAGCAGACAGCTGACAGTTGGTGATGGTAACTAAAGGCACCTATGCAAACAGCTTATCTCGAGAATCCATCACCATCAGAGCACTTGTTTCACCGTTTCCACTAATAGTTCACATGCGTAGACAGTTAATACATAAAATCGCACCATTTTTACATATCAACATCCACTTCAAACTATTTTTTAAACTATAAAACAGGAGCAGCAAACCGACGCCGATCAAGTTCCCGCCAAAACTCCCCTGCCTGTATAGGACATTTACTATACTCTTTGCTCCCCTGTCAAGCAGATGAGTAGAAATAGTGTGACCAGGTTTATTTGACAAATCTATTAACTCTGCCATTTTCTACGCTACATTTTATTTATTTCTATTACATTATGTATATCACTTTATTGCATTTATTACAAATATTAAGTGTATGAATTTAGTAGACACAATACGTATTACTAATAAATAAAATAATCATAATGTTTTTTGCGAATCATACTATCTTAATTTATGAATGTCAGATTAGAAGTTGCGACATCAAAATTCAACAAACAATAAACAGTTTCAACAAATCAAGTAAATAAAATTATATTCAAAAGTGCTTACTTAAGTAGTGGTAGGAGAAAAACAAATATACATTTGTGTAAGATGATAAAATGTACCCATAAAGAACCCGAAAATCGACATTACTTTTTTGTTTAGATTTAGTCATGTGTATTTTTAATTAAGCTCTTCTCAAAACATAATAATTATATGCTTTGCATAAGCACTGAATGTATCCTTTTTTAATCTCCCGATCCATACAATCATTTTGATCATATTTTCGCTATAGAATTGATGCAAAATACGAGATACTCTTACATTACTTTCAGAATAAAATAAAATGTTAAACATTATTTGCATTATTATGAAAGAATAACGGGCCGGCTCATACACTTTTATTTCATTTTAGACTTTAATTTTAAAATAAAACTAAAATTCTTACTATGAAGCAAAATACACATTAGCAGGTTTAATAAATTACACATTCATAAGACTCCTTGAAAGAGAAGCAAGGCGATCCCCTGATTGTGTTTGTAAGTCTATTTTGATAAACACAGAGACCAATAATACATCAAAAACTAAAAAAAAAAAACATTTTCCACAATCAAGATATTGTTTTTGAGGGCCAAAATCTACTAAAAAGGTGAAAAACTAAATCTGGTCACCCTGAGAAGAGTTGTTAAATGTCATCATTTTGTTACATGGCATAGGGATCTATGCCTATACAGCCTTATGTGACTCTAAAAATCTTGGGATTTGTATCAAAATAAAAAAAAATCCGTTCATCGTTCGCTAATAGTTTACATGCAAGAAAATCCACAAAAGAGTTATTAAAAGCTTTTTAATTCCAGCCAAAACTCGAGTCATCATAAACGTTAAACAATCTTAGAACCCAAGGAATTTAACAAATGTCAAGTACGAAAGTATATAATATATTTTTTTATATTATAATCGTAGTTGGTTATGTATTCTACTAATTGGCTAGTTGGCATACTGAATTACAAAAACTTGACAGTTTTTACGAAATAACTGTTTATAGGTATTACAAGGTGTTCAGTTTATCGATTACCCGTTATAGATCGTTTTTATTTCGAACTTAAAAATTATTTTGATCCGCTGTATCCTTCGCAATCATTCGAATGCGAAGATTACGCTAGTATTCTATGAGAGCGTGGTATTTTCTATATAGTGATTTCAGTGCAATCTATCAGCATATTTGGGAGTTAACGTATTATACATAATCTGCAACACAAAGATCTTACGAATTAACGTTAAACTGCTTTTATTCTACAATATGGCATTTATACAGGGTATTTTTGGAACGCTCCCGAAAACTAAGACAGGCGCCAGCACCAAGTATACCTTTGATCATGGGTCACAAATTAATTCGATCCTGATGAAAAAAAAATCATATTTTTACAACGTTTTATTAGCTTTATTCATGCGCCATCATGTTAGAATAGCTAAATGAGACGATAATTTCATAAAAAAAATCATGAAAATACTGAAAAATAAAACCAGCAGTGGAATTACTGAATTGATATCACCTGACTAGAGGTTAATGTACGCGCGAACGGTGAAAAAAGAACGCTGGCCTTGAACTTGGGCACTGAGCGATTTATCACATGTTGCTACGAAGGGGGCGCGACGGGGGAACAATCCGCCAGTATTACTGTGCCTGCATGCTATTGGTTCCCGCGCTTTGTTCGCTCCAAAAATACAGTCGCATACACAGCTTACTTTGCGACTGGCGACAATGTTTTAAAAAGGAAGGAAAGAAAAAATATTTATATCTATGTTTTATGACTAAACTAATGAACGAAAAGGTAAATATGATAGGAGAAGGTGAATGAGGAAAATTGTGCAGTAAAGTTAAAAGTGTTGATGAAGAAAAAGATTACCATGTGATCGACCTGATGACGGAAGCTCAAGCGAAGATGAAAGTGATGATGAAGTAGCATCCAGTAACACCAACACACCATCAACATCTGGCTTCCATGTGACCCAAGACGTCATAATGGACGGCGTGTCATCCTTAGCTTAAGTTTTCTTGTTACAAACTACTTTATATTTTACGATAGAATAACAAATAATGCTCAAGTAAACATTATCCATTTTTAATTCCCACATCTTCCAAAGTTCTAAGTAGCTAGTAAAACACCTATTATGATTCTACAATAAAACAATTAATGGCTATAATATTATAAAACAATAGCCCAATACCATGTAGTACTTTAGAAAGCGACTGTACCCACACTCCCTCCGCTGTCGACCTGTATCTAGCTCGGTACGAAACAATGCTGCGGTCATAAGAAAAAAGGGCGCATCTAACAATTTTTGAATAAATGAGTTAAATATACCACTCGACTCATGATAAGAAGGCGCATCTACTATTTTTTTTAATATTAACAAATATCAATATTTTAAAAATTATCGTAAGAATTTTAGACGTAACTGTTGATCACAGATGACATTTTTTTAGTAGAAAAGACTTATACAAATTCAACATAAAAGAAAAGACTTATTTAACCAGTTGCTACGTCATCTTTAACAATATTTGCATCGATTACTTAAATTTCAATTATTCTTGTCTTATTATTCTATATCTTATTATTAAGAGCTGGTGTTTCACATGTGGTCCCATATAAATTTTATCGAGGTCAGACTAATAATTTTTTTTATAGGATAAGGGTGACAAACGAGCACACAGTCCACCTGATGGTAAGTGGTTGCTGCGGCCCATAGACTTCTACATCTATCCTCGTTTGCGAATCAAAATGCAGATGCGTTGTCACCCGTGAGGACTAAGATGGAATGCCTCATTTCCAGTAAAAAGGGCCTCCGGCCACCTGCACTCACCAAGCGAAACGCAGAGGTAAACCTCTACTTCACGCTGGTATTCTGTGAGGTCGTGGTACCACCCCGGTTCGAGCCGGCCCATCCGTGCGACAGCAAAAGCTGCCGCGTGGCTCTACCACTGTTAAAAAGTTTTTGAGTTATCCTTAATTATTTATATTAAAGTCGGCTGTACAAAATTTTTAATTATTATCGTAGTAAGTCTTGTATGATATCCTCTTTAAAATCATTACTCAAGAGTTGCGGGTTGTATTTTTTGTGTCTAACTACCAATGCTTTTCTACTATTTACTAAGAAAAAAAAGTAGTAAATTACTATTAGCGTCCTTTCAACTTCAAATGACCTTTCCAAAATATGTGAAAATGTTAAATGAATGGCAGTTTTTTATTTATTTGGTTGGAAAGACGCAAATGGTTATATGCGTCTTTCCTTCGATGTTTTTGTGTTGCCAGGTGTATTTTTTAAGCTGAGATGAAAAGGAAAATTCGTTTATTTAAATAAATAAATAAATTATCAAAAAAATTAGTTCGTCCTTAAAATTTTCATGTCTCTACGTATATATTTAAATTTTCATATAGATACCTTTTAATATACTTTAGACACAGGGTCTGAAAGAAAAATTCATCTATTTATTTTTTATTTCCATTTTTAACAGTGGTAGAGCCATGCGGCAGCTTTTGCTGTCGCACGGATGGGCCGGCTCGAATCGGGGTGGTACCACGACCTCACAGAATACCAGCGTGAGGTAGAAGTTTACCTCTGCGTTTCGCTTGGTGAGTGCAGGTGGCCGGAGGCCCTTTTTACTGGAAATGAGGCATTCCATCTTAGTCCTCACGGGTGACAACGCATTTGCATTTTGATTCACAAACGAGGATAGATGTAGATGTCTATGGGCCGCAGCAACCACTTACCATCAGGTGGACTGTGTGCTCGTTTATCACCCTTATCTTATAAAAAAAAACCTTTTTGTTAGTTCCGTCCTTCTTTATTATGACGGCAGAATGTAACCCGGCCAGCTGGTGTCGCCTCAGTGACGCAGTAGGTTTTGTAGTAGTAGGTAGTTCCGTATTGATTTTGTACACGCGTGCGCGGGCGACAGTTCAATCGTTTTGTTTATTAAATTGTTATTAGTTGTGATTACGTGTTGGTATTATTCTTGTTGTTACGTTTTTTGTTTTAATAATGCCTAACGCGTACGTTTATAGTGATCATGAATACGGCAACATGTTAGGTATCCGAACCTAGGTACACGAAGTATCGCTAAATAAATTGTTAAGACGTCGGGATGGGACAAGTGTGTCATACTGTGCAGTGCACAAAGTGTTGAAGCGTAACCGAATGCGCCCATACAAATTGCACAAAGTGCAAGCTTTAGTTCCCGGCGATCACGTCCGCCGACGAGTTCTCTGTCGTTGGTTATTATACCAGCAACAACGTGTGCCTGGTTCCTTTGAGCACATTATCTGGACGGATGAGTCGATATTTACCAGAAACGGCCTGTGGAACCGAAGAATTACACACGTGCATTCAGAGGTTAACCTGCACGCTGTTCGACAAACCGGGCACCAAACCCGATAGTCGGTTGACGTATGGGCAGGTTTATTTAAGGATCGCATACTGGGACCAGTGTTTCTGCCACAGCGACTGAACGGACAGCGATACCTAAACTTTATAAATGAACAGTTGCTTGACATTTTAAACGACCTATCGTTGGCTGAATGTCGCCGCACATGATTCCAGAATGATGGTGCATCTCCACATGTCGTGAGGTTCGTCCTTGAGCGCCTCACCGAATTATTTGATGATTGCTGGATTTGGCGAACTAGGACCACACGCTTGGCCACTTCGCTCTCCAGATTTGACCCCGTTAGACTTCTTTCTGTGGGGTATGTGAAAGAAAGGGTTTTTAATCGTGAGTGTGATAGTGCTGACGAAATGCGCCAAAGGATCGTGGATGTTTTCGACAAACTACGTACGGACTGTGTCGAAGACCACACGATGATGCCCCGCCTGCATGAGGAGACGCAACACCGACAAATCTGCCTTGAAATGAATGGAGCACAATTTGAGCCGCATCTCATAAGACCACGGAGGATTTAGAGCGGTAAGCTGTTTCATAACTAATTTTTTAAATAACTTAGTACTGAACTAATCTGAATAGGTACATAACTGAATACATAAGAATAATAAACATACCTACACGATGAATAAAAACGCATGACTCTAATCTTGGTTACATTTCATTTAAGTATTTTTTCATTAGCGGGAAATCGAACCAATTATTTGGGTTATTTAACCTGTAAATTCGGATTAAAGTGGCTACGTAGAGACAAGCACAGTGGCAAAATAGTAGGCTAAGTAGATAAGTTAGGTATTTAGACAAGTGTTGTAAATTATTAGGTATTGTGGTATGGCCCGCTAGTAGCGGGCCGCGCGAATTTGCGTTCGTGCGTACATTGATCTCTAATCAGGTGATTTCAATTCAGTAATTCCACTGCTGGTTTTATGTTTCAGTATTTTCATTATTTTTTTTTATAAAATTATCGTTTCATTTAGCTGTACTAACATGATGGCGCGTGAATAAAGCTAATAAAACGATGTAATAATATGATTTTTTTTCATCAGGATCGAATTTATTTGTGACCCATGATCAATGGTATACTTGGTGCTGTCGCCTGTCTTAGTTTTCGGAAGCTTTCCAAAAATAACCTGTATATGGGTGACCAAACAGAAGAAGTGTATTCGAGTGTACTTCGCACCAGTGAAACATACAATAAAACACAAAAATGACTTTTGCAATGTTTGGTGTTACGCAATACAAACGTTAACAATTTATTTGCCTTGCTTGTACTATGATGGTAATGTGGCTTGAATGTGAAAGAAGTGTTAAATATTACTCCAAGGTCACGAACGATTTTCACACGTTGAGTTCCATCGGGGTTGTAGCAATAAAGTATTTGCTTTCTATTCTTTGTGAAAATAAATTATCACCTGACATTCTTTTACGTTTGCTAAAGAAGAAGACACTGAATTCGGGATCGACTGATACCTCTCTCAGAATATGAAAATATTTGAATCTTTTTAGTTTGTTGAAGTCGGTTTTAGCTTTTTATGAAAAGCTATTTTTCAACTACACGATTTGACTTATTAGCATTCTATGAGGGGTTTTGTGAACTAAATACGAGTAATAATAATAATAATAACTAAGTACAAGTCATACTAGATTGTATAGTTTAAGACCTTTGCCTGCATAATTTGCGAATCGTAATTCGTAACAACAATAAATAAAACGTCATTTTGAGTACCATTTTAGCAGTGGAGAATTTTTATCCAAATATCCACTAACTTTTATCACTCTAGCAGGATGTTATGCCATAATTTTGAATTTGTTGATTAATTTACTTTGCTTCCGACTGTAATTCAACTACAATGCTACGAAGTTTGTTTGTGCTTATTGTAACGATTGTCAAAGTGTCATTTAGCTTTTCAGATGTTGGAAAATGGGATTTACCGCTGAACGGGGTAAGGTTTAATTATTTCACGAATAAACTTCTTAAAGTTTTCTGCTACCAATATAATTAATCATCAGTCGAAGTTTTAATCATAAGTCGTATTCTTTTACATTATAATATGATTCATGGCAGTTGTAGATAAGTTCAAGTGTCCTGATAATAGTTATCTTTATTTCGCTGAGGAAGAAAAAGTGGAAACGGGAAAGTTGTTCAGCTCTGGGAGTGGTCATCGCTTCGTGTGGTTGCACGGCGCTGATCTACAGGGAGTAGTTTGAATACGTTGATTTAGGCTTCGGTTAGTTACGCTTGTGGCGCGACAACAGCGGCACTGCACAACATCCATGTTCACGCAAAAGCGTTAGTGTCAGGCATCGACGTTAGATGGCGCTCGGCTCGGCCTATCCGGGATGACGTTCGTGCGTGTTGAACGTCCGAACTTGCTGAACGGTGGGAGTCGAGAGCGAAAGATTAGAAATCTTCTGCGCGTCGTGAAAGAAGGCGCGGTCCATTTGTTTGGGAGCTCTTAGATCTAATTTTAGGCTAGGCGCGTATAGTAAATATACCACTGGGAATGGTAGCGCGTGTTGAGAGTTTTACCCGGGACTTTAGGTTTAACGCAGAATCTGTATAAGTGGATTCGACTGTATTAGTTACTAGTGCGGTAGTTAATATTCTAGAAATAACGGTGACCTTTGATCCGTACGTTCTGTGTTCATTTTCGCGAGTCAATCGTAACAAAGGAAGAAAGTGACTGCGGAAGGAGACCTTAGCTTGGAGAGGAGCTGAGGGCCGAACTGCTGCAGGGGGAACGGTCAAATAAGGTCAATAACACTACCAGCCACACCCAAATACACATCACTGACCTTTACTTTCCTAGCACAATACATCCACACGAGACCTGACCGAATCCTGAGGGACCAGTCGCCTTGAATAGAGGTAAGTAAGCTCTGTTCAATAATTGTGACGCTCCCCCCTGATTGTTTAGTGTAATTATAAACTTAACCCTTGGCGTTTAGGACGCCCGACCAGCATCTGCCCGTAGCTTCTTCGTCTATGGGCCGCGAAGGATTCTACTCCTGGGATGGGCAGCTGTTGGCCGTAACATTTGGTAGCAGAACGCGGTGCTGGGATCGATTTCCGGTCGATCCACCGACCATAGTATTTGATAAAAATTAAATAATTTTGGGGCAGGGAGCGTTGGGTTGATTGGTTTAATTTTGTGTCTACAATCACGCCCGTCCGTAATACGTAAAAATATTATTTTTTATTATATACGTAATAATAAAATTCCTTTCTTTGTTAGCTTGCTTTGTTGTTTGCGGGTAAATTTGAAAAGCCACGCCCGGTTTGCGCGCAAGTGGGAGTTTGCGTCATGTAGGTAGATGGTTATTTTTGCGTAATCGGTTAATTATCGTTGCGGATAGTTGTGGTGTATTACTTATCGAAGGGTCGATTTCCGAGCAAGGCATTTTTTGTTGATGTGTATCTTCGTTATGTATCTTTCGTATTGTAATTTGTATTTGAACTGAAGAGTGGTAATTTGTATTTACGTAATTTGAATTTAACTTGATTTGATCGCACTAGTATTTGTTATTGTTAATTTGATTTACCTTTTCTTTTGTACTAACTTGTGTTTGATTTGATAAATAGCGGTTCTTATTTGTGTACATTCTATTCAACTCGATTTGATAGGAACTGCATTAGTTAGCTGTTAATTTTTTTTGTATTTTTTATTTGTTATTTTTGTAATTGTGCTCGAGCGGCGTCGTAATTTGTATTTAGTAGTGATGTCCTCGCCCAAGATGCTAATCCGTTGCCTGTGGACTGAGTTACGCTGGGCCACCAGCGCCTATGCTTTGATAGGTCGACCGGATAGGGTCCATAATTTGATGAAGCGGTTCGAGCAGGTTGATGCTCGAAGGGCTGCAGTGGAGGAGGCTTACGCTGAGCTCGAGGATTCGGATGTGGAAAAGGGAGTCCTGGACTCCTGCTTCGCAGACTACGAGCAGTTCTTTTCGCTCACGGACGAGTTGATCGAGGCTGAAGGCAGGTATGCCGAGGAGGCGCGTGAAGCTCGGACGAGTGGCCTGCCCGAGTCCTTTCAGAAGCAGCCTCAGCCGGAGCTGTTGGGACGACTCCCAACTCTGGACTTGCCAAGGTTCTCCGGGGTCCTTTCCGAATGGCTGACCTTCATTGGTCTTTTCGACGGCCTAGTAGACGCCCGGAGTGACTTGACCCCGAGCCAGAAGATGGCGTACCTCCTGGCCTCACTGGAGGGGGAGGCCCTGGGCGTTGTCAGCCATTTGAGATTGTCGGACGACGCCTACCAGACTGCTCGGGACCTCCTAGCCAGAAGATACGCCAACGTCCGGCGAATTGCCGACGAACATGTTAAGCAGCTTCTAAGCCTTCCGCTGCTTAGTGACTGGGCCAGACTACGTCCGGACCTGTTGGATCCAGTCTTGGTGGCCTGTAATACGTTGAGGCGGCTGGATTTACCAGTAGGTGAATGGGCCTTCTTGTTGCTCCGCATCGTGCTGTCCCGCCTACCTCTCGACCTTCAAATGCATTTTGAGGAGAGGTACGGCGGGGACGAGGCCTCCTATATTCCGCCCTTCTATGACCTGCTGCGGTTTTTGGAGGAGCAGTGCCGACAGATCGAGCACGCGGTGGGCACCGTCGACGACTTACGAGCCGTGCCCAGTGAGAGGCGAAATCCGCCGGGCAAGTCGTCGTCAACCCCCCCCTGCTCCTATTGTCGAGCATCTGATCACCGGGTAACGTCTTGCCCAAAATTATTAAGTAAGCCAGTTCCGGCGAGGCGAACTATCGCCAAGGAGCGCCGCTGGTGTTACTCCTGTTTGGAAGGGCACCTCCAGCGAGACTGTCCGCACCAGCGGCCCTGTCTGCATTGCCAGGGCAATCACCATGTCGTACTGTGCCTGGGTGCGAACGGCGTCTCCTCTCGGGGCGCTGCCAGGCCCTCGACCCCCACGGGCGGGGGCGCTCCGCCATGCCCGTTGACGGGCGACGCTCGGCTCCCGCCGGCTAGCCACCAGGCCCCTAGGTTTGAAAGGGGTCCCTCCCCCGACCAGTCGGGGGGTAATTCCCCCAGGGGCGGGGGTGTCATCACACCCCCTCAGCGTGCGGAGAGGAACTTCACGGCCACTCATCAGTCCGCTGGACCCTTATCACTCTCGTTAGCTGAGTGGCCGCGACTGGTGTACCACTGTACCCCATTTGATGGAGGCGGCCCTAGCTAGCTGCCGCCTTAGCTCCCACCATGGCTGCCTCTACTGAGCCTTAAGCCGTCAACAGTCCACTTGTCAAGCTGTTCTGTTGCCGACGGCCTCAGTGAGGGCGTATAACCCGAGTGGCGACCGTTAGCGGTTGCGCTCTGTTAGTATCGGGTTCACGCGGTGTGGCCTCCACTTGGTGGTGGGAAGATTAGGGCCCCCTGGAGCGTTGAATCACGCTCTCAAGGGGTATAGGATTTGGTTTGGTCGAGCACTTAGTTAAGAATTCTTTAAATTTAAATTAAAATGCTTTTGGGTTTTCCGCGAAATTCATATTGTAGCGGTTATGATTAAAATAATTGAATTTAAAATACTCCTTTAAATGCTGCTGCATATGTTTTGTAAATACATTTGATCACTGCGTTTGTTATTGCACGGAAAATTGAGATTAAATTGTGTGCCCTTTTTTAATGCTTGTGCATATGCTTTGTAATTGTATTTGATTGTCGCGTCTGTGATGAAAGGAAGTTTGAATTCATTTGAAATTTGAATGGCGCGCTATTTTGAAAATTATGTATATGCTGGTGATAGTGTTTAATTATTTTGCTTTGTGATAAGGAAGGTTGAAATTAGATAACCCTGTGGTTGCCGAAGGAAATAGAAGTCAATTCTCTTTTGGTTTAGATTTTGTTGGCACTGTCTAAGATATTTATTTGAAATAAGAAATAGGGCTGTCCCTTACGTTTATTGTTTTGTTTACTTTGCCAAGTTGACCTATGTGCATCGGTGATTACTTGTTTTAATTAATTCTGTAATTGAACATTGATGCTTTTGAAAAATTAGTTGAAATATGAGCATAGGATTACCTGCCTAAAGGGCAATCTGGTTTGTAGATTATCAGATGGAAATCAGCTGTCGCACCATTTGGTAAATGATTATAGGTGGATGGCTTGGTTATGCCTACTTGTTTGAAAATTCATACTAGGGACTATCTGTGCGTTTCGTACAGCTCTCCACAGACGACGTTCATGGGGAATTTGGGGGTGCTCTCTGCACTGAAGCTTGAAGGTCCCTCTGGGCCGCTTCGTGTCGCGTCGCTGTTTGCAGACCTGATCCGGTCGAATTGCGGAACTAATCATAGGAGCGCAGATAGGTGTTTGAAGGAGGTCGTCTGACTTCTGTCTAGGAATAGGACTTATTTATGTGCTGCGATGTCCAGGAAGGGCATCCAGTTCGACTCTCCGGCTAGCCCACGTTGAGGCTGTAATTTTGAGGCGTTGGTCAGGGTTGCAAGATCTGATTGGGTGCGTAAGGTAGCCTAGTTTGGTTGTAGATTCGATCTTGCAACTTGCCGTCGCGACCCTGTCACGCTGACCGGTTTGCTCGCGGACCTAAATCCTTATGTCCGGGACGGGGGTTTGTTCACGCAAAAGCGTTAGTGTCAGGCATCGACGTTAGATGGCGCTCGGCTCGGCCTATCCGGGATGACGTTCGTGCGTGTTGAACGTCCGAACTTGCTGAACGGTGGGAGTCGAGAGCGAAAGATTAGAAATCTTCTGCGCGTCGTGAAAGAAGGCGCGGTCCATTTGTTTGGGAGCTCTTAGATCTAATTTTAGGCTAGGCGCGTATAGTAAATATACCACTGGGAATGGTAGCGCGTGTTGAGAGTTTTACCCGGGACTTTAGGTTTAACGCAGAATCTGTATAAGTGGATTCGACTGTATTAGTTACTAGTGCGGTAGTTAATATTCTAGAAATAACGGTGACCTTTGATCCGTACGTTCTGTGTTCATTTTCGCGAGTCAATCGTAACAAAGGAAGAAAGTGACTGCGGAAGGAGACCTTAGCTTGGAGAGGAGCTGAGGGCCGAACTGCTGCAGGGGGAACGGTCAAATAAGGTCAATAACACTACCAGCCACACCCAAATACACATCACTGACCTTTACTTTCCTAGCACAATACATCCACACGAGACCTGACCGAATCCTGAGGGACCAGTCGCCTTGAATAGAGGTAAGTAAGCTCTGTTCAATAATTGTAACGCTCCCCCCTGATTGTTTAGTGTAATTAGACTTTTAACCCTTGGCGTTAGGACGCCCGACCAGCATCTGCCTGTAGCTTCTTCGTCTATGGGCTGCGAAGGATTCTACTCCTGGGATGGGCAGCTGTTGGCCGTAACAATCCACTTTCTCAGACAAGAGGTCGATGTTACTGCCAAAAGTGCAAGAGCCATTCTGAACACTCACAGAGAGTAGTTTGAAGGAGCAGGAACCATTATTCCAATGCTGCACTTAAAGATGTTTAGTTAGGCTGGCTTGCAGGAGTTGAAGATGGCAGACAATCATTATTATTTCTCCCCCGGGCAAGGTGTTAGGCCCAGGGAGCTCATAATCTGTGTGGAAGTATGGAGCTATTCTATATATATAAGAGTAGTTTAGAAATGTTGGTAGCATGATTTAGGCTTCTGTTTGTTTTGCCTGTGGCATAACAACTGTGCCACTAGAGTTGTATTTAATATACTATTTTATTACTCTGTTATTCTACTCATATATGCACAAAGTTGATGTAATCCTCTTGATGTTTGTGTGCTTGAAAATCCTATTGAGTGTAGCTATTATTTGTTTTCAGAATTTTTGTGAATTTACCATAGCTAAGTCGCTATTTAAAGATGCGGAATTACGAGTGGTTTGTGAGTAATATTTGTTTTAAATTTTTTGTTTTAAAATATATATATATATATTTTTTTTATATGTTAGGGTGACAAACAAGCACACAGTCCACCTGATGGTAAGTGGTTGTTATGGCCCATAGACATCTACATCTATCCTCTATTAGATATCTATAGATGTGTTCTCACCCGTGAGGACTAAGATGGAATGCCTCATTTCCAGTAAAAAGGGCCTCCGGCCACCTACACTCACCAAGCGAAACGCAGAGGTAAACCTCTACTTCACGCTGGTATTCTGTGAGATCGTGGTACCACGTGGTAACTAATAACTGGCTTTGAGGTCATAAGTTTTCTTTGAATTACAGATAAGTATAAAAATAGTATGTAAATAATTACACGATGTTAAACCAAAAATCTCTTAGTTGGAAATCATAATTGTAACATACAATTTCTACTTACAAAATTGTAATTAGAAATTATTTGCTGTAAGAAGAGTTACAGATTCCAGAAATTCCTCCTTTTTATTAAGTAACTTATTTGTAAATGTGATCAGGCTGTTCTTTTCCTTTGCCCATTTCATTTCATCTATAGTCTTTATTTGTGGATAATTTATATATATATATATATATATACCAGGGGTTGAAAGCGGTAAAGATATAAGGGTATGGTACCGGTATAGAATTACGATACAGCTTTGATTTAAAGGTAGAACGAAAACGGTTGAATATTACGGTTGTGGTACCGTTAAAAAATAACCATACATATATTTTTTTTACGGTATCGTTATACCTATATTACTAATACCTTTACCGAAATAATTTCGGTACCGAAAAAAATGATGCGATGAAGAGCGCTTGACGCGGCGGCAGCGGCTTACTTATATGGGGCTTGACACGACAGGCGTGTCACAAAATATTTGTTCGCTGCCACAGCTCTAAAAGTTGTCAAAAATTGGTGTCGCAACAAATCGGTTAAGAGATGCTTAATGAGTTTGTACTTACTTTTATCCTTCTTAGCGACAATTTAGTTGTAAAGTTTCAACAAAGCACACTTCGACACACTAAGACCACTTATGCTTTTGTTCTTCTCAAGGAGAAGAACAAAAGCATAAGTGGTCTTATGTCGTGTTCTGTTTGTTTTCACGCCATCAATAAGAGCAACGCAAATTACAATAGCTCAATTTTTTTCAGATTTTTCTTATAAGTATTAAGGATGTAGTGTTAAAATTTGTTATCTGTGCATTTTTACCTTTGAAAAAATATATTGACTAAAAAAGTAGTTTTATTGATTACGATGAAAATAAATAAAAACCTACACGTACATAGCTTAACAACTTTTTAAACCCGAAGGAATATAATTATTAATTTCAGTAAACGTTTGAAAGTCTTTTTTGTCGCAAATTTTTACATCTTGTTTCAACACACAAAATTTTGGGGTATTCCCAGTAGTCTTACCAAGTCGTCTTACTAGTAAGCCTACTGGGAATTTTCTTCCCAGTAGTCTTACTGGTAAGACTAACGGAAATTTCCTAATGAGAACTTCCCAATAGTCTTACTAGTAAGTCTATTGGGAATCTTCTTGGCGTGTTGTATTCCCAGTAGTCTTACCAAATAATTATATTAGTAAAATTACTAAGAATATCTTTACCAAGTAGACAGACATACACGAAAGAAAATTCTCAGTGGTCCTACTCTACAAAATACATGGAAATTTTTATGAAGTAGTTTATTTTAGGAATGGTACTAGGCAAGCATTAATTTAATTTAGATATTGGGAATCTTCGTGGCGTGTTGTATTCCCAGTAGTCTTACCAAATAATCGTATTAGTAAAACTACTACGAATATTTTTACCAAGTAGACAGATATACGCGAAAAAAAAAATTCTCAGTGGTCATACTCTACATAATACATGGAAATTTTTATCAAGTACTCTAGTTGGTTTACTCTTGAATTAGGTAAAGTAACTTTATTTTGTTATTAAAAAGCATGTTTTGTTATTTCTTTAGTTATTATTATTATTATATTTTGTGGATTTTTTTATCTTATGTTCATAGATTTAAAGCATAGCACTGCAGATTTTAAATATAATATGTGACACCATAATATCTATTAAAAAATGTGAAGAATAAATCTCATCGGATCTAATCAGTACACAGATTTTAGAAGAGAGATTTTTCACTAGGTCAAGCTAAATTATTTTAAATATTTGACCTCGGGTTCGATTCATGAGTCGGTCCAAAAATCAGTTATTGGGTTTGTCTGTTAAAAAAATTCTCAGTAGCAGTCCGGAGTCAGAAAGCATGTACAGCTGTTGCTCCTACGCCTGATCTCTCCCCGGTCATGTCCCATCGAAATATGAGACTGAGGGAATAGAAAGATACGGTCTGAAGAACTATTCGACTGCCTCTTTTAGGTTTATGTTTACCTAGTACTTTTCCTACTATTTATAAAAAATCAAACATCAGTCAAATTAGGTCAAACAACGTAAACGTAAAATGCCTCTTTATGATAAAACTGAAATCATCATCATCATCATCATTACAGCCCTTCACATGTCCACTGCTGAACATAGGCCTCCCCCAAAGAATGCCACAAAGCACGGTCCTGAGCCACCTGCATCCATCGACTTCCTGCATATCTTACCAGGTCGTCACTCCATCTAGTGGGGGGACGCCCTACACTTCGCTTGCCGGTACGAGGCTGCCACTCGAGAACCTTTCTTCCCCATCGGTTGTCGGTTCTTCGAGCTATATAACTATAAAACTATACAGCTATAAAACTGAAATAGTTAGGTATAAAGTGATGAAAATATTCTACTACTCAGTATTTTCTACCACTAGGATATCTTACCAGTTAGTCCTGCTTGTTAGTTTTATCAAATTGTTTTTATCTTTGGCCCGGGATTCAAATCTAATAAGATGGTTGTTTAACCAACACTGCTAGATCTATTTGGTGTGTTAATATTATATGTTTTGTCTCAGAAGTACCACGCGTACAAAAGTCAATAGAAGTTGTACAAGTATACAAAATATAAACTAGAACTCATACTACCTCTTGCAGGTTTATGCTTGCCTAGTACCATTCCTAAAATAAGGTACTTGTTAAAAATTTCCATGTATTTTGTAGAGTAAGGAGAATTTTCTTTCGCGTATGTCTGTCTACTTGGTAAAGATATTCTTAGTAGTTTTACTATTATGATTATTTGGTAAGACTACTGGGAATACAACACGCCAAGAAGATTCCCAATAGACTTACTAGTAAGACTATTGGAATTGGAAGTTCTCATTAGGAAATTCCCGTTAGTCTTACCAGTAAGACTACTGGGAAGAAAATTCCCAGTAGTCTGCAGTCAGTCAGCACCTTGCCAAGAGGTGTTAGCGCCGTGCCTCGGCAATATTGAAGGTGCAAAGGCCCGCTTGTGCACATGGCCTCACCATGAAACGGTGCCGGGTTTGGGCGTCTCCCGTTAACTGACGCCCAATATATGGATGATGGAACAAAGAAGATTGCGCAAAGGGCCGCTACCTGGAGGTCGCCAGGGCGCGTCTGGAGCTGGCGCTGGACGCGACAGCATGCGAACCGCCAGCCGAGCGCGAGGAGCTGCACGACCACCCAGCAGCCCCTCGCATCCATCATCCCCACCAGCTGGCTTGGTGTTGGCAGGGCCTTCGCGGGCCCAGCAATCGGCACCCGCCACTGGTGGAGTACGCCGCATGCGTTGGTCAATGAAAATGAATAGCAACGCATTGCGGGCGTATTTTGAGGCGAAAGGGGGAGAAATTGGAGGTTTTGCGTATCGGGCTAGGATGCATCGACTTTTTGCTGAGCTGGAGCCATCTATAACCGTCACCGAGCAAAACCTGGCAGACCGAGTTCGGTACATCATGCGTTCAAAAATATTTGATGACTCCGAACTCGAACGGCTACGACGTGAGGCTATTCCTTTGTCGAATGAAAATACTACGACAGGAGATGCGGCTCTACGAGTTGCAGAGCAACCGGCACATGTAGATGCCGCCGTAGATCTCCTTGTGGTTGACTCGGGCGACGATGGAATAGTCGCCCAGGAACAAGAGCAAATGAGGAGCATATTGGAAGAGGCGATTAGGGAAACGCGCAGAACGCCTCTCGAGAATCGACCGCGACTTCCCCGTATACCCCTAAGCAAGCGGAATCGGGCTGTCGTAAGGGCTCTCAACCCAATGCTGGTGACCTATTTGGAAGCCAGCCGGGACCTTTGCGATACGGACTCAATTCTTTTTGGCGCCGCACTGGCAGTTTGCCGTATTATTGGCGCCAAACTTCCCACGGCTGGACGCGCTACTAGACAAAGTAGCGCCATCCCAGCCTGGAGAAGAAGGATTGAGGACCGTATCGCAAAGGCAAGGGCCCTCATCGGCAGGCTGATAAGCTTCAGGTCGGGCAATAATAGTCCGAGAATTGTGCGCACCGTCAGGATGGCGTTTGCTGGGACAAACATCAGTTTGTCCCAGCCGGATATAACGCAAAAACTGACGGAGCGCATAGACGACCTGAAGCAGAGAGTCGCTGCTTGGGGGAAGCGGATTCGGCGATATACCGAGAGGTCGACATGGTTCAACCAGAATCGTCTCTTCCAGAGTGATCAGAAGAGGCTCTATGAATCATTGGAGCGACCAATGGTACGTGGAACGGGCCCAGCACCGAATCAGGCCGACACTATCGCATTCTGGCGCGGCCTGTGGTCAGAGACCGTAAACCACAGCGAGGGCCCTTGGACGGAAGTTGTGGCGAGCCAGTGTGCGAATGTTATGCCCATGGACCCCGTCATCATAACGCCGGATGACGTAGCTGAGGCGGTCCGTAGGGCCCCGAACTGGAAAAGCCCGGGACTCGACGGACTGCATCACTACTGGCTGAAGGGGTTCGTGGTGTGTCACGCTGTGCTCGCCCGACAGTTTCAAGAGGCTCTTGACCAAAAGTCGCTCCCGAGCCTCTTCACTACTGGGATCACTCATTTGGTTCCTAAAGACCGGGATTCCACAGACCCGAGCAAATACCGCCCCATAACGTGTCTACCAACCATATACAAGACACTTACATCCATTTTGAGCGCGAGAATCACTCGTCACCTGAACTCAAATCAGGTGATGTCGCGCGCTCAAAATGGATGTCGGGGCGGTGGTCGTGGAACCAAGGAACCACTCCTCATTGACGCGGTCATTGGTAAAGTGGTTAAACGCAACCGTCGGAACCTCTCCGCCGCCTGGATAGACTATAAAAAGGCATTCGACTCGGTGCCTCATACATGGCTTAAGAGGGTCCTCGAGCTGTACAGGGTTGACTGTACAGTTCGAGACTTCCTCGGGCAGTGTATGGGGCAGTGGAGTACGATCCTTTGTCATCTAGGCGAGCGGATGATGGCTGCGGAGAACCACATAAGGATAAGAAGGGGTATCTTCCAGGGCGACTGTTTGAGTCCAATATGGTTCTGCCTCTCTCTGAACCCTCTTAGTACATTACTGGAGGGTTCCGGGAGGGGATTTCAGCTTCGGAAAGGAGGTACAAAAGTGACGCACCTTTTCTATATGGATGATCTCAAGTTATTCGCCTCCAGTCGCTCTCATCTTATGGAATTGCTAAACATCACTTGTGATTTTAGCAATTCTATTAGAATGGAGCTGGGGACGGATAAGTGTGCGGTCCTCCATGTTGAAAGGGGAAGGGTTGCTGACTCTGAGGGCATAGACTTATCTATGCCCATCAACATAAGGACCCTTTCCGAGGCTGAAACATACCGATACCTGGGTATGTCACAGAACATCGGTGTAGATGAGGCGGGTATGAAACAGTCAGTTTGCGATGTGTTTTATGCACGCTTGACCAAAGTGCTTAACAGCCTTTTGTCCGGTGTGAATAAGACGCACGCATATAACGGTTGGGTCATGCCTGTTCTCATGTATACCTTTGGCATACTCAGGTGGACTCAGACCGAACTGAACGCTCTGGACAGAAAAGTCCGCACTATAATGACGTCCCACAGGATGCATCATCCGAGATCGTCAGTAATGAGGCTGTACTTGCCGCGGAAGCATGGTGGACGCGGCTTTTTAAGCGCGCTTACCATGCATAATCGCGAAGTGTGCAGCTTCCGTAATTACTTTCTGACGAGAGCGGATGATCCATACTATAGGGGCGTTATTTGTTGTGATAAAGGACTTACCTCTCTATCCTTAGCCAACGAGCAATGGCAAGACCCGGCAGTACAGAGCATTTCCGACCGGGAGACCGTATGGAAGGAGAAAGAGCTCCACGGGAGGTTCTACAAGGCTCTACATGAGCCTTTCGTAGACACAGTCGCCTCCCTCCACTGGCTACGTTTCGGTGACCTCTTTGGGGAAACCGAGAGTTTTGTCTGTGCGATACAGGATCAGGTTATTAAGACCAACAATTATCGGAGATACATCCTAAAGGATGGCACCGTTGACGTCTGTCGAGCTTGTCGTCATCCCGGTGAGTCACTTAGGCATACTGTCATCTCCGGTTGTTCGGCGCTTTCTAACTCTGAGTATTTGTACAGGCACAACTTAGTAGCCAGGATTCTACACCAGGAGCTCGCTCTGAAATACGATCTCGTGGATCGGAAATTGCCGTATTATAAGTACTTGCCGGAAGCCGTGCTAGAAAATGACCGCGCCAGGCTCTACTGGGACCGGACCATCATCACAGACAGGACTATTCTTGCGAATAAGCCTGATATTGTGCTGATGGACCGGGCACAGTCAAGGATATTTTTGGTCGACATTACCATTCCTTATGACGAGAACCTCGTGAAAGCCGAAACAGATAAACTGACTAAATATCTGGACCTGGCTCACGAGGTGACCGACATGTGGGGTGGATTGCCGGCCGAAATTATACCTGTAGTCGTCTCTGCGAACGGGTTAATCCCAGTCAGCCTCTCGGGTCATCTGAGGCGACTGGGACTCCGTGACGGACCGCTCCAAGCTCAAATGCAGAAGGCGGTGCTCCTCGATACCGCCCGCATCGTCCGCCGGTTTCTTTCCCTTTCCCCCTAACCCTCGGCCGTTTGGTCTCCCCTGCCGAGGGCTTCCATCTGGTTGGTTTTTATTTATTTATGTATTTTTTATGTATTTATTTTATTTTGTTGATATTTATGTATGTTTATCATTTTCATTTACAATTATATATTTATACAGCCCAACCAGATGAGAAAACTATATAGATACCCCGGATAAAAATAATAATAAATTAATAAATCTATACTAATATAATAAATAATATAATAAAGCGGAATAGTTTTTTTGTTCTTTTGTTTGTTTAAACGCGCTAATCTCTGGAACTACCAGTCCGATTTGAAAAATTATTTTTGTGTATTATAGCCAGATTCATGTGGAATAGTATAGGCTATCTAGCATTAATCTTTATATATAAAAAGTACGTGTCACGTTGTTTGTCCGCGATGGACTCCTAGACTACTGAACTGATTTCAATGAAATTTTTGGTCAATGTGCAGTTTGGTCCAACTTAAAAGATAGGATAGTTTACATCTCAATTTATAGTCGCAATACAATATTATTTTATTGAAAATTATTTCTCTATTATTTGACAGTCACAATTATCTGTTAGCTCCAAACGATTCTGTCAGATGACGATATCTGTTGACTGGATTGAGTAAATATTTAATAGATGGCGCTATGTTAAAAATACAAACGTTTAATTTAAGCTACAATTTAGTAGTATAACCACCACATGTTGCTGTAAGTATTCAACAAATAGAACCGATTTCAAAAAAAATTTGCAGACTGTGTGCAGTTTGCTCCAACTTGAGAGATAGGATAGTTTTTATCCCGATAAGTGACCCTCAATTTTTTTATTGCTATTTTCAGGAGTTTTTTTGTGAAAGAAAATGGTCGTTCGGAAAGGGCAGAACAACGTCTGCCTGGTCAGCTAGTATATAATAAAGCGGAAGAGTTTTTTGTTTTTTTGTTTGTTTAAACGCGCTAATCTCTGGAAGTACCAGACCGATTTGAAAAATTCTTTTTGTATATTATAGCCAGATTCATGTGGAATAGTATAGACTATCTAGCATTAAGCGAAAGCACTCAGCTAGCCTTAAATATGGATATTTGTTAAGCAAGTCTGAAGAAAAAGCACTCCCGAAATGATTTATCCGCGTAGGCTAGTGTTATCGTTAGGGATACGTAAGTAGCCAGCTAATAATACCAGCAATAAAATGTTCTAGAAAAATATAGACCTTTACTCCGGCTAAAAAAAGTCCGCGATACCATATGTCTATTTCTTTTACATAAGCCATAATTTGGTATTTTGTGACAAAAAGATATTAAAAATTTAAAAGTGATTTATGAGCGTTATTATTAGGCATGACCTATTTATCCTTACGAACAAAAGTTACTTCATCATCAAGACAATTTTATGAAGATAAACTTTGTTCTTTATACCATGTTATTTGAACCCATAGTTTAAGAGATAATGTAAAATTAAAATAATTCAATACTTGGCTGGGCGTGCGAACGACTCTTAAACCCTAGCCGTTATAAAATGTTTGAACTAGGTCATGTCGCGTACCTCGGACACGTGATGACGCGGGTGAAACCGCGGGGCACAGCTAGTTTACAAATAAAAGTTCTTTGATTGATTAAGCAATGTGATTGTCTTTATTTCTAATACGTGTTTCGTAACATCGATTAGGGTTCACGTACATCTAATCCGTCATCGGCCGCAGTTTACTCGGGGGACGACGACCGAACTCGGACGATCGAATCAAACACTTGTAAAAGAAAGAGAGTGCGTACACTGACGTACACAAACACGACCGTCATCGTTCGATGACGAACGACAACGGCCCATCATCCGTCGATTCCGAACTCATTGGGATTTCTCGCCAGACTACCGGCGTCTACAGTGCAAATTGAGTGTCTTTATTCTGTTGTTTCTTTCTGTCAGTGTTGTTATCTACCTAAACGACTATGGATATTGAAAAATTAATTAGTTGTGTTTATAATAGACCAACCCTGTGGGATAAACATTTAAAAAATTACAATAATCGAGAGGTTTCGAAATGGTTATGGGCTGAAATTGGATCGGAAATGAATATAGCGGTTCCAGACATTAAAAAAATGCGTCTTCTTTCTGTTAAACAACACAGTCAACTACAGAATACCGGCAACGTCCAATGTCGGCACAAGTGGTACACTGTTGCAGTGTAAGCACATACACGTCGTAGTTACTCGTCCGAGTAAATCTGTCCGCCATCGTCTGACGAAATCGGTTTTGGTGTACACGTACAGTTACGGCTTTGTTCCCCTAAAAATAAAACTGTCCTATTCACGTTAGCTCGCATACTTAAGAATAGCTTGAAAGAATTCCGAGCTAAGCGCGAATACGTGCGGGAGTGCGGGAAGCGGAGTGGGTGTCATTTCGTCAACCGCGAATCATCATCATTACAGCCCTTCATAAGTCCACTGCTAAATATAGCCCCGCCCAAGGAATATCACAAAGCACTGTCCTGAGCCACCTGCATCCATCGACTTCCTGTATGTATTGCTAGGTCGTCACTCCATATAGTAGGGGAGTCGCCGTCCGGTACGAGGCTGCCACTCGAGAAACTTTTTTCCCCATCGCTTGTCGTTTCTTCGAGCTATATGGCCGGCCCATTGCCAATTCAGCTTACTAATCCGTTGGGCTATGTTGGTCATTTTGGTTCTACTGTGGATATCCCCATTTCTAAGTTTATCACGCATAGAAACTCCGAGCATAGCCGACTCCATAGCTCGCTGAGCGATCTTAAGCTAAGCGCCCTTATACGGCCAGCAGTGAAGGACCACTTCTTAGATCCATGAGTAATTACTGGCAACATGCAATGGTTATACAATCTCGTTTTCAGGTTTGAGGTATACCTGACGAGAAGATGTAATTTTCTGAACGCTGCCGAGCCAAGTTGAATCCGTCGATTGACTTCTAGGTCGAAGCTGGCTTATTTGTCACAGGTAAACATACTCGTCAAGAACTTCGAGCATAGTGGTCCCAACAACTATCGGCATAGGTGTGACATGGACATTAAACATGATCTTTATTTTGTCCATGTAATTCTTAAGACCTATCCATTGGGAAACACTATTGAGGCCATTGAGCATAGTGCTTAGGTCCTCCAGGGATTCTGCCATAAGGACTATATTGTCGTATCCTTTCCTGTCCAGTAGCTTTAAAACGTCTTCCAATGCAGCGGTGAAGAGTTTCGGGGATATAATGCCACCCTGTCTTATACCTCTCTGCAGTTCGGTAGGTTTCGTACTCTGATTCTGTACTCGTATAGCCATCGTAGCCCTACTGTAAAAATACTTCAGCACATCGATATACCGACAGTCAACTTGGCACCGCTGAAGGGACTGAAGCACTGTCGAAGTTTCGACGGAATCAAAGGATTTCTCGTAGTCCACATACGCAAGGCAAAGTGGCAAATTGTACTCTTCAGTCTTCTGTACAATTTGCCGAAGGATATCTATGTGGTCTATGGTACTAAACCCTTTATGGAAAACGGCTTGTTCCGGAGACTGGAAGTCGTCGAGTCTGCGTGAGCGGCGATTCGTAATGAATTTTGAAAACAGCACGTAGACCCGGCTCAGAAGATAAATTGGTCTGTAGTTCGGCAAGAGAGCGTTGTTGCCTTTCATGAAGAACAAGAATACTGCACTTCTGCTCCACGCCTCCGGAGTAGTACCACCATGGAGGACGGAATTAAAAATCTTCTGAAGGACTTTAAGTACTGTTATTCCAACCGCTTTTAGAATCGCCGGTGTTAATCCATCCTTGCCTGGGGTCTTGCCGTTTTTAAGGTGCTGGTGGGCCATTCTAATCTCGCTTAGACTGATGTCCGGGATATCATCGGAATAGTATCGGATAAAACATGCTCTTTGATTGTTACTCGCACTTGCGTGTGGCTCCAACGCTATGGGCAGATGTACATGACGTGTACCTGAAAACCTCTCGATCTCACTCAAAATCTTAGGTGTCCCGGAAACTATGCTGCCACACTCGATTTGACCGTTGACTCTTTCTGGCAGACAGATCTCCGGCAAAGACTTTGGAGCCTTGGTTCAGCTCGATCGCTTCTTCAATAGAAGCTGTATTGAAGTTGCCTTAGTGCCGTCGCATTCATTTGGAGATATGTCTATTCAGTTGCCTGTATTCTGTTAAATCTGTTAAAGATTGCAGCTTCATTTCTCGTCTAACAGCCATGAGATTAAGAGTGATCGGAGAGTTTTTCTGTTCTTCTGCGGCGGGTCTTGCAGAACTTAGCTCCGACCGCATGGACAGTTTCCACGAACTTGTCACTTATATCATCCACTTATTAGAGCACTAGGGGACGGAGCGTTGACTTCATTAGACGAGACCTCTCGAGTTTAGGTTCAGTGTGTCTCTAATCATTCGGTGATAGCTACCAGTATTCACCCTCGCGATCACTGAGACATCACTGAACAGTAGTCGTCTGATCGTCATAATGAAGTCAATTTCATTTTTGTTGAACCATCGAGGCTCGAACAAGTCTACTTTCTGTTGGGAAGATATTATGAGGTAGTGGATATTCTTAACCGCGAATATCCTAGTCTATGTAAGATCAGAATAAACAGTGGTAGAGCCACGCGGCAGCTTTTGCTGTTGCACGGATGGGCTGGCTTGAACCGGGGTGGTACCACGACCTCACAGAAAACCAGCGTGAAGTAGAGGTTTACCTCTGCGTTTCGCTTGGTGAGTGCAGGTGGCCGGAGGCCCTTTTTGCTGGAAATGAGGCATTCCATCTTAGTCCTCACGGGTGACAACGCATCTGCATTTTGATTCGAAAACGATGATAGATGTAGATGTCTATGGGCCGCAGCAACCACTTACCATCAGGTGGACTGTGTGCTCGTTTGTCACCCTTATCCTATAAAAAAAAGATCTTTTTTTATTTTTATTGTTGTTTTCATGTCAATAGTTTCCAAGTAATAAATTGTAATTTAATTTTTTCTTCTTCTTTTTTTTATTTTTTTTTTATTTTAAAAAACGTTACCCCCACACTAGGATTTTCTCCTGTGTCGTGGAGGCAGTTTACAAACATAAATTGCACAAGGACAAACATCCAGACCCGGAACAATTATTTGTAGGCCATACAAATACTTGTTCCGTGCGGGATTCGAACCTGCGGCCCCCAGCGCAACAACTGATTGCTAATCCACTGCGCCACGGAGCCGTCTATTATTATTCTAATTATTAAACTTCGTAGGTTTTAATTTCATTATGCACGTTAGATGCTGTTTTTAATTTTTAGAAGAATAAGCTGTTTCCACATGGAAAGTTCCTAAATAATAATGTAGCACAATTATTAAATAATTTTCAATTCCATGATTTCATTTCATACGTGAGATAACGTTAATGTTTGAATTAAATTTTAGGTGAGAGATTTTTTTATGACTTGTTTGCAGCATAATCTGCTTTATATTTTAATATAAATCATTTGATTTGAAAAATAATATGCTTTTTATTATTTCATTAAATAATTAAGTAATTTTTACATAACAAAGTATACTTCCGTCATAAGAAGTTTTTAACTACATGTACTTCCCATATTTTTCAAATAGAAAAAGGCATAAAGTGTACTTATTTTTATTATTTAACAAATTAATTCAGTGAAAAAATTACTTGCTTTTCAGACTGATTCCATTCCATGTTAATGTAAAAAAAAATCACGGATATTTTTTTCTAAAATTATTAATTTTGGAAAGAACATTGGTGTATCTATTAATACATCTCTTTTAAAAAAAGAGGCTAATAAAGAGTAGCGTAATTTAAATAAAAGTTAATAACTTATTAAATATTTACTTATTTCTATTTTTAGCTTGTTTAATTAATGAAAAGAGTATTTTTGACGCATTTTTTCATTAATTTAAGAAATTGCCAGATTCTTCAATAAAAAGATATTAAGAAATAACTAGTTTTTTCGCTCTCCTGGAAAATGTACTTTTTACACTTATTGCTTTTATTCTTCTCAAGGTACCTACGACTTGTGATTAAGTTAATAAATAAAGTAGACGTGGAAACATGAATGACGGCAAAATGGCAAAACAATCTGTTTTGTCTTGCTGCCGAGAATGACGAAATCAGTAAATATTCGATCAAGTACCTACTCTCTTACCATTGCGGCCGACACGCCGCGTGACGCCTCGGCGCGGGCGGCAGGGTACAAAGAAAACCTTTATTTTATAATTTAGGTACTTGAAAAGTAATGATACCGCAATATTACAACATCGTAATTATATACTGGTACAGTTACTTTAAGGTATAGTAATTTAAAGGTACCTTTATTTTAAGGTATCGAAATTTAAAGGTATGACGTCATACCGCTAACCGTTTTACCCATATTTTTTTCGGTTATTCAATCCCTGATATATACACAGGATGTCCCAGAATGTAACAATCAAATGAAAGGGGGTTGTAGACCATGGAAGGACTGTTCCAAAAAAAATTAAGTCCTATACCCAAGTTGCGTGGTTTAAAAGATAAAGGTTGATTTATAAATTTTCCAGAAAATCATTTGCCTCACTATTTTTGATGCTGCAGCTGCAAATGAAGACCGATTAAATTTTTTTTTCTGTTTTGTATAGCCTAATCATATGCCTACTATACCTACTATTTTATTTTTCAGTACCTCAAACGGTTTGGTAGAAATAAATACATAAAAATTACAAAAAAATCCTTCAGCTAGCTTCCGATGCACATTCATAAATACACGATAGTCAGGATATCGCTGCTCGTCCTCTCACGGTAGAGTCGAGCTGCAGCTCGAGCATTACGACGACATTCATCATAAATAAAAAATTTATGCCAGTAGATAGCCAAAGTCGTCACTAAAAGAGTATCCACAAAGTCCAGTTGAAAGCCAAAGTCTTCGCCAAGAGAGTATCCACAAGTCCAGTAGAAAGCCAAGGTCCTTTGGTGACGACCAAAGGAAGAGCCAAATCAAATAGAAAGCCGAGTCAGTTAGTATTAAAACACCGATGAGAACAGGAAAACAGGAGAAACATGTGATGCGAACAAAGTAGAGCAAAGTACTGGCTATTTATTTATTTGTTTGATTTCGTTGTTGAAAACAAAGGATACGGGCGAGGTAAGGGAAGGGATCTTACCTACCTGAGCTGTGCATAGTTCTAGTTACTTCCCTATCTTCTGTCTCGCTTGCACTTACATGTAACTGCAAGTGCAAGAATTAATTCTATGCGTCGTAGCAACTAAAGCTGAGAAGCATCGTATGTATGGTAATTTTGAATGTATTTTCTTTAATACCAAAATTGGATAAAAAAATGAACTACTTTTTACTTTTCTATGGATATTAGATCTGAAATCGGCCAAATCAGCGAAAAAAACAAAATATTTTTCTTTACACTAATCAAACG
Source organism: Parnassius glacialis (assembly GCA_033319125.1). Classification (NCBI taxonomy): domain Eukaryota; kingdom Metazoa; phylum Arthropoda; class Insecta; order Lepidoptera; family Papilionidae; genus Parnassius; species Parnassius glacialis. The sequence goes on from JAVANC010000010.1 coordinate 43,863,979, forward strand.
GACGAATCATTTAAAAAATATCTAATTGAGTTATTTTCACAAAATCTACCCTCTGCAAGAGAAAAAATTATAGTACAAAAAATTGAAATAAAAGTACCAGGTATTATACCACTTTGAAATCTACATGAATTGCGCCAACTTTGGAATACAGTTGCCAGGTCCATGTAAGTACATTTTTTTACAGGGGGTCTAACTTGCTCGATAAAACTTTAATGTTACATTTTTACACTTTTACGAATTTTTATGTATTTATTTCTACCAAACCGTAATAGGTACTGAAAAATAAAGTAGTAGGTATAGTAGGCATATGATTAGGCTATACAAAACAGAAAAAAAATTTAATCGGTCTTCATTTGCAGCTGCAGCATCAAAAATATTGAGGCAAAGGGTGATTTTCTGGAAAATTTATAAATCAACCTTTATCATTTAAACCACGCAACTTGAGTACAGGACTTAAGTTTTTTGGAACAGTCCTTCCATGTTCTACAACCCCCTTTCATTTGATCGTTACGTTCTTGGACACCTGTATTATCACACTTGTTTGATTGTTTATATTGGTTTCTATATGAGTGAGACTTTGCAACTGACTTAGTCTGGCCACATACATACAGAATTCCGTTTCGGAATTCCGAACGGGTCGGCCACACACATACGGAATACCGTTTTGCCCGCAAAATTTCGAACGGAAAACTACTGTACGTGTGTGACGAGTCATATATTTTATATGGACTTGCTGCGTCCGGAATTCCGAATCGGAATATCGAAACGGAATCCCGAAACGGAATTCCGTATGTATGTGGCCGGCCTTATGGTACTACAATATGGCCTCAATACTCCGAACACAAAATTTACACCCTGTTCAGATTAATGAGGCCTTTGGATTATAGTATGTAGATATTTTAAAAGGTGTTTTTTGAAATGAAACATAGATTGTATATTTAAGTGAATAAAATTTTAATTTATATGTATTAATTGTAAAAAAAATCAAGTATGTAGTACTTTGACGAGTGGTGTTTAATGACAAAGAAAATACTTTGTTTCCTCAATTCAAGCAATAACTTTTTTTTTAATTGAAATAGCTACTTGAGCAGAGGGTCGCTCGGATTATAGAGTGGATTATTAGGTGTTCGAATTTCATGTACCTACATGATTAGAATTTCGTAATAATTAAAATATGCTACAGGCTTCTATTTCGTTCACCTCTTACACTATCTTTTTATTTTCAGTGTAAAATGTTATCCAGTTACTATTTGTAGACCTTTTTTTAAACACACATGATAAAATTATAGCTTTAAAATTATTTTAATTAATATTTCTTTCAGTGCACTGTATTGAGGCTGCAAATGTCACAGTTACTTATCAGTGGGAGCAGAGTCCTTGCTCGCCTGATTATTTCCACTACCATGAAAAGGTTAATTTTATTCACTGTCTATTTTAATTGCATTTTTATCAATCATATTATTTATATTACTAATGTGACTGAAATACATTGCTACAAAAGTTTATTCAGATTATAAATAATTAAAGGCTTGAATTACATTATAGAATGCAGTGTATTTTATTTGGTATTTTATTTCAGCATATTGTCGAATGTTCAAATCAGATGTACAGTGTGCCAGCTAGTGAATTGTTTAATACCAGTACAATGCAAGTAAAGAAGTACACATGCCACAGTAAAGAGTCTTCATTCCTTTATGATGAAAAGGAAAAAGTGTCTGATATTGCAAAAAAGCAGCCTGGCATTTCCACATCTGTAAGTAATATATTTTTATTCTATTTAGTGATTTAAAAGGGGATTTGGGGAAATTCTTTAAAAATTACATCATAAAAAAGTATTCTGTGAATAAATTAGCAAAATCAATTACATTTAATACCGTGGGAATTTACACAAATGTCCAATATTGACTTTATAATTCTTTTATAGGATAAGGGTGACAAACGAGCACACAGTCCACCTGATTGTAAGTGGTTTTCTGTGGCCCATAGACATGTACATCTATCTTCGATTACGAATCAAAAAGCAGATGCGTTGTCACCCGTGAGGACTAAGGTGGAAAGCCTCGTTTCCAGTAAAAAGGGTCTCCGGTTCTCTGCACTCACCATACGAAACACAGCAGCGTTAAGCTGCTATTTTACGCTGGTATTCTGTGAGAGCGTGGTCCTTCCCCGGTCGAGCCGACCCATTCGTACTACAACCATAATATAGCTGCAGCATGGCTCTACCACGTAAAAGCATGGCTCTACCACGTAAATAAATGACTATTGGCAGAGGCTTAAATTCTTCTTGTATTTATCTGCCAGAATGCAAATGTCTTATTTCTATCACTATCAATATCACTATAACCTAATCACAAGTCTACTGCTGAACAATAAAGAATTTATATTTAATTTAATATGTAATAACAATTTAGCATATTTAAAAAAATATTTGTAGTCACAATAAAATTTTGTTCATTCATTTACTTGTTAGAGTTGTGGTAGGTTGAGTGGCTAAGGGCTTGTCCCTTCATTGTACACAAGCACCCCGGGATCGATTCCACTGTCATCAATGAAATTGTTAATCGCAACTTTAAGTGCTCATGCTCATGGGTGAATGGAAGTATCATGAGAAAACCTACATGTCTGAGGGAAAAATTTCACAGTCCTGTAAAATCTGTTAACACACATCGTAGCACACGCGGCGACGCTTCCTTGCCCTAAAAACTTGGAAATGTCTGTGCCTAGCAGTAAGACATCCTATAGTCTATTCACTAAGATACATTCTTGATGCAGCATTGGCGTTGCATAAGCATTCTCCATAAATGAGATGCATGTTCGCGTATTCCTGTGCGGTGTATCGAGATGGCATGATAACACTACATAAACACGGAATTAGGATTAAAACAAGTCCAGGGTCGTAAAGTAGCGTCACCATCTGTCTCGCTCACACTAGTCAAAATAACTTCGATCTTTGTCTCAATCGAACTTGTATGAAATCCGGCTTGATTAAGAAAAAAATGCATTTCCTCAATTACATAAGAAGTAGCAATTAGTAAGCGTCATACCATTTTGAAATCCAAGAATAAACGCTCCATCTTTTTAAGTTACTTGCCAAAATAGTGTAGTACATATTTTTACAGTACAGTCGGATTATTTTGAATTCAATATTGGACAAAAATCTAACATTTTATTTAAAACTGAGACAGTTATGTTTTAACTTTAAACTGTAATTTACAGAAGAAACTTCATCATTACAGCCCTTCACAAGTCCACTGCTGAACATAGGCCTCCCCCAAGGAATGCCACAAAGCACGGTCCCGAGCCACCTGCATCCATCGACTTCCTGCATGTCTTACCAGGTCGTCACTCCATCTTGTGGGGGGACGCCCTACACTTCGCCTACCGGTACGAGGCTGCCACTCGAGAACCTTTCTTCCCCATCGGTTGTCGGTTCTTCGAGCTATATGGCCGGCCCACTGCCACTTCAGCTTACTAATCCGTTGGGCTATGGTTACTCTGGTTCTACTGCGGATATCCTTATTCCTAAGTTTATCACGCAGAGAAACTCCGAGCATAGCCCTCTCCATAGCTCGCTGAGCGACCTTGAGCTTCCTCATACGGCCAGCAGTGAAGGACCACGTCTCAGTTCCGTAAGTCATCACTGGCAACACGCACTGGTTGTACAATTTGGTTTAAGGTTTTGAGGTATTTCTGACGAGAAGATGTGTCGTAGCTTCCCAAACGCTGCCCAGCCGAGTTGAATCCGTCGATTGACCTCTCGGTCGAAGTTGGACTTACCTAGTCGGACTATTTGTCCCAGGTAAACATACTCGTCAACAACTTCGAGCTTAGTGCTCCCAACAACTACCGGCATAGGTGTGACATGGACATTAAACATAATCTTTGTTTTGTCCATGTTCATCTTAAGACCTATCCGTTGGGAGACACTATTGAGGTCATTGAGCATAGTGCTTAGCTCCTCCAGCGATTCTGCCATGAGGACTATATCGTCGGCAAATCGAAGGTGAGTGATGTACTCGCCATTGATGTTAATTCCGTATCCTTTCCAGTCCAGAAGCTTGAAAACGTCTTCCAATGCAGCGGTGAAGAGTTTCGGGGATATAACGTCACCCTGTCTTACACCTCTCTGCAATTGGATAGGTTTCGTACTCTGATTCTGTAATCGGATAGCCATCGTAGCTCTACTGTACAAACACTTCAGCACTTCGATATACCGACAGTCAACTTGGCACCGCTGAAGAGACTGCAGCACCGCCCAAATTTCGACGGAATCAAAGGCTTTCTCATAGTCCACATACGCCAGACATAGTGGCAAATTGTACTCTTCGGACTTCTGTACAATTTGCCTTAGGGTATGTATGTGGTCTATGGTGCTAAAGCCCTTTCGGAAACCGGCTTGTTCGGGAGGCTGGAAGTCGTCAAGTCTGCGCGCGAGACGATTCGTAATGACTCTCGAAAACAGCACGTAGACGCGGCTCAGAAGGGAAATCGGTCTGTAGTTCTTCAAGAGAGCGTTGTCACCTTTCTTGAAGAACAAGACCACCGCACTTCTGCTCCACGCCTCCGGTGTAATGCCACCATGGAGGACGGAATTAAAGAGCTTCTGAAGGACTTCAAGTACCGGTCTTCCACCCGCTTTCAGAAGCTCCGCTGTAATTCCATCCTCGCCTGGGGCCTTGCCGTTTTTAAGGTGCTGGAGAGCCATTCTAATCTCGCTCAGACTGACGTCCGGGATATCTTCGGAATAGTGTCGAATAAGACTCGCTCTTGGATCGTTACTCACACTTGCGTGTGGCTCCAACGATGACGTGTACAGCTGCCCATAGAACCTCTCAATCTCACTCAAAATCTCAGGTGCCCCGGAAACGATGCTGCCACACTCGGTCTTCAGCTTTGACAGTTGGCTCTTTCTGGCAGACAGATCTCTGGCAAAGACTTTGGAGCCTTGGTTCCGCTCGATCGCTTCTTCAACACGAGCTGTATTGAAGTTGCGTAAGTCTCGCCGCATGCATTTGGAGATCTGTCTGTTCAGTTGCCTGTATGCTGTCAAATCTGTTGAAGAATGTAGCCTCATCTCCCGTCTAACAGCCATGAGATTAAGAGTGTGATCGGAGAGTTTTTGTGTTCTTCTGCGGTGGGTCTTGCAGAACTTAGCTCCGACCGCATGGACAGTTTCCACGAGCTTGTCATTCATATCGTCCACTTCATTGCAGTCTTCTAGGCACTGAAAACGGTTTTGTAACTCGAGCTGAAAGGTTTCGGGACTCTGGATTAGAGCACGAGGGGGACGGAGCGTTGACTTCATCAGACGAGACCTCTCCAACTTAACATTTAGGTTCAGTGTGCCTCTAACCATTCGGTGATCGCTGCCGGTTTTCACCCTCGCGATCACTGAGACATCACTGAACAGTTGTCGTCTGGTCGTCATAATGAAGTCAATCTCATTTTTTGTCGAACCGTCGGGGCTCGACCAGGTCCACTTCCTGTGGGGCCGCTTCTTGAAGAAAGAGTTCATCATAAAGAGTCCCTCTTTCTCCATGAAGTCGGCCAGCTGCTGGCCCCTTGGGTTCCGTTGCCCTATTCCAAATTTCCCTACTTTCAGCTCACCGGTCTCTCTTGTGCCTAGTTTTGCATTGAAGTCTCCCATTAACACCGTATATTGGGTTTTGGAGGAATGCATGGCTCTAGAGATATCCTCATACATTTCCTCCACCTCCTCATCGGGGTGTGCCGAGGTTGGTGCGTAAAGAAGAAACTTACGAAAAGTTAATATTTGTAGTCACCTTGAAAGATCATCACAGGTGTTTGATATTTATATTATTTTTGAGTCCTTATAATTTTAAAAGTACATGACCAAGATTTTTTTATACTTTTCTAATAACTGTCATGACTTTGCTTATTGCCCGTTTCCGGTTTAACGTTGAATAGAATAGAATAGAATAATTTTTTATTCAATATTGATTATTACATAATTCTTATTGAAAGTCATTTTTTATTTACCACTGGTTCGGAAAATACCTCTGTCCTGGGAAGAACCAGCAAGAAACCCAGCGGGACTTTTTTTTTCAAACAAATTTACTTAACAATAATTTCATTTATACAATTTTTAAATGATTTTTAATAGAACCAGCATGGTGGCGATCACCTTATTCCCAGGGGTTATTTTCATTCATGTATTCCTTGATATTATAATAACCCTTTTTGTACAGTTTTTCTTTAATAAAACTTTTTAACTTGTTTATTGATAAACTTTGAATATGTTCTGGGATTTTGTTGTAAAAGCGTATACATTGCCCCATAAATGAATTACTGATTCTGTGGAGTCTAGTAACTGGTATTACAAGCTTATGTTTGTTCCTAGTGTTTAAAGAATGCACATCCTTATTCTTTTAAAGCTATTTATGTTTTTATGTACATACATTAGATTTTCATAAATATATTGCGATGCCAAAGTTAATATGTTTATTTCTTTAAATTTTTGTCTGAGGGACTCTTTACAATTTAGGTTATAAATCGCCCGAACGGCTCTCTTTTGCAAAACAAATATAGCTTCAATATCAGTCGCATTACCCCATAGCAAAATTCCATAAGACATTACGCTATGAAAGTAACTAAAATACACTAATCTAGCTGTCTCAACATCTGTGAGACTTCTAATCTTTCTTACAGCATATGCTGCAGAACTAAGTTATGTTTCATGATGAACACAATCGAAAGCCTTGGAAAGATCACAGAAAACACCTAAGGCATCCTGTGAATTCTCCCAGGCATTAAAAATATATTTCATAAGCTCAACGCCGGCGTCAGACGTCGAGCGACCCCTTGTAAATCCAAATTGGTTTTTATGAAGTAATTTTATGTATTAAAAAAAATTAACAATTGATCCAAAATAATTTTTTCAAAAATTTTACTAAGAGTTGGTAGTACAGAAATAGGTCTAAAATTAGCGGGGTCCAATGTACTACCAGATTTAAATAAAGGTATTACTTTACTATACTTCATTAAATCAGGAAACACACCAGAATCGATACAAGTATTAAAAATAATAGCAAGATGAGGTGCAATTAAATCTATTATGGACGCAATAACTGTCACGGAAATCCCCCACAAATCTGCGGTTTTCTTTACATCAATGGTTTTGAAGTATTTTACAATATCTTGCGGTAATACTTTTTCAAATCTAAATTCTTTTAAACAGATATTAACATTCTGTTTGAGTAATGACTCGGCGACAGTTGGAGAAGAATTCAAAGACTGTTGTCAAAATAGGAATATCAGTGAAATATTTCTCAAACACCGCTGCGACTTCTTGATTTGATTTAGTCAATTCATTGTTAATTTTTAATTGATAGTTTGCGTTACGAGGTTTTTCATTACCGGTTTCGCTGTTAATTATACTCCACGTCATTTTAATTTTATTCTTAGCCATTTTAATTTTGTTGCTAATATGTAACGATTTGGCTGTGGAGTAAACTTTTTTAAACATTTTAGAATAATTTTTGACATATTCTTTAAATTGATTTCTGGATTTCTGGGACAGCCTGTATAATGGAAATGTCACTATTTCATAGTCATGGACTTTTTTATTATAGATCATCCCTGAGAGAAGATTATATGGTCTGATGACAATCAATATATTTTAATTTGAGAGCTGCCGGTTACTGTAACTGCCATTATCCCTTTAATTATGAAGGTTATTGCAGTTCCTCACAATGTGCACCTTGAATACTTTTGATAACAGGCTGTTAATTGATAGTGATTCATATCCTTCAAAATCAATCAAGTCACTTAAAAACTGTCATTATTTCGTGGCCTATTTTTCTGTAGATATTTTATTAAAACATTGACATTTATCTTATCTTATATTTGAAATAACCTGTTAATATTAATAGCTAATAAGTAAAAATCAAAGTTCTTGCCAATAATCCTAACAATAGACTTACAAGTTACAATTAATTGCTTATCTTTAAGTGTTGATAAATTGTATTAGCGCAACAAAACAGACTAATCTATACATGCAATTGAAGTGGCTGTTTATAATGGAAAAATAACAGCTGTTCACTAAATACAAATGAAAGTATATATTTTTTTTTATCTGTCTGTTTGTTCTGGCTTATCTCTTGAATTGGTTGGACAGATTTTGAAGGGACTTGCACTAGGAGATAGCTGATGTTATAAGGAGTAACTTAGGTCACTTCCAATCGTAATAAATTCCAGGCGGACTAAGTCATCGGGAACAGCTAGGAGATAAATATAATTATGACCCTTTATTTTTTCGATCCTCAAATTTGAAAATGCACCCATAGTCTACATATACTACATATATACATTATTTTCTTTTATTAATTCATATGTAATTATTGTTATGACCATAATTACTGTTTATGTAACACTTAAACTGTATATCGTTTTAAAAAAAATGGTATAATAACATTAAAACTTATGTGCACATATTTTATCACAAGGTGTAAGAGAATGATTAATTAAATAACTTAATACAAATTGATTCAAAGTAGCCTTTAATCTCAATATCTCTCTGAATAATTTTCTGTTTCCATTTGGAATTTAGCCATTGCTGGCTTTAAAGGTTTTTTGAGATATTATTTTTGGACTAACATTATGTACAGGCAGTGTCCTCTAGTAATGACCAATAGTACTCCAACGGGTTCAGATCAGGAAAGGAACCGAAGCCCAGTACTTTTTCACAAAAGTGAAGCTTTCTGCCTACCCTCCAAAGCATGTAAAATGTTTCCAACTAGTTGCAAGGCTTCTTTAGTGTTGTGTGTATACACTTCGTCATTTTGTTTGTTATAGTGCTCTTAAATCGTAAAATTAACGTCTGTAAATAGTACATTTCTGTTGATACCATCAGTATATCAAGACAACAAGCATTTTGATCTATCCACTGTCTTAAGCTGCAAGGGACTGATTTAGAGCTTGTCCTGTGTATGGACAGAAAGCACCTAGCTTCAGGCCTTGTTTATTATTTCAGGACAAGTTACTTGTATGCATCTTATTTTCACACAATAGTATTTTTGTTTCGTTATATAAAAGTAAAGTAAAGTTGCAGCCTATTTACGCCCTACTGATGGGCACAGGCCTCCTCTCTATTATGAGAGGGTTTTCCTTATATAGTTTCATCGAATTCTCACATGGTAGTCGTTCACAGCCTGTCTGATCTTAACAGAATGTGTCTCCCTAATCTTTTATGGTCTTTACCAAAGGAATGGTTGGTATACCTGTCAATTGTGCGATGCACAAACATAAGGCTGATGCCTAGCATTTGAAGCGCCTTAAAACTTAATGACGGTTGTAATTTGTAAATGGTGATAAGAGTAATATGTAAAACCGCGGCTAATCAATCAAGGTTTCTTTCATAATAAATGCATTCATAATTTGAATTCAGACAGAACTTATATATATAATTAAAAAAAAATATATGAATTTGTAACATTAGCTATGGCTACATGTCCATGTAACTATTTTATGTTCAACCAATGAGTTTTTTTTATATAGGGTAAGGGCGACAAACGAGCACACAGTCCACTTGTTGGTAAGTAGTTGCTGCGGCCCACAGATATCTACATCTATCCTCGATTACGAACCAAAATGCAGATGAGTTATAACCCGTGAGGACTAAGATGGAATGCCTCTTTTCCAGTAAAAAGGGTCTCCGGTTTTCTACACTCACCATACAAAACACAGCAGCGTTAAGTTGCTATTTTACGCTGGTGTTCTGTGAGTGCGTGGTCCTTCCCCGGTCGAGCCGACCTATTCGTGCTACAATTATACTACAATTATAGATGTAGTGACAAAAATTGAGAAAGGTATGCTGAGATGGTTTGGCCATGTCGAGAGAATGGATGAAGAACGATTGACGAAAAAAGTGTATAAGGCGAGTGTGAATGAAAGTGTTCGAAGGGGTAGACCTAGGCGGACTTTTCAAGACCAAATCAGGGACGTCTTGATAAAAGGCTAGGTCAAGAGCACCCTAAACCGTAGAGCATGTATGAAGAGAATAATGAAAGTGGACGAAGCGAAACAAGTGTGTAAGGATCGTAGCAAATGGAAAGAAGTGGTCTCTGCCTACCCCTACGGGAAAGAGCCGTGATTAAATGTATAGCTGCAGCATGACTCTATGACGTAATAAGTTAAAACATATAATTCACCTTGTAATGCCTCTTCATGATTGTAAGTTGTGTATAAACTTTTTGACAGTGTTTCACTCTCATGCCGCGAAACGCACGTAAAGATCGTGTTGGATTGCTGTCCAATCGGGCTATGAAAATGAGGGAATAAAGAGTGCACCTGTGCTTGCGCATATACTCTGGTGCTATAATCCTGTCCTCCTTTAAAGCTGGCCGCCGTCGTCACCGTATTTCGGTCTGGAGGACATAATAGACGCTTACGGTCGTATCATTTGCTTATTAGTCGTTGAATTTTTGTTATTGAGTGAATGAAATATACTTATAAACTAATACTGTAACTACTTTTGTATTGTATTTTATGTGATCCTATAGTTTATAGCAAAAGTTGAAGCTTAATGGGAGTTACTATCACTCAAGGCCATGCGGCTATCGCAAATACAAATAATGAGTTCAACGTGAATTTAATTTATTGATAAGGGCCCCGGCCCCTGGCCCCATTGTTGTTCATGGTGTTTGACTTTCAGTTTAATAATGTATAGTGTAAATCCCATTTTATGCTACCGTTATACATTGTCATTTTGTCTACATGGCGATCATCCACTTCAGTTAATTCCATGACATGGAAAACGTTTTCGAATAATGTTTGATCAACTCTAGTACCAATGCAATCCTTACTACATGATTGACGGTGAAGGAAAACATAGTGAACGACCTGTATGTCTGAGAAAAAAAAATTATAGACATGAAAAGTAATGAGAGAAGGGCTCTTCCCAGCTGTGGTACATGTTTAAGTTATCTTTTACTCGCTCAGAAATATATTAGCTCAATCAGCGACTGTAACTCCTTGACTTTCGTAACATTCCTGGGATATTTCTATGTGAATGTGTCTAATCTAAGAGCTCAAATAATATAAAATTGCGGTTGTGAACCCTCCAAAGTGTGGCATCTATGTTATATATCCCCTTATGAGTCAATCTATGGGGGAGGCCCATGTTTAGCAGTGGACATTTGATAGGCCGTAATGCATTAAGGGTGTCAAATAAACAAACAGTCAATGTGGATTTTATATATGGTAGAGTCACGCTGCAACTATATTAGAAGTATAGTTGTAGCACTAATAGGTTGGCTCGACCGGGGAAGGATCACGCTCTCACAGAATACCAGCGTCAAATGGCAGCTTAACGCTGCTGTGTTTACGTATGTTGAGTGTAGAGAACCGGAGACCCCTTTCACTGGAAACGAGGTGTTCTATCTTAGTCCTCACGGGTGATGACGCATCTGCATTTTGATTCGTAGTCGGGGATAGATGTAGATGTCTATGGGCCACAGCAACACTTACCATCAGGTGGACTGTGTGCTCGCTTGTCACCCTTATCCTATAAAAAATGGATATTGTGGTCAATAAATTAAGAATCAGAATGAAGATGTGTAATTTCCGTAAGGACTTTATATCGAGTGACGTGCAGTTTCGTAGTCACTTGGAAGAGAAGACCAAATTGGCCTCTAAAAAGTTTGGCGTGCTCAGCAGAGTGGGACAGTATTTCATGCGGACACACCGCTTGCAACTTTACAAGGCGCAAGTGCGGCCTCACATGGTATACTGTTCCCATCTCTGGGCAGAGGCTCCCCAGTGCCAGCTCCTTCCACTTGACCGCATCCAGCGCAGAGCGGTTCGAATCGTCAACGACCGAGTTCTTTCCGATCGGCTTGACTCACTGGCACTGCGTAGAGAGGTTGCATCTCTTTGCGTATTTTATCGCATCTACCACGGGAAGTGCTCTGAGGAATTGTTCGGACTAATTCCAGCCGCTCAATTTCACCATCGCACATCGCGACAAAACTCGCGATATCATCCATATCATCTGGATGATTGGCGGTCCACCACTGTGCGATTCAGAAGAAGTTTTCTCCCTCGCACAACTTCCTTGTGGAATCGATTACCACCAGCGATTTTTCCTGACCGATACGACTTAGGGACCTTCAAGAAAAGAGCCTACTCCTTTTTAAAAGGCCGGCAACGCATCTGCGATTCCCCTGGTGTTGCGGTTGTTCATGGGCGGCGGTAGTCACTTAGCATCAGGTGAGCCGCATGCTCGTTTGCCCCCTCTCCTATAAAAAAAAACTAACATTTTTTCAGTATATAGGGTCTTCTGTTCTCTACACTCTATTACCTACTATATGAAGCTTATCAGATTATAACACGACTACCATGAAAGAATATTATAATTATTTAATAAAGTATTAAGCAAATTTTGTTTCTTAACTTTGTTTTCATTGGATTCTCATATGGAGTTATAGAGCTATAACTAACTGCTTTGATAATAAGATTAGGGTCAAGCAAAAAGATCCATCGGATATCCTGTATCCGGCGTATATCAGATGATATCTACATGGTATAAAACAAAGTCGCGTCCCGCCGTCTGTACGCTTAGATCTTTTAAAGTCCGCAACGGATTTTGATGCGGTTTTCATCAATATACAGAATGATTCAAGAGGACGGTTTATATGTATAATACATGCAGACAACATGTAACAATATATAACAGTGGTAGAGCCACGCGCCAGCTTTTGCTGTCACACGGATGGGCCGGCTCGAACCGGGGTGGTACCACGACCTCACAGAAAACCAGCGTGAAGTAGAGGTTTACCTCTGCGTTTCGCTTGGTGAGTGCAGGTGGCCGGAGGCCCTTTTTACTGGAAATGAGGCATTCCATCTTAGTCCTCACGGGTGACAACGCATCTGCATTTTGATTCGCAAACGAGGATAGATGTAGATGTCTATGGGCCGCAGCAACCACTTACCATCAGGTGGACTGTGTGCTCGTTTGTCACCCTAATCCTATAAAAAAAATGCATATGTTGTCGAGATCCAAAAATAATCTGAGCGAAGTCGGGGCGGATCGCTAGTATTTATATCAAATGTCCTCCAGACCGAATTTTGGTCACGGCGGCCAGTCTCAGCGGAGACTAGCCATCAGCGCAGGACAGGATTATAGTGACCAGGTGCATGCGCCAGCACAGGTGCACTCTCTATTTCCTCACCCTCATAGTCCGATGGGATGGTAAACGGACACGACCGGAGAGAGATCAGACGCAGGCTTTACGTGCTTTCCGGGGCACGGGGGTGAGACTCCGCCAACTTCCTGACTCCGGCCAGCTACTGAGAATTTCTTGATGGAAAAACTCAATAACTGATTTTTTTGGCCCGACGCGGGATTCGAACCCAGGACCTCATGATCAGCAGTCGCACTACTATACCCACTAGACCTACGAGGCAGTCATTTATTTACATAAAAACTAACTACATCCTTTTTTTTACAGAAAATGCCACCCCTGATTGTCGTGGAAAGAGAAGGCATATATGTACTAAGAATGATGGTGCGAACAAATACAGAAACTCCGTTGAATATGTCTGTTGGTGTGGAGATGGTGGCGCCCACAGGTTATCTATCGGCAGCTATGTGGCCTCTATTACCTGTGAGTATTAAGGAGATAAATTTTTAAACAAAAATAAGTTGTCTATTGTTCTGAAATGTGTTTAAAAAAAATAAAACTGTGACATAAAAAAGTGACAAAACAAATTTTCGGTCTACCTGATGGTAACTCACCATCATCAAGACCCACACATATTTACAAAATAAGACTGCGGAGATAGAGGAATCCAACTATATGTGTGCAACCCAATCCGACAACACGCGCTTCATCATCATCATCATCATTGCAGCCCTTCATAAGTTCACTGCTGAACACAGACCTCCCACAAGTAGTGCAATAAATCAGGGTTCTGAGCCACCTACATCAACTTCCTGTATGTTTTAACAGGTCATCACATTCACTAAGAAAATTAAATTTTCTATATTGTGTAGTAAAACTCGTAAATTCATAATATAGCAATAGTTTATTTTCTTTTATTACAGTTCTTTGGTGTTATGTGTGGAGTATATACAATATTATGTACAGCATGGTTAATAGTGTGTGCATTACAATGGAGGGATCTCCTTAGGATACAGTATTGGATTGGTGGAGTCACACTGCTCGGCATGATCGAGAGTGCTACTTATTATGGAGTGTACTCCTCAATCAATAGAACTGGGTAAGTCATATTTTCTTATAAACCAAGAAAGTTTAAAAAAGTAGGTCCTCCATTGGACACTTATTTTATAATATCATCAAGGATTAAAAAAGGGCCCATAAATACCAATAAAGCAGTAGCATCTTTATTTACAGGTATAGGTATATGAGCAAATCAAGTTCTAAACCTAAAATCAAGTTCTGTACCTGCCTTCGAAGATTCATTTGTTGTTATCGATAATGGCGTTACGCCCGCGCAACATATTCACCGCCCTAGTTGGGCTGAGGCCGAGCTATGATTTATGACCCCAACTGCACGGACAAAATAATTTTACTATAAGTTGTTTGATTTCATTGAGCGTTAGTCCAAAATGATATTTTCGGTAAAAGACATCTTGCAGTTAAAAATGTCTTTGTCCTGTCATTATATCAATAGTATTATTACCATATTATTATTTCAATAGTAGCTTAGAATAAACCTGGAATGTAATAATATATAAATAAAGCAACACTACAACGCCAGAAATGCTTTTCCCCTTTGTTATTAGTATTTTGTAACTAGTATCTTAAAACCGATTTTCTTCAAATTTAAACGGAAATTAAGGTAAGGTCTATTTTAAAAAACAGAAAAATTAAAGTCTGTTTTGGGAAAAATATCGCGAAACATAAATAGGTTAAAAAAAATAGAAAGAAACCTCCCTACTCCTTTTTTAAGTTCTCTAAAATAAGATAAAGATCGAACCCAGTAAAAAGGATTGTCTATTTTTTTCCAGGTACTTTAGTTCAGAAGTATACATGTTCGCCGAATGGGTGTCAGTAGCAAAGAGAGCGCTAGCTCGAATGTTAGTCATAATAGTCTCTCTAGGATTTGGTATTGTAAAGTAAGTGTTGCCATCACTAATTTCATAGACATTATCATCGACATTGTGAAGTTGTAGTTTAATATCTCTAAATCCCGGTCTAGCATCACATAATTGGTCTTATTAATATTTATCTAAAACATCATAATCACCACCACCATCATTAAGACCACCACCACCACCACCACCGTCAACAATGCCTTTGCCACCACCACTACCTACACCACCGCCATCACTGCTACCATCGCCACCACCTTCACCACCATCATCACCACTAAAACTCACCACCACCACCACTACCACTATCACCACAGACCTTCACAATTCCACTGCTAAACATACACCTCCCTCAAGGAATGCCCTATAGCACTGCTCAGAAGTACAGGAGTCCATGAAAACTTGTACTTAATTGTGGGTAGTTTATTGGTAATGATGTTCAGGATTTAATAAAAATGTAAGGGCTGTGATGATAAATCTATCTGATAGAAATGAGTTGAGTTTTTCAAGAGTTGCCCGTCTTCATGCTGGGCAGACGATCGGACGGTTATCAGTTGGTCACATCGGAGCAAAATTCCATTTGGGCAATTTTATTTGCTACATTATGAGCCTGTGAATCTGTCCAGTCTACCACTGGATATGGGCCTCTTACCTTGTAGGAAGTTCCGCCACTCTTAGCATCGGCAGGCGGATCAGCGATAGATCTGATATATCGTACTGCTAATGCCCCCCGTTACCTGGATGGTTATTTATAGAGGTACCGAGATGGTATACCGCCATTTATTTGCGACCACGAGAGTTTGGAACGATAGTTCCTTCTTACGCGGCTACCACACGGTCTGTACACTATTCAATATACACGTACAAATTACAATTTTTCTAGAGGTTTATACTTTTTGGGGTTCCGTATCCTAAGGGTATCCAACGGGACCCTATTACTAAGCCTCTGCTGTCCGTCCGTCCGACCGTTCGTTCGTCTGTCAGCGGGATGTATCTCATGATCCGTAATAGGTAGACAATTGAATTTTTCACAGAATGTGTATTTCTGTTACCCCTATAACAACAAATAATAATAATAAATTTATTTTCGCCTAATCCCAGGGATTCTGAAGCGAATTTACGATCACAAAGCCTGGATTAAATTTTTAGAATGTTTTAAGCCCGGTGTATCAGACAAGATCTTAAGTGATTTATTGTGATAAAGAGTATCAATGGTCAATCGGGCTAGGCTTTTTGAGATTCCACAAAATGGCTCGGGTCCAAATTGTGTACTCTTTGAGCCCTCCCATGCGAGCTTATCGGCAAGTTGATTGCCTACAATACCCGATTGATCCGAAAGCCATCTTAAAACGACCCTGTTGTTACATCCCAGGGCGTCTAGACGGTTCACGCAGTCTACAACTAGCTTCGAGTTCACCAAGTTTGACCTCAGCGCTAGCAGTGCTGCTTGACTAACAGAATTTATAAAGATTATATTGTTGACATAGTGTTTTTGCAAATTGATTTCCACACACTGAAGTATGACGAAGATTTCTGCTTGGAAGATGGAAGAGAGGTGAATCTACCCAGATTCATACTAAGTTTGAATTTGAGGCGTTCCCTATAAATTCCAAATGTAAGCTTTATATGGTATACCGATGGGTCAAAAATGGACCGCAAGTTATCTGTGAGGTCGGTAAGTAGGTAGCCTTATATTATAAGGCTACCGACCTTACAGATCACTTGGCCATTCAGCCAGTCTTCTCTGGAGGATAGTTCCAATATCTATTTTTTTTATTAAACGTATAGTGTACGTATAGTGTATAGTGTAGGTATAGTGTACGCATGATATTTGAGATCATGCATAAAACCGGTGTTTTTTTTTTTTTTTTTTTTTTATAGGATAAGGGTGACAAACGAGCACACAGTCCACCTGATGGTAAGTGGTTGCTGCGGCCCATAGACATCTACATCTATCCTCTACAAATCAAAATGTAGATGCGTTGTCACCCGTGAGGACTAAGATGGAATGCCTCATTTCCAGTAAAAAGGGCCTCCGGCCACCTGCACTCACCAAGCGAAACGCAGAGGTAAACCTCTACTTCACGCTGGTTTTCTGTGAGGTCGTGGTACCACCCCGGTTCGAGCCGGCCCATCCGTGCGACAGCAAAAGTTGCCGCGTGGCTCTACCACTGTTAAAACATTACTTGAGTCAAACATGGATCTCAATCTATAGGAAAGCAAGCTCAAACTACACTGGGCGCTAATCCTATAAAAACTAGCCATCGCCTCCTTGTCTAAATAAACATCAAGGGGCATTAGGCATAGAAATGCATTACGGCTGAGATCTATAGAACGTACTTTGCGACCGTTCTTTGTCCCTCAAGAGGAATAGTCGTAACATGGCCGGTTTTGGAGACAAACGTGGCCACCATTTTTTTTGCAACACTCCATGAACGAACAATTTTTGTTGGCTTTAACTCATTTTAGAACACCCAAACTCGTGACTGGTTTTTTGTTTCGGGTTCGTACGCGTATATCCAGGATTCGTCACGTGATACGATGTTGTTACAGCATTTGAGGATCCTGTGTGGAATCTTTCGAGAGTTCTGACGCACCAAGTAACGCTAGCCGCTTTTTGCTTTTCACAGAGCGAATGCGATATCCATCGGGAAAACAACTTTTTTACACCTAATTTTTCATGCAAGATTTTGTATTTGACTCATGCCAATGTCTAAAGTTGCCTGAATTTCGCGGTATGTCACATGTCGATCTTCCTCAATCAGCTTACGCACAGCATCAACGTTTTCTTGGGAGACTGCAGTTTTTGGACGACCTTGACGGGGATCATCACTGAGCTTGACACGTCCACGTTGAAATTCAGCAAACCAGCGATAAATTGTGGTTTTGGATGGGGCTTCATCAGCAAATGCAGAAATCATCCGGTCAACACACTGTTTTTGTGTTAAACCACTTCGAAAGTCATAATAAATCATCGCTCTTGAATTTTCTCGAGTCAATTCCATTTTCTCAACGGCTAAACAAGTTTGACAAAACCTTGTGACAATACCGAGAATCTTTTTTTAAATAAATATGTAAATAGTATTCGATTTTTAAAACCAAGGAGTTTTCAATTAAAAAGATTTTAATATGACAGGAACAGTGAAAATATTCCATTCCCGATACTTTTAGTATATGTATAAATATCCCACTCTTTGGTTTTTTAGCCCTATTGAATAGTTTCCTGGTTTTTTCCTTAAGCTCCTTTAGCTTAGTGTTCCACAAAAGAACTTTTCGTGTTGAGGTCTTGGAGTTTACAGGACACCTGTCCTCGAAGGCTTCACGGATACCTACGGTTACTATCTTCGTTGCTAACTCCAGACCTTCGATCGTTTTGATGCTTTTAGGAAACGTTTCCAAATTCCTCTTTAGGCTATCTCTGTAGACATCCCAGGAGGTCGCTTTTGGATCTCTAAAAGCCATAGCTTCATAAGTTAGTGATGCTCCAATCACAAATTTAATGTGTTTGTGATTGCACATCGAGTTTTCACTACTAACATGCCAGTCAGTTATCCGCCTGGATATGTTATTGGCAGCAAAGGTTATATCTAACACTTCTTGCCTAGCACGCGTTACAAAGGTTGGTGTACAACCTATGTTTAGGCATACCAGGCGATTGGATATGAGAAAGTTATAAAGTAACTCGCCTCTATCGTCGACGTAGATGATGTTAGTGCTTCCCCAGGCTGTGTGGTGAGCATTAGCATCACATCCCACCACAAGTTCGGCGTTGTGTTTTCGGTTGAACTCCGCCACTCGCTCTAACTCGATGGTAGGATGTTGTCGTTGCAGTACTCTGGAACAGTTAAAAGTTTAATGTTTTTATTGTAAATTATACAAGCTCTGTGTCTACTATCTTTAGTATTGACTAATATCTTACAGGCAGCCGACTATCCCAGAACTTGACTGTTTCCACCCAAGGCTCTTGTATGAGGGCAAGGTCGATATTGTCCTCTGCAAAGCAAACCTCCACCACGGCAGAAGTAGTTGCTGCATGGTGAAGATTTGCCTGGAGAACCCTCGTCCTACCCTTGGGGTTAGCCATTTATCGGCGTAGAGAGGCAGGGGTCGTTTTCATCTGCTGAGGACAAAGACATCCTTTACTGGCGTTCTTGATCCTCACCGTGCCTTTCGCTCTACCGCTCCCACCTCCCTTCCCCTTACCCCTGGCTGACACCAGCGGAGGCCTTCGGACCGAGGCGAGATCAGCGCCTTGGGGTTCAGTCACTCTCGCTGACGACGTTTCACAGTCTCACATCGCGAGGTGGAGGGCTGGGGGGAATGAAATAGAGCGGGTCAGGCTTCGTTACCACTTCACAGCCTCCCCTGACTTTAAAAGTTATCGGTTTCAAGCCAAGGACGACTCTGCCGCCTGCCGCCCGAAGAACCTCCGTAAATGGGTCGTCCAGAGTAAAGGTTACTAGGAACCCATTCTCCTCGTCCATACGGTGGAGGATTTTTCATAGTTCAGTATGGAACCCTTCATTTTGTACCCTCAACAGCACAGCCGCCTCCTCTGAAGAGTCAGCTTCGCTGCGGGGCAGATAGGTGATGCCCAGCTGAGACTTAGGCAGTTTGTTCTCAGGTATTATCGAGCTCTGCCGCCGGCCAGGGTTTCAGTTCTCCGACTTTATCCACAATCCAGTCCTGGCTTGCCGTATTCAGAGGCGCGTTACCAGAATCCTACCTGGCTTCTAAGTGAAACCCGAAAACTTCGATCCCATTCCCAGCTGCGCTCCACAGGCCGTCTTAGCGATAGCCTCCGTTAGTGTCCGATGGACCAGCCGCATCTACTCCACGCTCATAGGATTCGAATTGCGAATTCCGTTACGCGCGGAGCCAACTACGGCACTGAAGCTGAGCTTCTCCCCCGTTGCCAGCTTCACAGATTTACTGGGCTGGTCTTTGGGGGATTCCTTCTCAGATCGACTGCGTTTTTTTTGCCTCCAGAACTGGGGGAGGTTTGGGAATAAGAATCTCGTCCCAGGGCTTCTGGCAGAGAGTAAGAGAGAGGGTCTCTTTGGCTCCTATCTCAGGTCCTATCAGCCTTCTGCACCTCTTCCGTGCTGCCCCACTAAGCTTATAAAGCCTAGCGAACTTTTTCTTTTCCCCTCACTAGTTTGTTTCCGATTGTGGTTCGGCTGCAGACGTGTCCTCCACTTCACGCCTCGTCCCAAGTTGGGGCGTAGTGTTGCAGGGTGTTGGTGAGGCTAAAAGAGCCTCTTTCAGACCTACAGACAGTTCCATTTTTCATTTATTTTCTCAAAATGGCGATCTTCATCCATTTTGGTCTCACGATTAAATAGGAAAATATTCGGTCACCCCCGGCAGAGCCCCGCATGCCGAGGGAAGGGCTAAAATACTACATGCATCGACTTGGTCCCTGGTAGGCACCGTTTACGACTAGACTCCCAGCCACGCATCCATCGGCACGGTACGCTTAACACCTTGGATTGTATTAGGATACGAAAAAGGGAGTGGGATAAATATCGCTTCACCTTGTTTAGAATACCCAGATGTAGAGTATTCTCAATACTATGTTAGTGGTCCCTTAAGTTTTCTTGAAATACTATCGTCATCTTGGTAAAAAGTGCATTCCACCTCTTATAACAAAGGAATTACGGACAGAGTCAGTTTGCACCCCCCAAGCTGGACACAATGAAGTCTGTCACTGCAACGAGTTCTTACTCGACAATGGAGGTGGTTGAAAAATAAAATACACACCCCTCAAAGTCGTGCAATTCAACCTGAACCACTGCCGCAATGCAGAACATCTTAATCAGACCATCATATGCAGACCATTGTATAGCGGCGGGTTCCCTTTGCAGTTACATCGGAGCCCTATGTCGTCCCGACATGTGCCAATACACCATAGCCCGAAAAAGAAGAAGGCGAGCTCTACCTGAGTAGGTAGCCAGATTCTACGGGGCATACCGAGGGGCTGAAAAGTGCTGCAAATTGCTATTGGCAACGCCAGGTCTTGGTCCTGGAAAGAGCTTCTGTAGGGACTCAACGTAGATCCTTGGGGGCGTTCATAAAGGATGGAGTTGGGTAAGATATGGCCTTGATTGCCCCCATTCTCGAAGACTCGCTCCGCACCTGCCGGAGAGGTTGATAAGCACGCTTTTCCCAGAGGACCAAACAAGTCCCTCGGGTAACCCGCCGTCGTCTTGGAGTGACAGAATGAGATGAGGTGACCAAGCAGGAGCTAGTTCAACCCTTCAGCCGCTTGCGAGCCCAGAACACTGCATCGGGGGCCGACGGAATCCTGGGTCCTGGGCTTTAGTGATGAGTCTGGATTCCCTTGAGAACATGTATAGGCAACTGTTTACCGGCTTTCTGCGGAGTGATAAGTTCCCCACATCCTGGAAAGAGGCAAGGTTGGTCCTCTTAAAGAAGGAAGGCAGGGCCGCAGATTCTCCCTTTGCATACCGTCCCATATGTCTGTTGGACGAGATTGCCAAATTGTTCGTGAAGATGTATAGCCAGTTTGGGTTGCGACGGAAGCGTTCCACTGTAAATGCGATTATGTGCGTCCGCCCCTTGTGGTATGGCGTTGGCGATTAGTATCGATATCGTTAACGCTTTTAACTCTCTACCCTGGGGCGCATTCAGGAGGGCACTAACACATCAATATGTGCCGACCTACCTGTAAGGTATTATAAGGGACTTCTTGCGCGACAGATATATCATGTGCATGTGGCGAGATGGCAGGAAGATCAAACGTGGGGTTCCGCAATACTCTATGCCGGGGCCGTTACTGTACTACTGGAACGTCGCCTATGATGCGGTTTTACCTTATACGGTACCTTATGCGGTAAACCTTCCCGTTGGCGCAAAATATCGTTTGCTATGCCAACAACAAATTGGTAGTCTCCAGCGGGGTCACCTTCGAGAGGACCAAGGATCACGCTGAGCTGGGGCGGAAGTCATTGTCGTCAATATTCATGAGTTGGGATTATAAATACCGTTGTACAATACCGAGACCCTATGGTTTTATAAATTATGACGGAGCGGGGAAGCCACGACTTATGCGTCTGCGTGAATGGGTCTGAAGTTAGAGAGGTACGTAAAGTATTTAGGCCTCCACCTGGACAGTCGTTAGGACTTCGAAGAACGCTTTGAGCGCCTATTCGTCCCTATCGAGAGGGGGGCGGGTGTTGTGCCTAGACTACTGTTCTATTAAAGGAGGAAGTGTAATATGTATATGAGAAGGTAATACGGTCCGTAGCTTTGTACGGTACGCTTGTATGGATTGGCAATTCAATGCAGAACTAAAGCGTAGGATGCCCATATGGATCGTGCGAGGATACCGAATAATATATTTTGAGGCGGGACAATCCTGGCTCGCTTTCCACCTTTGGATATTTTGGACATGGACTTTGCACATGGACGCTAGGGTGCACAAACTTATTCGCGTCCTCCGCTAGAGCGGTGGGCGTGAGCTTACCACGAGTACTAGAGTAGGCTCTACCACGTAAAGACGTTTGCGTATTGTGTGGCTAAAGGGCTATTTGCCAATTGCACGATAGGAGTTGTGAGTGAGAGGGAGCGTGTGCGCAGGCCGCGGCTGGGGCCGGCGCTGCAGCGCGTGGCGGGCGCGGGCGCGTGCTGGGCGGCGCTGGCGGCCGCGGAGGCGTGGCTGCGGCTGCGGCGCCGCGCCGCGCGCGCGCTGCTGCTGGCCGAGGCGCCGCTCTCGCTGCTCGACAGCGCCATCTGCTGGTGGGTGTTCGTCTCGCTGGCGCACACCACGCGCACGCTGCGCCTCCGCAGGTGAGTGTGTGTGTGTGCGTGCGTGAGAGCGTGTGTGTGTACGTACGTACGTACATACACACGCTGGCGGCCGCGGAGGCGTGGCTGCGGCTGCGGCGCCGCGCCGCGCGCGCGCTGCTGCTGGCCGAGGCGCCGCTCTCGCTGCTCGACAGCGCCATCTGCTGGTGGGTGTTCGTCTCGCTGGCGCACACCACGCGCACGCTGCGCCTCCGCAGGTGAGTGTGTGTGTGTGCGTGCGTGAGAGCGTGTGTGTGTACGTACGTACGTACATACACACGCTGGCGGCCGCGGAGGCGTGGCTGCGGCTGCGGCGCCGCGCCGCGCGCGCGCTGCTGCTGGCCGAGGCGCCGCTCTCGCTGCTCGACAGCGCCATCTGCTGGTGGGTGTTCGTCTCGCTGGCGCACACCACGCGCACGCTGCGCCTCCGCAGGTGAGTGTGTGTGTGTGCGTGCGTGAGAGCGTGTGTGTGTACGTACGTACGTACATACACACGCTGGCGGCCGCGGAGGCGTGGCTGCGGCTGCGGCGCCGCGCCGCGCGCGCGCTGCTGCTGGCCGAGGCGCCGCTCTCGCTGCTCGACAGCGCCATCTGCTGGTGGGTGTTCGTCTCGCTGGCGCACACCACGCGCACGCTGCGCCTCCGCAGGTGAGTGTGTGTGTGTGCGTGCGTGAGAGCGTGTGTGTGTACGTACGTACGTACATACACACGCTGGCGGCCGCGGAGGCGTGGCTGCGGCTGCGCTTGTGAATATATATTTTTTTATACGAGTACAAACACAGTCCACCTGATGGTAAGTGATTGCTGTGACCCATAGACATCTACATCTATCCTCAATAAAGAATCAAAATGCAAATACATTGTCACCCGTGAGGATTAAGATGGAATGCCTTTTTTCCAGTAAAAAGGGTCTCCTGTTAAGTTGCTATTTCACGCTGGTATTCTGTGAGAGCGCGGTCCTTCCCCGTTCGAGCCGAACCATTCGTGCTACAATTGCACTACTAATATAACTGCAGCATGGCTCTACCACGTATAAAATAGTACGTACGTGCACGCGCAAGCTGCACATCCGCAGAAGTATGGTAGTACATACGTACACGCGCACGTGTTTTTAAGCATGTCCAACATATTTAATTTTCCCAATACTAATTCATTTCAAAGAAACACTAGAATCCAACATTTGTTATAATATAATTTTTTGGTGAAGATTTAAACATAATTTTTAGACCAATACTTAAAAAACCATAGCAGAAAAATAGTTAGTAGTAAGAAAATTATTGCATCTAGAAATAAGTTATATGTAAAATGAGTTTTATTATTTTTCTATGATTTTTCAAATAATAATGTATTTTAATTAAAGCCATAGAAAAAAAACAAACATTTTTGGAAATATCAAATGACTTCAATCATTTTACTCTATTCAAGTGTTGCCATTTACTATATTCATACTATTTTCGTATATACTGTAAAACTACCAACACAACAAAGTAAAGTAAAGTTGCAGCCTATTTACACGTCCCACTGCTGGGCACAGGCCTCCTCTCATTTCTGAGAGGGATGGTTAGCGCTCGCTGTAAGCTTCAAAAAAATTATTTTATTCACAAAAATATTTACTCAAAATATTTTTATATTAAGTTATTATTAGTAATAACTATACTATCTAATAATTAATAATATAAAATATAAAATAAAAGTGATGTTTGAAAATAAGTCTCTTAGAACGAATTTCCTACAATAATACATTATTTCAATCATAGTACTATGTAACAATTTCATTTAATGTTATGGCACCACTAGCTAAAACAATATTTCACTTTTTTACTGCCTTTACGTATCTGGGTTCTAGCCCTTCTGAGAATGTCACTCAATGACATAAAGGCCCTGGAGCTATGCCAGAAATATACATTTATAATATGCAAATATATAATAGATATACAATAATCTAAAAACTCTCAATTATGTAGGTAGGTACATTAT
This sequence comes from Parnassius glacialis, assembly GCA_033319125.1. NCBI lineage: Eukaryota > Metazoa > Arthropoda > Insecta > Lepidoptera > Papilionidae > Parnassius > Parnassius glacialis. The sequence continues at coordinate 43,888,841 of JAVANC010000010.1, forward strand.
GTTGAGAATGTATTAAGCTAACATCAAACAACCACAGGACACATGACTTTTTCCAAGTGACATAAGCCATAACCTAAAAAGGTTCAAATCTAAATATCTTTTTTTTGACGCCTTCTCAGGACAAAATTCTTTGACAGAGTTATTAAGGGACTGACGCTTAACATTTTAAGATATTTTTGATATGTAGACGCTATCATTCCTTTTCAACTAATTTTATGTATGAAAGGCTGCCATTGTTCTTTGGACTAATCTGTGCAAAAATGTAAACTAAGGTAGTCAAAAATGTGTTTTTTTTAAACAATTTTCTGTTCGGATCGTTTTTGATGTAGTGAGTTAACTATTAGTTCGTAAAAATATTTCTCGAGCGTTTTGAGATCGAGCATGGCGGGAAGTTCCAGGGATGTCTGCAGGGTCAACCGTATTTTTTTTAAAAAGGCAAATTTTATCCAACTGTGTATATTGTCCATTTCAGAAACACCATCAAGTTGTCGCTGTACAGGCACTTCACGAACACTCTCATATTCGCAGTTATTTCATCTGTGATATTTATGCTGTACTCTCTAAAATCCTATAGAATCCAGTTGTGTATAACTGTAAGTATATTTTTTTATTATTATTGAACATTGTTTTTATTGATTAAGGGTCAAAAACGAGCTCACAGTCCACCCTGATGCTAAGTGGATGCTGTGGTCTAGACATCTACATCCTTCCTCGATTAAGGATCAAAATTCTCAAATTTCCTCTTTACCATATATCATGCATAGAAACTCCGGGCTTAGCCCTATCCATAGCTCACTAAGTGACCTTGAACTTCCTCATGTGGCCAGCAGTGACGGACCGCATCTCAGATGCAAGTAAAGTGTTTTTTAAGATTTACAAGTAAAGTGTAGGACAGCCGCCACTAAATGGAGTGACGACCTGGTAATGAGGGCATCCACGACTTTTTCTGTCACCAGGGCGGCGCCACTTAAAAGTGAGGTATAATATTTGACAGATATCATAGTGGAGAAATGAATTTGTTCGGAAAATGTAAAGGTTAATGTTTCTTTCTGTGCTATATAATATTGGCTATATTTTACATTAATAAGATTAAAAATAAATAAACCAAAATCACAGATATTCATCAAAGTAGAAAAATTAAAAAAAAGTTAAAAATGTGCAAAAAATTATGGAGCAAAGTACTGAGGCATTGTTTTGTGTATTAAATATAATAATTTTGAAACAGAATAACTGTTTTAAAAATTAACTTATCAATTAAATGATTTTGTGTAACAAAAAACAACTTCAGTGTCACTAGCAATATCTGGTGAGCAGAAAATTATTAGCCCTCATTGATGCAGGAAATCGATGGATGCAGGTGGCTTGATCGTGCTTTGTGACTTTACTTGGGAGAGGTCTGTGTTCAGCAGTGGACTTGTGAGGAGCTGTAATAGTGATGATGATGATACAAAAATGTGTATAATATCAATTTATTTGCTGACCATTCAACAAGTTAAATACAAGTTCAATCTGCCATTTATATGAGTTTTATATGGACGCGAGTTATATAATATAACCGGTCTGCTATCAAAATGTATTAATATATTTACATTTTATGATATATGTATCATTATTAGTTCACTTTTGCTGCACTACCTCCCATATGTTTATCTCTGCTTAGCCTAATGGTTGACTGGTAGAGAATGCCTTAAGGCATAAGTTGGCCATATGTACAACTTTTCTTTTGTGCATAAAAGTTTAAATAAATAAAAATAAATAAAATGATTGTCGATATAGAATACGTGAACTAGTTATGGGGATGGGGATAGGGGTGGCTGTTAGTTTAGTTTGTTTGTGATTCAACATAAATAGGAATGTCTTTTTTACATTACATACTACCTGCACTTAAGCATAGATATAATCAACAATATTAAGGTACTAGAGATTATAAGGGCCTGAGAAACTCCCCTATCCTCACCCTGCCTAAGTTCGATGTAACGTTCTCCATGCTGTTTGATATAACTGTCTGTTATGTTTTAATTAATATTTGCTCATATCAGGAATGGAAGGAAGTGTGGATGGACGAAGCGTATTGGCACATGCTTTTTGCGAGCGTGTTGGCAGTCATCATGCTGCTATGGCGACCCACAAACAATAACCAGCGATATGCCTTCACGCCGCTGCTTGATTATGCCGAGGACGACGAGGGTATTTATATATTTTTTCACTTTTATGCATCTTTATTTTTCCAAAACTTGCAAATTTATAAAGAAATTCATCATTTGGTGCATTGTTTGCAGATTTGTTAAATATTGGTGATGATGATTATTATTATTATATGATACTACCCTAGTATTGTTATTATCATATGCCGTAATTTCTGAGCGAGATGAAAATAGTTTACAAGGACTTACACACACACACACACACACACACACACACACACACACACACACACACACACACACACACACACACACACACACACACACACACACACACACACACACACACACACACACACACACGCACGCACTTTTTAAAACAAAATAGAATCGGATTATGTACCGCAAAACGTGAAGCATGTTCAAATTTCGACTGTTCAATATCGAACTCGTTATAGCAACTTCCCATAAGAAGTTAGAAGGATATCTAACGGCAAGACATTTGAAGAACAGGTTTTTGACAGATTATTGCTGTCGCGTCGTGCCTGAAAGACAGAATTAAACAACCGACAGAGTCTGGAGCAGCTTGATTGCACCTGTGAAAAATTGACGAAAACACCATCCCTGTATCCAAAACTGGAACTATTTAATTTTTCTTAAGAACTATGAGGGTGCCGTTGTATTTTTTAATTTCGCGGAATGGAGGGTAGAGTGGAAATAAAAATCCAAATTAATTTTTCCTTCTACCCTAATACATTTTTACATTTACTTTCAATTAACTTATGTATACTCACAAAAAATGATTTGTCTTTGTCTAAAAAATACGCCGAAACTGATTCCTTCACTTCTTCATCACTTAAAAACTTTTCCATATGAAGTTCTGTTTTAAGTTTGGAAATAGATAATAATCACTGGGAGCCAGGTCAGGACTATACGGTAGGTGTGGCAAAATTTCGAAGCCCACTTTCTGCAGAGCAGCCATCGCAACATGGCCACTTGTGAACAGGCGCATTGTCGTGCAGAAAAAGGATCCCTTTGGTCAATTCCCCCCTTCTTTTCTCCTTTATGGCTTCCTTCAATTGTTGGATTGAAGCGTAGTAATTTCCGGTTATGGATACGCCTTTATCTTTATAATTAATCAATAGGATTCCTTCTGAGTCCCAAAAGACTGTCGCCATGATTTTCCCAGCCGGTTGTGCCACCATAAATTTCTTGGGTGGTGGTGTGCCTTTTTTGTCCCACTGCATAGAGTCCTGTCTGGACTCAGGTTCATAATGGTGAACCCAAGTTTCGTCACCAGTAACATTTCATTCGAGCCAACACTCCATCTTTTGTCTTCCATACAGAGGTTCAAATATGCACAAGAACACTCCCCGCGCTGTTGCTTTTGAGGCGGCGTGAGCATTTTAGGCACCCATCTCACTTTAGTCATGCCAAGATGGTCATGAAGAATTTTGAAAATGGTTGTATCTGATACTCTAACGATTTATACGAGCTTTAGGCGGGCATGTTCTAATATTAATATTTCGACTTTTTGAATAATCTCTTTTGAAGTGGTCACTTCGATCGGCCTTCCTGGCCGTGGTTCGTCTTCAAGTGAATCTCTGCCTTGTTTAAAAAGGGTATGCCACTTGTAAACCATAGTTTTACTTGGACAAGAGTCTCCGTAAACGGATGACATCTCTTCCTGTATAGTCTGAACTGATTTTCTGCGCTTGGTAAGGAACTTTATAACAACACGGAACTCGATTTTCTCCATATTACACAATTTCTTTCCGATTGACTTGTTTGGTTGACGATAACTCAAAGACTAATGATCTAATTACAATAAAACCCGGTATTTATACTAATAATGAGTTACTCAATTAGCACGTAATTCAGCGACGTCCCCACTTATTACCTACCTACCCATTCCGCGAACTTAAAAACGCCCCCTCGTATGTAATAAGAATTGTAACTGTTGTCCTTATGTTTTTTTAAATTAATTTTGATTCGTGTAACTGCTGTATAACTGGACAGTTTTAGTAATTTTATAAGGTTCCTAGTTTTTTTGAACATGGACATATGGTAGTGGTAGATATAGATAGTATCGTAAAAAAATATTTTCTCTAGTGTCATTAGGAGGGGAGGAACTGGAGGCATACATTTGTATGGACTAAACACCGCGCCGCCCCATGCCTGATTCTATTAAATGTATAAATTTTATAGAATCTGGCATAACTTTGCGTACAATAATTAAAGATGTTAAAATGAATTACCTAAGAAATAAAGGTATCTAGATCTCTGCACTCAGCGACAATATTCTGCTATCTTATGGTAGTATTTTGTGAGAGTGTTGTTCTTCCGCGGTCGAACCAATTAATTTTTGCTGCAATTGATAGAGAGCGAGAATTGGACCCATTTACGCAAACAGGAACCAACCCACAGTTTGAGTGAAATATAGTTTGGTACATAGATGGCGCTCAAATGACGCTTTCTATCTTCCCAAAAAAAATTCTAGCTTTCCGACGACTAAAAACAGAGATACAACAGTGTCACTTATGGAACCAACCCATTTTGGCCAAAAAAAAAAAAAACAGAAAAGAACTATGCTGCATGGTTCACTATTCAGTATCGAATTTAAACGTTAAAAAGACCCATGTCACTTGATACCTTTAGGACCTAAGTATTTTCATTATGCAAAGAAGAACCAAAGTTGGTTGGTTCTATTTAGTTACTAAAATATTGTAACTTTTTGCGCCAAACGGAGCCGAGTAACTTTGGTTCTTGTTTGTATAATGGAAATGCTTAGGTCCTGAAGGCACCAAGTGGCATGGTTCTTTTAATCGTTCAAATTCGGCGCTGTATAGTGGGTTGGTTCCACAGGCGACAGTGTTTTATCTCTGTTCTTAGTCGTCGGGGCGCTGCAAGTGTATATAAGAGATTTCTAAACTACTTCTTAAGTTAGGTAACTTGGTACCTAAACACTAATAATTATTGTTCTTCAAACTAGATAAGGCGAATCATTTTTATTTCTATTTACGCGTATATTAGCTAATTAATTTCAAAACATTTTATATACAGGTTGTCCTAGAAGTCGACGTCAAGCCGGAATTGGGTGATAGGTCAAGTTATAATAGTTCACAGAAAAATATAAAAAAAGAATCTTAGTAACAGGCTCGAGGAAAGCCTTGGGGTACACAAAAATTATTTTAGACAGGTAAGGAAAATTAATTTACAGCTGGGTTTCTTTAATTTTTTTTTATAATTTAACAAATAATCTTGCAAGTGTTACACCATTTTGGAATCCTTATTAAAGCGCCAACTTTTAAAGTTACTTGCCAAACTCGTGTAGTACATTTTTTTTCACTACAGTCATTTAAAACTGCGCAAAGTATTAATTTTGAATGTTTGGTTGGGAAAAACCTTACATTCCCTTCTGGACTGGAGCAGTTGGCTGTAAATTTTAAGCAACAGTTTTCAGAAACATTATTCAGAATTGCATAATAAAAAGAAAATTATAAAAAAGTTAAAATATGTAGCAAGAGGAGTTAAAAAACTGTCACAGGATGTAGATTTATCCGATTTTTTTTTATAAATGCCTGTAATTTTTAAAATACATAGCAAAGATTTTTTTAAATATTTTTCTGTTAACTATTATGACTTGACCTATCACTCGATTCCGGCTTGACGTCGACGTCTGGGACAGCTTATATAAATATGTTTCGTCACAGAGGAAGAAGAACAGTTCGTGAACGACGCGTACGGCGTGAAAATGCGCGGCACGAGCTCGGAAGGTGCGAAGGCGGCGGCCGAGCCGCTCGACGAGCTGCGCGACGAGCTGCGCTGGGTGGAGGAGAACATCCCGGCCAGCGCGCTGCCGCTGCTCGACTCCGACGAGGAGCTCGTCAACACCAAGTTCGAAGTCTCCAAGATGCAATAATCTGTTACGCACCCTGTATAAATAAAATATATTTAAGTGTCATATGTGTGCGTTTCATTTAAAACTGACCTTGAAATTAAAAGAAAACTAGTCGAAATTTTTCGATATTAATTAAAATTTCTAATTTTTTATTCTATTACCGTTTAAAATGAGGTTCTGACCGGAAAGTAAACGGCTAAAGAAACTACTCAGGAAATCTTTTTTTTTTCTTTTCTGCCGACTTCCAAAAAGGAGACGGTACTCAACGAGGGCATCCACGACTTTTTCTGCCACCAGGGCGGCGCCACTTTACAGTGAGGTAAAATATTTGACAGATTTCATAGCGGGGATAATAATTCCTTAGGAAAATGTAACCATTAAGGTTTCTTTCTGTGTTATTAGTTATATTTTATATTACTTATATTAGAAAGGAATAAACCAAACTATAAAATATTACTAAAAGCAGATTTTTAAAAAAAAGAGTTATAAAGTGCAAGAAATTAAAAAGCAAACCACTAACGCATTGTGTTGTGTATTAATATAATATTCTAGATTATGATAAACTATTTTCATAAAACTAATTTCTCAATTAACTGACATTGTGTAATAAAAAACTTTACCTCAGTCGCAACTAGCGACATTTGGTGAGTGGAAGATTATTAGCCCTCATTCGACTGTTTTTTTTGTGTTACCTCATAACATTTTACTGGCTGAACCGATTTCGATGATTCTTTTTTTTATTTGAAAGCTAGTACTTCTCGTGCGATCCCATATGAATTTGATCAAGGTCAGAACAATAGTTTTTGACTTATTCTTAATAACTTATACTGAAGTCAGCTGTACAAAATTTTAAATTATTTAAAGCCAATAAATATAATATTCATAATTAAGGATAAGGCTTATAGGTAATTAAAGCATGTTCTATACTAAATCCACAATTACCTGATAACAATTCAAAATAATAAAAAAAAAAACAAAATCGGTTGTCTGTAAAGTCGGTTTACTGACGATAGTTGAACGTGACAACGTCATAAGAAATATTTGATATCGAAAGAATCATTACCTTTATCGCCGCAATTATCGTTGCTATAAACAATTGATTGACACCACATTCGCTCGCACAGTCGCTCGTTCCGCGCTCTCGCTTGCACTTTAAATGGAACGCCTAGGTAACGCCGCATGAGTCATGTTTTTTCGTGCCGGCAGCCAGCGCCATCGATTTATAAGACGTTGTCACGTCAAAAACTGCGGTTGTCAACCCAACCTACAAAGCGTGACAACTGCCGTAATTAGCCTTAGTGGGCTCTACTTTTACACATCGGTTTTCATAACACAGAATACGATATTCCATTATAATGCAATATTTTCCATTATATTACAGTAATAAATAACAATATTTATTATTGTAATTGGCTTTCCTTGGGAAAGGCCTATGTTCAACTGTGTACTTGTCTGAGGTGTATGTAGTTATATGGTTAGGGGTTACTGCAGCCCACTAACCTGCTGAACTCTATATATACAAGTACGCTGCAGCCCATAGACATTCGCAATTAGTCACTTCAGATTTTTTCTAAATAGGTAAAGAAGGAATCCTATCACCTATATGTGTTATGTATATATTATAGTAAGGTTAGTAATATGGTTACTCCGATGCTTGAGATAAAGCAATGTAAAGAGGCAATTTGTACTATTATATTTAATTATAGTGGTAGAGCCAAGCGGTAGCTTTTGCTGTCGCACGGATGGGCCAGCTCGAATCGGGGTGGTACCACGACCTCACAGAATACCAGCGTGAAGTAGAGGTTTACCTCTGCGTTGCGCTTGGTGAGTGTAGGTGGCCGGAGGCCCAATTACCCTCCCCCCCCCCCCCATCAACATGGTAGTAGAATTAAACAAAAGACTACCCCAGGAGGGTACCAGCACCCTGGAGAATCCCTCGCTGAGCATCCACGACCAAACTACTCCACTCCTGGGCGTGGGTGCTCAGACTGCCCCGCGTATTCTGGGGGGGGGGGGGGGGGCGAAATTCCGCTCAAGACGAAACCTGCTCGGGGCAAGCGGAGCAAGAAAAAGGTAACCCCTGCCACGCTTACCGTGGATTTCTGCAATATCAGGGTACTTCATTCAAACCTTAACGCCGTCCACTACCATCTGGAGATAGCTAAACCGGCCTTGCTCTTTCTAACCGGGACACAGGTGTCCTCTCCGGCTGATACTTCGTATCTCTCCTGCCCGGGGTACAAATTAGAACACTCGTTTGTGCCCCGGGCTGGAGTTTGCGTGTATGTCAGAGAGGACATCTGTTTTCGACGCCTCGGCAGTCTTGAAGGTACGGACCTGTCCATCCTATGGCTGCGCGTAGACAGCGACGACCATCCCCGTGTCTACGGATGCCTCTATAGGTCCCATAGCGGTAATGCCAACACAGACCGACTCATCGACCACGTCCAAATGGCTGCAGACTCCGTGCTACAACAGGTCCCATCCGCAGAGATCGCGATACTCGGTGATTTCAACGCCCACCACGCTGAATGGCTTGGTTCTCGTTTAACCGATCATGCGGGTAGATCTGTCTATGACTTTGCTTTGGCATATGGTCTAACACAACTGGTTACTTCGCCTACGCGGATCCCAGATGTGGAAGACCATGTACCTTCCCTGTTGGACCTTCTGCTGACCTCTCATCTGGACGGATATCAGGTCTCCGTCGATGCCCCTCTGGGCTCTTGGGACCATTGTCTGATCCGGAGTACGGTGCCACTCACGCTCCAATCGCAGTTGCGATCTACAGCTTGCCGCCGTGTTTGGCACTATAGGTCAGCTGATTGGGACGGGATGCGGTCTTTTTTTGCATCCTACCTTTGGGAGCGGGTTTGCTTCTCGCCGGAAGATCCCAGCGTTGTTGCCGATTCTGTTGCTGATGTGGTACTTCAGGGTATGGAACTTTTTATTCCATCCTCTGTGGTGCCCATCGGAGGCAGATCCCAGCCATGGTTTGGTCGCTCCTGTAAAATAGCATCACGCTATAAGCAGGAGTGCTACCAGGCCTGGGCTGACCACATCAACGTCTCGGGATGTAAACACCAGTGCACTTAAAAAGAAGTATAATTCCGCCTCCAGGTCCTTAAAAACCGTCATTGTCAAGGCAAGGTCTGAGCACATCGGCAGAATTGGCGAGAAGCTAGTTCGCCTTCCTTCGGGAACCCGTGCATTCTGGTCTCTCGCCAAGGCTGTCCAAGGGAACTTCTGTCAGCCATCTCTTCCATCTCTGCACAGAGAGGACGACTCACTGGCCCATGCCGCAAAGGAGAAAGCCGATCTGTTGAGCTCTCTTTTTGCGTCCAACTCGACTCTAGATGACGGGGGGAACACACCGCCGACCATCCCGCGATATGAGTGCTCCATGCCGGATGTGCGATTTACACAGCGCTCGGTCCGCAAAGCACTCTTCTCCCTGGACGTCAGCAAGTTGAGTGGACCCGATGGAGTCCCTTCCATTGTGCTGAAGATGTGTGCTCCGGAGATGGCACCGGTTTTAGCGCGTCTTTTCCGGTACTCCTACTCCCAAGGCGTAGTCCCGAACTCAAGGAAGACAGCTTTGGTGCACCCGATCCCCAAAAAAGGCGACCGCTCAGACCCGTCCAACTACAGGCCTATCGCCATCACCTCCTTGTTCTCCAAAATAATGGAAGCCATTATAAACTGCCAGCTCATGAGTTACCTTGAGGATCACCAGCTGATTAGTGACCGACAGTACGGTTTTCGTCGGGGTCGATCAGCTGGTGATCTTCTAGTCTACTTAACTCATAGATGGGCGGAGGCAGTAGAGTCCAAGGGGGAGGCATTGGCCGTTAGTTTGGACGTAGCGAAGGCCTTTGATCGGGTCTGGCACAAAGCGCTTCTTTCGAAGCTTCTTGCGTATGGGCTTCCTGAGAAATTGTGCAAATGGATCACCAGTTTCCTTGCTGATCGGAGCATCAAGGTCGTAGTAGACGGTGCATGCTCTGATTTCAAGCCTATCAACGCTGGTGTTCCACAAGGCTGCCTGCTATTACCAACGCTGTTTCTCCTGCATATCAATGATATGTTGCTAACTAGTAGCATTCATTGCTGTGCAGACGACAGCACTGGTGATGCCTTATATACCGGCCGTGCCAATATTTCTCGGGAAAACGTCGCCGAGTACCGGGACAAACTTGTGTCTGAAGTCGAGTCTTTGCTTAACAAAGTCTCGGATTGGGGCCGACTAAATCTAGTCCAGTTCAATCCCCAGAAGACACAAGTTTGCGCGTTTACCGCTAAAAAGAACCCCTTTGTCGTATCCTCACAGAATACCAGCGTGAAGTAGAGGTTTACCTCTGCGTTTCGCTTGGTGAGTGCAGGTGGCCGGAGGCCCTTTTTACTGGAAATGAGGCATTCCATCTTAGTCCTCACGGGTGAAAACGCATCTGCTTTTTGATCTGTAACAGAGGATAGATGTAGATGTCTATGGGCCGCAGCAACCACTTACCATCAGGTGGACTGTGTGCTCGTTTTTCACCCTTATTCTTTAAAAAAAAAATCCTCAGTTTCAAGGCACTCCCCTTGCTGCCTCAGCCAGTATCAGAATCCTTGGCGTCGACATATCGAATAGTGTGCAGTTTCGTGGTCACTTGGAAGGGAAGGCCAAATTGGCCTCTAAAAAGCTTGGCGTGCTCAGCAGAGCGAGACAGTATTTCATGCCGGCACATCGCTTGCAATTTTACAAAGCGCAAGTTCGGCCCCACATGGAATACTGTTCTCATCTCTGGGCCGGGGCACCCCAGTGCCAGCTCTTTCCACTTGACCGCATCCAGCGCAGAGCGGTTCGAATCGTCGACGACCGAGTTCTTTCTGATCGATACAGTGGCACTGCGTAGAGATGTTGCATCTCTTTGCAAATTTTATCGCATATATCACGGTGAGTGCTCTGAGGAATTGTTCGGACTAATTCCAGCCGCTCAATTTCACCATCGCACATCGCGACAAAACTCGCGTTACCATCCATACCATCTGGATGATTGGCGGTCCACCACTGTGCGATTTAGAAGAAGTTTTCTCCCTCGCACGACTTCCTTGTGGAATCAATTACCACCAGCTTATTTTCCGGACCGATACGACTTAGGAACATTCAAGAAAAGAGCTTACACCTTTCTAAAAGGTCGGCAACGCATCTGCAATTCCCCTGGTGTTGCGGTTGTTCATGGGCGGCGGTAGTCACTTACCATCAGGTGAGTTGCATGCTCGTTTGCCCCCTATTCTATAAAAAAAATTATAGTGGTGCCAAATAGACGAAAAATGTTTTTTTTTATGCAGTCTAAAAACGTTCCCACTACATTAGGATTTTCTCCTTTATCGTGGAGGCAGTTTACAAACATAAATTGCGCGAGGACAAACATCCAAACCAGGAACAATTATTTGTAGGCCGTACAAATACTTGTTCCGTGCGGGATTCGAACCCACGGCCCCCAGCGCAACAACTCATTGCTAAGCCACTGCGCCACTGCGTAGTAGCAGAATAGAAACTATTACCTTTTTTTAATCTATGGGTGTCATAAATGTCAACTATTCAAATTGCCAAAGATCTCATTGCCTCTATGTCTAAGGTAATTCTCGAAAGTCAAATTCAAAAATGGAACAGCTCCCATTACCAGTGGGAGAATTTGGATTTATATTTCGCTACCAGTGCGTTATCAAAGCCTTGCTGTCTACTCAAAGATAATTAAATAATGCCCTTAAGGTCGAATTTCGGTCACGGTGGCCAGTCCTAATGGAGACTAGCCATCTGTGCATAACTGAACTATAATGCACCAATGTTATCCGCAAGCATAGGTTAACCTCTACCTTTTCACTCTCATATTCTGATGGGATGGGAATCCAATATGAACAGTTTTCGTTTATAACCATACGAAAGCTTTTATAATTATGCTAGTATTCTGTGAGAGCGTGATTGTTCCCCAATCAAAACAAGCATTTGTTTTGATTGGGGAACAATGAAAAAAACTGCAATGAAGTGGACGATATAAATGATAAGCTCGTGAAAACTGTCCATGCGGTCAGAGCGAAGTTCTGTAAGACTCGCCGCAGAACAACACAAAAAACTCGCCAACCACACGCTTAATCTCATGGCTGTTAGACGGGAAATGAAGCTGCAGTCTTCAACAGATTTGACAGCATACAGGCAACTGAACAGACAGATCTCCAAATGCATGCGGCGGAACTTACGCAACTTCAATACAGCTTGTATTGAAGATGTGTACAGCTGTCCTTAGAATCTCTCAATCTCACTCAAAATCTCAGGTGTCCAGGAAACAATGCTGCCACACGCGGTCTTCAGCTTTGACAGTTGGCTCTTTCTGGCAGACAGATCTCTGGCAAAGACTGGAGCCTTGGTTCCGCTCGATCGCTTCTTCAATACAAGCTGTATTTTCCAGTCAAGTAGCTTGCAAACGTCTTCCAATGAAGCAATGAAGAGTTTCGAGGATATAACGTCACCCTGTCTTACACCTCTCTGCAGTTTAAGCACCTTAAAAACGGCAAGTCTCCTGGCGAGGATGGAATTACAGCAGAACTTCTGAAAGCGGGTGGAAAACCGGTACTTGAAGTCCTTCAGAAGCTCTTTAATTCGGTCCTCCATGGTGGTACTACTCCGGAGGCGTGGAGCAGAAGTATGGTGGTCTTGTTCTTCAAGAAAGGCGATAACGCTCTCTTGAAGAACAGACCGGTTTCCCTTCTGAGCCGCGTCTACGTGCTGTTTTTGAGAGTCATTATGAATCGTCTCGCACGCAGACTCTACGACTTCCAGCCTCCCGAACAAGCCGGTTTTTTGAAAAGGCTTTAGTACCATGGACCACACACACGCCCTTCGACAAATTGTACAGAAGACAAAAGAGTACAATTTGCCATTTTGCCTTGCGTATGTGGACTATGAGAAAGCCTTTGATTCCGTCGAAATTTGGGCGGTGCTACAGTCCCTTCAGCGGTGCCAAGTTGACTATCGGTATATCGAAGTGCTGAAGTGTTTGTACAGTAGGGCTACGATGGCTATCCGAGTACAGAATCAGAGTACGAAACCTATCCAACTACAGAGAGGTGTAAGACAGGGTGACGTTATATCCCCGAAACTCTTCACCGCTTCTTTGGAAGACGTTTGCAATCTACTTGACTGGAAAGGATACGGTATTAACATCAATGGCGAGTACATCACTCACCTTCGATTTGCCGACGATATAGTCCTTATGGCAGAATTGCTGGAGGACCTAAGCACTATGCTCAATGACCTCAATAGTGTCTCCCAACGGATAGGTCTTAAGATGAACATGGACAAAACAAAGATCATGTTTAATGTCTATGTCGCACCTATGCTGGTAGTTGTTGGGAGCACTAAGCTGGAAGTTGTTGACGAGTATGTTTACCTGGGACAAATAGTCCGACTAGGTAAGTCCAACTTCGACCGAGAGGTCGGTTGGGCAGCGCTCGGGAAATTATGGCACATCTTGTCAGGTATACCTCAAAACTTGAAAGACTATACAACCAGTGCGTGTTGCCAGTGATGACCTATTGAACTGAGACGTGGTCCTTCACTGCTGGCCGGATGAAGAAGTTCAAGGTTGCTCAGCGAGCTATGGAGAGGGCTATGCTCGGAGTTGCTCTGCGTGATAAACTTAAAAAAAGGGGATATCCGTATTAGAATCAGTGACCGACATAGCCCAACGGATTAGTAAGCTGAAGTGGCAATGGGCCGGCCATATAGCTCGAAGAACCGACAACCGATGGGGAAAAAGGTTCTCGAGTGGCGGCCTCGTACCGGCGGACGAAGTGTAGGGCGTCCCCCCACTAGATGGAGTGAAGACCTGGTAAGACATGCAGGAAGTCGATGGATGCAAGTGGCTCAGGACCATGTTTTGTGACATTCCTTGGGGGAGGCCTATGTTCAGCAGTGGACTTATGAAGGGCTCTAATGATGATGATGATGATGATGATGATTTGTTTTAAAGAACATAAAATACAGTTAAAAATAAAATACAGTATCAAATCAAAATGTAACTGGTCAAATACAGACTTCAAGGCATTACAATATATTTTGCAAATGAAAAATTCTAAAATAACTAAGTATTAGTATTTAGTATATTTCGATTTACCAAGTGCAAATCAGTTAAAAATTTATAAATAAATTAAATTCAATAGAGTCCATTGAATAAAATCGATTAAAGCAATTATAATAGCTCAAGATGACCTTATCACAAAAATTGATAAGGGCGTGCTTCGATGGTTTGGGCACGTTGAGCGAATGAGTGAATACCGAATGGTGAAGAAAATATATAGCGCGAAAGTTAATATTAAAAGGTCTCGAGGTAGACCGAGACTAACTTTCGAAGACCATGTGTGCAAATTGCTCGAAGAGGGGAGGGTCAAGAGTACTCGGATACCTAGACGTGCATGTATGAAGAAGATAATGAATCTGAAAGAAGCGAAAGAGGTGTGTAAGGGTCGTGACACTTGGCGATCTGTTCTCTCTGGCTACCCCGTCAGGGATTGTGCGTGAAGATAAGTACGTAAGTAAGTATAATAGCTCAATCTCCATTGAATCTTTAGATAATAAAATAACCACATTGTAATAGATGTTTATTAGATTGTATTATTATTAAATATATTTTGTTCTTTAGATATTGTAATCTTTGGTATATAAAATATATAATGAAATATGGCCACATACTAAACTGGAAGATATACATTCAGCTCATACAAATGGTGGATGTGTTTACATTAAAATTGTTAAATATGTTTATATAATTGATTATATCAAATTAAAATTTATCATAATGTAATTAACACAATAAAATATGTTTATTCTAATTAAGAACTACAGATTTTCATTGACAATAATTCACAGATAACATAAATGTCAAAATGAGTAAAGTATTTAGGTGCTAAATTCGTCAAATCATTTTTCACTTCTATAGAAAATCAATTTAATTACATACATAATAATTTACATTCATTGATTATGATTTTGATCTAGTAATAATTTAAAATACAATATCATTTTGTTAAAACTGTTCATCAAAAGATTGGTCTATTGTTTAAGACATAATTTATAAATAATGTTAATTTTCTTTCATGTATATTACAGACAATTTTCATTTGATATGGATGTCACTTCTGAAACTTGAAACTTAATAGTCATTTTCATACTAATTACTTAATAATATAATAATTTGAATTAATTGTTAGATTATTTAAATAAGTCTACATTATACTTATTATGGAGATCTTTAAATATACTGGAATACTATGTGTGATTAAAATAAAATATGATTACATTATAAGCTATAAGCTCAAATTGTTTACTAAAATATCTATGACTAAAATGCAGTCTAGTTCTGAAAAAAACTAATTATTGTCATAATAAAAGTCATAATCATCTGGCTCCTCTGGTATTTGTGGAGGATCTTGGGGTATATCAATTCCCTCAGCATCAAGAAGACGAACTTTAATATCCATAGACAATAGGGTCTCTAAATCATTTTCAAAAGATCTACTTGACATTTTTTCTTTTAGCAATGCATTTATTCCGTCAGTCCAATAATCAAAGATTTGTTCATCAGGCGCCACAAAGTCTAGAGATTCCTCTGCAGACTTTAAGATTAATGAAAATGCTAAATGAGGGGTCACCTTTCTACCTCTTAGATCCTTCATATGTGGACAATCTTTGCCCACCACTACACATTTAATATCTGATACAGCTAATTTATTACCAAGTTCTTCTAAACTTGGTGTGCTTTTTTCGTCACAGTCACCATAATGTAATACTTTATGATTTGGGGATAGACGTACAAACCAGAATTTATCTTTTATCCTTTGTCCCCTTGAAGAATATTTCTTAAACCTAGTTCCACCAACTAGTACACCTAACCTTTGTTGCTGAATTAAATCAATAATCTCTGGTGTAATTTTCTCTTTCAATTCTACTATTGGTCTTGCATGTGATTCCCATACTTCTCTATTTGTGCGTTCTTGCTGCCATATTTGTGTTATTTCAGCATAAGTCAGCTGGTTTATTCTTTGGCGAAATTTATCGAAACCTTTAGGAGATGCAGAAAGTGCTCTATTGATTTGTTCTCGGACAACACTCAAAACTTTCATAAAATCCTCTGACGTTGCTCTCATTTCCTTCCATGTCTTATTCAAGAGAGCAATACAGATACAAAACAGTTCTTCAAATGGATGGTCATGAGTGAAAAAGAGGGGATGATATGTTTGGCCTTGTTCACTAGGTGGTTCACCTATATGTAATATGTCACACAGCAACTTCACAAGTTCAACACTAGTTTTACCAAATGGACATTCGTGTTCTACAGCTCTGCTATTTTCTAATACAATCTTTCGGTAATCCTCAGAATAATTTCTAGCAAAATAAAGCATACAATCAAGCGCCAATATCCCAGGTGGAATCTCATTGAAATCTTTTATTGGATCAATTTCACATTTGAAGCCAAGTTTTTTGTAATCTTTCATTGAATTGTTAATATGATGCCTTGTAGTCACTTCTAAAGAGTTGTTGTCAATATCAAATGCAATTTTTCTCAACTCTTTTATTTTTTCTTGTGATTCCTGCTCTTGAGAGTCAGCCCGTTGCCTCATTTTAGGTTCCAATAGCCCTAGAGTGAGTGTTTGCAGTACATACAACTGGTGTGCTAATTCTGTACCTAAATCTTCTTTTGTTACATTTTTGGAAAACTCACAAGCTCCAATGAGATTTTCATAAATCACATTTCTAACTTGCTTTGAGGACAAAGTTGCTGCAATAGCTCTTCGTTTATTTAAATCTGCTTTAGAAAATATTGCATTAATTAAAGCTATTGCATTTTGTTGTATAATACTATCTTGATAAGGGTTTTGAAGGTGTGATATAAGGTTTGGTATTGTAATTTCTTTCTCCACATGTAAGTTTTTTCCGGAGCTATTGAGCACTATGTTTTCAAGTATTGATAAACATGCCTGTATTATTTTTGGGTCTTGTGTATTTGTTTGATTGCTAACAAAACTTGCAACTTTATTTATAAATGGATTCTCTAATATATCCCAGGATATATTCCCGTGATCCATTAACTCTACAAATGTTATTAAAGCAAATTTAAGTGAGTCACCTTTAAACTTTCCACTCTCAATATTGTGAATGATGAGAGATAAACCTTTCTTGTTGATGAATTCCAGTGCAAATGTGAGGTCACTACTTAAAGTGGATAATTTTGCTAAAGCCGCCGTTTGGTCAATTTCATTACCAGAATTGATTTTGGCCAGTATATCTTGAACAGTTTTGGCTGGAGACTGCTCCAGACGTAACACCGAACCGTTTTTTATCTCATTTCGATTTTTTTCTGTGATATAATTTTGATTATTACTCTCTGAGAATTGAAGGGCGTAGTTATCGGGATCGGGCAAGCCCCATGGCTTGCACAGCAGTTGTATGATGCTTGATAAAGGCTGACTCTGGTCGAACTCAATAAGCTGCGGCACCTTGTCAGGCGCATTAAGCATTTCAACGGCAATTTTTAAAATTGTAGAGTCTTTCGTTGCCGACGGCATCTTTATTGGTTTTACAGACATTTATTCACCATTTGACAAGCACTTCCTGTACACGAACACTGCCTATTTACATGGAAAAACAAAACTCCTATGTTAGCGTGCGATGACAACAAGATGACAATCATAGAGAAAAGTAATACATCGATCTCTATGCCTCTGATGACAATCCTGTCATGTCAACTCAATTATTGTTGTTTTTATTATTAGCTCGAGAGAGCAGACAAAGAAACTAAGCCATACAGCCTGGTCTTTTTTATTTTGAATATATAAAATTTTAAAGTGTGAAGGCCGGAACCAAATCTTATTTTTCTTCTTTCCATCTCTTCAAAATCCATAAAGGCCGAAGCCAAGTCTTATTTTGTTTAATTCTTCATATTTTCAAAAACCGTATTAGGCTAAAGCCAAGTCTTCTTTATATTATAATCTTTGTAAGTTTCAATCCATGTAGATTTGTCAATCCAATATTTTCAAAAACAGGGATACCATATTTCATATTTCTTTTACAGTATTATGAATAAAATTGCAAAGTGCTAAATATGTTTTAGTATTCCTAAGAACATCTTGCAGGGCACGCGGGACGTTTTCTGAGTTTTCATAAACTTGTATAAGTTTTTCAATAAGTAGCAATCTTTCTATGGCGTACGCTGGGCAGTTAAGTATTATATGATCTGCAGTCTGATCTGATTCTGTATCGCAGAAGTGGCATGTTGCAGATGCTACTATTCTCATCCTGGAAAGATGAGCGTTCAGTCGATAGTGGCCAAATCTAAGTCTGCACATTATTATATAAATTTTTCGGCTATGATATCTCTCGTTGCGAGAAAACCAAGGAATACTTAATTCTGAATTAATTGATGCATACCAACGACCTTTTCCTGCCTCTAAAACAGCATACCATTGCGTTTTCCATTCTTCTTTTAACTGTTGCTTTAAAATTGAATATAAATCTGTATGTGGTATTGCAACATCGGTTATCCTCTCAATATCAGCTGTAACCTGTAACTAGACTTTTAGCTATATGATCTGCGCTTTCATTTCCTTGAACACCAATATGTGAGGAAGTCCATAAAATTTTTACTTCCAAATTATTTCTTTCAATTTCCGCCACAAACTTTCGATTTCATATATGATGAAAGACGTTTTAGCATTTTCAGATCAGGTATGTAAAATGCACAGGCTACTTTATTTTCAACTTTTGAACCATCTGTGTAAATTTGTCGATATTCATCATATTATGTAGATATAAGTTCATAAACCACTTCTTTTCTTTTTAATTTTTCATCAATATTTATGTGTATATCACTGAATTTACTTTCATAATTCCCCTTATAACAAGGCCAAGTATATGTGCTTTTGTGAATATTATATTGTTCATCATATCGTATCATTTCATGAAAGTCATGAAGTATATATGGGGCTGAGTTAGATATAGGAGACATACTTTTATAGTAAAATAATACTTTTTGAAAAAGAGGATGATGAGACAAAGAATTAATATTTAATAAAAACCTAAATTTCAGATATTTAAACCTAAGTAAGATAGGAGGAGTAAGACATTCAGTCTGTAAAGAAACAATAGGGATTGTTCTCATAGAGCCGGTAATAAGTCTTAAATTCTTATTTTGTATAATATCTAATTTGTTTACTAGTTTTTTATTTGATGCAAAACAAAGGAAGCCATACTCAAAATGGCTCCTCACCAAATACTTATATAACATTAATAATATTTCTGGATCAGCTCCCCAGTTAGTACTAGCCAAAGCTTTTAATATATTAAAGGCCTTAGAAGCTCTGTCTGAAATAGAATTCACGTATTTGGTCCAAGATAAATTATTTGTAAAAATTACACTTAAGAATTTTGCACAACTTTCTATTTGTAAAAATGTATTATTATAAATTATTCTAGTGTTAAATGGATTAATTTTGTTAAATATTGCAACTTTACTTTTCTCAGTACTAATATCTAAATTTAAGTATGAAAAGTAAATGTGCAATTTCTTTAAAGCCTCATTTAAAATGGTTACCAAGTTTTTGACATTTGTTCCTGAGGCATATATACAACATTTAACGTAATTAACGCACATCCTCAGACACCCCAATTAGTATATTATGTTATAATCATAATACATACACTGAATTCTTAGTTAAACGTGTTTATGCATTGATTATTTTTTAAATTTGTTATACTAATTCCGGAAGAATGTTGTGGTCACCGTACAAAACCACGAACGCTAGGTATAGGAACATAGGTCTTGATAGCCTTCGCTCGCGTTCGAGACGAGTTAACGCCGCCGCCGCTTGACACAACTGTAGGTAGGTATTAGTGCTGAAAAAAGCCGACAATACATGATTGGTTACGTTAAAGAAATACCTACCCATGAACATTAACAGATGTCAGAACTCAGTGCATTGAGTTGTTTATTTAAGTCTAGTAAACATTTGATTGCATCTTTCAATCACACTTCAGGCTTTGGCTCCGAATAATTTTGTTTATTGATTATGATACAAAGTCAATAGACAATATTCGTTACAAAATGTTATGAATTTGCATAACATTTCCATTGTAATTGTAAATAATAATGAACTGCTAAAACTAAGAGGTGATACGACAACATAATTCAAAGACGGCGTGTTTAAAAGATGTGAATCAAGATTACAATAATTTTAAGAATCAAATATTTAACTTACTGATAGCCTAAACTCTCATGCAACGTTGTATTTTAATACATTTTCAAAATGTCCACCACGGCTCCGTGGCGCAGTGGCTTAGCAATTGAGTTGCAGCGGTAAGGACCGTGGGTTCGAATCCCGCACGGAACAATTTTTTAATGGCCTACAAATAATTGTTCCGGGTCTGGATGTTTGTCCTTGTTCAATTTATGTTTGTACACTGCCCCCATAATAAAAGAGAAAATCCTAGTGTGGAGGTTACCTTTTAAAAAAGAAAGAAAATAATTTAGAAAGCAATTTAGTGTCATTTTTCACTATTCTAAAATCGTTCACTCATAGTATTACTATTTTTAGATCCTCGGCACTTGTTGTCTCAGTAAAATAAACTAATGATTTAATACGTCCCCATAAAAAACAGTCAAAAGGCGTCAAATCAGGTGATCTGGGAGGTCAATGGCCTGGCCGCCGCGACCTTTATAAGGCACTCCAAACTCTGTATTTGTAAAGACTTTAACATACTTCAAATAAGGTTCAATTTTCTTTATTTTGTATTGAATGACGGAATTTGTATTAATACAAATAAAGTTTTATTTGTATTAATACAAATTCCGTCATTCACTTTTAAAAGTCTTATTGTCTTGAGTTACGGTCCATTTCAGTTTGTTTCACTGTACAGGTTTAGTGTGACTGTAAATTACGTAGTTTCAATTATTTTTGGGATAAAAAATTACCTATATTAAAAATGATAGAAATCGATTCAGTAAACGATTCTGAACAAAATACTTTCTCAAAGTGCGTTAATTATGTTACATGTTGTATATAGGGCATATATGACCAAATCATCTGCATATAGTAAATTAGTAATATTTGATCCTAAAATATTATTTAATTTAAATATGTATAAAATAAAGACAAGAGGACTTAATATTCCTCCTTGACAAACACCTTTATAACTGAACCTAGGACCTTTTTGTTATTATTATTAACTTTAGCAAAAACTCTTCTTTCATGTAAAAACTTAAATATCCATTCAGGAATGCTCAAAGACGTCACCTCTGCGGCGAGTACATGAAGATTAACGTTATTAAATGCACCAACAATGTCAAAGAATATACTAATTAATACTTAATTATTTTCCATAGCTTTAAAGATGTCTAAATGAAGAAATGCAATAATTTTCTCTAGATGACTTACAGCGTCTGAATCCAAACTGATTTTTGATTTTTTTTGATGGTAAAAGACAATTTTTTTCTAGATAAAATTCTAATCTAGATTTTATGAGTTGCTCAAATATTTTACCCATACAAGATGTAAGTGCTATAAGTCTGTAAGATTCTGCAAAGTGAGGTTTATTCAAGGCTTTAAAATGGGTATCAAACAATCTTCTTTCCAATCGTTAGGAATAAGTGAATGAAACCATAACATATTATATATTTTCAAAACTAGTTCTCTACATGCAGTATTCATATTTTTTAAAGCTTTATATGGAACAGAAACTAAACCACAAGTAGTGTCCTTTCTAGAGTTAACAGCTGAATTGAATTCGGTCAAGGTAAAAGGTTTGGTAAGATAATCACAATGATTACCATTTGAGGAGTGAGGAGTTAGAGGTGATTCATCTGTTTCTAGAGTATATTTTTTCAAAAATTCATTAGCCCAATTAGAATCTATAACTAATGTGTTATTATGAACAAAAGTTTTGTTAAACTTTTTAATGTAATTCCATACTCTAGTCAATGGAGTAGATCTATTAAAAGTTTCACATAGTATTTTTCAGCTAAGCTGTCTTTCAGTCTTCAAAGTAATTTTTTTACAGCTTGTAGTTTTTTAAAATTAATATAATTTCGTTCTGTGGGATCATTATAAATACTAAATATGCATTTCTACAATTTAATACTGCCTCTTTTCGTTTTAAATTCCACCAAGGTAGAGATTTTTTTTAATTTCTTTTAAGAGATTGCAAGTTAATGTTAAAATTTTGATTAGAAGACTGATTGGATGGTGTGGATTCATGCATGGCTTGTTTAATTAGTTCTATTAATTTATTTTATAACATTTTAATAATTTATAACATTGTAAACGATTACTATAATCAAAACTATATATTTTTTTAATTATCTATTAAATTTGGATATTTTGACCAATCTACCAATTTTATGTTTATGTTATTTCATACAGCTGTTTCTTGAAAATTTTGATTGCTGACCGTAATTTATGTCTTTACAGAAAAATGATAGCTGCCTAGAGAATCATCATCACATACTTGCTACTCACAAGACAGAGCCAGTGAAGATGAAACAAGTGTCAAGTCTAATGCATTCTTCCTCCATCTATGAGATCCTACTGTAGACATCTGACCATCATTCAAGATTTTAATATTGTTGTCATCTATACTTGCAAGAACATCCCTACCTCGTGAATCCAAAACAGTACATAACGTGTGATGGGCGTTGAAATCACCAGCTACTTTGGATTAAATTATCTAATTTGGATTTATTATAATTAATTGGTGAATAAGGGGGACAGTAAACACTAACTAAAGTTAATAATTTATCATTATATTGTATTTGTAGAGCTACATTTTGTTTTTGTTTGATGTCTCTCTCACGTAAATTCTTTCAAGGTTTTTTTGGTCATTCGTTTGAGGCACGGCTGGCGCCGCCACTGCATCAAGAAGCGTGTCCTCCACCATCGCTGACAATGAATACTGACACGATAAATATCGACCAGAGACTAGACACTCGATATTTATCGACGATACTTGATACAGATCGTTGGATTTCTGGATTTTTAGAAATCCAGCGATCCGTATCACGATCCAATATATGCTATAATATACACTCGATAAATATCGTAATCTTAGATTACGATCCAAATATCGTGATAATTATCGAGTGTGTAGTAGGCGCCATAGACATCTACATCTATCCTCTATTACAAATCAAAATGTAGATGCGTTGTCACCCATGAGGACTAGGATGGAATGCCTCAGGTAGGTAGTATTAAAAACATAACAATGACTTATAATCATAATTATTTTTATTAAAAAAAGTACTTTTCAACGAGCATTATTAATATGATGCGAGACGTTAAATGATAGGTCGTGCTTCCTTTATCTATTTTTTTTTTGCTGTGGGTACTGAAGCTGAAGATTGGCCTACTTGTATTCTATTTTTTGTTCCTTTGTTCCCATGGTTCGTCTTGATACAGATGTAGGCTGTACACGTATCTTGCGAGACAGTCTTTTTTTAAAGTTGTTGAAAATAAAATTTTGGACCTGTTAGTCTGTAGTCAGTGCTTCATTATAAGTGATAGGAAAAACGGGATCATTATCATTGTTGCTTAATAAATTGTTTGGGGACTCTTCTGATGTTGTCATTTTAATGGGAGCATCGGAAACTTGAATGATGTTAGCGTTATTTTCAAGGATAATATCGGTATTATCCATATTTTGGTAAAATTCATCAGGGTTCATCATTCATCAAATCATCGAGTTTTGCGCATGTCATTTTATCTGTGCTAGATATTTTTGGAGAAGTCTCTAAAATATGTCCATACGTTAATTCAACAGCACAAAGATGCTTGCAGAAGGCACCACCTTGACCTTCAATACAATTGCAACAAGCTGATGAAATATCAACGGCATATGTTAAATTTCTGTCTGAAGTAGACTCTACCAGAAATTCAGTATGATTGATACGTGTAATTTTGGCCACATCCTTAGATCACCTGCAAAACCAGGTAAACGGAACTGTTTGTTTGGTGACTATGCGCAAATTCCATGAGTCGTCTATTGTTACGGCCCTCAGTTGCCCCGACAGAAGTCGAATGTACTAGGGCCCATCAGTAGCACACTCGACGGGCAACCAGAGGGTTCTGGTCCAAATGGCCTATGGATAATTATTATGTAATGGCTGGATAAGCAAACATAAACTTACCGAGTTCCAGAGGTAGGGTCTACCACAAGGTACCGTCAAGGATAAGTAGTGGTGCGTGTAAGTGGTGTAAGAAAGTGTGTACATGTAACCTGATGTCCCCGAGATAATCGGGCAGCAAACCCAAATGCGCTGCTCTTCTCCACAATGTTCTATCACTCCAGTGGGCGTTCACTTTTATCTGAACTCAAGTCTATCGTCACTTAGCACAAAATTATAATCGAAGACGAACGCGACCTTCTCTCGGGTCACAAAACTTTAGCGTTCCACCCGACAAAGCAAAATTCCTTCGTACGATATTAAAATGCCACACAAGCAACTCGTCGACGCAAATTAACGGCATTCGAAGTTAAGTTAATCACTCAAACTTCAAGGAAGCCTCGTTGTCACGTAAACACACGAAAAAAGACAACGCAATCAGAGGCGGTCTTAACGCGACCTAAAGTTCCGAGCATAAATTCCAGACGACTAACCGACACGGCCGTCACGGACAATTCATTGTTCCAGACTGTATCATACGGCCGCAGCGGGCACGTCAGGCGGACGAGCCGTCAAACCGATTTCTCGTACACACGTCAGGCGACCGAAACGAGCGTTTTGATTGCAAGTTTTAAATATTAAGATTTGGCCTAAACAAACCCCCGTCCCGGGCATAAGGACTTATGTCCACGAGTAAATTGGCAAACGGGATAAGGTCAAGAAAGACCGAATCTCCAACAAAAACCTCGGCCACCCTAGGCAGCCCATCCGATCCATATGACAACTTAACAATGCGCCCACGGCGCTAATACAAAGGCAAAGAGTTGGGTTCTTTAACTAACACGAGGTCTCCAACCCGAGGAGGAACCGTCTTGTCAGACCACGTAACGGGCTGCTGCAAAAGATGTAGGTACTCCAGAGACCATCAGTGCTAAAAACTGAGTCATCTGTTGTAGCAGGTCAAATCTGCTCAACCGCGAAGAGTTTATTTCCCTGAAGGGGTATTTGGGCAGGGCGTTAAGCGGCTGGCCAGTCAGGTATTGGCCCGGGGTTAGGAGGCTTCAACACCCTCGAAAACCATGAAAATGACACCAATGATGAAAAAATTAGTACCTACTTCAGCCGCCATCTTGGATTTACATTTCGACAGCACTATCGGCTTCAATACCCTCGAAACTCATGAAAATGACACCCATGATGAAAAAATTTAAACCTATTGCAGCCGCCATCTTGGATTTACATTTGGACAACCCTATCGGCTTCAACTCTCTCGAAAACCATGAAAATTACACCCATGATGAAAAAATTGATATCTATTGCAGCCGCCATCTTGGATTTACATTTCGACAGCACTAACGGCTTGAACACCCTTGAAAACCATGAAAATGACACCCATGATAAAAAAAATTATACCTTTTGCAGCCGCCACCTTGGATTTACATTTCCACAGCACTATCGGCTTCAACACCCTTGAAACCCATGAAAATTATACCCATGATGAAAAAATTGGTACCTACTTCAGCCGCCATCGAGGCTTTACATTTCGACAGCACTATCGGCTTCAACACCCTCGAAGCCCATGAAAATGACACCCATGATGAAAAACATGATATCCATTGCAGCCACCATCTTGGATTTACATTTCAACAACCTTATCGGCTTCAACTTTCTCTAAAACCATGAAAATGACACCCATGATAAAAAAATGGTATCTATTGCAGCCGCCATCTTGGATTAACATTACGACAGCACTATCGGCTTCAACACCCTCGAAACCCATGAAAATAACACCGATGATGAAAAAATTTATACCCCTTGCAGCCGCCACCTTGGATTTACATTTCCACAGCACTATCGGCTTCAACTCTCTCGAAAATCATGAAAATGACACCCATGATGAAAAAAATTGAGATCTTTTGCAGCCGCCATCTTGGATTTACATTTCGACAGCACTATCGGCTGCAACACCCTCGAAAACCATGAAAATGACACCCATGATGAAAAAATTTATACCTATGGCAGCCGCATACTTGGATTAACATTTCCACAGCACTATCAGCTTCAGCACCCTCTCAAACCATGAAAATGACACCCATGATTAAAGAATTGATATCTATTGCAGCCGCCATCTTGGAGTTACATTTCGACAGCACTAACGGCTTCAACACCTTCGAAACCCATGAAAATGACACCCATGATGAAAAAATTTATACCTTTTGCAGCCGCCACCTTGGATTTACATTTCCACAGCACTATCGGCTTCAACACCCTTGAAAACCATGAAAATTATACCCATGATGAAAAAATTGGTACCTACTTCAGCCGCCATCGAGACTTTACATTTCGACAGCACTATCGGCTTAAACACCCTCGAAGCCCATGAAAATGACACCCATGATGAAAAACTTGATATCCATTGCAGCCACCATCTTGGATTTACATTTCAACAACCTTATCGGCTTCAACTTTCTCGAAAACCATGAAAATGACACCCATGATAAAAAAATGGTATCTGTTGCAGCCGCCATCTTGGATTAACATTACGACAGCACTATCGGCTTCAACACCCTCGAATCCCATGAAAATAACACCGATGATGAAAAAATTTATAGCCCTTGCAGCCGCCACCTTGGATTTACATTTCCACAGCACTATCGGCTTCAACTCTCTCGAAAATCATGAAAATGACACCCATGATGAAAAAATTGAGATCTTTTGCAGCCGCCATCTTGGATTTACATTTCGACAGCACTATCGGCTGCAACACCCTCGAAAACCATGAAAATGACACCCATGATGAAAAAATTTATACCTATGGCAGCCGCATTCTTGGATTTACATTTCCACAGCACTATCGGCTTCAACACCCTCGAAAACAATGAAAATGACACCCAAGTTGAAAAAATTGATATCTATTGCAGCCGCCATTTTGGATTTACATTTTGACAGCACTATCGGCTTCAACACCCTCGAAAACAATGAAAATGACACCTATGATGAAAAAATTTATACCTATTGCAGCCGCCACCTTGGATTTACATTTCGACAGCACTATCGGCTTCAGCACCCTCGAAAACCATGAAAATGACACCCATGATGAAAAAATTGATACTTATTGCGGCCGCCATTTTGGATTTACATTTCGACAACCCTATCGGTTTCGACACCCTCGAAAACCATGAAAATTTCACCCATGACAAAAAAATTGATACTACTTACTTTTAGTACGTACTACTATTATTTATTCGGTGCTTTTAAAATATTGTAATAAAAAAATCTTTTATTATTATTATAATCAAGTATTTAAGGAATTTGGTTATTCGAATATTGTGTATTTGTACAGCGATCTTTTTGAGCCGCTGCAAACAACCGTAATAACACAGAGTACTTTTTTATATAGGAAACGTAATAATGTCCACTCACGACGGCGACTGACGGCGAACTGCTACAAAACTGCTATATATACAGTAATCTATGGCGAACTGAGTTAGTGAGTAAACTACTCTGTGGCTGTAGCTCCCCATTTACAGATATAATTTTATACAAGGCTACCAAATCAACGAAAATTTCGCCATTTTGGAGCCGAAAAAAATTAATTATAGCTTAACAAAACAAAATTACACTGCCATTTACATTCAGTGGCTTCCCACATGATAGATGAAGAGTAAAAAATAAATTGAGTTAAACAATTGATATTTTCAAAAGTTATAGTGTTTACAAGCCTTGGGGACATGATAAATTCACACCATAAGCCACTAAAACCCCTTTTTTATTTAAAAATAGCAATTAATCGATTTAAAAAAAATATTATTAAGTTTAACAATAATTTATCTTTCTAATAATGTGCTTTTTATATCATTTATATGTATAATATGATTGCTGGATACGATTTCATGCGACAAAACGTTGGAATCTTGATTTTTAGGCGTTAGTAGAACATACCCACGCGCTTTGCGCTCGGCATGCAATAAGTCCTGTTGCTGGACAGAAATTCGACGATCTCTTTAAAAAATATCTATCTGTGCCCTTATAATTCGTTCCGCAATCAGACCGGATCAGGTCCGGCAAACCGCGACGCGATGCGAAGCGGCCCAGCGTGGCCACAAAGGCTTCAGTGATGAGGGCACTTATAAGTTCTAAGTGAACGGCCTTATTGGCGAGGCACACGAAAACGCACAGATAGGCCTTATGTGTACGCGCGTTACGAAAGTTGGAGGACTTGACGAGGAAGGGGCCAGCAAAGTCTGTTCCGACTCCAACGAATGGTCGGATAGCCCTGACGCGGTCGGGTGGTAAGTCACCCATCATAGGCTGCGATATGGTGGCCTTCAGTTTATAACAAGGTATGCACTTAAAGAGGACGCTCCGAATGGTGCGTCGGCCAGCCAATATCCAAAACTCCCGCTGCAAAATAGCCGAAAGAGCGTTACACCCAGCGTGGGCATTCTTAACATGATGGTGAGTTACCAGCAACCGAACAAAGGCGCCGTCCTTAGGGAGCAGTAACGGTTGTCGAGCCCCATACGGCAGTTGAGAATTTTTCAAACTTCCGCCAACGCGCAGCATCCCAGCGTCGTCCAGGAAGAGGTTCAGACGGGCCAGAGCGCCCTTGACAACGGAGCCCCGCTTCAAGGTTTCAATCACGGGTTGAAAATGCTCCGCTTGGACCATACGGGTCCAATGCAACAGTTTTGAACAGTGGTAGAGCCACGCGGCAGAATTGCTGTAGCACGGATGGGCCGGCTCGAACCGGGGTGGTACCACGACCTCACAGAATACCAGCGTGAAGTAGAGGTATACCTCTGCGTTTCGCTTGGTGAGTGCAGGTGGCCGGAGGCCCTTTTTACTGGAAATGAGGCATTCCATCTTAGTCCTCACGGGTGACAACGCATTTGCATTTTGATTCGAAAACGAGGATAGGTGTAGATGTCTATGGGCCGCAGCAACCACTTACCATCAGGTGGACTGTGTGCTCGTTTGTCACCCTTATCTTATAAAAAAAAATCAAAGCTTCGCGACGTTCGCTAGGGGACAAAACGGAATCAGAGATTCGGTTGGACGGGTCTCTCCAATTGCGGACAAATCGACGCAACCAAGCAGTCACTCCTAAGAGCTTATCGAGATAGCTGTACCGTTCTAGCAAGGAGAAATCCCGAGTGAGCTTATCCTTGCCCATTCCTACTCGAGCTCGCAGGCCAGGCAATTCAATCGGTTCGGAGTATTTATTCTGGGGCCAGAATGACTGAGACTCCGTCAACCAACTGGGACCCCACCACAGCGGGTGGTCAACCAAAGAGGGGGTTTCACAGCCGCGAGAAGTGTAGTCTGTGGGATTCAACTCCCCTGGGACATGTCTCCGGTTTAGAGACGTCCCAGAATTCTGGATTTGAGACACGCGGTTCGCCACAAAGACCTCAAGATTGTGAGGTGCAGCTCTGAGCCAACAAAGTACTATTTCACTGTCCAACCAAGCGTAGACGTCCGTAATGTCGATTACAGACTTCAAAGACGAATGAACGTGGTTGAGGAGTCGCGTGAGAAGAGCGGCTCCGGACAGTTTCAATTTAGGGATAGTTAAGCGGGACCTAATTGGAGCAACTTTGCTTTTAGCAAGTACGAGATGGACGGAAGTATGGCCAGAAGAGCTCACAGTCCGCAAATATATGACAGCAGCATAGCCTTTCTCGTTTCTCGTGGGAGTAATTTATTTTAAGCAGCACTGTATAACCCTCTTTTAAATCTGCATCATATCGACAGGTGTTTCGATTTACTTTCTTGAATTTAATATCAACAGTCGTATCACAACCACGCTATCGTGTTCGGTTGAGTCTTGATGTACTGTTCTTATTGAAAGAAGAGTACTGTCATGTAAATACTTTACGAAAAGCAAGTTTTTTTAACTGAGGGAATGTTAAACGTACAAACCAATTCGTGTTTGAGAAAATAGAAAAAATTTCAATAAACACCTTACAAAATCCAGAGTAGTCTTCATAACATTCTCCCAACTTGCACTTGATGATCACTGTAAACTTTATTCAAACTCAAACCGTTCTTGTTTGTATTCACCACATTTATTTAGTAAAAACTCTTCTAAACTGTCCTTGGTAACCATTTTTCATATTTGAATTAAGTATTCAATTGTATTTACCACTTTTTATAAATTAATTATGCAGAAATAACAAAAACCGTCCATCAAAACAGTGACACGTGCCGAAAGATGATGCATTGTTTAAAATAGGCACGCAGATATGAATTACCATGACATAGGAACAGAGGTCAATAAATCAAAATGGCGAGCATGCAACTGCTCGCGTACAAATTGTAATCTAGAGTTTAGCGCGCTTATTCCGATACATACACGATTAGTCCGTATGCGTAATGGCGCTGTACATTATGGAACAAGATATACTTCTACCTTACTACGAAGTATACGCAAGTATTTGCGTACTGCAAATTACGCTTAATTTAATAAGACTTTTTAATACTAGAGAGCCCTGTACCTATTAAAGTATGAAGAAATGTTTATTGAATCAAAATTTCATGCGTAAAACTTAAGCAATAAAATTAACATCAACCAATTAAAAATAATTCAATACAATAGTAAGTAATATTTAACTGTTAATTTTATCTGTTAAATAAATTAACAAATAACTTTTAACAAATAAATAAATTTAACCATTAACGCCATGTCTAGAATGGATGTTCCCTCAATCGATTGTTTGATTCGATCACAAAATAGAAAATTGAATAATCTAATGGTGCCAATCACATACTTAATAACTGCAGTCGTAACGTAAGTAGTGGCGCACAGACCGCAAGCCCGCCGCACCTAACTACTTATTTAGCAGTACGCAATGGGTTCGCTGCGCTACCAATTAGTAGTTAGACTTGACACGGTAACCGTGTCAGTCATTGTCGCCCACCGCACGCCATCGATAACAATCGATGTTAGTTGATTGTTATCGAATTTTATCGATTAAACTGAAGAATCGACTAATTCGATTAGTTTTAGTAATAATCGCCCATCGTGATTACGGACTAAACTAGACTAAATAGCTGTATTATTGACACCTTCCTTCTTTCACAAGGTTGTAGCTTTTTTCATTTTATAGACACTATTAGTCGCGGCACGTAAGTCTAGCGCTGAACGAAACATGAAGGGGATAGCTGCGCATGGTAACGGTCGCGCTCGCTGTTTAATAAATTTATAGTATTTAGCTATTAATTAATTAAGGTATATTATTTTATTGTAATGAGTGTGAGTGTAAGCGTTTGCAATTAATATCTCTGTTATAATCACACATTTGATTTGTTTAAAGAATCAGTTCATTCATTCGATTCTCTTTTTTTTTAAAACAATGCAAGTCATACGCCATTAACCGGGCCTGTTTTCTCAAAACAGTATTTCTCCAAGGCATATTCACTATTAAAGTTAAAAAAAAATTAAAAAAAAAACAAATTCACAAACTCACACTTAACAAAAAACAACAACAAAAATTAATAGTAATAACAATACAATTCAAAACGCGACTGTACACTGGAAGTGCGCGGTATGTCGTATCAGTACAGGGGACGAAATGCGACTGGAGAGTCCACAGATTACTTTAATCAGCGGGTGCGAACGATACGCACGCCCGACCTACGACCCGCTAACTACCCCATGATACCTTAGTTTCGAACTATGCGAAATTTAGGTCACTGCTAGACTTACGTGCCGTTACTTATACAACTGATTTACCACTTGCGAAATATGTGTATACCGTTTTCTATAAATTCATGCAGTCTATGGCTATGTAATTTTAAGGATTATGAACATTTCGTTCAGTTTTTGATGTGTAACCATAGAATTATTATTAGAACTAGAAGGCTTACTTTGCAATAAGTACGGCCCAAAAAGAGAGTTACTAATAAGGAACGCTGTCTCTTTCCAAGTGGGTGCCCATAATTTAAAATAGTTAAGGACAAAATAGGAGCTTTAGGTACCCAGATAAATAAATAACTATATTTTTATCTGATACGTTATATCTGACTACGAAAAGAAGAGTGTATTGAAATTAGCATATTTTTTTTCCTTTTTATAAGCCAGATCTTGACCACAATCCCACTTGATTCTAAGTGACATTCAGCCTTAGATGGTAAATCGCACTTAGCGTAGCAAAAGCCTATTCACTCTTGCCTTGAAGACGCCCAGATTGTATTCAGATGGAAAGATAGAATGTATGTGTGCATAAGTCTCTACCGACAGAAGAAAGCTATCTTCAAAATAAAAAAATTTACATTTTTTTTATAGAAGGGGGGGCAAACGAGTATGCGGCTCACCTGATGATAAGTGACTACCGCCGCCCATGAACAACCGCAACACCAGGGCAATTACAGATGTGTTGCCAGCCTTTTAGAAAGGTCTTTTCTTCTTCTTCTTAAAGTGCCATCTTCTTTCGAAGGTCGGCGATCATTAAGGCAACTTGAATCTTTGATGCCGCGGCTCTGAATAAGGAACGGGTGCTCTTTCCAAACCATTGGCGTAGGTTTTTAAGCCAAGATGTTCTTCTTCGACCCACACTTCGTTTTCCTTGGATCTTGCCCTGTATGATGAGTTGTAGTAAATCGTATTTTCGGTTTCTCATTATGTGGCCGAGATATTCAAGCTTTCTTTTCTTTACTAAATATACAACTTCTGGGTTTTCCTTTATGCGTCTTAGCACGCTTACGTTCTTTATTTTGTCTCTCCATGATATCCTTAACATTCTTCTGTATACCCACATTTCGAAGGCTTCAGTCTTTTTACAGCTCGATTCTGTGAGGGTCCATGCTTCAACGCCATACAAAAGAATGGAGAAAACATAACATCGTGCTAATCGTACTCGTATCTGGATGTTCAGCTTTTTATTGCACAGAAGTGACTTTAGCTTAAAGAAAGTATTACGGGCTTGTTCTATGCGGCACCTTATTTCAAGACTGTGGTCTCCCGTATCATCAACCCAGCATCCCAAATATTTGTATTTGCTAACTTTTTGTAGAGGCTGTCCATTACATAGTAGAGAAGGGTTAGCAGGTAGTGTTTTACAAACTGTCATATATTTGGTTTTCCTGGTGTTGATACTGAGGCTATACGCTGAACTAACAGATTGAATGTTATCTATAAGGATCTGAAGTTCTTCCATTGTAGATGAAATAAGTACAGTGTCATCGGCAAGCTCTTTTCTAGAAGGTCCCTAAGTCGTATTGGTCCGGAAAAATCGCCGGTGGTAAACAATTCCACAGAGAAGTTGTACGAGGAAGAAAACTCCTAGTAAAACGTACAATCGTGGACCGCCAAGCATACAGATCGTGAGGATGGTATCGTGAATTTTGACGCGATGTGCGTTCGTGAAATTTGGCGGCTGGAATTAATCCGAACAATTCCTCAGAGCACTCCTCGTGGTAAATTCGATACAAAATGCAAAGGGATGCAACATCCCTACGCAGTGCGAGTGTATCGAGCCGATCAGAAAGAACTCGGTCGTCAAAGATTCGAACTGCTCTGCCCTGGATGCGGTCAAGTGGAAGGAGCTGGCACTGGGGTGCCCTGGCCCAGAGATGAGAACAGTATCCCATGTGAGGCCGAACTTGCGCTTTGTAAAGTTGCAAGCGAAGTGCCGGCATGAAATACTATCTCGCTTTGCTGAGCAAGTCAAGCTATTTAGAGGCCAATTTGGCCTTCCCTTCCAAGTGACCACGAAACTGCACACTATTCGATATGTCGACTCCGAGGATTCTAATGCTAGCTGCGGCAGAAACATATAACATGCGTCTATGAGTGTATATTACTAGCACCACCACAGAACACTTTACCGAAAGAAGAACGCCAACTTCGTATTAAAAATAAAAATATTGGTAAATCCAATTGAGCATGCCTTCGCATTAAAAATAACGTATAGCATGATTATACGGAATTTTTTAAAGTAGGTTAAATACATTTCGACAGCACTATCGGCTTCAACACCCTCGAAAACCATGAAAATGACACCCATGATGAAAAAATTGGTACCTACTTCAGCCGCCATCTTGGATTTACATTTCGACAGCACTATCGGCTTCAACACTCTCGAAACCCATGGAAATGACCCCATGATGAAAAAATTTAAACCTATTGCAGCCGCCACCTTGGATTTACATTTCCACAGCACAATCTGCTTCAGCACCCTCCAAACCAATGAAAATGACACCCAGGATGAAAAAATTGATATCTATTGCAGCCGCCATCTTGGATTTACATTTGGACAAACCTATCAGCTCCAACTCTCTCGAAAACCATGAAAATGACACCCACGATGAAAAAATTGATATCTATTGCAGCCGCCATCTTGGATTTACATTTCGACAGCACTAACGGCTTCAACACCCTTGAAAACCATGAAAATGATACCCATGATGAAAAACTTGATACCTATTGCAGCCGCCAACTTGGATTTACATTTCCGCAGCACTATCGGTTTCAGCACCTTCGAAAACCATGAAAATTATACCCATGATGAAAAAATTGATATCTATTGCAGCCGCCAGGTTGGATTTACATTTCGACAGCACTATCGGCTTCAACTCTCTCGAAAATCATGAAAATGACACCCATGATCAAAAAATTGAGATCTTTTGCAGCCGCCATCTTGGATTTACATTTCGACAGCACTGTCGGCTTCAACACCCTTGAAAACCATAAAAATGACACCCATGATGAAAAAATTAGTACCTACTTCAGCCGCCATCTTGGATTTACATTTCGACAGCACTTTCGGCTTCAGCACCCTCGAAAACCACAAAAATGACACCCATGATGAAAAAATTGATATCTATTGCAGCCGCCATCTTGGATTTACATTTGGACAACCCTATCAGCTTCAACTCTCTCGAAAACCATGAAAATGACACCCATGATGAAAAAATTGATATCTATTGCAGCGGCCATCTTGGATTTACATTTCGACATGACTAACGGCTTCAACACCCTTATAAACCATGAAAATGACACCCATGATGAAAAACTTGATACCTATTGCAGCCGCCACCTTGGATTTACATTTCCGCAGCACTATCGGTTTCAGCACCCTCGAAAACCATGAAAATTATACCCATGATTAAAAAAATTGATATCTATTGCAGCCGCCATCTTGGATTTACATTTCGACAGCACTGTCGGCTTCAACACCTTGAAAACTATAAAAATGACACCCATGATGAAAAAAATTGGTATCTACTTAAGCCGCCATCTTGGATTTACATTTCGACAGCACTATCGGCTGCAACACCCTCGAAAACCATGAAAATGACACCCATGATGAAAAAATTGATATCTATTGCAGCCGCCATCTTGGATTTACATTTGGACAACCCTATCGGCTTCGACTCTCTCGAAACCATGAAAATGACACCCATGATGAAAAAATTGATATCTATTGCAGCCGCCATCTTGGATTTACATTTCGACATGACTAACGGCTTCAACACCCTTGAAAACCATGAAAATGACACCCATGATGAAAAACTTGATACCTATTGCAGCCGCCACCTTGGATTTACATTTCCGCAGCACTATCGGTTTCAGCACCCTCGAAAACCATGAAAATTATACCCATGATGAAAAAATTGATATCTATTGCAGCCGCCAGGTTAGATTTACATTTCGACAGCACTATCGGCTTCAACTCTCTCGAAAATCATGAAAATGACACCCATGATCAAAAAATTGAGATCTTTTGCAGCCGTCATCTTGGATTTACATTTCGACAGCACTGTCAGCTTCAACACCCTTGAAAACCATAAAAATGACACCCATGATGAAAAAATTGGTACCTACTTCAGCCGCCATCTTGGATTTACATTTCGACAGCACTTTCGGCTTCAGCACCCTCGAAAACCATGAAAATGACACCCATGATGATAAAATTGATATCTATTGCAGCCGCCATCTTGGATTTACATTTCGACAGCACTAACGGCTTCAACACCCCTGAAAACCATGAAAATGATACCCATGATGAAAAACTTGATACCTATTGCAGCCGCCACCTTGGATTTACATTTCCGCAGCACTATCGGTTTCAGCACCCTCGAAAACCATGAAAATTTTACCCATGATGAAAAAATTGATATCTATTGCAGCCGCCAGGTTGGATTTACATTTCGACAGCACTATCGGCTTCAACTCTCTCGAAAATCATGAAAATGACACCCATTATCAAAAAATTGAGATCTTTTGCAGCCGCCATATTGGATTTACATTTCGACAGCACTGTCGGCTTCAACACCCTTGAAAACCATAAAAATGACACCCATGATGAAAAAATTGGTACCTACTTCAGCCGCCATCTTGGATTTACATTTCGACAGCACTATCGGCTGCAACACCCTCGAAAACCATTAAAATGACACCCATGATGAAAAAATTGATATCTATTGCAGCCGCCATCTTGGATTTACATTTGGACAACCCTATCGGCTTCGACTCTCTCGAAAACCATGAAAATGACACCCATGATGAAAAAATTGATATCTATTGCAGCCGCCATCTTGGATTTACATTTCGACATGACTAACGGCTTCAACACCCTTGAAAACCGTGAAAATGACACCCATGATGAAAAAATTGATATCTATTGCAGCCGCCATCTTGGATTAACATTTGGACAAACCTATCAGCTCCAACTCTCTCGAAAACCATGAAAATGACACCCATGATGAAAAAATTAATATCTATTGCAGCCGCCATCTTGGATTTACATTTCGACAGCACTAACGGCTTCAACACCCTTGAAAACCATGAAAATGACACCCATGATGAAAAACTTGATACCTATTGCAGCCGCCACCTTGGATTTACATTTCCGCAGCACTATCGGCTTCAGCACCCTCAAAAACCATGAAAATTATACCCATGATGAAAAAATTGATATCTATTGCAGCCGCCAGGTTGGATTTACATTTCCACAGCACTTTCGGCTTCAACACCCTCGAAAACCATGAAAATGACACCCATGATGAAAATCTTGAAATCTATTGCAGCCGCCATCTTGGATTTACATTTCAACAACCCTATCGGCTTCACCTCTCTCGAAAACTATGAAAATGACACCCATGATAAAAAAAATTGGTACCTACCTCAGCCCCCATCTTGGATTTACATTTCGACATCACTATTGGCTTCAACTCTCTCGAAAATCATGAAAATGACACCCATGATGAAAAAATTGAGATCTTTTGCAGCCGCCATCTTGGATTTACATTTCGACAGCACTATCGGCTTCAACATCCTTGAAAACCATAAAAATGACACCCATGATGAAAAAATTGGTACCTACTTCAGCCGCCATCTTGGATTTACATTTCGTCAGCACTATCGGCTTCAACACCCTCGAAACCAATGAAAATGACACCCATGATGAAAAAATTTATACCTATTGCAGCCTCCACCTTGGATTTACATGTCCACAGCACTATCGGCTTCAGCACCCTCGAAAACCATGAAAATTTCACACATGACAAAAAATTGATACTACTTACTTTTAGTACGTATTACTATTATTTATTCGGTGCTTTTAAAATATTGTAATAAAAAAATCTTTTATTATTATTATAATCAAGTATTTAAGGAATTTGGTTATTCGAATATTGTGTATTTGTACAGCGATCTTTTTGAGCCGCTGCAAACAACCGTAATAACACAGACAGGGGCGTAGCTACCGCCGTATCAGCCGTATCGATGATACGGGGCCCCCGGGCTACAGGGGCCCCGAACGTGTGTAACCAAAAATTCCAAGGACTTCTACGGGACAGGAAAGGCTATCACTATTATCTATAGAAGCAAAGAATTAAAAGAACTAAAACGTCTTCAGCTATGAATGCCACCGAATCGTCTTCAGCTATGAATGCCGCCGAATCGTCTTCAGCTATGTTAGTATTGTTTGGCTAGCTTAGTTCCTAGAAGTATTAATTGTAAGTAATAACTTATAATCAATATATAATAATTTTAATTCAATGAGGGCTAATAATCTTCCACTCACCAGATGTCGCTACTAGCGACTGAGGTAAAGTTTTTTGTTACACAGTGTCATTTAATTGAGAAATTACGTTTAAATAATAGTTTATCATTGTCTAGAATATTATATTAATATATAACACAATGCGTCAGTGGTTTCATTTTTAATTTTTTGCACATTATAACTCTTTTTTTTTTAAAGTCGCATTTTAGTTATATTTATAGTTTGGTTTATTCATTTCTAAGAATAGAATAGAATAGAATAGAATAGAATAGAATAGAATAATTTTTTATTCAATATAGATCACATGTGTAATACTTATTGAAAGTCATTTTTTACTTTACCACTGGTTCGAAAAAAAAAACCTCTGTCCTGGGAAGAACCAGCAAGAAACCCAGCGGGACTTTTTTTAAAGCAAATTTTACAATAATGGTTGTACTAACTATATAAGTACAAAATTTATTTTAGAAACAGCTTGGAAGCGATCACCTCATTCCCAGGGGTTATTATCAACCATGTATTCATTTATACTATAATAACCCTTTTTATACAGTTTCAACTTAACAAAACATTTAAACTTGCTAATGGAGAGAGCCTGTACACTTTCCGGGACCTTGTTGTAATAGCGTATACATTGCCCCAAGAATGAATTACTGACTCTGTGGAGTCGAGAAACTGGTATCACTAGCTTGTGTTTGTTCCTAGTGTTTACAGAATGCACATCACTTTTTTTACTAAAACTACCTTTGTTTTTGTGAACATACATTAAATTTTCGTAAATATACTGAGAGGCCAAAGTTAATATATTTATTTCTTTAAATTTATCTCTAAGAGACTCTCTCAGTTTTAGGTTGTAAATAGCTCTAATGGCCCTCTTCTGTAAAACAAAAATAG
This sequence comes from Parnassius glacialis, assembly GCA_033319125.1. Taxonomy (NCBI): domain Eukaryota; kingdom Metazoa; phylum Arthropoda; class Insecta; order Lepidoptera; family Papilionidae; genus Parnassius; species Parnassius glacialis. Next base: position 43,927,980 of record JAVANC010000010.1, read on the forward strand.
TTTCTGAATCAGCCGCATGGCCCCATAGCAAAATCCCATAAGACATTATGCTATGGAAATAACTGAAATAAACTAATCTAGCTGTCTCGACACTAGTGAGACCTCTAATCTTTTTTACAGCATAGGCTGCAGAACTTAGTCTGCTTGCTAGTTTGGATATATGGGGGCCCCACTGAAGCTTTGCGTCGAGAGTGATGCCAAGAAAAACAGTGGATTCAACAGGGCTCAGTTCTTCCCCATTTAAAAACACATTGGTACTCAGATTTCTAACATTCGTTGTTGTAAATTTGTAATTTGTAAATTTGTAATGTAATTAATATAAAATATAACTAATAATACAGAAAGAAACCTTAAAAATTAAATTTTCCTAAGAAATTATCGTCCCCGCTATGAAATCTGTCAAATATTTTACCTCATTCGAAAGTGGCGCCGCCCTGGTGGCAGAAAAAGTCATTCAAGTGTTTTTGTTCCTTTTATGAAATCTTCATTTATTTATTTATTCGTATGGCATTCTTACAATCGTTCACAATAAATTTAAATTAAAATCATAATTATATACTTATTCTATCTTTTAATTGCTGAATCCATGGGATAGCGTCGTTTTCGAGAGAGAACAGGTCTGTTGGGTAGCCGTGGTAACTTGTGAGTGGGCAGTCTCTAGCTATATGCTCAACATCCTGGACAGCAGCTCCACACTCATACCCCGGTGATTCCCTCCACCCGCACATAGACATGAAGGCATTGCTTCGGCTGCATCCGGTTCGTACCCTATTCAGTTTACACCATTCCCTTCTTGGGAGCGCATAACCAGCAGGTTTAAGTGTAGGGTTGATGCTATCAGGGGGTTTTGCGTTCCATCCTGCAGCCACTCAGCAGATGTGTTAAATCCGCCGGACACGAGTTCACATGCGGTCTGGTATGGTGGGTGACGTGACTTCAGACGATGGGGTGGCGGATCAGTAAACTCCGCGTGAGCTGGCAGGTTGGGATTTCCGTAGATCTTATGGAACTCTCGTAGTAGTATTTGTTGTCTTCTCAAATGGGGTGGGCTTACATGGCTTAGCACGGGGAGCCATTGGAGGGGGGTACATTTTAAGGTTCCAGATATGCATCTCATGGTCTGGTTCAGCTGGGTGTCCACATGCAGCACATGTGTACTATTTGACCATACCGGTGCACAGTACTCTGCTGTTGAGTACACAAAACTGAGACCGGTTATACGCAGCACATCAGCGCTGGCCCCTCAAGTGGTGCCCGCTTTTTGGATAATTTGTCCATGTGCGGAGCGTACGTGAGACTCCGATCGAGAGTCACGCCCAGGTATCTCGGAGTGGGGTTGTAGTGCAACATGGCTCCAGCAAACTCAACAGTGGGCTCGTATTTTGCCATTTGGTTAGCCAAATGAAACGCATTTACTTCGGTTTTGGCAGTGTTTGGTACTAGTCCCCATTTCCTAAAGTATTTTGCTAGTATGCTTACGTCCTCATTAAGGATATCTTCGGATGTTTTGAAGGTTTCGTGTTGGAAAGCTAGTGCTATGTCATCAGCATACATAAATTTACGACTCTGCGTTTCAGGTATATCATGTAAGTAAAGATTGAAGAGCAGCGGAGCCAAATCTGAACCCTGTGGTAATCCATTGTTCAGCTTTTTGGCACGACTTTCACTGTCGCCAAGGAAAACCATGAACTCACGGTTGCTAAGCATGCTATTTAACAGCCCCACCATTTCTCCGCATGGTACCGCTTTCATGACCTTAAAGACCAATCCTTGCCGCCAAACTATGTCGTATGCCGCTGACAGGTCTATTAAAACAGCAACCGTCTTTAGTTTCTTTTGAAACCCTGCTTCAATGTGGGTTGTGAAGGACAACACCTGGTCGGTACAGTTGCGGCCACAACGGAAGCCAGCTTGTTCCACTGGAATCACCTTATAAACGAAAGGGCATAATGTGGTTGTAGATTAATCTCTCCAGAAGTTTGTAGACACAACTCAGAAGGGCGATAGGGCGGTAGCTCTTAGGATCGTCTGCGGTTTTTTGGCGTTTCAGCATAGCAATAATCTTCAATCTATTGAAGTTGCGAGGCAATTTGTTACGTAACAGGATATCTGAAAAGAACTCTTTCAGCCATTTCCTGCATTTCGGGCCCAGGTGCTTTAGAAACTCTTTGTAGACTCCATCAAAACCAGTAGCTTTATTAGGGGGCAATAGTTTCAAGGTGCGATCAGTTTCATCTTGGGAGAATTCTTGTGACAGTGTGGTAGTCAATTGGTAGCGACGCCTTGAGCTGTTTAGCGCACTGTCGTGTCGCCCGGGTATCATCTTTCCTGCTTTTAACTCGGGACACCTCAACTATTCTGTTTGCAATCGCATTGGCTAGTGAAGCAGATCCGCCACGGCAGTTTGTTCCAGTCTTGCCCGCCAACCCATTGAGCACCCTCCAAGCTTTCCTGCTGGAAGTCTTAAAATCCATTGACTCCACGGTATTGAGCCACCTATTTCGACGCCCTTTGTCCAGAGATTTCAGAAGGTCATCACCTATTTCATAGTTACCCGTGCGCGTGTACTCATCAAATAGTTTTTAGCAAGGGATGTACGCCTTGCGGTCTTGCGGTCATCGGGGAATGCTCTTTTTTGCTTTTGTTAAGTTTAGTGAATCTCTTGTAGTTTTCGGCACAGGGAGGTATCCATCTGATTGCAGCATCCATGTCAGCGCTAAATTTGGATCAGTCTGCTTTGTGGAAATGCCATCGAGGCAAAAGCACGGAGTTTGTTAAGGGGATCTTAATACCAACATCCACAAGCACCGGTCGGTGCTGGCTGTTCAAGAAGTCTGAGAGAATTCTTCGTGTGGTTTGTAATTTTTTTTATAGGATAAGGGTGACAAACGAGCACACAGTCCACCTGATGGGAAGTGGTTGCTGCGGCCCATAGACATCTACATCTATCTTCCATCACAAATCAAAATGCAGATGCGTTGTCACCCGTGAGGACTAAGATGGAATGCCTCATTTCCAGTAAAAAGGGCCTCCGGCCACCTGCACTCACCAAGCGAAACGCAGAGGTAAACCTCTACTTCACGCTGGTATTCTGTGAGTACCACGACCTCACAGAATACCAGCGTGAAGTAGAGGCACCCCGGTTCGAGCCGGCCCATCCGTGTGACAGCAAAAGCTGCCGCGTGGCTCTACCACTGTTAAAGATGTTGTAATGGGGTTCGATTGATGTCACAAGTAGTAAACGTTAAATCTGGATTATAATCCCGTTTCCATCTTCCTGACCTGAACGATCCTCTATCCTTGGCATTAAATACCAGGTGTTGGTTGTTGTTCTCTGCCCATTGCACGAGGTGTTCACCATTTGCATTATCATTTGTTATATCGCCAGGTCGTGTGATGACTATTGAAGTCGCCGGCATATAGGCATGGGTGTGAAAAAGCGAGGAGGTTGGTAGTCCATGAAAAGTTCGGTGGTTTGTATACGTTTACAATGGTAAGGTTATTGATCTTTATTGCAGAGGCAAATACATCCGGACCCCAAGGCAAGTCTCCGCAGCGACATTTAATAATACCGTCTTTAACATAAGTGGCGATGCCATATTACGCGTGGTTAATTGAATGAGCAAGGTAGTATCCCGGGATAGCACCACGTTTATATAGATCCTGTTCATCTCTAGCGTGAGTTTCTTGTAAAAGGAGTACGTCTATGTCATTTTCTAATAGAATCTTACTTACTACTTCGCATTTAGCTTGACTAATACTTTCTATATTAAGATGGCAGATTCGGGTAATAGGTCCAATATCTCTAGTCCGGTGGCTCTCCGAGGAGAACTGATCGCATTGAGGCATTTCAAGTGGGTAATCAAATGAAACAATATTCTTTGAACAACTGTGATAGTGCTGTGAGGTTGCAAGATTATAGCGCAACAGTACAGCAGCCAGTAGTTTGTTGATCGTTTAGCGCCACCCAGGGGACACGTGTAAGGTGTGGGCGGCAATTCCTGCGGACGTGAACAACTTCATCCCCCTACTCTTCATGGGGGCCCCCCAACAAATTTTGATACAGGGCCCATCTAAGGCACGCTACGCCACTGAACACAGAGTACTTTTTTATATAGGAAACGTAATAATGTCCACTCACGACGGCGACTGACGGCGAACTGCTACAAAACTGCTACATATACAGTAATCTATGGCGAACTGAGTTAGTGAGTAAACTACTCTGTGGCTGTAGCTCCCCATTTACAGATATAATTTTATACAAGGCTACCAAATCGACGAAAATTTCGCCATTTTGGAGCCGAAAAAAATAAATTATAGCTAAACAAAACAAAATTACACTGCCATTTACATTCAGTGGCTTCCCACATGATAGATGAAGAGATTAAAAAATAAATTGAGTTAAACAATTGATATTTTCAAAAGTTAGAGTGTTTACAAGCCTTGGGGACATGATAAATTCACACCATAAGCCACTAAAACCCCTTTTTTATTTAAAAATAGCAATTAATCGATTTAAAAAAAATATTATTAAGTTTAACAATAATTTATCTTTCTAATAATGTGCTTTTTATATCATTTATATGTATAATATGATTGCTGGATACGATTTCATGCGACAAAATGTTGGAATCTTGATTTTTAGGCGTTAGTGGAACATACCCACGCGCTTTGCGCTCGGCATGCAATAAGTCCTGTTGCTGGACAGAAATTCGACGATCTCTTTAAAAAATATCTATCTGTGCCCTTATAATTCGTTCCGCAATCAGACCGGATCAGGTCCGGCAAACCGCGACGCGATGCGAAGCGGCCCAGCGTGGCCACAAAGGCTTCAGTGATGAGGGCACTTACAAGTTCTAAGTGAACGGCCTTATTGGCGAGGCACACGAAAACGCACAGATAGGCCTTATGTGTACGCGCGTTACGAAAGTTGGAGGACTTGACGAGGAAGGGGCCAGCAAAGTCTGTTCCGACTCCAACGAATGGTCGGATAGCCCTGACGCGGTCGGGTGGTAAGTCACCCATCATAGGCTGCGATATGGTGGCCTTCAGTTTATAACAAGGTATGCACTTAAAGAGGACGCTCCGAATGGTGCGTCGGCCAGCCAATATCCAAAACTCCCGCTGCAAAATAGCCGAAAGAGCGTTACACCCAGCGTGGGCATTCTTAACATGATGGTGAGTTACCAGCAACCGAACAAAGGCGCCGTCCTTAGGGAGCAGTAACGGTTGTCGAGCCCCATACGGCAGTTGAGAATTTTTCAAACTTCCGCCAACGCGCAGCATCCCAGCGTCGTCCAGGAAGAGGTTCAGACGGGCCAGAGCGCCCTTGACAACGGAGCCCCGCTTCAAGGTTTCAATCACGGGTTGAAAATGCTCCGCTTGGACCATACGGGTCCAATGCAACAGTTTTGAACAGTGGTAGAGCCACGCGGCAGAATTGCTGTAGCACGGATGGGCCGGCTCGAACCGGGGTGGTACCACGACCTCACAGAATACCAGCGTGAAGTAGAGGTATACCTCTGCGTTTCGCTTGGTGAGTGCAGGTGGCCGGAGGCCCTTTTTACTGGAAATGAGGCATTCCATCTTAGTCCTCACGGGTGACAACGCATTTGCATTTTGATTCGAAAACGAGGATAGGTGTAGATGTCTATGGGCCGCAGCAACCACTTACCATCAGGTGGACTGTGTGCTCGTTTGTCACCCTTATCTTATAAAAAAAAATCAAAGCTTCGCGACGTTCGCTAGGGGACAAAACGGAATCAGAGATTCGGTTGGACGGGTCTCTCCAATTGCGGACAAATCGACGCAACCAAGCAGTCACTCCTAAGAGCTTATCGAGATAGCTGTACCGTTCTAGCAAGGAGAAATCCCGAGTGAGCTTATCCTTGCCCATTCCTACTCGAGCTCGCAGGCCAGGCAATTCAATCGGTTCGGAGTATTTATTCTGGGGCCAGAATGACTGAGACTCCGTCAACCAACTGGGACCCCACCACAGCGGGTGGTCAACCAAAGAGGGGGTTTCACAGCCGCGAGAAGTGTAGTCTGTGGGATTCAACTCCCCTGGGACATGTCTCCGGTTTAGAGACGTCCCAGAATTCTGGATTTGAGACACGCGGTTCGCCACAAAGACCTCAAGATTGTGAGGTGCAGCTCTGAGCCAACAAAGTACTATTTCACTGTCCAACCAAGCGTAGACGTCCGTAATGTCGATTACAGACTTCAAAGACGAGTGAACGTGGTTGAGGAGTCGCGTGAGAAGAGCGGCTCCGGACAGTTTCAATTTAGGGATAGTTAAGCGGGACCTAATTGGAGCAACTTTGCTTTTAGCAAGTACGAGATGGACGGAAGTATGGCCAGAAGAGCTCACAGTCCGCAAATATATGACAGCAGCATAGCCTTTCTCGTTTCTCGTGGGAGTAATTTATTTTAAGCAGCACTGTATAACCCTCTTTTAAATCTGCATCATATCGACAGGTGTTTCGATTTACTTTCTTGAATTTAATATCAACAGTCGTATCACAACCACGCTATCGTGTTCGGTTGAGTCTTGATGTACTGTTCTTATTGAAAGAAGAGTACTGTCATGTAAATACTTTACGAAAAGCAAGTTTTTTTAACTGAGGGAATGTTAAACGTACAAACCAATTCGTGTTTGAGAAAATAGAAAAAATTTCAATAAACACCTTACAAAATCCAGAGTAGTCTTCATAACATTCTCCCAACTTGCACTTGATGATCACTGTAAACTTTATTCAAACTCAAACCGTTCTTGTTTGTATTCACCACATTTATTTAGTAAAAACTCTTCTAAACTGTCCTTGGTAACCATTTTTCATATTTGAATTAAGTATTCAATTGTATTTACCACTTTTTATAAATTAATTATGCAGAAATAACAAAAACCGTCCATCAAAACAGTGACACGTGCCGAAAGATGATGCATTGTTTAAAATAGGCACGCAGATATGAATTACCATGACATAGGAACAGAGGTCAATAAATCAAAATGGCGAGCATGCAACTGCTCGCGTACAAATTGTAATCTAGAGTTTAGCGCGCTTATTCCGATACATACACGATTAGTCCGTATGCGTAATGGCGCTGTACATTATGGAACAAGATATACTTCTACCTTACTACGAAGTATACGCAAGTATTTGCGTACTGCAAATTACGCTTAATTTAATAAGACTTTTTAATACTAGAGAGCCCTGTACCTATTAAAGTATGAAGAAATGTTTATTGAATCAAAATTTCATGCGTAAAACTTAAGCAATAAAATTAACATCAACCACTTAAAAATAATTCAATACAATAGTAAGTAATATTTAACTGTTAATTTTATCTGTTAAATAAATTAACAAATAACTTTTAACAAATAAATAAATTTAACCATTAACGCCATGTCTAGAATGGATGTTCCCTCAATCGATGGTTTGATTCGATCACAAAATAGAAAATTGAATAATCTAATGGTGCCAATCACATACTTAATAACTGCAGTCGTAACGTAAGTAGTGGCGCACAGACCGCAAGCCCGCCGCACCTAACTACTTATTTAGCAGTACGCAATGGGTTCGCTGCGCTACCAATTAGTAGTTAGACTTGACACACAGGTAACCGTGTCAGTCATTGTCGCCCACCGCACGCCATCGATAACAATCGATGTTAGTTGATTGTTATCGAATTTTATCGATTAAACTGAAGAATCGACTAATTCGATTAGTTTTAGTAATAATCGCCCATCGTGATTACGGACTAAACTAGACTAAATAGCTGTATTATTGACACCTTCCTTCTTTCACAAGGTTGTAGCTTTTTTCATTTTATAGACACTATTAGTCGCGGCACGTAAGTCTAGCGCTGAACGAAACATGAAGGGGATAGCTGCGCATGGTAACGGTCGCGCTCGCTGTTTAATAAATTTATAGTATTTAGCTATTAATTAATTAAGGTATATTATTTTATTGTAATGAGTGTGAGTGTAAGCGTTTGCAATTAATATCTCTGTTATAATCACACATTTGATTTGTTTAAAGAATCAGTTAATTCATTCGAATCTCATTTTTTTTTTTAAAACAATGCAAGTCATACGCCATTAACCGGGCCTGTTTTCTCAAAACAGTATTTCTCCAAGGCATATTCACTATTAAAGTTACAAAAAAAATTAATAAAAAAACAAATTCACAAACTCAAACTTAACAAAAAACAACAACAAAAATTAATAGTAATAACAATACAATTCAAAACGCGACTGTACACTGGAAGTGCGCGGTATGTCGTATCAGTACAGGGGACGAAATGCGACTGGAGAGTCCACAGATTACTTTAATCAGCGGGTGCGAACGATACGCACGCCCGACCCACGACCCGCTAACTACCCCATGATACCTTAGTTTCGAACTATGCGAAATTTAGGTCACTGCTAGACTTACGTGCCGTTACTTATACAACTGATTTACCACTTGCGAAATATGTGTATACCGTTTTCTATAAATTCATGCAGTCTATGGCTATGTAATTTTAAGGATTATGAACATTTCGTTCAGTTTTTGATGTGTAACCATAGAATTATTATTAGAACTAGAAGGCTTACTTTGCAATAAGTACGGCCCAAAAAGAGAGTTACTAATAAGGAACGCTGTCTCTTTCCAAGTGGGTGCCCATAATTTAAAATAGTTAAGGACAAAAAAGAAGCTTTAGGTACCCAGATAAATAAATAACTATATTTTTATCTGATACGTTATATCTGACTACGAAAAGAAGAGTGTATTGAAATTAGCATATTTTTTTTCCTTTTTATAAGCCAGATCTTGACCACAATCCCACTTGATTCTAAGTGACATTCAGCCTTAGATGGTAAATCGCACTTAGCGTAGCAAAAGCCTATTCACTCTTGCCTTGAAGACGCCCAGATTGTATTCAGATGGAAAGATAGAATGTATGTGTGCATAAGTCTCTACCGACAGAAGAAAGCTATCTTCAAAATAAAAAAATTTACATTTTTTTTATAGAAGGGGGGGCAAACGAGTATGCGGCTCACCTGATGATAAGTGACTACCGCCGCCCATGAACAACCGCAACACCAGGGCAATTACAGATGTGTTGCCAGCCTTTTAGAAAGGTCTTTTCTTCTTCTTCTTAAAGTGCCATCTTCTTTCGAAGGTCGGCGATCATTAAGGCAACTTGAATCTTTGATGCCGCGGCTCTGAATAAGGAACGGGTGCTCTTTCCAAACCATTGGCGTAGGTTTTTAAGCCAAGATGTTCTTCTTCGACCCATACTTCGTTTTCCTTGGATCTTGCCCTGTATGATGAGTTGTAGTAAATCGTATTTTCGGTTTCTCATTATGTGGCCGAGATATTCAAGCTTCCTTTTGTTTACTAAATATACAACTTCTGGGTTTTTCTTTATGCGTCTTAGCACGGTTACGTTCTTTATTTTGTCTCTCCATGATATCCTTAACATTCTTCTGTATACCCACATTTCGAAGGCTTCAGTCTTTTTACAGCTCGATTCTGTGAGGGTCCATGCTTCAACGCCATACAAAAGAATGGAGAAAACATAACATCGTGCTAATCGTACTCGTATCTGGATGTTCAGCTTTTTATTGCACAGAAGTGACTTTAGCTTAAAGAAAGTATTACGGGCTTGTTCTATGCGGCACCTTATTTCAAGACTGTGGTCTCCCGTATCATCAACCCAGCATCCCAAATATTTGTATTTGCTAACTTTTTGTAGAGGCTGTCCATTACATAGTAGAGAAGGGTTAGCAGGTAGTGTTTTACAAACTGTCATATATTTGGTTTTCCTGGTGTTGATACTGAGGCTATACGCTGAACTAACAGATTGAATGTTATCTATAAGGATCTGAAGTTCTTCCATTGTAGATGAAATAAGTACAGTGTCATCGGCAAGCTCTTTTCTAGAAGGTCCCTAAGTCGTATTGGTCCGGAAAAATCGCCGGTGGTAAACAATTCCACAGAGAAGTTGTACGAGGAAGAAAACTCCTAGTAAAACGTACAATCGTGGACCGCCAAGCATACAGATCGTGAGGATGGTATCGTGAATTTTGACGCGATGTGCGTTCGTGAAATTTGGCGGCTGGAATTAATCCGAACAATTCCTCAGAGCACTCCTCGTGGTAAATTCGATAGAAAATGCAAAGGGATGCAACATCCCTACGCAGTGCGAGTGTATCGAGCCGATCAGAAAGAACTCGGTCGTCAAAGATTCGAACTGCTCTGCCCTGGATGCGGTCAAGTGGAAGGAGCTGGCACTGGGGTGCCCTGGCCCAGAGATGAGAACAGTATCCCATGTGAGGCCGAACTTGCGCTTTGTAAAGTTGCAAGCGAAGTGCTGGCATGAAATACTATCTCGCTTTGCTGAGCAAGTCAAGCTATTTAGAGGCCAATTTGGCCTTCCCTTCCAAGTGACCACGAAACTGCACACTATTCGATATGTCGACTCCGAGGATTCTAATGCTAGCTGCGGCAGAAACATATAACATGCGTCTATGAGTGTATATTACTAGCACCACCACAGAACACTTTACCGAAAGAAGAACGCCAACTTCGTATTAAAAATAAAAATATTGGTAAATCCAATTGAGCATGCCTTCGCATTAAAAATAACGTATAGCATGATTCTAAGGAATTTTTTAAAGTAAGTTAAATACATTTCGACAGCACTATCGGCTTCAACACCCTCGAAAACCATGAAAATGACACCCATGATGAAAAAATTGGTACCTACTTCAGCCGCCATCTTGGATTTACATTTCGACAGCACTATCGGCTTCAACACTCTCGAAACCCATGGAAATAACACCCATGATGAAAAAATTTAAACCTATTGCAGCCGCCACCTTGGATTTACTTTTCCACAGCACAATCTGCTTCAGCACCCTCCAAACCAATGAAAATGACACCCAGGATGAAAAAATTGATATCTATTGCAGCCGCCATCTTGGATTTACATTTGGACAAACCTATCAGCTCCAACTCTCTCGAAAACCATGAAAATGACACCCACGATGAAAAAATTGATATCTATTGCAGCCGCCATCTTGGATTTACATTTCGACAGCACTAACGGCTTCAACACCCTTGAAAACCATGAAAATGATACCCATGATGAAAAACTTGATACCTATTGCAGCCGCCAACTTGGATTTACATTTCCGCAGCACTATCGGTTTCAGCACCTTCGAAAACCATGAAAATTATACCCATGATGAAAAAATTGATATCTATTGCAGCCGCCAGGTTGCATTTACATTTCGACAGCACTATCGGCTTCAACTCTCTCGAAAATCATGAAAATGACACCCATGATCAAAAAATTGAGATCTTTTGCTGCCTCCATCTTGGATTTACATTTCGACAGCACTGTCGGCTTCAACACCCTTGAAAACCATAAAAATGACACCCATGATGAAAAAATTAGTACCTACTTCAGCCGCCATCTTGGATTTACATTTCTACAGCACTTTCGGCTTCAGCACCCTTGAAAACCATAAAAATGACACCCATGATGAAAAAATTACTACCTACTTCAGCCGCCATCTTGGATTTACATTTCTACAGCACTTTCGGCTTCAGCACCCTTGAAAACCATAAAAATGACACCCATGATGAAAAAATTGATATCTATTGCAGCCGCCATCTTGGATTTACATTTCGACATGACTAACGGCTTCAACACCCTTGAAAACCATGAAAATGACACCCATGATGAAAAACTTGATACCTATTGCAGCCGCCACCTTGGATTTACATTTCCGCAGCACTATCGGTTTCAGCACCCTCGAAAACCATGAAAATTATACCCATGATGAAAAAATTGATATCTATTGCAGCCGCCAGGTTAGATTTACATTTCGACAGCACTATCGGCTTCAACTCTCTCGAAAATCATGAAAATGACACCCATGATCAAAAAATTGAGATCTTTTGCAGCCGTCATCTTGGATTTACATTTCGACAGCACTGTCAGCTTCAACACCCTTGAAAACCATAAAAATGACACCCATGATGAAAAAATTGGTACCTACTTCAGCCGCCATCTTGGATTTACATTTCGACAGCACTTTCGGCTTCAGCACCCTCGAAAACCATAAAAATGACACCCATGATGAAAAAATTGATATCTATTGCAGCCGCCATCTTGGATTTACATTTCGACAGCACTAACGGCTTCAACACCCCTGAAAACCATGAAAATGATACCCATGATGAAAAACTTGATACCTATTGCAGCCGCCACTTTGGATTTACATTTCCGCAGCACTATCGGTTTCAGCACCCTCGAAAACCATGAAAATTATACCCATGATGAAAAAATTGATATCTATTGCAGCCGCCAGGTTGGATTTACATTTCGACAGCACTATCGGCTTCAACTCTCTCGAAAATCATGAAAATGACACCCATGATCAAAAAATTGAGATCTTTTGCAGCCGCCATCTTGGATTTACATTTCGACAGCACTGTCGGCTTCAACACCCTTGAAAACCATAAAAATGACATCCATGATGACAAAATTGGTACCTACTTCAGCCGCCATCTTGGATTTACATTTCGACAGCACTTTCGGCTTCAGCACCCTCGAAAACCATGAAAATGACACCCATGATCAATAAATTGATATCTATTGCAGCCGCCATCTTGGATTTACATTTGGACAACCCTATCAGCTTCAACTCTCTCGAAAACTATGAAAATGACACCCATGATGAAAAACTTGATACTTATTGCAGCCGCCACCTTGGATTTACATTTCCGCAGCACTATCGGTTTCAGCACCCTCGAAAACCATGAAAATTATACCCATGATGAAAAAATCGATATCTATTGCAGCCGCCAGGTTGGATTTACATTTCGACAGCACTATCGGCTTCAACTCTCTCGGAAATCATGAAAATGACACCCATGATCAAAAAATTGAGATCTTTTGCAGCCGCCATCTTGGATTTACATTTCGACAGCACTGTCGGCTTCAACACCCTTGAAAACCATAAAAATGACACCCATGATGAAAAAATTGGTACCTACTTCAGCCGCCATCTTGGATTTACATTTCGACAGCACTTTCGGCTGCAACACCCTCGAAAACCATTAAAATGACACCCATGATGAAAAAATTGATATCTATTGCAGCCGCCATCTTGGATTTACATTTGGACAACCCTATCGGCTTCGACTCTCTCGAAAACCATGAAAATGACACCCATGATGAAAAAATTGATATCTATTGCAGCCGCCATCTTGGATTTACATTTCGACATGACTAACGGCTTCAACACCCTTGAAAACCATGAAAATGACACCCATGATGAAAAAATTGATATCTATTGCAGCCGCCATCTTGGATTAACATTTGGACAAACCTATCAGCTCCAACTCTCTCGAAAACCATGAAAATGACACCCATGATGAAAAAATTAATATCTATTGCAGCCGCCATCTTGGATTTACATTTCGACAGCACTAACGGCTTCAACACCCTTGAAAACCACGAAAATGATACCCACGATGAAAAACTTGATACCTATTGCAGCCACCACCTTGGATTTACATTTCCGCAGCACTATCGGTTTCAGCACCCTCGAAAATCATGAAAATGACACCCATGATCAAATAATTGAGATCTATTGCAGCCGCCAGGTTGGATTTACATTTCGACAGCACTATCGGCTTCAACTCTCTCGAAAATCATGAAAATGACACCCATGATCAAATAATTGAGATCTATTGCAGCCGCCAGGTTGGATTTACATTTCGACAGCACTATCGGCTTCAACTCTCTCGAAAATCATGAAAATGACACCCATGATCAAATAATTGAGATCTTTTGCAGCCGCCATCTTGGATTTACATTTTGACAGCACTGTCGGCTTCAACACCCTTGAAAACCATAAAAATGACACCCATGATGAAAAAATTGGTACCTACTTCAGCCGCCATCTTGGATTTACATTTCGACAGCACTATCGGCTGCAACACCCTCGAAAACCATGAAAATTGACACCCATGATGAAAAAATTTATATCTATTTCAGCCGCCATCTTGGATTAACATTTGGACAAACCTATCAGCTCCAACTCTCTCGAAAACCATGAAAATGACACCCATGATGAAAAAATTGATATCTATTGCAGCCGCCATCTTGGATTTACATTTCGACATGACTAACGGCTTCAACACCCTTGAAAACCATGAAAATGACACCCATGATGAAAAACTTGATACCTATTGCAGCCGCCACCTTGGATTTACATTTCCGCAGCACTATCGGCTTCAGCACCTTCAAAAACCATGAAAATTATACCCATGATGAAAAAATTGATATCTATTGCAGCCGCCAGGTTGGATTTACATTTCCACAGCACTATCGGCTTCAGCACCCTCGAAAACCATGAAAATGACACCCATGATGAAAATCTTGAAATCTATTGCAGCCGCCATCTTGGATTTACATTTCAACAACCCTATCGGCTTCAACTCTCTCGAAAACCATGAAAATGACACCCATGATGAAAAAATTAATATCAATTGCAGCCGCCATCTTGGATTTACATTTCGACAGCACTAACGGCTTCAACACCCTTGAAAACCACGAAAATGATACCCACGATGAAAAACTTGATACCTATTGCAGCCACCACCTTGGATTTACATTTCCGCAGCACTATCGGTTTCAGCACCCTCGAAAACCATGAAAATTATACCCATGATGAAAAAATTGATATCTATTGCAGCCGCCAGGTTGGATTTACATTTCGACAGCACTATCGGCTTCAACTCTCTCGAAAATCATGAAAATGACACCCATGATCAAAAAATTGAGATCTTTTGCAGCCGCCATCTTGGATTTACATTTCGACAGCACTAACGGCTTCAACACCCTTGAAAACCATAAAAATGACACCCATAATGAAAAAATTGGTACCTACTTCAGCCGCCATCTTGGATTTACATTTTGACAGCACTATCGGCTGCAACACCCTCGAAAACCATGAAAATTGACACCCATGATGAAAAAATTTATATCTATTGCAGCCGCCATCTTGGATTAACATTTGGACAAACCTATTAGCTCCAACTCTCTCGAAAACCATGAAAATGACACCCATGATGAAAAAATTGATATCTATTGCAGCCGCCATCTTGGATTTACATTTCGACATGACTAACGGCTTCAACACCCTTGAAAACCATGAAAATGACACCCATGATGAAAAACTTGATACCTATTGCAGCCGCCACCTTGGATTTACATTTCCGCAGCACTATCGGCTTCAGCACCTTCAAAAACCATGAAAATTATACCCATGATGAAAAAATTGATATCTATTGCAGCCGCCAGGTTGGATTTACATTTCCACAGCACTATCGGCTTCAGCACCCTCGAAAACCATGAAAATGACACCCATGATGAAAATCTTGAAATCTATTGCAGCCGCCATCTTGGATTTACATTTCAACAACCCTATCGGCTTCACCTCTCTCGAAAACTATGAAAATGACACCCATGATGAAAAATATTATACCTATGGCAGCCGCATACTTGGATTTACATTTCGACAGCGCTATCGGCTTCAACTCTCTCGAAAATCATGAAAATGACACCCATGATGAAAAAATTGAGATCTTTTGCAGCCGCCATCTTGGATTTACATTTCGACAGCACTATCGGCTTCAACATCCTTGAAAACCATAAAAATGACACCCATGATGAAAAAATTGGTACCTACTTCAGCCGCCATCTTGGATTTACATTTCGTCAGCACTATCGGCTTCAACACCCTCCAAACCAATGAAAATGACACCCGTGATGAAAAAATTTATACCTATTGCAGCCGCCACCTTGGATTTACATTTCCACAGCACTATCGGCTTCAGCACCCTCGAAAACCATGAAAATGACACCCATGATGAAAATCTTGAAATCTATTGCAGCCGCCATCTTGGATTTACATTTCAACAACCCTATCGGCTTCACCTCTCTCGAAAACTATGAAATTACACCCATAATAAAAAAATTGGTACCTACCTCAGCCCCCATCTTGGATTTACATTTCGACAGCACTATCGGCTTCAACTCTCTCGAAAATCATGAAAATGACACCCATGATGAAAAAATTGAGATCTTTTGCAGCCGCCATCTTGGATTTACATTTCGACAGCACTATCGGCTTCAACATCCTTGAAAACCATAAAAATGACACCCATGATGAAAAAATTGGTACCTACTTCAGCCGCCATCTTGGATTTACATTTCGTCAGCACTATCGGCTTCAACACCCTCGAAACCAATGAAAATGACACCCATGATGAAAAAATTTATACCTATTGCAGCCTCCACCTTGGATTTACATGTCCACAGCACTATCGGCTTCAGCACCCTCGAAAACCATGAAAATGACACCCATGACGAAAAAATTGATATCAATTGCAGCCGCCATGTTGGATTTACATTTCGACAGCACTATCGGCTGCAACACCCTCGAAAACCATGAAAATGACACCCATGATGAAAAAATTTATACCTATGGCAGCCGCATACTTGGATTTACATTTCCACAGCACTATCAACTTCAGCACCCTCGAAAACCATGAAAATGACACCCATGATGAAAAAATTGATATCTATTATAGCCGCCATCTTGGATTTACATTTCGCCAGCACTATCGGCTTCAACTCTCTCGAAAATCATGAAAATGACACCCATGATGAAAAAATTGAGATCTATTGCAGCCGCTATCTTGGATTTACATTTCCACAGCACTATCGGCTTCAACACCCTTGAAAACCATGAAAATGACACCCATGATGAAAAACTTGATACCTATTGCAGCCGCCACCTTGGATTTACATTTCCACAGCACTATCGGCTTCAACACCCTTGAAAACCATGAAAATGACACCCATGATGAAAAAATTGGTACCTACTTCAGCCGCCATCGTGGATTTACATTTCGACAGCACTATCGGCTTCAACACCCTCGAAGCCCATGAAAATGACATCCATGATGAAAATCTTGATATCTATTGCAGCCGCCATCTTGTATTTACATTTCGACAACCTTATCGGTTTCGACACCCTCGAAAACCATGAAAATTTCACCCATGACAAAAAAATTGATACTACTTATTTTTAGTACGTACTACTATTATTTATTCTGTGCTTTTAAAATATTGTAATAAAAAAAATTTTTATTATTATTTTAATCAAGTATTTAAGAAATTTGGTTATTCTAATATTGTGTATTTGTACAGCGATCTTTTTGAGCCGCTGCAAACAACCGTAATAATTTCCACTCACGACGGCGACTGACGGCGAACTGCTACAAAACTGCTACATATACAGTAATCTATGGCGGACTGAGTTAGTGAGTAAATTACTCTGTGGCTGTAGCTCCCCATTTACAGATATAATTTTATACAAGGCTACGAAATCAACGAAAATTTTGCCTTTTTGGAGCCGAAAAAAATAAATTATAGCTAAACAAAACAAAATTACACTGCCATTTACATTCAGTGGCTTCCCACATGATAGATGAAGAGATTAAAAAATAAATTGAGTTAAACAATTGTTATTTTCAAAAGTTATAGTGTTTACAAGCCTTGGGGACATGATAAATTCACACCATAAGCCACTAAAACTTCTTTTTTATTTAAAAATAGCAATGAGGGCATCCACGATTTTTTCTGCCACCAGGGCGGCGCCACTTTACAGTGAGGTAAAATATTTGACAGATTTCATAGCTGGGATGATAATTTCTTAGGAAAACGTAATGTTTGAAGTTTGTTTCTGTATTATTAGTTATATTTTATATTAGTTACATTAGAAATGATTAAACCAAACTATAAAATATAACTAAAAACCGATTTTTTTAAAAAGAGCTATAAAGTGCAAAATATTAAAAATCAAACCACTGACGCATTGTGTTGTGTATTAATATAATATTCTAGATAATGATAAACTATTTATTTAAAACTAATTTCTCAATTAACTGACACTGTGTAACAAAAAACTTTACCTCAGTCGCTACTAGCGACATCTGGTGAGTGGAAGATTATTAGCTCTCATTAATCGATTTAAAAAAAATATTGATAAGTTCAACAATCATTTATCTTTCTAACAATGTGCTTTTTATATCATTTATATGTATAATATGATTGCTGGATACGATTTCATGCGACAAAACGTTGGAATCTTGATTTTTAGGCGTTAGTAGAACATACCCTCGCGCTTTGCGCTCGGCATGCAAAAGAAAATTTGTGAATTCCACATTTCCACAAGATAATTATTATTACATTTTATTTAGAAATATGTTTGTTTAGATTAAAATAAGAGTATTATATTAGAATATTGTATTTATTTTATATTAATATCTTATTTTGTATTTTAATATCTTATTCTGCTATCGCCTATATGCATAAGACATATAGTAACGCACAATTTTTCTTTGGAATAGCTTCTCTAGTACGTAGTACATATAACTCAATGCAATTAAATAATAAAAGGTCCAAAATTTATCGACGCCATTTTGACAGTTGACATTATAGTAAATAGTTTAGTCGATTTTAGTATTGTCTGGTAGTTAGTTTTTTCTTAAGTGGCTTTTTCGAAGTGTTCCTAATTATTTCTAAAGCTTATTTGTTTATTTTTCTTAATAGTTATAGTATACGACTTTGTGTTTTCGTCTCTGTCCTCCTAATAGTTGGTTTCTAAGGCAGGTTTGGTTTTCTAAGGCAGCAAAGCTTAAGGTGACCATATTACGCTCACGTAACTTACTATAAAATCGCTCGTTAGTTAATTTCAACCACTGAGTATTTGCTCAGTGCTTTCAACCCTCAGAAAAGAGCGATAGCTCTAACCTTTCTTGCAGCCTACTCTTATATATGAATTACTTAAAAATACAAAGGATAAACCTTTGCATTTTTTCTTTTATTTTAGTTCGATTGTTATGTGGGCTAAATCTGATGTCTATTACTATTATAACTTGTGTAGAGGTCAACGTTTAAAGCTGTGGCAAAAATATAAGTAGTTTTCTTTTGGTTAATTTGCTACATACCAAAAAATACTTATTTTTATAATATAAGTATTATATAACAGAATATAAGTAAAATAGCAAGTAAAATAGCAGCTTAATGCTGCTGTGTTTCATATTGTGAGTGTAGAGAACCGGAGACCCTTTTTACTGGAAATGAGGAATTACATCTTAGTCCTCACGGGTAACAACGCATCTGCATTTTGGTTTGTAATAGAGGATAGATGTAGATGTCTATGGGCCGCAGCAATCACTTACCATCAGGTGGACTGTGAGCTCGGTTGTCACCCTCATCCTATAAAAAAGTACGAACACATCCAGGGTTCTAAAGAATATACCAATGTCCTTCAGATGGCGACCAGCTTCAACGGAAATTAGACGTCGGCGCAGGACAGGATTACAGTGCCCAAGTGTATGCACAAACACAGGTGCACTCCTTATTTTCTCACCCTCATAGTCCGATGGAACGGTAAATCGACACGACTGGAGAGAGATCAGGCGCAGGACCTACGGCTTTACGTGCTTTCCGAGGCACGGGGGTGAGACAGCGCCGACTTCCTGACTCCGGTCAGCTACTGAAAATTTCGTGACAGAGAAACTCAATAACTGATTTTTTCCCGACCTAGGATTCAAACCCGGGTTCTCATGATCAGCAGTAGCGCTTACAACCACTACACCAACGAGGCAGTAAAGTAAATAATTCAATGTATGAGAATCGGTAAAGTAAGTTATGGAATAAATGAAACAATGATATTTTAATCTCTTTTTTAATTTTAAAATAAACAATTTTTTTAAAGTATTACATATTTCTTGCATAAAATTATCTCGGCAATAAAAGAAGGGCTTTTTGCCCAGCATTGGGACGTATGATGGTCTTATTTTTATAATTACAAACTGTATTCTTAAATTTTTAATACTTTTTATTTTTCACTAATGTCGTATCATTTAAAACTAACCTTAATAGTTTACTGTTAACTAATACGTTATATAACAAAAATAATTGAAGTTGCATTTGTTTTATCGTACTTATAATAAATATGCATTTAATTTAAGATTTGACCAGGTGTTCTCTCCTACGTTTTCCACGGATAACCGGGGGCGATTGGTTCCATTACACGTCGCTCAACTGAAAAATTATGCGTCTAATTTATTGTTATTTTAAATATATGTATAAACAACGTACAACAGATTTCTGCATCAGTTTCCACATCAATAATGTCTAAGAGTAGTAAACAGGCAACTTTTAAAAACTGTAATGGACAACACTTTATTTCTCCCACGACAAGTAAAAACCTAAATAATGTTCGACACACACGGCCAGTTAAACTGATCAGTTGAAAGTTGAACTGACGTACCATACAAAAACTGACCGTGAGTGTGAAATCTTTCTTAAGTTGAAATTTTTAACTGACGGCAACTCACGGAATTTTCCGGGCGCAAGGTCAGTTAAAGTGATCAATTGAAGTGACGTACATCCAATTACTGACCGTGAGTCTTAAGTTGAAATTTGAAGTCATTCGTTAAATCCGTTTGAACTGATCAGTTTAACTGACCGTGTGTGTCGGCCATAACTGTGCAGTCATTAAAATTCGTGAATTAATTTATTTCGCGTTTTAATTGCAATAATTTTTACTTTATCCTAATAATATAAATTACCAACAAAATCATTTACAACATTGTCATGTAGTGATATCATAAGAATAAGAGGATCCATATGATATGTATATATGTATTACGATTAGCAGAAAAAAACACCCACACCCAAATTATTACAAGGACATTCAAAAGGTTGAGATACAAATAGGTCGGCGTGACCGGGTTAGAACCACGCTCAAACAAAATACCAGTGTAAAATAGCAGCATAATGCTGTTGTTTCGTATAGTGACTGTAGTTCACCCACATACACCCTTTTTTCTGGAAACGAGGCATTCCATCTCAGTCCCCTAGGGTGACAATACATCTGCATTTTGATTCTTAGTCGATAAATATAGGTGTCTATGGCCATAGCATTCACTTATCATAAAGTCGAACGTGTGCTTGATTGTCACCCTTATTCTATAAAAAAAAATCTGTCAATCGCTGGACTCCACGTCTGAAGTGAAAACTTCATAGTTTCTATGGAGGGTAGAGGACCCTCTAAATTAGCTTCACAAACTTGTAAACATTCTTTTTGGGTTGTTAAGAAATATTAATTTAGGAAGTACATATTTTTTTATTAAAAATAATTTTATCAACGTATTAAAACAGTAATAAAATATTCATTGTTTGCGCTGTTTTACATGAAATACAATGGTTATTATCTGTATAATACAAACAAATATATAGATACCTTCTTATCAATTTTATAAAATTTAATCAATTGGATATTCAAAGTTACTTTCATCAAATTTATGTATCTCAGCGCGCAATTTTATGTATCCACGCGAGTTCAGTACTTTTTCCCCATCCCAAAAGTGCCCAACGTGCTTAAAGAAGTTATTACTTCAAAAAATATTTCGCCGTGCGGGATTGAAGCCCGCACGTTACACCGCCGTAGCGAAACGCTTAGCTTATAGATCGGGAGATGGTGACAGAAAATAGTCTCCCATTTTCTATTGCATGCCTTTTTAAGAATTGATAACTAACCCTAAAATATGAAAGATAGAGGGGTTACGAGCCCTTGCGCGCTTGCACGTCATAAAGAAAATGGCTTCTCTTTGTGTAAAGAATTTTAGTATTTTTCCGTGACATTATATTGCATGCCTTTGTAATATAACGTAGTTGGAACAAATTTAAGCTATAATAATTGATGGCATGCAATTCGCAACGGCCGACGGGGCTCAAAGGGTTACGTAGAAATGAAAAAAAAATAGAAAATTCCGTGTTTACAAATTGCATGCCGTTGTAAAAATTAGTTTTTATTAATCTCAAAAATACTCTACGAAAATTGGCATGCACCCCTCGTATAACCAAGGGTGGAAAATATTAGGAAAATGTTGTGAAAATTCAATACAAATTTTCCGTGATTTCAAATTACTTCTAATAAAGATAAATATTAATTTTATGACCAAATATTTCTGAAATACAAATGGCATGCATGTTGCACATGATCATTATATTATAAACTAGCTGTTCTCCGCGACTTCGCCCGCGTGAAATTTGGGGTTTTAATTATGTTGCGCGGAAGCCTAATTCCTTTTCTAAAATAAAAGTAGCCTAAGTTACTCCTTATAATATTAGTTATTTGCCAGTAAAAGTCCCGTCGAAATCGGTCTAGCCGTTTCGGAGATTAGCCGGAACAAACAGACAGACAGACAGACAGACCGACAGACAGACAAAAATTTTAAAAATCGTGTTTTTGTTATAAGTACCGTATATACTTTCATATGCATCTAGTAAAATGCTGGTATTTTGACATTACAAACAGACACTTCAATTTTATTTATTTGTATAGATAATAACAAAAGTTGCAAAAAATTAAAAAAACATTTTCCCGTTTTTTATTTGCATGCCGTTTTGTATTTCATAAAAACATATTATTTTAAGTATATACCGAAAATGGCATGCGTATTAAATAACACGATCGTATTTTAAATAATAATGAAAGTTTCATAAAATATATGAAATATTTCCGTGTTTTTTATTTGCATGCCGTTTTGTATTTCATAAAAACATATTATTTTAAGTATATACCGAAAATGGCATGCGTATTAAATAACACGATCGTATTTTAAATAATAATGAAAGTTTCATAAAATATATGAAACATTTCCGTGTTTTTAATTTGCATGCCGTTTTGCATTTCATAAAAACATATTATTTTAAGTATAATATCGAAAATGGCATGCGTATTAAATAACACCATCGTATTTTTAATAATAATGAAAGTTTCATAGAAAAATTACAAGCATTTCAAAATCACCAAAAAAAAAACAATTTTTTTATTTTACGTGACTTTTTGACAATATACTATATATAATATTTCATTAATTTAATAAAGTAAACCCGAGTACTTAATAATAGAAACAATAACTTAGTTTGAAGAAAGCCACATACCAATATATTGGCAGTGGTTTTTTTGTTTATTTAAGTAATTTTTTATCAATAAACATGCATGCGATTTGTTATTGAAGTTTAAAATAATATTTACAGACAATGTACAAAAAGGCATGCAAAAAAAAACATGAAAATGTTCCTTATTTTTATTTTCGTTAAAAAACTCTTTTTAATTTTAGTTTTGCACAAGTTTTTTATGTCAGGCTTGTGTAATATGCATGCCAATTTTTTTATCAACTTAAAGTAATGTTTTTTAATGAAATATTGAATGGCATGCAAAATAAAGTCACGGAAATTATAACAGCGTTTTTTGCAATTTTCGTCATGCATGCCACTACTTTACAACTTCCTGTTGTGCATGCCAGATTTGCTAACGTCAATAAATTATAAAAATTAAGTATTGTTCAAATGGCATACAGTTTAAAATCACGAAAAGTTGTATTGAATTTTCACAACATTTTCCTAATATTTTCCACCCTTGGTCATACGAGGGGTGCATGCCAATTTTCATAGAGTGTTTTTGAAATAAAAAAACTAATTTTTTACAACGGCATGCAATTTGTAAACACGGAAATGTTCTATTTTTTTTTTCATTTCTACGTAAGCCTTAGAGCCCCGACGGCCGTTGCGAATTGCATGCCATCAATTATTATAGCTTAAATTTGTTCCAACTACGTTATATTACAAAGGCATGCAATATAATGTCACAGAAAAATACTAAAATTCTTTACACAAAGAGAAGCCATTTTCTTTATGACGTGCAAGCGCGCAAGGGCTGGTAACCCCTCTATCTTTCATATTTTAGGGTTAGTTATCAATTCTTAAAAAGGCATGCAGGAGAAAATGGGAGACTATTTTCTGTCACCATCTCCCGATCTATTAGCAACTGTACATCGTAACTGATCGTAACTGAACATTTATGAAGTATTTAATGTTTTATGTGTAATTAGTTGGTATATTTCGGAATGAGCGGAGGCGGGAAATTAAGGGCAATGAAGTCGGATACGTCGGTTAATACTTCGTTTTTAGGTAGAGAGGGCACGGATATGTCATTTTAAGATTTAAAAAAATACCTGTTAGCTTTTCATAAGAGAAATCATCGAGACAGACGTCTTTGCATTCAATTCTTTCAAATGTGTCGTGATGAAGTTTGCAATATTTGGGAACCTCCTTAGTCGCTGTAAATTTTGCCTATTTAAAAGAAAATATAATTGGATTAAGATTGATAAAATCTCATACTATAATATAATGATCATATATATCTAATATATAAAAATAATTTTTGTTTGTGTATTTTTGCGTTGCCATATACTTCATCAGATTGCGCTAAAACCTTGTTAACGTATTGCTTGCACTTGTGCGAAGGTTACATGTACAATTATTAAGCGCGCAATTAGGCAATTACGATTTTAAAAATATTAAAGAACTGACTTCATTGAATGACAACACAAAAAAATCTTACTAATTAATAGATGAGTAATCACTTTCACCGCGTGATATTTGTAAAAAAATCTTGATTTTCGAGAAAAATTTGTCAATAATGGTAAAAACACTTAAAACGGCCTCATCTATTTTAAATATCTAGGCTATATATCGTTATTATTTTAGAAAATATTTTTGCTATAAATAATACATTCATCATTCATTGTTTTTAGTAATTCAAACCAAAAAGCAACAATCTAAGCCTAAATATGATTTATTTTTAGCAGAAATCGCTCCCCACTTGGAAAGTTTGTACACATTAGTTTGTATGTTAGTATTCTTCGAGTAAGTAGACTAAATAGGTATGTCAGTTTTATTGTGTATTGTTTTTTGTAATTATCAGACATTAATGCACTTAATAAAATAGTAATTTATTTTAATATCCAATTCAGGCAGATAATATGGGAAAACACAAAGAAAGTTATTAGAATAAAAAATCAAATTAATAATGTAAGCATATGAACCACTCGGAAACTCGCTAAGCAAGCAGTCTTATTTTAGGACCTGACAACTGGTGCAGTGGGGATCTATGATCTGGACCTTGAGTGAATTGTTGATCAGTGGGTTACCATCTGTGGGGTCCACCCATTATGATATCAATTCAGACCTAGAATAGTCCTGTCCTGATTGACTCGTTGGGTTCTTTGTTGAGGTCACCATCCGATTACGATGACGTTTAGGTCATTTTAGTAAAACCTTATGCCGAGTTTATTGTTGCAGTAATTAAATTTAGATTGATTACTAATATTTATAATATAGAAGTTATCTAGTCAGTTAACCTGTCTTCTAATGTTATGGCTTTTGATTAGTGCCGGCAAAATTCAATATGTAACAAGAACTCTATGGTTCCCGTTAGGTGCGTTATCAGAATCAGTATTCAAACGTAGATAAATCATTTTACTTCAAAAAACTCAACATAAAAATAATCAAATTAAACTTAAATAAAATAATACTCGTATTTGTAAATTGTATTTGGATTGATTATCTCTACATGGAATGATGACGCAAGCCAAAGCGAAACAGTGAGCCGCGGTGGCAAGCGGCACCGTACACGTACATCAAACACGGCGTGAACTCGTTACATAACACTGGTAATCAATTATCACAACTTTAGAATTATACTTCGACCGATTGTGATAATTAAGCACAAAGACTAATTCATTACTATGTCTACTTGACGACCACGAAGATATTGTTCAATACGTCCGCCTTGTACTTGCACTTTTTTCACATTCGGCATATTATAAAGTTTGAACGCACGCGTTGCAGAAAAGACATGTCAAACTTTATTTTTGCAAAGGCTGCGACTATTCGCATACGCATTTTCGACTCGGTATCACATGTTTTTTTGGAATACAGACTGACAGATTAATCGTACCACAGAAATAAAAGTCTAAAGGTATGAGAACAGGTGATCGCGCCGGCCAGTTGACCGGTCCACCACGGCCAATCCATCTGTCACCGAATTTTCCAAGACATTCCTTAAATTATAATATTAAAATATTCCTTGTTTGTTGTTTGAATCAGACATTGGATACAAATCACTCACGGCGGTTACTTAATTTTGTAATGTAAAAAGCAATCTATCCGGAAGTACATAGATTAATTTCGTCGGAGACAAAAATCGTTTTGCAGTTATATGCGGTCGTGCACAACAGTAACGCACACAGTAAACAAAAGGTGGTCGATGCTTCCGAACATTCGACTTTATTGTTGTGTGCGTGGCAAAGCGACTGTAGTCTACAATATAATTTTGATATTTTCTGAATCAACGGAATTTGTTGTGATTTTTGTATTTTTATGACGTATTTTTTTCGAATGTTTTGCAAAATCTATTAATTATTATTGAATATTCTCAACGCGTTCTTTACATGCAAGAAAAAACAAAAAAAAAATTAGCATAGGCATTTTTTATCGCTCGTTGATAAACAACCCTTATTATATATTTTCATGACAACTGAATTGTAACAAAATTTTATGTATTTAATATACATAAGTATACAATAATAATGTGTATTAGTGGTGAAAGAATATTTACTTCTCCAAATCATCCCGTGGGTGTGGTAAAAGGCGGCAGATGGAAACCAGGAGATGGGTAACGGCATCTTCCTAACAATAACTAGATACAAAGTAAAAAACTGCTGTTGTCAACTCGCCTGGCAAAAGTGGAAACTATGAAAAATTAGAGTTTAATAGAAGCCAGCTATTTCAATATTACAGATAGACATTTCATTTTTATTTTTATGTATAGATATATAGATTACCGCGTCGTAATTTCGCTTAGTACGTTCTAATTTAAATAACGTTTTATTAACAATAACGTAACTTTACATGGTAGAGTATCGTATCTGAATTTCGATTTCAGATACTTTAAATTCAGGTACGATGACTATGGGCTACAACATCTACTTACCATCAGCTGAACTGTGTGCTCCTTTGTCATCCTAACTAATATTAAGAAAGCAATTGCCAAGAAGCGCATTCTTAAATAGGAAAGGACTTCCACGTTATCAAAATTATGTTTAAAATAAATAAATGATATGAGATTTGAACTTACGTAAGGATCGTATTTTTCAACGGCAATTCCATCAACTAAATGATATCGCTCCCTCCACTTATATCCGACGATCTGACCGTCGATACACTCTCCCTCACACTCACTCCACTCCTGCCACTGAGACATGGGGCACTCCTCGGCTGACTCGGGGTCCGTAACTATAGGACTCTCGCTGTAATTAAATTATTTACTTAATTTAAGCCAGAAGCTAACCATCATTCCATCATGTTAATATTTAATAAGGTAAAAAATTACATTATATGTTTATAATTTTTTAGTGATTCACAGGATTACAAAAGAAAAAAGTAAAGTCGCTATTATAGCACAATATACATATTATTCCACTTTTTGTAGGTAATTGTGTTTTTCTCTTTTTCTATGTTTTACACAGAGCAACATGGGCCACCGCACTGGCAAGGCGGCGCCGCTGACTATAATGTACTCTGCGCCGCTGACTAGAGTAGTAGCTAGCCATAGCGTGTTCCACCGATACAAAACTGTCCGTTATTTTTGCGGGGAGAAATCTGTGCGCTCTAAAATAAAAGTTCATCACTACAAAAGCCACACATACCAATTAAAACAATAAACTACGCACACACACACACACACACACACACACACACACACACACACACACACACACACACACACACACACACACACACACACACACACACACACCAACACACACACTTACACACACGTACGCGCGCACGCACGCACGCACTCACACTCCCACTCACACTCAAACACACACACACACACACACACACACACACACACATAACAGAATCGCTTGGTGACAGCAGCAACTCGGGTTCAGATTGACTCGGATCAGTCGCTTGACCAATCTGCATATTGTATAAGGGGCCTGTGTTGGTAAACAAGTTCGAAACAACACGACCGTTATTATTGTAATTTTTAAGTTTAAAAAGAAGTAAAATGGCAACAATGTGATTAAAATGACTTATATATGGAAGGTAACATCTTTTTGTAAATTTGACGTGGCAGATCTCTTTTTGCAGACAAAAACTGTACAATTCGATATTTTTGTACGGTATCGGTTCAGCCACGCAAATAGATTTAGTCTAGTCACAGAACAACTAATAGTACTACGTAGTCTAGTGAGCAGTGTGGCTGCAACTAGTTTTATTGTACGTAGGACCGCGTGGACTTATACTTTGACAGAGGGGAACGCCTGCGTATGGCTACTCCGAGTTACCTAGTTACACCACCGTCTTTTACAGTTAGGTACCGTGGGATAAATTTTGTTTCAGAGAGTACAAGACATCTGTGACAGTAAACACAAGTGTACATTTGTACGTGGTAGAGCCACACTGCAGACATATTATGGCTGTAGCACAAATGGGTCGGCTCGACCGGGGAAGGACCACGCTCTCACAGAATACCAGCATAAAATAGCAGTTTAACACTGCTGTGTTTCGTATGGTGAGTGTAGAGAACCGTAGACCCTTTTTATTGAAAACGAGGCAATCCATCTCAGTCCTTAGGGGTGACAGCGCATTTGCATTTTGATTCTTAATTAAGGATAAATGTAGATGTCTATGGGCCACAGAATCGACTTACCATCATGTGGACTGTGTGCTCGATTGTCACACTTATTCTATAAAAAAAACACTTGGCCGCCGCACTCCGGCACGTCAAGCACGTTTTGGAAGACAACAAGCTCCGGGTACTGCGCCTCCGTCACAGTGACCCGAGTGAAACCGGTCACAGTCGAGCGTGTGTCCGATGTCTACCATACGTCAGAGGAGTCACAGACAAGATTAGCAACATCTTGAAGCGGGATTCCATAAGAACATAGTACAAGCCGCAGAACGAGATTAGTCAGTTCTTACCACCCGTCAAGTGTAATATCCCTCTACAAGATGCAGGAGTATACAAGCTTGATTGTGAATGTGGTCTCTCTTACATAATGACAAACAAAAATATACAAAAAAACCGCGTGAAAGAACATATTGCTGGTATGAAGCACCGAGGCTCCGCGAAGTCTCCAGTATGTCAACATGTTCAGGATAGTCCCAACCATTATAATATCAGATTTGATAAACTACAAATCCACGCAAAACACCGATTCCTACCAAGGATGATTCGTGAGGCTATTGATATTAAAAGACATCCCAATTTCAATAGAGATGATGACTGGGTGCTGCCATCTGCTTGGGATCCCGTAATTAATAAAATTAAATCCAAACCCAAGCATACTACTGCAAGACTTCAAGATACTGTAAGCTCGTTCTGCGTAGATCAGACCAATATTAATAATTAAATGGTAAAGGTAGCCTTCGTTAACTATGACATCGGGACAGCCAAACAACTCAGTCCAACTCGTGACTATGAGCGTTGGAAAGCGCTCGAAACGTCCGGAAGAAAAATGTTAAAATTAAACGCGATAAAATACGGAAGATTACTTTTAATTTCCAGTTTCTGAAGTCGAGGGCTTTTACACTATGTTTTATCACTGTCTTCAGAAGATTAATCAAAAAATATAAATTATTATATTCTTTTTAGTTTTTTAGGTCGGTTTTTATTTTTTATTACAAACTGCTTTTTTTACTTATTTTAAGCCAGTACTTGACCACAATCCTATCTGGTGTTAAGTGGGGATGTAGTGTAGTGTTGCCTTGAAGACACCTAGATTGTATTCGGACGGATAGATAGACGCCGGAAAAAAAAAAAAAAAAACGCCGGCAAATTATTCCACTCCTTTGCTGTACACCTTACAAAAGACGAAGTAAACTTTTTGCTTCTAATGCGTGGAATATCGACAACAAAGGGGTGAAGACCCGCCGACCGCCTGGTAGCCCGATGGAAAGGAGAGGGAGGAATTAAAGCATGTAATTCCCGCGCACACTCACTGAATTTTTTCTGAATTGACAGAAATAACGCGCTGTTTTAAATAATCGTTAAACTGTGGTCTTAATATTTACTGCTACTTTTAAATAATCGCAAAACATGTGATCTATGATAAAATAAAAATAGATTAAATTGACTTGACCTTTAATATTTTTTAATTATTACAGTATATACAATATTAAAAACTATAATAATAAACAAAAAATTAAAACTAGAAACTTAATTATCATATAGTCCTACTGCCCGCGGTATCGTGCCAAGAACGCTGGCTGCGTTTCCCCGCTGAATGGCTATACTTAGCTTTTGAGCGAGAAAAGAACTGGCCCTCTTATCACCAGCCGCGGATGGAGTTCCTTTAGGAACCTCGCCGCACGTGGACCCCACGGACCGATAGTCTCTACAGCAAATGGCACAAATATGTAGTCATCTCTCAGGGACTCATACTTGCGCCACTTACTTAATTCAGCTGCCTCTGATGCCGCCCCGGCTCTAAACGAGGTATCCCTGAGATGAGAGGCCGCCAGAGTGTCTACGCAAGTAGCATCCCACACTATGACTACCTCTCTCCCAAGGGACCAATGTCATACCGTCGGGTCTCCTGCCATCGTCTCTAAATATTCCACAAGACTCTAAAACCGAGGGAACATTTATAGAGACAAGAGTCCTTCGGATGACATCGTCCAAAGAACTGTGTCGTGAAAACCTACCAGCGCTTTTCTTACATGAAAGTCCGTGGAGCCCAAACTTGTCGACGCTGCTACCACAGGGGCACAAAGCGCCGCTCCTAGTCGGATTCCTACGGCGATGCGCAAGCTTTCCCCATCAAGTAATGATTACTTGATGGTAAAGCGTGTAACCAGTGACTAGGTAGGTAGACGGAGAGTTTCCGTCTACAGACTGAACAATGTTACGACGTGACGTGGTTAATTTGACTTTTTTTCAAACACTAAAAATAACCGATAATTAATAAAAGTATCCTTTCCGCCCTTTTCCGTTATGAGTGATGAGATGATTGTTATGAATTGTGTACATTTTATCAACTATGCCTCACCGCTCGCGCTCGCCGCTAGCTAGGTCTGTGTTTTGGTACCTGGAGGGCGCATCAGGCTCAGAGGGACTCGCTTCTTCCTCATCCGATTCTGTTTCTGTCTGTGCTTCATCTGTCGTTGATGATGTCATTTCTTCCTCTATTAAAGAAATGTAATTTTTTTTGAGTGAATGCTTGAGTATCGAAATCGACTCTCAATAGTAGCATTGACAATGACAGTGAAAATAATGGCTTATTTGAAATTAGAAGACACATCTATTCTGGTTAAATCATGGATTGAATGTTGTACAACACATTTTAATTGATTTAAAAAAATTGTTATGCTCTTTGATATTAAATTTGTTATTTTATTATTAAATTTATTATTTATAGTTATTAAATTTATATTCAGCTAATTTGTTTGACAAAGAAGACAACACCGGTCAAATTTACGGAGAAGGTTCAGAATAAGTAATATAGGCAAATAGTGAAGAAAAGTTAATTAAAAAAAATCTCAAACATTCTTTCATTTTTATCTTTTCAATTTAAAATGCGTGATAATGCATTGTTTAAACTAACTTTATTGCTCACGCACACATTCTTAGGGTTGATCGGTAGACAAAACGTTGTTGCCCATAAATGACTACTATTATGAAAAATAACCCTATAATATATACAGAGTTATTTTTCAAATGTTTGCGTTTCCAACATGTTTGTGTAGTAACGCCCGTGACCACGGGTGCTGGAAAGCACCCGAAACGTCGGGAATATAAAATAAGTTAATACACGCGATAAAATGCGTAAAATTAGTTTTATTTAAATGTGTAGTGTTCGTGTAAATATAAGAAATCATTATGTTGGAAGCGCCAAACCACATACTAGATGACTAATTATTCATTGGATGGACTTCGACTGTCATAAACGAAAAACATTTTTCGCAGTAAATATAAAAATATTGTGACTGTAGACCATGGACACCTGCTGCAAATTTTTGTTTATGTTTATGACCACAG
Source organism: Parnassius glacialis (assembly GCA_033319125.1). Lineage (NCBI taxonomy): Eukaryota > Metazoa > Arthropoda > Insecta > Lepidoptera > Papilionidae > Parnassius > Parnassius glacialis. Next base: position 43,960,036 of record JAVANC010000010.1, read on the forward strand.
ATGCATTGTCACCTATGAAGTATGAAATGTTCAGGCTGGAACACAGACTGCTATTTGGTGGCAGAAATAGGTAAAAGGGTGGTACCAACCCAGGCAGACTTCTAGGCAGAACGGGAATCCTGCCACCTAGAGAAATTAAGTCAGAGATCTCGAACCTGTGGTCTTTTCTTCTCCTGTCGTTTCTTCCACGCACTCCTTTTGATAAGTCCTGATCAGTTTAATTCGTAACCTTCCGAACGGATGGAGATCTTTTATGTCCATTTCGTAAAATGGCGAATCTTTGTCGTAGGAGCTCATTTGAACACGCGATATCGCGTCTTGGGGAAACGTCTCGATATTCATTGACTGCAATCATTACAGTTATGTGTAATGTATGTTATAGATATTTATAATATTCATTTTATATTGTTTAAGTTTTAGATTTAAAATAGCCGGCGTGGAATAAATTAATAAGCAAAAACATATTAGATCTAAGAAAAATAATTATCAAAAGACACAATTAATCAAAAATTAAGGCGGATATAGAATACCTGGCGGGCATACACGAGTTCGAAATATATTATTAGATATTCCTCAGCAATGTGAAGAAAAACATTATAAGAAAATATGTGCTTACTATGTTTTCCTTCACCACCGACCACGGAACAAATTCAGCAACCAAAATTGCCGAACAATATCATTGGGGCCAGAGTGGATGAAATCAAGGTTGTTCACGTACTATACAAGTAAATCAAAAAAGATGAGTTTGTAAGTTTACGAATCAATAGAAAGAATATCTGAACTAAATTAGTTTTCTAAGTATACTCCTTTAAGAAGTTCATAGAGTTTTTTCATAGTTGACTCTACCACAGCTTACTTAATAGTTTTGACTCTACCGATTCCACAGAAAAAAATGATTCTCTTTTTCCCGACAGCACAGTGATTGAACCGTCGTGTCGCTGATAACGTTGACATAATATGTACTTACACTGAACAAAACGACCTATACTAGACTTTTAGATTTTATTTATATTCTAAGTTTTTAAGTAACAATGAGAAATAAAAATGATTTTAGTGGCTTGCGCATTTCATCGTGGCTGCTTTGATTTAGTGTCGGTTATTGATCGTGGGTTCTTAACTGTGAATCCCACTGGTTTTAAATCTTTATATATAAAAATTACGTGTCACGTTGTTTGTCCGCGATGGACTCCTAAACTACTAAACTGATTTCGATGAAATTTTGCACACGTCCAACTTGAGAGATAGGATAGTTTTTATCCCGATAAATGACCCTCAAAATTTTTTATTGCGAATTTAAGGATTTTCATAGGACACAGGGTCGTCGGAAAGGGCAGAACAACGTCTGCCTGGCGAGCTAGTAGTATTATAGAACTGAGTGTAATTTGGAGTTATCCTTTCGTAAAATCTAAATGACAACCCGGAATCGAGAAACGTGGCCGACGAAATAGCGATGGGCTTGATTTGTATTGCATTGGATTAAATTACCTATCGGCGAAATGTCGTCGAACTAAAAGTGCTGGTATTAGGTGTAACAATATAAAATATCCCAAATGTAAAATGTCTTACCTCATAAGATATCCCACTGTCAGTCCCGGCGTCCCACGGGAATAAATTGAGTTCCCTTTCCTGAAGCCACGTATTGTCCTCCTGGCAGAGTTCAAACCTTGTGACTCCGAGGAACCAATCTGGAGAGGGATGGATACCCACGGCCACACTGATCAGATGGTTAGTTTTGTCGGCACGGACGAAGGCGTAAGTAGGGTAGGTCATTTTCGGATAGCCGTGACCTTTCCCTTTGATCATAGTTCGAACGCCATCACCTATCTGTAGATGCGTTACAAGAAATTATTAGATTAATAGAACAAATTTTAAGCAAGAACTGACACACACACACATACACACACACACACACACACACACACACACACACACGCACACGCACACGCACACACACACACACACACACACACACACACACACACACACACACACACACGCACACACGCGTACACGGACACACACACACTTTTCTTAAAGACCGAAGTATATTAACAACGGGCAAAAAGCGAGACCGTTCCAAAAAAGTTTGAATTTATTGCTAAATTGCGAGAAGTAAAAAAAGTTGTGAGAGAAAGGTCTCTAAAAGGATCTGCGTATATCGAATATTATCGATTGTATTTTACCCTTGACGTTTACAAGATGGTTATAACGCTCTATTGGAAGCTTTAGAAGTTTTTTAGGCATATCCTCTTGTCGTCTATTACGACACCCACGGGACGATATGGGGTAATGGATTATCTTATTAAGGGGATAAAATGGGGTGATAGATTTTTTACGCCATGACCAAACGGCAAATAATCCAAATAAATCATAGAGTACCTTCTCTCGAATATCCACTTCTAGTTTGCTCGTATTTGTATGTTCGGCCAGTTCTCTGACACCTTGAGAAGCGAGAGAGCCAGGTATCCAAAGAATATAGTTGACAGCGTGAGAGGCGCCCACCAAATCGCTGAATCTCGGCTCCCAATCTTTTTCTGGGTACAGGCGTGGATGTGTATTCCGCGACCAAATACCAGTGAACGTGATCTGTAAAGATAGTATATATAAAAATTCTTGGTATCTCAAGCAAGCGAGCAAACTGAATACGATCTCTACTTTCACTAACGAACTTGTAATTGTAATTTGAAGATTTATCAGTGCTCTGAGGTGAAGCAAAATATCGTGAGGAAACTTGATAGTCTGAGAATATGAAAAGGTTCGAAAATATGTGAAGTCGGTTAGCGTTGGGGCAAAGCGGTAGATTCTTCTCTGCTCTAAAACCCGAGACCGATACGTATTTTCACACCTAATATTATATATATCTATCACAGCTTATAAGCACCATTGATGAAAACAGATATTTTTTTTGGAGTTTATGGCCTGGTATCTAGACCTTTAGGCCAAGTCTTGAGTATTTTTATTCGGTTTATTATAATTTCTTCATAGTTCACTGCTTCACAATATGTTAATGCGTCACATTGTGCAGCCCTTGGCAAATTTTGACGGAAACTTGAGCCAGCAGGCAGCTGACAGTTGGCGATGGTATCTAAAGGCGCCTATGCAAACAAACAGCTTATCTTGAGAATCCATCACCATCAGAGCACTTGTTTCACAGTTTCCACTAATAGTTCACATGTGCAGACACTTAATACACAAAATCGCAACACTTTTATATATCAAAGTCCACTTCAAACCATTATTTAAACAATAATACAGGAGCAACAAACCGCCCCAGGTCAAGTTCCCGCCAAAACTCTCATGAAAACAGATAATTTAACCCATAAATTGCCTCATAACGGGGATATTTGCCAAAGTCGCCACGCTTGGTAAAAGGGTTGGCAACCATTATTTTTTTAGTTGTTATTAGGAAGACGCTGCTGCCCATTTCCTTGTTTTCCTTGTTTGTTTCCCTCTGTCGCCTTTTACTACATCACGGGTCGAATGGGGTAGTAGATATTACACCGCGACTACACGGTCGATGTCTTATAACCAAAAAGAAATGAAGCTATGTATATATATACCTACCTCATACTTAGCTTCATCGCAAATCTGGCAGTTGTAATTTAACTGCGGCGTGACGTCATCTGGCTGTCTAGTATCCTCGCACAGCTGCTGGGTCAGTGGTGGTCCATCTTCGAACCAGACCTCTGTGGTTTCAATGACCATTGCGCGTAAAGTGACACAGCCATTACCAGACTCCGGAGCTTGCCAATATACCTGGCGACAGTGCCGAATTAAAACAAATGCATAGCCTATAGGCCCCGCGGCCTAAGAAAAATACCTTATTACGTTATTTAGGAAGTTGGAAAAAGGGAGAAAAGCCACGATAATTGTACTGCCTCTACAGCCTTTACATGGGTAAATCTAACTTCGCCTATCATAATGAACAATGCTTATTTCTATTAAAATTCATACAATTACATTATCAAAAGATGTAGAGAATCGTGATCTATTACTGATTTAAGAATGAAGAGGAATAGAAGGTGCTAAAATATTATCTACAGAAAAGCCATTTAAAATAGATACCTATATAACGTTCGTTATCATTATATACGTGTTCGTTATCTAAGAGGACGATAACGTTCAATAATCACCAGTGTATATTTTTTAAATTTCGATTTGCATCAGAACATCATAAAAGCTTCTAGATATTAAATTTTTTGCGGAATAGGTTCTGAAATGATTTATTACATGTGATTTTAATTATAATAGTATATTTTTAGACGTTTTATATATAATATATATAAATAAATAATACTAATAATATATCTCAGTGATGGTGAGGAACAAAATACAAGAAGCCGTAATCTTATATACGACAGCGATCGTACGTCGCCACCTCTCAATTTAAAAAATAAAGGGCGGGATCTTGCGATCAGCCGATGCCGCATCTAAAACCCCGAAAAGGAGCGCTAATGAAAGTGATAATAAAAATATATATAAATATAATATGCCTTATTGCTGTGTAACTTTTTTTAGTAAGGCATTTTATTAAGTATTTAAGATATATTAAATTTTTAAGAGTAAATGAGTTTCGGGACTTTTTTAAATGAAATATATTAGTTATTATAATAGGATGAAATATTTCTGTAGTAAATATTACCTCTACAAAAGTCTTGGGTGACGCTATCACATGCTCAACAGAGTATAAGCAACGGTCACTATATTTCGCAGAAAGCATATCCCGGGGCCTCAGATGACCAGGAAAAAGAGTCATAGTCCGCCTTGGATTCTTGGGATTAGGTTTTGTGGCACCGTCTGCTGATATGATGAAGCCGGTGAATCTGGACTCACCATCTGTAGCAGCTATTTGTACTGAAAATAAAAATTTAACAGTGTTACAGTCACGCGGCAGCTTTTGCTGTCGCGCGGATGGGCCAGCTCGAACCGGGGTGGTACCACGACCTCACAGAATACCAGCGTGAAGTAGAGGTTTACCTCTGCGTTTCGCTTGGTGAGTGCAGGTGGCCGGAGGCCCTTTTTACTGGAAATGAGGCATTCCATCTTAGTCCTCACGGATGACAACGCATCTGCATTTTGATTCGCAAACGAGGATAGATGTAGATGTCTATGGGCCGCAGCAACCACTTATCATCAGGTGGACTGTGTGCTCGTTTTTCACCCTTACCCTATAAAAAATGCAGTAGACCTATGAATATCATGAATATGCAGCTCTTGATTGATTTTCGATGACTGAGAACCTCTACATCATAACCGAAAACCATCACTGGTCACTGCTAAATGGGATTAGCCAAGTTCATTATCTACCATCGTTTACGCAAAAAATATAAACATTAAATGGGAACGGGAACGACATATCTCAACATATCACTTGACGAAGTCCAATCATGTTTTGTCTCACTCTCAATCGTCTTAGTATATTCCAGGAGGGCTCCGAGAGGGGAGTTTAGCTTCAGAAGGGAGGGGCAAACGTGACACACATTTTCTACATGAATGTTGTTTGCCTCGGTTACGGTCCCGGAAAGTGTACAGGTTCTCTCTATTACCAAGTTTAAAAGTTTTATTGAGCTGAAACTGTATAAAAAGGGTTAAAATACATGGTTGATAATAACCCCTGGGAATGAGGTGGTCGCTTCCAAGCTGTTTCTAAAATAAATTTTGTAAATAGTTCGTAATCATTTATATTGTAAAATTTATTTAAAAAAAAGTTCCGCTGGGTTTTCTTGCTGGTTCTTCCCAGAACAGAGGGTTTTTTTCGAACCAGTGGTAAAGTAAAAAATGACATTCAATAAGAATTACACATGTAATGTATATTAAATAAAAATTATTCTATTCTATTCTATTCCTCTGATAGCTCCCATCTTATGGAATTACTAAACATCACTTGTGGATGTTAGCGGTTCTATCCGAATGGAGCTGAAAACGGATGTGTGAAAAATTTTTTTTGTAGTTTTTTTTAGAGTTTAGGTAATTCCAATTAATGCCATTTTGTAATATTACATATGTACTATGTCCTCCTTCACATCTCTCACTTTTGTAATTTATCCTATAAATTGTTATCTGAGGCTGGTGGTGTTAAAATTTTATGATTAAGATTAGATTATTAATCCCCTGTTGAAGTTGTTCTTGAAGACCAGTAGTCTTTAAATAAAAAAAAATGTGTGTGTACTTATGTACGCACGTAAGAAGTTATACTTCGTTAGCGTAACAAAACAAAAAAAAAACTTAAAAGACAATTACCAACTGAAGTTGTCGCTTTTAGGTATCGCGCGTGCATCGTAACAACTTCATGGTGTCGTTTTTAGGTGTCGGTGTGCGCGCGCATCGTAAATAATTAATTCTCATCATCTTTCCCAAACGCCCCAAAAGAAGTATAAATTCAAAAAAAAGTATGCGGTCCTTCATGTTGAAAGGAGTAAGGTCGCTAGCATCAATGGCTTGTCTTTTCCCGTCAATATGAGGACGCTTTCTGAGGCTGAAACGTGACAGTCACATAATATTGAGACCATTTATTTCAATGTCGTTAAATTTAAAGATTATCTTCGCGAAAATCCTGAGCGGGTACAGCCATGTGAAGAGAAATGAAGCCCCCTTTTCTTTCTTCGTTGAGTCTTTGGTAAATCAACATGTAAATTTCAGTGGTTGCAAAATTGAAAAAGAATAGAAATTAAACAACTAATGTCAAAATCCTGAACCAACTGCAAATTCCATAAATATAATTAATAATTACCTGTGTATAATTGTTCAGGAATATATGTGTTTTCAGCGTCAACCACAGACAATTTAAATCGCCCATCAGCTGCTGATGCTTTCGTTGTGGATCCATATGGTCTTCTGTCGCAATGGAAAGCAAGTATTCCTATCTCCAGTGTAAGAAGTAATCCGAAAATTATCAGCTTCATTGCGTGCGAAGCTAAAATATATAACAGAAATGCTATACGCTACGACACTGATTGCTTTTTAAAATTTTAATAGACCATTGGACATACAAGACAAGACAGACATCAAAGTTCCAATTTTAAACACAGACCTCCCCCAAGGAACGCCCCGACGCACGGTGCTGAGCCGCAGTTGGCTCAACAATCCATCAACTTCCAGGTCGTCCATCTAATGGAAGGCCACTCGAGAACCTTTCTTGCCCATCAGCAAAGATTTAATGGTTTTAAATTTTAAATTATTATACTTGTAAATTAATTATAATTTAGGATACTTCATTAAATTTTAATTTTTAAAATCATTAATTATATTTATATATTATTATGGACATTTGCTGTCTAAAACAAAGTATTATTATTATTATTTGTAATTTATCTTTATAATATTTTCGTCTGGTTGGGATTTATAAATACATAATTTAAAATATGTGTGTTATAAACTACTATTAACATAAACTATAGTATAGCATAAAATCTAAACTAAAAATAATATAAAAAATAAAATAAATAAATAAAACCCGACCAGACGGAAGCCTTCGGCAGGGGAGACCAAACGACTAATGGTTAGAAAAGGGAAAGAAATCAGTGGATGATGCAGGCGGTATTGAGGGGCACTGCATTTGAGCCCGGAATATTCCAAGTTGTCTCAGGTTATACGAGAGACTGACCGGGATTATTATTATTTTGTGTCTCCAATTTTTGATATCGGACACCACTTTAATAAATGTTCATTGGGACATGAGTCCAATATGCAGAAGCCTTTTGGAGAGTTTTACTGTACTTTGTAATGTGGTGTACATTGTAGGCCTCTACCTGCATACATATATGAAAAATTATCCGAAGAAGAACCCCAGAACATATACAAACATATAAAAAAGGGGTAACATTTAAAATATTCGGCTATGAGTTTGGGATGCTAGATTTTTTGGGATATAGGTCTATTGCGGAAGGACTCGAGACATCTGCTGTAATCGTGACTCAGTGGATATTATTATTATTTTATTAGAATATTTAAATAGTATTTTCATCTGGTTGGGCTGTATAAATATAATATAAAAAAAATGATAAATAATATAAAATTATTATTGTTAACGTAATTATACTTTAAGTTGTATTTTTGGCTGAGCAAGTTACAAAGTTTATACACACTTTTGTACCTAGTTCAATTCGAAGCAAGAAAAAATTAAAAAAAATACGTTAGTTGTGAACGGTGATAGACTTGGACGTGATATTTGTAAACCCTTTGGCGTGATACTGTGAGTTTTTCGATTTATTGCAATCAAGAAGCTAACTAGAACATGACAATAAATTAAAAGGTATCTTGTTGCTGTCCCAATTAATTACTTGATAGATTGGACCTTAGGACTTAAAGAGTAAATTAATGTCTCATATATCGTTGTTATAATAAATGAACAATTATTAATGTTTATACTACTTTGCGTGATCCAAATAAAAGGTAACCTTATAACAGTGTATCTGTCACAGTTGAAACTCATAACCGGTCTAAAGTGGTTTTGACCAAGGTTCTTAGTCAAAAGTGGTATTGTCTGATTTAAAGTTCAGACTATCGGTCAAAACTTGGAATATCAGTGACAGTAAATTAAGGAGGCCCTTGGGCCACTCTAAAGCCTCGTACATTATAATGATATAAAACATAATATGTAGGTCACTCAATAAGTTTTGAGATGCTCGAAATTTAAAAATGGAACGCACCCGTGTTATATGTTTCTAAAAGCAAATTTATTTAAAAATAGAACTCCATAAGCCAATGAGGGCATCCACAACTTTTTCTGCCACCAGGGCGGCGCCACTTTACAGTGAGGTAAAATATTTGACAGATTTCATAGCGGGGACGATAATTTCTTAGGAAAATGTAATCTTTAAGGTTTCTTTCTGTATTATTAGTTATATTTTATATTAATTCCATTAGAAATGAATAAACCAAACTATAAATATATCTAAAAGCCGATTTTTAAAAGAAAAAAAGAGTTAGAAAGTGCAAAAAATTAAAAATCAAGCCACTGACGCATTGTGTTGTGTATTAATATAATACTCTAGATAATGATAAAATATTCTTTAAAACTAATTTCTCAATTAACTGACATTGTGTAACAAAAAACTTTACCTCAGTCACTACTAGCGACATCTGCTGAGTGCACAAATATTAGACCTCATCGCTCAATATAAAAAAAAACAAAGTTCTATTAATTTTCCTGCAACGCTTCCCGCGCTTTTCATTTAAAACGATGGATCTTAAACGTGAACATTTGCGCGCTATGATATATTATGATTTTAAATTTGGTTTAACCGAACAATTAAGTTTACAACGGTTACAATCAGCGTTAGGGGACTCAGCTCTATCACGCGCAACAATTTTTAGGTGGTTTGCTGAATTCAAAAGGAGTAAAATTAATCTTAAAGATGACCAACGAACTGGGGCCCCGCAAACAGCAGTAACGGCAGAAAATGTATGGACTACTGATATGTTGGTGCGAGAAGACCCACGAATCACATATATGAACATCGAAAAAATTGTAGGCATTGGTTCGGAGAGGATTCATACCATTCTACATCAAGATCTTGGAGTGAGGAAGCTTTGTTGTCGATGGATCCCTCGTTCTCTCCCCGAAAGCGAAAAACAGACTCGTGTGAATTAGTGCCATGAAATGCGTCTACGTTTTGAAAACGGGGCATCTAGGCATGTTTCAGAAATTTTTACTGATGACGAGACATGGATCTATCAATATGATCCGGAAAATAAAAGGCAATCATCGGTATGGGTCTACTCAGAAGGACAGTTACCGACAAAACTGCAAAGACCTCGCAACATCGCGTAGGCAAAATAATGGTGGTTAGTTTTTTTACGCGGAGCGGACATTTGTCGACGTAAATGCTGGAATATTGTAGGTCAGTAAACTCTGAATGGTATACTACAGTTGCATTACCCAAAGGTTTTCAAGCCGTATGGGAGAGAAGATCAAAAACTGGGCTTCGGGAATCATGCTGCATCACGATAACGCCACTTCACATACCTCCCTCAGAACAAAAGCATTTATTGAGGAATCTGGTGTTGAAACTCTAAGTCACCCACTTTATAGCCCTGACTTAGCTCCTTGTGATTTCTTTTTGTTCCCAAGAGTCAAAGAAAAAAAACTATTGGTAAATCCAATTGAGCATGCCTTCGCATTAAAAAAATTACGTATAGCATGATTATACGGAATTTTTTTAAAGTAGTTTAAATACACACAAGTTTTCACTAATAACCTTATTATACTTCCAATTTTCCGATAATTTTATGTCAAACTTCAATTTGATAAAGTTTGGAAAATCCAAAGTGTACGACTCATAATGCTCATATGATCATCATTCATATCACTCCAAAAAGTCCAAGACGTATTCAAGTATAAATATTACATCCTACTTACTTTTAGTACGTACTACTATTATTTATTCTGTGCTTTTAAAATATTGTAATAAAAATCTCTGATTATTATAATAATCAAGTATGTATGAAATTTGTTTTTCGAATATTTTGTATTTATTTAAACAGCGATCTTTTTGAGCCACTGCAAACAACCAATACAGTATCCACTTACAACGGCGGTTGACGCCGAACTAAGCGAGTGAGGCACAGGCAGTCTCTACTCTCTATTTACTGAAATAAATTCTAACACAAAGCTGCGAAAACAACGAAAATTTCGCCACTTTGGAGCCGAAAAAATTAATTATAGCAAAACAAAACAAAATTACACTGCCATTTACATTCAGTGGCTTCCCACATGATAGATGAAGAGATTGAAAAATAGATTAAGTTAAACAATTGATATTTTCAAAAGGTATCGTGTTTACAAGCCTTGAGGTCTTAATAAATCCACACCGTAAGCCACTAAAACCCCTTTTTGATGTAAAAATAGCAATTAATCGATTTAAAAAAAATATTAATAAGTTCAACAATGATTTATCTTTCTGACAATGTTCTTTTTATATCATTTATATGTATAATATGATTGCTGGATACGATTTCATGCGACCAAACGTTGGAATCTTGATTTTTAGGCGCTAGTAGAACATACCTATGCGCTTTGCACTCGGCATGCAATAAAAGACAAGTATTTTTCAAGCGCCGAAGAAGCTGTGGCTGCCTACGAAGAAGCGATTTCCGACCTGTCAGATCAAGACTGGCAAAAGTGTTTTCAGAGTTGATATAGACGAATGGAACTTTGTATAGAGCATGATGGAGAATATTTTGAAAAGATGTAAAATAAATATTAATAGTATCTAGAATACTTTTTGTATATCTCAAAACTTATTGAGTAACCTACGCAGTATTAAAAGAGTTAAACTTTTTCATTTGAAAAATTCACAAAGTATAAGTCAATAGTAGTTTTGACTAGCTAACATTCTTGTTCAAAACCACTTTAACTGATATATGTAATTTGTTCAAGATAACTATTACCCAAAATTTTCGCAGTACAAAGTGATTTTGACTGGTTATGAGTTTTGTTTGTAAAATACCTATGTGGATTCTAAAAGAAAAAACTAATCTCAGGTAAGAAATTAGGTATTCTCTTCAACAAATTATTTGAAAAACCTCTATTTTGATTGACCGCAAAGCTCCGGATATCAGCTCCAAGAAGAGAGCTCTCAACCAGGCCGCCAAGTCCAACAAAAAAGCGTTACGGAAAGCCAGTCTCGATCGCATTATACATATTGGCGCAAAACTCTTTGCCAGACTATCCGGTACATAGAAATATTAAAAAGAGATCCGGTACCTTGCCACAGCGGTCAAGACAAACTTCTGTTGGCCTACACTGCGGATCTAGACGTGAATAAAGCTAGTTGACCAGATGATATAACAGCTATAGCTCTAAAGGCTTATGCATCTGAGTTGTCTTCTGTGCTAACACGCTTTTTCCGCATCTCATTTAGGACTAGAGTAGACCAAGTGCTCGGTCCAGTCGGCTTCAAATCCAGTCCGAAAGAGAAGCGTTGCTCGATAGTTTTCGTTACCGAAATAATTTCAGTTATGTAAAGGTTATACATAGTTGTTAATAACCCCTTAAAAATAGCGCTACCGTTATTTTATACCAGTTGCGTATTTGTGAATTTTAACCGCTTTTGGTCTACCTTTAAAAATGCGATATCAATATTTTGTACCGGTAGCGTAACCTCGTACCTTAACCGCAATCAATCCCTGCTCTGGAGTAGGTATTCGTATTTCGTATCTAAGTATATTTTTGTAGGTATAAGAAATGAGAAAAAAAAAATCAATATTTCAAATTGTCAAAATGTTTTTACTTGATTACGATTCCCGCACCTAACCGTTCGTACACTTGTGTGTGTGAACTGAACCGTGTCAATGTAATAGTTCGATTCTATACCTATCAATTTTTCAAATGCGTCCTTAATTAAATTATTTTCAGAAAAAACAAATAAAATAATTAACACTTATATTTGTGGATAGTTATACTATAATTATAATTTCATAGTGAAAAAAAATCATCAAAAATTCAAATAAATGCACCTTTAATAAGTATTTAAAAAAAAATATCTGCTTATCTTAACTTCAAATTCAATTTTCCCAAAAATGAAAAAATTCCGTAGATCTACGGAAAAAAAAATCCGTAGAGTTGGCAACGTTGCCACCCCTTCTTCGCACGGGTGATTTCTGGACCTCGGCAACAGTGCCATCTACCGGGCCCAAATCTAAACTAACTAGGGACCTATTCAAACACAAAAAAAAAATCAAATCCGTAGAGCCGTTTTTGAGTTTCAGCGAGACTAACGGACTGCAATTGATTTTTATACAGAGAGATTTGTATATTTATCAGATTTATCAATAAAAGTCTTGCGTACGTTTATTAATTAAAGTCATCATCATCATCATTACAGCCCTTCACAAGTCCACTGCTGAACATAGGCCTCCCCCAAGGAATGCCACAAAGCACGGTCCTGAGCCACCTGCATCCATCGACTTCCTGCATGTCTTACCAGGTCGTCACTCCATCTCGTGGGGGGTCGCCCTACACTTCGCCTACCGGTACGAGGCTGCCACTCAAGAACCTTTCTTCCCCATCGGTTGTCGGTTCTTCGAGCTATATGGCCGGCCCACTGCCACTTCAGCTTACTAATCCGTTGGGCTATGTCGGTTACTCTGGTTCTACTGCGGATATACTCATTTTTAAGCTTATCACGCAGAGAAACTCCGAGCATAGCCCTCTCCATAGCTCGCTGAGCGACCTTGAGCTTCCTCATACGGCCAGCAGTGAAGGACCACGTCTCAGTTCCGTAAGTCATCACTGGCAACACGCACTGGTTGTACAATCTCGTTTTAAGGTTTTGAGGTATGTCTGACGAGAAGATGTGTCGTAGCTTCCCGAACGCTGCCCAGCCGAGTTGAATCCGTCGATTGACCTCTCGGTCGAAGTTGGACTTACCTAGTCGGACTATTTGTCCCAGGTAAACATACTCGTCAACAACTTTGAGCTTAGTGCTCCCAACAACTACCGGCATAGGTGTGACATAGACATTAAACATAATCTTTGTTTTGTCCATGTTCATCTTAAGACCTATCCGTTGGGAGAGGTCATTGACCTCAATAGTGTCTCCCAACGGATAGGCTTAGTGCTTAGGTCCACCAGCGATTCTGCCATAAGGACTATATCGTCGGCAAATCGAAGGTGAGTGATGTACTCGCCATTGATGATAATACCGTATCATTTCCAGTCCAGATGCTTGAAAACGACTTCCAATGCAGCGGTGAAAAGTTTCGGGGATATAACGTCACTCTGTCTTACACCTCTCTGCAATTGGATAGGTTTCGTAGTCTGGTTCTGTACTCGGATAGTCATCGCAGCCCTTCTGTACAAGCACTTCAGCACTTCGATATACCGACAGTCAACTTGGCACCGCTGAAGGGACTGCAGCACCGCCCAAATTTCGAAGGAATCAAAGCCTTTCTCATAGTCCACATACGCCAGACATAGTGGCAAGTTGTACTCCTCGGACTTCTGTACAACTTGCCGAAGGGTATGTATATGGTCTATGGTGCTAAATCCCTTTCGGAAACCGGCTTGTTCGGAAAGCTGGAAGTCTTCAAGTCTGCGCGCGAGACGATTCGTAATGACTCCCGAAAACAACACGTAAACGCGGCTCAGAAGGGAAATCAGTAGTTCTTCAAGAGAGCGTTGTCGCCTTTCTTGAAGAACAAGACCACCGCACTTCTGCTCCACGTCTCCGGTGTAATGCCACCATGGAGGACGGAATTAAAGAGCTTCTGAAGGACTTCAAGTACCGGTTTACCACCCGCTTTCAGAAGCTCCGCTGTAATTCCATTCTCGCCTGGGGCCTTGCCGTTTTTAAGGTGCTGGAGAGCCATTCTAATTCGCTCAGACTGACGTCCGGGATATCTTCGGAATAGTGTCGGATAAGACTCGCTCTTGGATCGCTACTCACACTTGCATGTGGCTCCAACGATGACGTGTACAGCTGCCCATAGAACCTCTCAATCTCACTCAAAATCTCAGGTGTCACGGAAACGATGCTGCCACATTCGGTCTTCAGCTTTGACAGTTTGCTCTTTCTGGCAGAGAGATCTCTGGCAAAGACTTTGGAGCCTTGGTTCCGCTCAATCGCTTCTTCAATACAAGCTGTATTGAAGTTGCGTAAGTCCTGCCGCATGCATTTGGAGATCTGTCTGTTCAGTTGCCTGTATGCTGTCAAATCTGATGAAGAATGTAGCTTCATCTCCCGTCTAACAGCCATGAGATTAAGAGTGTGATCGGAGAGTTTTTGTGTTCTTCTGCGGCGGGTCTTGCAGAACTTAGCTCCGACCGCATGGACAGTTTCCACGAGCTTGTCATTCATATTGTCCACTTCATTGCAGTATTCTAGGCACTGAAAACGGTTTTGTAACTCGAGCTGAAAGGTTTCGGGACTCTGGAACAGAGCACGAGGGGGACGGAGCGTTGACTTCATTAGACTAGACCTCTCCAACTTAACGTTTAGGTTCAGTGTGCCTCTAACCATTCGGTGATCGCTACCAGTTTTCACCCTCGCGATCACGGAGACATCACTGAACAGTTGTCGTCTGGTCGTCATAATGAAGTCAATCTCATTTTTTGTCGAACCGTCGGGGCTCGACCAGGTCCACTTCCTGTGGGGCCGCTTCTGGAAGAAAGAGTTCATCATAAAGAGTCCCTCTTTCTCCATGAAGTCGGCCAGCTGCTGGCCCCTTGGGTTCCGTTGCCCTATTCCAAATTTCCCTACTTTCAGCTCACCGTTCTCTCTTGTGCCTAGTTTTGCATTGAAGTCTCCCATTAACACCGTATATTGGGTTTTGGAGGAATGCATGGCTCCAGAGATATCCTCATACATTTCCTCCACCTCCTCATCGGGGTGTGCCGAGGTTGGTGCGTAAACCTGTATGACCTTCAGCGAATACCGTTTGGTGATTCTGAGTATAAGGTACGCAACCCTCGTCGACACACTCCCGATCTTTACAACGTTGTTAACGAGAGACTTGTGGACGATAAATCCGACACCTCCTTGGGACAGATGGTCGCCCTCCCGGTGATAGAGCAAGTTGCCGGATTCGAGGATTACCGTGTCCTCCCCCTCTCTTCGGACTTCGGATAATCCTATAATATGCCAGCGTAACTTGTCTATCTCTTCTTCCAGCTCCACGATCTTCTCGTCAGTCCTCAGGGTGCGTGCGTTGTACGTTGCCAGGTCGAATCGTCGTAGGTGGCAACCGAACCTCCACCGGAGATTCTTAGCACCCCCTGCCCCGCCGTTACCATGGTCGCCACCGTAGCCAGGAATAGCGGGGCCACCGGGGACTGGGGGCCGTCTGTTTGTTGCTCTATTCATTGGAGGGTATTTGCCATAGTTGCCACGCTTGGTGAGCGGGTTGGCAACCGCAGTTTTTTTATTGTAATTTTGGCTATTATCAGGAAGATGCTGCTGCCCATCTCCTGCCTGTTTCCCTTTGTCGCCTTTTACAACACCCACGGGAGGATATGGGGTAGTGGATATTCTTGACCGCCACTACACGGGATAATAATTAAAGTATGTACTTGAAAATAAAAGAAATTATTTAGGAGAATGGCGTTGTGATGACTGATGATTTCTCAAAAAATAATTATATCGTAATTGTTTTCACATTCTTCTGCTCTATTCAGCCTCATAGTAATGGCCTATTATGTATTAGCTCAATGAAATAGAGTTGAAGTTCGCACAAAACGTCATTCTAAAAAGGATAGTGGAAACTGTAAAGGATGTGGAGGCGGGGCAATTTAAACTGTTGTAACTAAACTGTTACATGTGATGTAACAATTTAACATTAATTAAAAGCCACCGGCCGGCGCTACGACAATCACCTAGTATTCCAACCCGACAGAATGACCTGTTAACACGTTTGTAAACAGTTATGTGCTAAATGATATCTACATCAATGGGTGAGTTCGTTATTTTTTTTTCTTCTAATTGGCAAAGGATGTAAGTACATACAAAATTCTTTAAATACATATTTGATGTTAAAATTTCAAAATACCTATTTCGAAATTTTTCTTTGTTTTATAAACTTCGATTACGCCCTGTCTTCTAAAAGAAAATAGAGATTTTGTAATATTGTGCAATAATATACAAACCTTTATTATGTTGGGTTCTGGGTTGGATCATTAGTCAATAATGAGTTCAGTTATACACAGAGACGTTTGTCACGTTAATAGTGTTTAGGAGGACACAAACACATCTACATCTATCCTCGTTTGCGAATCAAAATACAGATGCGTTGTCACCCGTGAAGATTAAGATGGAAGGCTTCTTTTCCAGTAAAAAGGGTCTCCGGTTCTCTACACTCACCATACGAAACACAGCGGTGTTAAGCTGCTATTTTATGCTGGTATTCTGTGAGAGCGTGGTTTTTTCCCGGTCGAGCCGACCCATTCGTGCAACAACTATACTACTAATGTAGCTGCAGCATGGCTCTACCACATTTTAATGCGTAAATCACAATATACCATACACAATAATACTATGTATATTAAAATAATATGCACTCCCTTTGAGATACCATGATAATATAATTCAAAGGATTCGATTTGTCTACAGATACCATTGGTAATCTATTCCTGGTCCGATTTTGTTTCTTACCCGTACAAGACAATAATCTACTATACTTCGTTCAAAATCTTACTTTACACACTTCTTTGGATCTTTTATAATTATATTGTTGCATAATTTGGCGCTTTACTTGACGTTTTAAAAAATTTAATCAGTCGAATTATTGTAAACAATTGACGAAAAGTATATTATTATTATTACTTAAATGTAGTGATCGGCATAGGTAGTGCTATTCCCGGAATTTAACGACCGTTATTCTAACATGAATATGCCTTCTGAATTTCGCGAAATACATTATTTATTTATTTTGTATCATTATATATTTAGAAATCATTGTGATATCAATGCGCTAATCGTCCTATGCTACCAACCGAAACAATTGTAAGAAAAATGTATTTAGATAAATTATTTGATGATTTTGATTTAGATTTTCGTGTAAAATTGTGGATCACTGTGTTATCATTCTAGTTCATTGACCCAAAAAGGCACTAGGAGAGAGCGGGGCTGAAAGTGCCGAGGGTAATTTGTTCAGATGCAAATATCTAAAAAAACAGAAACATATAGCTATATGTTCGTATTATGTCCGGTGTTCTGGCCATCTAGCGCATGCGCGGCGACTATTTACTACTTAGTTGCGCTAGAGACGCGGACCTAGCGGCAGTGTATGTAATGATCCTCCAGCACCACGTGAGTAAATATTTTTTCGCTCATACTTTTTGGTCTCAAGTAAACATTTTTGGTGTTACGAATATGGGAGTTTTACTTTTACGTTAGTAATTTATTCAGAAATAGTAATCTATGCAATTTAACGGTTTATACAAAATGTTTTTTGGCATATGATAAAAAGTTAATACGAGATTTATGAAACGGGGTAAAAAGTGCCTTTCAATCGGGGTCAATTGTGCTACGGCACAACCAACCCCCAACTAAACTTTAATAACCTATATTGTTTTGTTTGATAGAATAAGAACATACAAGATAAAAACACAAAGGGGAACTACTTCCCAGGATCTTCTGCAAAGGGCTGCTGATGTGGTCATTAAGGACGAGCGCAAATTAAAAACCGTTGCACGTGAATTTTAAATTTGTCATATAACGCTACAACGGTATGTCAAGAAAATAAAGAGTGAACTTACTCCTACGGTTGGATACAAACCAAGACTGAGTCCATCATGTTATCTGCAACTAGAGTCACGCCAGAACAGTCCAGAGCTTATCTCTCCTCGCTATAGTACCCAAGCAACTGATAGCATCACTTCTCAAATAGGAGGTAACGATGCAGCATCTTTTTCTCCAGAGTTAATTAGACCATTACCCAAAGCACCTCCCCAATTAATTGGAGTTAGTACACAAGGTAAAAGAAAGTAAGCTGTTCTATCGGACAAGCCAGAAAAAAAAGCTCTAGCAGAAGAATAGGCTAATAAAAAGAAAAATAAAGAAAGTAAAACCACTGAGAATTGTAAAGGAAATGCGAAAAAATCTTGTTGTAAAACTAACTTGTTGAACTAAACAAAAAAGGAAGAACGCCAAGAACCCCGCTAGAAGAAACGTTCTTCAAAAGGATGATGAAGGTGCCGATGAAGAGAATAGTTCAGAGTGGATCTGCATCCTATATTGTGACTCTTACTCTAATTCTGCGTCTGGAGAAAAATTAATTGAATGCAGCATATGTAAGAATTGGGCACATTTGCAATGTGTGAATGGTGAAGAAAGCTTAACATTTATGTGCCCTAATTGCTGATAATAAGATGATAAGATGACTGATAAGATGGAGACTATTTAGTTATTGGGGGATTAATCATAGTATCATATATATCATAATAGATGTCATTTATATTAAATTTAAGTAAAAATTATAATGTAGAAGATATTTTCAATATCAGATAGTTAAAAGAGTTACAGATTGTTATTTTTTTCACTGATGTTTAGTGTAAAAACTACTAAAGTTTATAAAATGTTGATTCTTTTATAAATTTAACTTCGAATAAATATAAAGAAAAAATATTTTATGGTATTTTATTTAAAAATTTATTTTAATCCGTGAAAAAGGCAAAACTTTAGGAACGGCACAACCGATCTGAGCTGCGGCACAACTTGCCCCAGCGAGAAGTCAGTAGTGCCTTACGTCCGCTGTTTAAAAATATAATTCTCTATAAAAAACTATTCAAAAAGTACAAAAACTGGGTATAAATTTAAAATCAAGATTAAATTTTACATAAGATAGTCTAGAACTATTAAACGTAGCATTCGTTTTACCCGATTTATCTAGGGATTTGTCAAAATCTGCACTTTCAGCCCCGCTGTCCCCTACCTATGCCGATCAGTACTTACCTATACCTATATGGCAAAAAGTGACAAATTGAGAGTTTCTTGAAGAAAATGTATTTGTAGGAATTTGATTTTCTTAGTATAACTTACTAAGATACTGTTTACTGGTTTCAGCAAATCCATGTTTTGTAATTAATCAATATTTATAAGAAAAGTTAATTATCATATTATTGGAACGAAGTTCCTTATCTCGGTACGGGTTTGGCGGATGGGAGCTAGGCGACAAAAAGTGTAAGATTTTTTTCAGCACTACCCCTTGTGTCATAATGTATTTTATTTTAAATGACGCTTCATTTTAATAGACGCTAATAATTAATTTATTTATATTTGTTAATCAATAAAACCTAGTCAGGTCATAAGTATTGTCACACAGTAAAAACTTTTCTTTTAGAATGCTGGCCACAAAAAAGTTTATTGAATTCGAATTTCGAATTGTTCATGAAAATAAAACTGTATACTTTTTAGAATTTTTTTTTTTTTTTTTTTTTTTTTTTTTTTTTTTTTATCAAACTTAGACTTCAATTTTCTGTAACATTAATATTCTTTATAAAACAAAATACGCACAAAATACAACTAACTAAACTACTTAGCCTGCTACACAAAAAGAACATTTGTACTACCTAGAGACCATTAAAGGTCTAAAGATAATCCAAATGTTCAAGCCCACTACCAGTTGGCAGCGTACCCAGCATGCTGGCGGCATTACCACGCTGAATGGCAATGCTTATGCGTTGCGCCAAATAAACGCCAGCATTTTGGTCACGCGTCGCGTCAACCAGGCGCTCTGATAAGTCTTGGAAAAGAAGATGAGCTCCCGGTCCCCAAGGACCCAACGTCTCAACTCCAAACGGCTCAAATATGTAACCACTACCGAGATTAGCATATTTGCGCCGCTTGTGCTGTTCCGCTGAATGAGCCGCCGCGCCAGCCTTACTCCGTGTCTCTGAAAGATGTGACGGTGCCATTGTGTCAACGCAAGTCGCGTCCCACACAAGGGGCCGTCCCATCTTCCAGGGCACAAGTGTCATACCGTCAGGCCTTTTACCATCGTCACGTGCAAGGCCACTCGGTTCGAGTATAGCTGCAACATTGGCGGTGGCAAAAGCCCGGCGTATGATGTCATTCAGGCTAGCGTGCCGACCCATTCGCCCAGCACTTCTTGAGCAGGAGAGACCGTGGTGACCGAGCTGATCAACTACAGTACCACACTGGCAGCGATGGGCCTCAAAGCACCTTGCACCCAAACGTAAACTGACGGCGAGACGAAATGCAGTCGGGTCCAAAAGGCTACCTGTGTTAAAAGAAGGCATAGCTTGTAACCAAAGCCCAGATTCCCATACAGAGACTGCAAGAATACGGGCACGATCCGCGATACTAGGACACGTATCTAAAAGTGATTTCCGTGCTAGATCGCAGATCGGCCGATCCCACAGTCTCTGCGAAGACAAGGTCCTGGGAAAATCAGTATTTGGACAAGCCAGCCTCCAGGCATTCTTGGCCTCACTTGAATGAGCTACAATTACATCGGAATGGCCTAAAGAGGGTGCAAGGATTTTTTCTATTAATTTATACGAACCATGAATGGAGGACAAGAATGCAGGTAGCGCTACACTGGAAATTTTGCGTACCCCTAAGCCTCCCAACCTCACTGGTAGGGAGGCTTGCGACCACGTCCTGTCATCCATCTCAACATTCAAAACCAGAATTAGAATTTTACTCATTTTTAAATATGGAGTGGACGCTTAAAGACGACCGCGTTGCAGTTATTGCGTTGCATCGTTGCGGTTACGCGCCAATTCAAATTTTTGACATACTGAAAAATTTGAATATAACCAAAAGATTCGTTTATCGTACAAGCAAACGATACAATGAAGACTCTAGTGTAGATGACAGGTCAAGAAGTGGTCGCCCTCTGTCTGTTAGGACTCCAGCAGTGATAAAAGCTGTGAAGGCGCGAATTCAAAGAAATCCCAAACGTAAGCAGAAACTGTTGGCCCTTCAGATGGGGTTAAGCAGAACCACGGTGAAAAGGGTGTCAAATGAAGACTTAGGGCTTCGGAAATATCGAAGAAAAACAGGACATCGTTTGAATGCTCGTCTAATGGACCTGAGACTGAAAAGATGCCGCGCTTTGTTGAAGCGGTACGCGGAAAAAAAATATCGGGAAATTCTTTTTTCGGATGAAAAAATTTTTACCGTAGAAGAGAGCTACAACAAACAAAATGATAAGGTGTACGCACACAGTAGTGAAGAAGCGAGCAACCGTATTCCGCGTGTCCACCGAAGTCATTTTCCATCCTCGCTCATGGTATGGTTGGGAGTTTCTTATTGGGGCTTAACAGAGGTACATTTTTGTGAGAAAGGTGTAAAATCGAATGCAGTTGTGTATCAAAATACAGTCCTGACGAACCTTGTGGAACCTGTTTTTCATACCATGCTCAGTAACAGGCGCTGGGTATTCCAACAAGATTCGGCGCCAGCTTATAGAGCGAAGAGCACACAAGACTGGCTGGTGGTGCGTGAAATCGACTTCATCCGGCACGAAGACTGGCCCTCCTCCAGTCCAGATTTGAATCCGTTAGATTACAAGATATGGCAACACTTGGAGGAAAAGGCGTGCTCAAAGCCTCATCCCAATTTGGAGTCACTCAAGACATCCTTGATTAAGGCAGCCGCCGATATTGACATGGACCTCGTTCGTGTTGTGATAGACGACTGGCCGCGCAGATTGAAGGCCTGTATTCAAAGTCACGGAGGTCATTTTGAATAAACTTTAGTGTCATAAGAATCTATGTTTTGTTAAGTTCATTTTGGTATATAAATGGTTACATAATGAATAAACTTGTTTCAATTATTTTATATTAAACATGTGACAAAATTTATGACCTGACTGTGTATAATACGTTTATCAATAATAATATACTACGAAAGGAGCTTCGTTCCAACCGAGTGTTCCACGACACTCAAGCATGTTTTTTTATATATTATTTTCCATCCTTAAAAATCTAGTCCTTAAAGTAAAGTAAAAAAAGATAAACTTAGAAATGAGGATATCCGCAGTAGAACCAGAGTGACCGACATAGCCCAACGGAGTAGTAAGCTGAAGTGGCAATGGGCCGGCCATATAGCTCGAAGAACCGACAACCGATGGGGAAAAAAGGTTCTCGAATGGCGGCCTCGTACCGGCGGACAAAGTGTAGGGCGTCCCCCCACTAGATGCAGTGACGGCCTGGTAAGACATGTAGGAAGTCGATGGATGCAGGTGGCTCAGGACCGTGTTTTGTGGCACTCCTTGGAGGAGGCCTATGTTCAGCAGTGGACTTGTGAAGAGCTGTAATGACGATGAATGATGAAAGTCTAGTAGTTAACTTTTTATTAGCAGACTAAATTTTAAGGCTCTTGAAATTAGATTTAGCTACTTCACTAACTTTCTAATATTTTATTATAATATATTCTTCATAATTCATTTTTAAATAGGTCGTGAATTAATATACGTTATTTTATAAAAGCTTGTACTTGTCCGAAAAACTTATACGAAATGCTGTAGCTGTCAAATTGTTCGCTAGAAATTGTAATAAATTTAATAATGTCTTACTTTACTTTGAATCCGACTATGATAAGAATGATGGAAGGGCAACCATGTGTATATGCATTGTACCATCCTGTCACAGGTACTGAGTATAGTATATCCAAATTGCCTTTGAGTGAAGTAACAAGACTAACGACGTTATCCTTATCGTTTCACATTTCAACAAAAGATCATGAATTCGTTTCCTATAAGAAGCACTTTACTAGAGATCCAATCATGCAACGTATTCCTCGTGCTCGTGTTCAATGAGAGTGACCTTAATTTTTTTTGTTTTGCGTCTCTGGATAATGTTTATTCACTGAATTGAAATAAAAAGTTTTTAAGAAAAGTTACTAACCTTCGAGCTTTACCGTTACCGTTACAGATTATTAAAGTCTACTGCAATGTAGGTTTTTTTTTTTATAGGATTAGGTCTCCCCCATATGCTGTCTCATAGGGGGATATTTGCCACGCTTGGAAATCACTGTTTGTTTTTATTTTTAGTCGTTATTAGGAAGACGCTGCTGCCCGATTCAGATTTGTTTTCCTCTGTCCTCTTACGACACCCACGGGATGATACTATAGCCCATAGTGGATATTCTTACATCGCCACTAAGCGATAGCCTTCGAGTTTTATCTATTTTATTTTAATTTTATTTTATTTTATCCTTTTTGGAAAACTTATAGCTAATATTAACAATAAATAAATGAATAATACCTAGAAAGCCATTTAAAAGTTTTCACCTACAAGCAATATGAACTTAAAAACATTAATTCTAGTCGGTAAAAGATAAACAAACAAACAGTGGTAGAGCCACGCGGCAGCTTTTGCTGTCGCACGGATGGGCCGGCTCGAACCAGGGTGGTACCACGACCTCACAGAATACCAGCGTGAAGTAGAGGTTTACCTCTGCGTTTCGCTTGGTGAGTGCAGGTGGCCGGAGGCCCTTTTTACCGGGAATGAGGCATTCCATCTTAGTCCTCACGGGTGGCAACGCATCTGCATTTTGATTCGCAAACGAGGATAGATGTAGATGTCTATGGGCCGCAGCAACCACTTACCATCAGGTGGACTGTGTGCTCGTTTGTCACCCTTATCCTATAAAAAAAACATCGATTAAGACAAATGCAGTAAATTAACAAAACTAAACAGAAGAACACTCAACAAAAGAATTTTTGCGCTAAAATATTTTTTTATTGAGAAACACTGGTATTAAACAGATCCAAGTCAATTTATTAGATTAAATAATAATAATAATAATTTATTTCATTATAATATTTGTTAAATTTTCCTAGAGTTCTATAAAGGGCTTGCAAGGTGTATGATTTTTCAATGGTGTCAAACGATCGGCTAATAATTTGGCTTTTCAAAGTTCTTCAATAGGCTGATTGACTTGGTTGTCATGTCGTGGCGGCCTATTTAGTCCCGTGAGTGGCGTTAGAGAAATGTTAGATACATCTTAAGGCTTATCCCGAAGGTTTATTTTATGAGAAATGTAACAAAAATCTTATGGCTTATGCCGATAAACACGTGGTATCTATATTATGGTTGTAGCACGAATGGGTCGGCTCGACCGGGAAGAACCACGCTCTCACAGAATACCAGCGTCAAACTTGTTGCTGTAACTTGCTGAAATGTTTTGAAACGAGGCATTCCATCTTAGTCCTCAGGGGTGTCAACGCATCTGCATTTTCTTAATTGAGGATAGAAGTATAATGTTAATGGGCCACGGTGTTCTCTTTCTATCAGGTGGACTGTGTGCTCGTTTGTCACCCTTATTCTATAAAAATAGATTGCAGTATACTATGTTATTTTATTTGTATTTTAACAGTGGTAGAGCCACGCGGCAGCTTTTGCTGTCGCATGGATGGGCCGGCTCGAACCGGGGTGGTACCACGACCTCACAGAATACCAGCGTGTAGTAGACGTTTACCTCTGCGTTTCGCTTGGTGAGTGCAGGTGGCTGGAGGCCCTTTTTACTGGAAATGAGGCATTCCATCTTAGTCCTCATGGGTGACAACGCATCTGCATTTTGATTCGCAAACGAGGATAGATGTAGATGTCTATGGGCCGCAGCAACCGCTTACCATCAGTTGGACTGTGTGCTGGTTTGTCGCCCTTATCCTATAAAAAAAAATGTTGCGTGTGTATTTACGCCATAAATAAAATACGCAAACCGGTGACGGACGGATGTTAAAAACAATTATTAGTTATATTTTAAAACATATTCATAAATGTTAAGAGAAACCAGATCAACTGCGAAGTATTTTAATGTAGTGTGTGCTATATGTAAATGTATTTCCTCATTCCAGGTTACTTTTTGGAACTGCTTATTTTACTTCTGGCTTTAAGATTATGCGTTGGCAGCGACATATTGTGTGATCGGCGCCCACTTAGTACGACAACAGACCCGCTGCCGCCGGATAGCAGGTTCAAAATCGAAATTATCGGCGTCACCGATAAATATATACCTACGAGACGGTATACAAGTAATTACTTATTTTTACATTTATTCATTCACTAAAGCCTTTCACTTACACACACACACACACACACACACACACACAGTCCACTGCCGAATATAGTCGTCCCCGGGATATTACTATAGTCACCACGCAACACAACTTTTTTGGTTTGTTTTACTGGTCATTTTAGTAATTTTGCCGCCTTTGGTTTTATCTACTTATAAATTTAGCAACAATTCACGATTGAATTAGCCGAGAAGTGGCGGCGTAAGAAATCCATCACTCCATTTCATTCTCTGGGAGTCGTATGAGGCGAATATTTCAGAAAAGTCCTTCAAAAAGGACTCCGATAGATGTTTATGAATGGAATAGAATGAAATCATTTTTATTCAATATACATTATATTTATATTAACAAAAACCTTGACATCTGTTCTAAAATAATAAAAAAAAATTTACTAAATAGTAGTAGTACAGAAACATTTTCTTTGAGCAATGATTCTGCGACAATGGGAGAAGAATTTAAAGATTTTGTTGTCAACAAAAGGAACGTTAGTAAAATGTTTCTCAAAAGCCATAACAACTTTTTGATCAGTTTGAATTAAATTATTATTAATATTCAATTGAATATCCAAGTTTCGTGGTTTGGACCTTGCCCGTTTCAGTATTAATCGTACTCCACGTCATTTTAACTTTATTGGATGCATTATGTACTATTATGTGAAACGTAAAATACTCAAAACCGGCAACAGCGCAAAAGATGTGAGGTGAGACTTCTGCTACGGTAATCACCAATCTGTCTGCCATGTGTGGCAGGCAACTACGAGAGACCCATGCTATGAAAATATCTGTGTGACACTGAATTGTATGTTCATAACTTTCGAGATAATTTTACGATCTTTTGTATGGACTTAAACACATTGAAACGGGGTATTCCCAGTAGTCTTACCAAGTAGTCTTACTAGTAAGACTACTGGGAATTTTCTTCCCAGTAGTCTTACTGGTAAGACTAACGGGAATTTCCTAATGAGAACTTCCCAATAGTCTTACTAGTAAGTCTATTGGGAATCTTCGTGGCGTGTTGTATTCCCAGTAGTCTTACCAAATAATCATATTAGTAAAACTATTAAGAATATCTTTACCAAGTAGACAGACATACGCGAAAGAAAATTCTCAGTGGTCGTACTCTACAAAATACATGGAAATTTTTATCAAGTAGTTTATTTTAGAAATGGTTAGTACCATAGGCCTAGTGGCAAGCATAAACCTGCAAGAGGCAGTAGGAGTTCTAGTTTATATTTTGTATACTTGTACAACTTCTATTGACTTTTGTACGTGTGGTACTTCTGAGACAAAACATATAATATTAACAAACCAAATAGATCTAGCAGTGTTGGTTAGACAACCATCTTATTAGATTTGAATCCTGGGCCAAAGATAAAAACAATTTGATAAAACTAATAAGTAGGACTAACTGGTAAGATACCCTAGTGGTAGAAAATACTGAGTAGTACAGTAGAATATTTTCATCACTACCTAACTACTAGGCACTTTTTACTGGAAATGAGGTATTCCATCTTAGTCCTCACGGTTGACAACGCATCTGCATTTTGATTCGCAAACGAGGATAGATGTAGATGTCTATGGGCCGCAGCAACCACTTACCATCAGGTAGACTGTGTGCTCGTTTGTCACCCTTATCCTATAAAAAAAGACTTTATTTCATTATTGTCATAAAGAGGCATTTTACGTTTACGTTATTTGACCTAATTTGACTGATGTTTGATTTTTTATATATAGTATGAAAAGTACTAGGTAAACATAAACCTAAAAGAGGCAGTCGAATAGTTCTTCAGACGTATCTTTCTATTCCCTCAGTCTCATAGTTCGATGGGACATGACCGGGAAGAGATCAGGCGTAGGAGCAACAGCTGTACCTGCTTTATGACTCCGGACTGCTACTGAGAATTTTTTTAATAGACAAACCCAATAACTGATTTTTGCACCGACTCAGGATTCGAACCCGAGGCTAAATATTTAAAATAATTTAGCTTGACCTGGTGAAAAATCTCTTTTCTAAGATCTGTGTATTGATTAGATCCGATGGGATATATTCTTCACATTTTTTAATAGATACTATGGTTTCACATATCATATTGAAAATCTGCAGTGCTATGCTTTAAATCTATGAACATAAGATAAAAAATCCACAAAATATAACAATAATCTAATAATAACTAAAGAAATAACAAAACATGCTTTTTAATAACAAAATTAAGTTACTTTACCAAATTCAAGAGTAACCCAACTAAAGTACTTGATAAAAATTTCCATGTACTTTGTAGAGTATGACCACTGAGAAATTTTTTTCGCGTATGTCTGTCTACTTGGTAAAAATATTCTTAGTAGTTTTACTAATACGATTATTTGGTAATTAATTACAATCTAATTTTATAATTTATAATCTAAATTAAATTAATGCTTGCCTAGTACAATTTCTAAAATAAACTACTTGATAAAAATTTCTATGTATTTTGTAGAGTACGACCACTGAGAATTTTCTTTCGCGTATGTCTGTCTACTTGGTAAAGATATTCTTAGTAGTTTTACTAATATGATTATTTGGTAAGACTACTGGGAATACAACACGCCACGAAGATTCCCAATAGACTTACTAGTAAGACTATTGGGAAGTTCTCATTAGGAAATTCCCGTTAGTCTTACCAATAAGACTACTGGGAAGAAAATTCCCAGTAGTCTTACTAGTAAGACTACTTGGTAAGACTACTGGGAATACCCCATTGAAACTGATATTTTTCCGATGTTATAATCCCTTTATTCTTTGCAGTCAGGCTATCTTCAACTGACAACACGTCTACGTTCATCGCGTTCACGATATGGGCTCGAGGGGATATCAAGCCGCACGACAAGAACCCGAAGAAGACTGCTTACCTCGACGCAGGTTTCATCTACCCGACTCCCAATTCAGATACTATGCCGAACAAGAAATGCAATAACTCTGTTATACAGACTGATTTAACGCCTAAGACATCTGTCGAGGTGATCATAAAAAGAATTGGTATTTTAGTGTTAAAATGAAATGTAAGAGAGAAAGGCACCATAAATGACCACAACAAGCTTCAGTTAAAAGTGGCAGGGGCTAAATAAGTTAGAATCTCTTTTCTTGTGAGGATCTCGCGAGAAATGTATTAATGTTTTTAAAGCAGAAGAAATTGACTTTTAAAAATATATTAATTAAAAGAGTCGATAGCTGCTGGAGGTATTTTCGCTGTTTCTTCTCCTTTTACTTGAACCTTATTTTGGTAGTAGACTAAAAAATGACGTATGATAAACACATCTTTAAATTTCTTCCGTAGATCCTACGTTCGATCGATATATTTCTTCCAATCAGGAAATGGTTGATACACAAAATGGACTTTACACTGTAATAACGAATGACTTCATAAATAAACGTGGAGATAAAATTGGTTCAAGTTTTCCGCGGCATACTAATGAGTAACAACTTAGTAATTGCCTTGTAAATTAATTTATAAGTTGTACTCGTAATTTAGGGAATCTAATCACTCTAATTTCATAGTACTCGAGCAAACCGAGTTCGATCTTAACTAGCACCGAAAAAAAATATTTTTAAGCGCTGATATATCACGTGCCGAAACTGAAGGAAAAGTTCACGAGGAAACCTACAAATGAGAGAAATAAAAACATGTTATCGACTCATGCAGGGTACCTATTGGCCACAATATTTACTTACCATCCACAGTTGGTCGAAGTGCACGTTTGTCATCCTTGCTTTTAAAAAAAATTCACAAACACGCACTAGGCTAGCGCGGCGTTCTCTTTACTGTCGTAACAACTCTTAAAAAATTAGAGGTGGCCTGACCCCAGCAGTGAGATGTATGTTTGCTCTTACTTTACTTTCTTTTAATTTATATTTATCTTCTCATCTTTTTAGAGCTCATCTCTCTTTATACATATTACCCTAGTGATGGAAAGAACACTGTTGCCTACAGACAATTTAGCATATTATTAATTTTATGTATGTGTGTTGTCACCCTACGGACTACGCTTCTTCTGATTACGAATTCACTTCAGTTCAGAAGTAATACATATTATACTACTTACATATTATAATTTTCACGTATATATCGCAGGCATATTGGAAGGCGCCAAAAAAAGAAAACAAATGTGTGACAATCAACGCAGTGGTCGCAGTTAAACGAGATGTATGGTACAGACAGGACGGTCCGCTGTCGAAACGCGTGTGTGAAGACCAAAGGAATGTTCTAGACATGCAGCCCACTAAGAATGATCACTGCAACGCTACAGAAGACGCCCGATATTTGGTGCGTATTTGACAAATGCACGCAAAATTATTCTATGAGGAAAATCAATCTAAAAAGGACCATCTTTACTAGGTAGTAAGGCTCCTTTTCTGAATAAGATTCCGTCCGCTTTGGTACCATTATTTTTCTTGTTCCTGCCGCCAACCAATATAATAAACTCACTGCTTCGTTCGTGTTTGAAGGGAAATATATAACCAGTTACAGATTATTAAACTGACTATAGTATAATAACCTATAACTGTTTAAAGTAAGTTGCAGTTGTCCCTAGCCTATGTACTATCAGGTGGACTCGTTTGTTAACTACTAAACTATTTAGTATCATCATCTTCACAATCATCATCATTATTTAATGTAAATAGGCACTTCATTGGTGTATAGTATGTATGTTCAGGACCGTGCTTTGTGGCATTCCTTAGCAAAGGCTTACGTTGTGTAGTGGACTTGTATTGGGGTGTAATGATGACGATGATGGGAAGTGTTTGTCGTGCAGGTGCTGCACGACCACTCGCATCAATCATCCCCATCAGCTGGCTTGGTGTCGGCAGAGTCTTAACGATTCCAGCAATCGGTACCCGCCACTGGTGGAGTATGCCGCATGCAATGGACAATCCAGATGAATACAAACGCATTGCGGGCGTATTTTAGAGCGAAAGGGGGAGAAGTTGGAGGTTTTGCATACCGGGCTAGGATGCATCGTCTTTTTGCTGAGCTGGAGCCATCTATAACCGTCACCGAGAAAAACCTGGCAGACTGAGTTCGGTATATCGTGCGTTCAAACATATTTGATGGCGCCGAACTCAAACGGCTACGACGTGAGGCTATTTTCTCATCGGATGAAAATGCAACGGCTGAGGATGCGACGCCACAAGTTGCAGAGCAACCCGCATACGTGGATTCCGCCGTGAGTCCCCCAGTTGTGATTTGTTCAACCGATGATGGAACAATCGTCCAGGAACTAGAACTAGAGCAAATGAGGAGTACATTGGAAGAGGCGATTGTGCAAACGCGCAGTACGCCTCTCGAAAATTTACTGCGACTTCCCCGCATAGCCATAAGCAAGCGAAATCGGGCTGTCGTGAGGGCTCTAAACCCAATGCTGACTCAATTCATTTTGGCGCCGCACTAGCAGCATGCTGTATTATTGGCGCCAAGCTCCCAACGGCTGGACTTGCTACTAGACAAAGTAGCGCCATCTCAGCCTGGAGAATGAGAATTGAGGAATGTATCGCAAAGGCTAGGGTCCTCATCGGCAGACTGGTATGCTTCAGGTCAGGCAATAACAAGCCAAGGATTGTGTGCACCGTCAGAATGGCGTTTGGTGGAACATATATCAGTTTGTTCCAGCCGGATATAACGCAAAAACTGACGAAGCGCATAGATGACCTGAAGCAGAGAATCGCTTCGAAAGCGGATTCGGCGATATACCGAGAGGTTGACACGGTTCATCTGGGGGCAAGGCAGTGCCCCCGCCAAGTCGAGCAAAAAAGGGGCACGGCCGTACCATCCTTTTCTCGAAACAATCTAATTTAATATAATATGTATTACTTGTGAGATATATTGTGTTTTCATGCAATTGCCAAGTCAATCTATGCATCAATCTAAGAACTGAATAAATTAACCGACTCTGACCGAAGGTCAGACCGATCTCACAACTTTTTACGGTAGAAGAACTGAGTTGCGAGACTTGGCTTTTTTTACAAGTTATGTTTTTGATGGCATCAGAATTTTCTCTTCCAGAGTGATCAGAAGAGGCTCTATGAATTATTGGAGCGACCAATGGTACAGGGAACAGGCCCAGCACCGAATCAGGCCGACACTGTCGAATTCTGGCGCGGCCTGTGGTCAGAGCCCGTAAACCACAGCGAAGGCTCTTGGACGGAAGTTGCAACGAGTCAGTGTGCGAGTGTTACGCCCATGGACCCCTTCATCATAACGCCGGATGACGTAGCTGAGGCGGTCCGTAGGGCCCCGAACTGGATAAGTCCGAGACTCGACGGGCTGCATCACTACTGGTTGAAGGGATTCGTGGTGTGTCACGCTGTGCTTGCCCGACAGTTTCAAGAAGCTCTCGACCAGAAGTCACTTCCGAGCCTCTTCACTGCTGGGATCACTCATTTGGTTCCTAAAGATCGGAATTCCACAGACTCCAGCAAATACCGCCCCATTACGTGTCTACCCATCATATATAAGATACTGACATCCATTTTGAGTAAGCCAATCATTCGTCACCTGGATATAAATCAGGTGATGTCGCGCGCTTAAACTGGATGTCGGGGCGGTGGTCTTGGAACCAAGGAACCACTCCTCATTGACGTGGTCATTGGTAAAGTGGTTAAACGCAACCGTCGGAACTTCTCCACCACCTGGATAGACTACAGAAAGGCATGCGACTCGGTGCCCCATAAATTGCTACGGAGGCTCCTCGAGCTGTACAACGTTGACTGTACAGTTAGAGACTTCGTCAAAAAGTCTATGGGGCAGTGGAGTATAATTCTTTGTCATCTAAGCGAGCAAATGACAGATGCTTAAAGCCGCATAAGGATAAGAAGGGTTATCTTCCAGGGCGATTGTTTGAGTCCAATCTGGTTTTAACTCTCCCTGAACTCTCTCAGTACCTTACTGGGGGACTCCGGAAGGGGATTTCAGCTTCGGAAAGGAGGTGCAACAATAACCCACCTTTTCTATATGAATGATCTCAAGTTATTCGCTTCTAGTCGCTCTCATCTTTAGAAGTTGCTAAATATCACTTGTGATTTTAGAATGGAGCTGGGGACGGATAAGTGTACGGTCCTCCGAGGCAGAAACATATCGATACTTGGGTATGTCACAGAACATAGGTATCGATGAGGCGGAAATGAAACAGTCAGTTTGCGATGTGTTTTATGCACGCTTGACAAAAGTGCTTAAGAGTCTTTTGTCGGGCGTTAATAAGACACACGCATATAGCGGTTGGATCATGCTTGTTCGCAGGTATACCTTTCGTATACTCAGGTGGACTGAAACTGTACTTAACGCCTTGGTTAGAAAAGTCCACACTATTATGACTTCCTATAGGATGCATCACCCCAGATCGCTAGTAATGAGGCTGTACTTGCCGTGGAAGCATGGTAGGCGCGACTTTTTAAGCGAGCTTACCATGCATAATCACGAAGTGTGCAGCCTCCGTAATTACTTTTCTGACGAGAGCAGATGATCCATTCTATACGGGCGTCATTTCTTGTGATACAGGTCTTACTTCTCTATCCTTAGCCAACGAGGAATGGCAAGACCCGGCAGTACAGAGCATTTCCGACTGTTGAAGCGCCTGTCAAATTATATTAGCAGTTCTCATGCCAATATTAGTCCGTAAGCTGTGTAGGTATGTTTAAAAAATGTTGTACCTGTCGTCGTTGTAAAAATTAAAGATCAAGTAAAGGCCGATTGAGCAAATTACTGCATTATATTATTAAAAAGAGATCAAATTCCTATCCATGGTCCTAAATCGAAGCCGGATTTGAAAAAACGTAATTGGACAAGATATTATTTAGTGGAATACGCTTGGGAAGTCTTAAATATTCGTTGTGGAAATACCACCGAGGGAGTGAAGATATTTAACCAAGAAATCTGGAGTCTTAGCCCCTTAGATATTGGACTATTATTTAATTTATTTAACCCAGCACTCATTATCAGGTAGTATTTTGTGTAAATCGACTGCTAATTTATCAGGTTAGTACCAAATTACCTATAAAATAATTACGTATAACTTAAAGTATTTAATCGGCTAAAATTCATTTAATATTGTTTTATATAGTTTCTAATAACTGTCAAATCATAATTAAATTAAATTATAAAGCTTGGTTAAATTATATTGACGATATTATAATTTTTTTTTTCTTTATTGGTTTAAACTGTTTTTTTAAAAAATAAGTCAAGAGAGTGTATAATTGAAAAAATTGCATAATATTATTTATTACATACTAAGGCATACCTGTGAAGCTGTTTGATTGTCTGAATTGTATTTGTTACCCTTAATTGTTGTTAATTATAAAGTTAAATATCAAGGTAGTACATGTACCATTTTGTTTAATTATTTAAGAGTTTGAAAAATAAGTAAGGGAATTAGTTTTCATTTCTTTATAACTGTAAGCAAAGTTGTATAAAACTACTTATGAATTATATTTTATAAAATATAAACTTCTTGTTTGTATAAATTTCAGGCATTTGCACTAGTCTCCCAATACCAGCCAACATGCCAGAAGATAAGGAGCAAATTAGGAAACGAGCTAGCTACAAGGGACAAATAACTGCTTTTTCAAATTATTTAAATTCACTGAAGGTATCTTCATTGGCTGCTACTGAGGTAAATGAGTTGCAATTACGTATTAGTAGGATTGAGTCAATGTATGAACGATATGATGAGGTACAATTATCCATCGAGTGTAATACTGATAATATAGACGCCCAGATATCAGAACGAACTGAGTTTGAATCCCTGTATTTTAAATCGCTTTCTCTTGCAAAAAGGATCTTAGCAGATTGCATTAAGTCAGATGACGTAAGCAGTGACGGTGGCTCTCATTCCGGCAATCATAAATTTGTTAAACTGCCCACTATTCAACTACCTAAATTTAATGGTTCTTATGATAATTGGTTAGAGTTTCATGACACGTTCATGAGCCTCATACATTCAAATGACGAGATAGATGACATAAATAAGTTTCACTATCTGAGAGCGTCGTTGGAAGGGCCCGCTGCTGTGGTAATACAGTCAATCGAATTCTCGGCAGCTAATTACACCGTCGCATGGACTATATTATGTGATAGATATGATAATAAAAGACTACTAATTCAAAATCACGTGACAGCCTTATTTAATATAGCACCAATTAATAAAGAATTGTCTGTCAACTTAAAACGTCTCATTGACCAAATAAATAAAAATTTACGTGCACTAGAATCTCTCGGTGAGCCAACTAAACAATGGGACACACTTCTCATTCATATTATTACTCAAAAATTAGATGCTAAGACATATCGTGAATGGGAAGAGTCTAAAGGTCGTTTGGAGAAAGATACACCTATTACGTTCGATATATTTTTGATGTTTTTAAAGCTTTTAAGATGTTTTCGAGCCGATTTAATCGAAACACTAGAAATGTCTAATTCTGGTGCTACTAACCGTTTAAATTCTTCTATAAAATATGCTCCAAAAGTTAAGGCAATGGTTTCAGTTCGGGATACCGGTAATAAAAACGGTTCGGCCTTTTCCGCCAAACTGTGTCCTAAATGTAAGGGTGACCATAAGTTAAGCAGTTGTCCTCAGTTTCTTGGATTAAGCAACGATGTGCGTCTACAGTTACTGCCAGAGTATAAAGTATGTTTCAATTGTCTTAATTCAGGACATTATGCAAATCACTGCAAAAAGCCAGGATGCAAAATATGCCACCGAAAGCATAACACTCTCGTGCACGTCGCAGATTACCAGTCAAAACCAATTACAGATATTAATACATCTAACACGAGTAGTGGTAATAATAAGCCCGTTATGCAAGGTCATTTCGAACAAACAAACAGTTCGACAGGCTCACAGTTGTCATCCAATTCTAACGCACATCTGTCATTATCCGCAAAGGTAGGCACTGCATCGTGTAGTGAACAAGGCGACGTATTGTTGTCGACGGCATTAATTAAAGTTATAGGTAAGAATGGTTGTCCATATATTGCTCGTGCTATTCTTGATAGTGGCAGTAACGCTTGTTTAATAACTGAAGAGTTATATCAAAGGCTAGGTTTGCCCGCTCAAAATGTAAATCAGTCGGTAGTCGGTATTAATAATGCTTCGGCACACATCAAGAAGATTTGTAAGGTATCGATAAAATCATTGAATGATAACTTCTCTAGTAATCTTCATTGTTTTGTCCTACCATCAATAACCCAAAATGTACCTACTAGATATGTTAATTTGTCAAACTTAAAAATTCCATCTAATATTTCTCTGGCAG
The DNA here is from genome assembly GCA_033319125.1 of Parnassius glacialis. Classification (NCBI taxonomy): domain Eukaryota; kingdom Metazoa; phylum Arthropoda; class Insecta; order Lepidoptera; family Papilionidae; genus Parnassius; species Parnassius glacialis. The sequence goes on from JAVANC010000010.1 coordinate 43,995,802, forward strand.
ATCCTAATTTTCATTCACCTGCTCCCGTTGACATGCTTATAGGTGCTGATGTCTTTTGGGACTTAATAGGAACGCAGAGATTAAAATTAGGGGACGGTCAGCCGATTCTTTGTGAAACTAGCTTAGGATGGTTAGTATCAGGTCCGATTGATTATAGATATGTAAAGAAAGGGGTTAACTCTATTAAATGTAATTTTACAAGAATATTTCAAGATGAGGCTAGTAAAGATTTAGACGAAGATATACAAAAACAATTAGTACGCTTCTGGCACCTCGAAGAGGTAAGCCCTGCGTCTCTTTATTCAAACGAAGAAAAATTATGCGAAGAACACTTTTTAAAAAACACCACGCGACTGGCAAATGGTCGATTTTGCGTGAGGATACCCTTAAAACATAATCCTGACGTATTAGGTGATTCTTGGCCACGAGCTAAGAAGTGTTTACTATCGCTAGAGCGCAGGTTAGCAGGTCAATCTCAGGTCTATGAAATGTATAAAGAATTTATGTCAGAGTATGAAAGTCTGGGTCATATGGAGAAATGTGAGAATGATAATTTACCACGTAAGATGCATTTTATACCACATCACGGTGTGCTGCGGGAAAGTAGTACTACTACTAAATTAAGAGTCGTTTTCAATGCTAGCAGTCCGACTTCTTCGGGTGTTTCCTTGAATAATATACAGATGGTAGGTCCCGTGGTACAGGACGACCTTTTGTCCATTCTTTTACGCTTTCGGCTACACAAATACGTTCTCACAGCTGATGTTGAGAAAATGTAATGGCAAATAGTCATTCATCCCGATGACCGCTATTTGCAACAAATTGTCTGGCGTGATAACCCTTCAGAACAGCTTCAAGCTTATCAACTTAACACCGTGACTTACGGCACCTCTAGTGCTCCCTTTTTGGCAACTAGGTGCCTCCAACAATTAGGCTTAGAGTGTACCGATGACAAGGTTGCTCAAGTGATCATTCACGATTTTTACGTTGATGACTTGCTAACGGGAGGGGATGATATTAACGAGGTTACAGATTTGCGCCGTAAAGTGACTTCCACACTTGCATCAGCTCATATGGTTTTGCGAAAGTGGAAGTCGAATGAATCTCAATTGGTTAGTGAAAATGATATTTCTCCGCTTGATTTAAATATTGGTGGCTTTGAACCGACTAAAACTTTAGGCCTTGGGTGGCAATCACATACTGACCAACTTTGTTTCCCTATAGGAGGGCTATTCTCAGGTAGAACAAAGCGTGATATGTTATCTGTGATTTCTCAGATTTTTGATCCACTAGGACTTCTATCTCCCTGTGTAATTAAGATGAAAATGCTTCTTCAACAGTTGTGGCTGCTCAAGCTGTCATGGGATGAGCAGTTGACGCCAGAAATCAGCAAGATGTGGGCTGAGATAATAGTCGATTTACCTAAATTAAATACTCTACGTATTCCACGTCGTGTTATTTGTGACACGCCTAGTTTGTTTGAATTTCATATTTTCTCGGACGCTTCTGAGCGAGCATATGGCGCCTGTTTATATGTGCGTAGTGTTAATGATCAGGGTGAGGGTTTAATTCAATTATTGATGGCGAAAAGTCGTGTCGCGCCGCTTAAACCTATAACAATCCCAAGACTGGAACTTTGTGGTGCACTTGTTGGAGCTCGCCTTTACCAAAGGGTTGTAGCATCGCTGAGACAACAAGCTAAGCGCACTTTCTTTTGGACAGATTCGTCCATCGTGTTAGGATGGTTAAAGGTGTTGCCTAGCAAGCTACAACCCTTTGTTAGAAATAGGGTTGCTGAAATATTAGAGAAGACTGGAAATTGCGAGTGGAGGCATGTCCCAACAGAGTGTAATCCGGCCGATCATATTTCTCACGGTGTGAGTTGTAAGGATATTTCATCCATGAGTAAGTGGTGGTCAGGACCTGAATTTTTAAAGAAAGAGGTCTCTCACTGGCCTGCAAATTTCTTAAGTATTAATCACGAGTTGCCTGAGATTAAATCGTCAAATGTTATCCTCCACGGAATACTTCATTCTAACAACAATGAAGATTTAGGCGGGAATAAATTAATTGAATTTAAACGCTTTTCTAAATATACTAGATTAAATCGGGCCGTTGCTTATGTGCTGCGTTTTATTAATAATTGTAGAAAGCAATCCGTTCACGGTCCTCTAAGCAATCAAGAGTTGCAAACCGCACTCAATGTTATTATAAGAATATCTCAGAGTGAATCATTTGAGGAATACACCATGTTAATTAAAATTAAAAGCTTACCCACTAAAAGTCCGTTGCATAAATTTAATGTATTTCTCGATGATAATAAAATAATGCGTGTTGGAGGGCGTCTTGAAAATTCCGATTACTGTTATGAGAAAAAACATCCCATACTTACAGTCCACTCATTATTTTACCAAATTGCTCTTCAATTATGAGCACATAAGGTTAATGCACGCGGGACCACAGCTAATGTTGGCCACTATAAGAGAGATGTACTGGCCGATTAGAGGTCGTAATTTGGCCAGATCTTGTTATCGACAATGTGTAAGATGTAATAGAATGAAAGGAAAAACCATCTCTCCAATAATGGGCAACCTACCACACCAACGCATCCTTTCTGGTTTTCCATTTCAAAATATTGGACTAGACTATGCGGGACCAATTCAATCTGTTTCTCGCCATGGCCGTGGTTGTAAAATTGTAAAGGTGTATATAGCTATTTTTATTTGCTTCGCGACTAAGTCAATTCATCTTGAATTAGTGGGTGATTTAACTAGCAATACTTTCATATTAGCTTTGCGCAGATTTATGTCAAGAAGAGGGAAACCTCTTAATATTTATTCGGATAATGGTACCTCCTTTGTAGGCGCATACAATGACATTTCAAAATTTATTAGGACGTATTGTAATTCTTTATCTGAGGTAATGGCAAATGAAGGAATTAATTTCCATTTTATACCGCCTTATTCTCCCCATTTTGCTGGGCTTGCGGAGGCTGGTGTCAAATGCATTAAATATCATTTAGTTAGAGTGCTGGGCAATTGTAATTTGACTTACGAGGAACTAAATACCACATTAATACAAATTGAGGCTATACTTAACTCCAGACCACTCACACCTTTGTCAACGAATCCTGAAGACTTGCTACCACTAACGCCCGGTCATTTTTTGATTGGACGCCCCTTGACTTCCTTGCCGACACCAGACTATAAAGATCATTCCGTAAGCTCTTTAACCCGATTTCAACGAATAGAACAATTACGTCAACATTTTTGGGCTAGATGGAGCAAGGAATATATATCAGAGCTTCAACTGCGGATGAAATGGCGTTCCTGTAAAGGCTCTTTGAAGTTAAATTCACTGGTACTCCTAAAAGAGGAGAATTCACCGCCATTAAAGTGGAAGATGGGTCGCATCGTCGCAGTCCATCCAGGCTCGGACGGCGTATCAAGGGTGGCGGATATCAAAACATCGACTGGTATAGTTCGCCGATCATTTAGCAAAATTTGTCCGCTTCCTGAACCTGAAGAATCTGGTTGAAAGGTAGACTTTCAACGCCGGGGGGCATGTTGAAGCGCCTGTCAAATTATATTAGCAGTTCTCATGCCAATATTAGTCCGTAAGCTGTGTAGGTATGTTTAAAAAATGTTGTACCTGTCGTCGTTGTAAAAATTAAAGATCAAGTAAAGGTCGATTGAGCAAATTACTGCATTATATTATTAAAAAGAGATCAAATTCCTATTCACCGACCGAGAGACCGTATGGATGGAGAAGAAACTCCACGGGAGGTTCTACAAGGCTCTACGCTTTGTCCGTGCGATACATGATCAGGTTATTAGGACCAAAAACTATTGGAGATACATCCTAAGGGATGGCACCGTCGTCATCTGTCGAGCTTGTCGCCATCCCGGTGAGTCACTAAGGCATGTCATCTCCGGTTGTTCAGCGCTTTCTAACTCTGAGTACTTGCACAGGTACAACCTAGTAGCCAGGATTCTACACCTGGAGCTCGCTCTGGCATATCGTCTCGTGGATCGGAAATTGCATTATTACAAGTAATTGCCGGAAGCCGTGCTCGAAAATGACCGCGCCAGGCTCTACTAGGACCATATCATCATAGACAGGACCATTCTTGCGAATAAGTCTGATATTGTGCTGATGGACCGGGCACAGTCAAGAATATTTTTGGTCGACATTACCATTCCTTGTGACAAGAACCTCGTGAAAGCCGAAACAGATAAGCGAACAAAATATATGGACCTGGCTCACGAGGTGACCGACATGTGGGGTGGACTGCCGACCGAAATTATACCTGTAGTTGTTTCTGGGAACGGGTTAATCCCAGTCAGCCTCTCGAGTCATCTGAGGCGACTGGGACTCCGTAACAGACTGCTCCAAGCTCAAATGCAGAAGGCGGTGCTCCTCGATACCGCCTGCATCGTCCGCCGGTTTCTTTCCCTTTCCCCCTGACCCTCGGCCGTTTGGTCTCCCCTGCCGAGGGCTTCTATCTGGTTGGGTTTTTATTTCTTTACGTATTATTTTATGTATTTATTTTATTGATATACATGTTTTTATCATTTTCATTTACAATTATATATTTATACAACCCAACCAGATAAGAAAACTTTATAGATACCCTATAATAATAATTTACTCGTAAAACCATGACTTATTGTTTTTATGTGTGTCTTGCGTGTGTTGTTAGAAAAAGATAGGCACGTACACAATATCTCACCAAAATTTAATTGTAATCGGATGAATGGTGTAGGAACCAACCGAACAAATTAAAGAAACATGAAACATTCATATTTACGAGTACTATAAGTTAAGTGCGCAATTTTATTAAATTAAATATAAGCTCACTCTTGACCTCCGTCTGGAACGAAGGCAAAAGTAAGGTCTTCGATGGAGCAAGTTTGCCCAGAAGAAACCTGTTCACACGCACCTTAAAGAGGTTAAGATTAACGCCTTCGGAAAAACAAACGCCGGCGGAGCATTCCACATAGCGCTTAGTGCGAATCACAGAACACATGTACCCTGACGGGGTGAGAATATTCGGAATGTCAACCAAGTATGGGATGGTCAGCAATCTTCGATATGTGAATATTATATTACGTAATTGGTTTCTTGTTGGAAATCGCTCTAACGATTTGGGTGAAATCTTGTATTTAGATAATGTTTATTCTCCAAGTTTATCTAAGTATGCGTATAATTTTTTTTCTTACGCTAAGTAAATCTCGGTCAAAGGTATTGTACATAGATGAATTATCATAATTATTGGCGTTGTTGTTAATTAAGTATTTAGATCAACGTTTAAATTCTGTTGCATAATACCCGACTGCGGAGGAGGGAAATTTTTTGGTTGGAATACATAAGAAATGATAAGGAAACTGGGGAGTTAAATAGGAAGGAGGATATATTCTTTAATTGTTAATATTCTTTGTTTGAAAAATAATTTACTTATTACAGCTTACATTTGAGGGTATGTGGTCATACAATACACATTCCCAGCTGTTCCCCGAATCGGGGGACTTGGCCCGGTTCAGTGACGTCGTCGGAGCGTCGCACAACAACAAGTACAACGTATTCAAATACAACTCCGACGCCAGCGAGGGTCTGAGGAGACTGGCTGAACAGGGGAACACTACGCAACTAGAGATTGAAATTATGAAGCAAGTGAGTTTGAGCAATTTGACATTTAATAGCATTGTAGATTAGAGAATCTCTCAGTGCCTGAATGCCTCTTGCAGAGGCAACACATGCTGTGTCAGAGCCCTTTCATTGTCCCTCTTTTGTATTAGTTTTATTTTTTATACTCTTACGCTTGATGCTTTTTATATATAAGTAAGGGTGGCAAACGAACACACAGTCTACCTGATGGTAAGTGTGTAGTATGGTTTATCTTTAAATATAAAAATTACGTGTCATGTTGTTTGTCCGCGATGAACTCCTAAACTACTGAACTGATTTCAATGAAATTTTGCACATTCTGTGCAGTTTCGTCCAACTTGAGAGATAGGATAGCTTTTATCCTAATAAGTAATACTCAATATTTTTTTATTATGAATTTTAGGATTTTTACATAAAGGGTCGTCGAAAAGGGCAGAACAACGTCTGCCTGGCCAGCTAGTATACATATAAAAAGACGGCTCTCTACACTTACCATACAAAATACAGCAGGGTGAACCCACCACGCAATCGAACATGTTCACTTCGTAGTACGTAATGCTTATGACAATGAAGTGAATTAATCTGTCTTTTTGTCGGAATTCAATGTGAAGGCAAAATGAAAGACTCAAGTTAAGCTAAGTCATTCCGATACATCATCACTTATAAGGAGACTATTTACTATATCTACATGCTGTATTGCGTTTCTACCATAAAATGTAATTCAACAATGACAAATAGAATGTATCAAAAGTTTGAATTTGAAGGAATATCATCATCATAGAATCATCACCCATAAGCTCCTACCGTGTTTAGGATCGAGGTCTTGTGCATGCATGCATCTTTTCTGACTTTCAGTGTCAGAAAAGACTTTTTCGCGTGTATTCAGGGAAAAGTACACCGTCTTAAATTTTTTAGTATTAATGTATTTATCAACAATAAAAGACTATTAAAGTCTACTGCTGAACATAGGAATCCTCGTAGATTACCTGATGAATATTTGCCGTAATTAATGGTATTGTTTTTTTTTGTTAATTCGGGTTGGCAAACGCAATGTTTATCGTATAAGGAACAGCTGCTCATCTCCTGGTTTGTTTCCCTCTGTCGCCTGTTATAACAGCGATTTTTGCATTTACCTTTTTTAGTTTCTCCAAATATGTACATAGCTTAATTTAAAAAATGTAGATGTGTCTATTTTCTAATGACAGTTGAATTCAATTCAAATTTCAATTTGTAGCTTGGCCGCAACGTCCGAACTATAATAAAGGCAGTCGCGCCACCAAAGACTATCATGAAGACCACGTCGATATTCCGAGTAACCCGCGACCACCACTTAGTGTCGCTGGTCACTGCTCTCATACCTTCTCCCGACTGGTTCCTCGGTGTCTCGAATATGGAGCTTTGCGACGTCCAGAGCAATAATTGGGCAAATAGTTTAGTCCTGAACCTATACCCGATGGACGCTGGCACCGACAGCGGGAAGAAATTTGATGTAAGTTTAAATTAAAAGTGGTGGCTCAGGGGCGGAGCACTTGCTGAAAATTACACATCACGCGAGCAATTGTTAAATGCAATTATAATTACTGATTCACCACGTGCTCGGCGATGAAGGAAATCTTCATATCTGAGGAATAAATATTTGGAATAAGTATTTGGAAGATATGTAAAATCTGCCAACATGCATCGGAGCAGTGCGAGGGAACAATTAAACCATAACCGTCTCATAATTGGGGTAAATCTTGTGTCCCAACGTGTATAGACGTATCTACGGAGCTAGTCCATTTGACTTTCAACGATCATTAACGCTAAATAGAAAAAAGAATCACAATAATATCTCAACATTAAGTCACGTGAATTTACATTTTTATCATTCAATTTTATACTTAGCGTTAAAGATTTTAGAAAGTCAACTTGGCTAGCCCCGCTTATGAGTTATTGTGGCACTAGGCTGAAATTCCTTGATTTCTTTTCCTTTTGGAGGTCTATGATTAGAGGCACGTATCGGAAACTCACGGCATTTTAATTTTAATGTTGATGTTTAGATGATAAATGTAAACCCTTTTTAATTTCTCACAAATACGCAATTTTGCTACTGTGCTATTAAATTTTTACGATAATTAACTTTTCGCAACATTACTCTGTGTTAGCTGTGGTTACCTATAACTGGGTGAGCACATTGCATGTTTCTCACAATGCTTGGTTCTTGTTTTTAGTATTTGTGTATCACCTGTCGGTGACCCTTATAAATAAATAAAAAATAAATAAATAAATGACAGACACTGACGTCTATTCTCGTTCGACCTAAAGACTAAGATGAAATGCTTCATTCTGAGTAAATTATCATTATTACCCCTATAAAGATTCTACGATAGCCTCCTTTTCATCATCCCGTAACTCTCGGATAGGGAACAGGATTTACTTTAATCCGATGATTTCCAATCGGATCTGCGATCACAGTATTCTTATTAAATAGCACGTCTAACTATATCATATCTGGTATAAACATGAAATGGTTACAACGCCATCTGTCGGTGTTCACCTGTTTTTTTAGCATTTAACCAAATTTTATCGCTCACAGCATGAGTGAGAAGTTACGGTACGCCGGTAATCGCTTTCTCAGCTGCCACTACTTGTCTAGCGTGTACGGCACTTCTTTTCAGGAAATGCATAATTTGACGTATTCGTGTATTATATCGCATTAAAATTTTGATAACTAATGACGGATGATGATAATTTACGCGATTATCGTTATAATTACAATTGGCTTGCATAGAGTAAACGGATAAGTCTCTTTAAAATGCACGCAAGTGCAACGTTAGACTGCGATCGTCAATTTGTGCGAATTGTTATCACGATACTGCAGATCATCTCAACTTGTACAGGGCTGTCTGGCAGACTACCATTTGTCATAACGATGATGATATTAGGATCATCGACTCTTTTCTAATAATTATCATTATGTAGTTATGACAAATAGCTGAAGAGCTTATAGCTGATACAGGGGCGTAGCTACCGCCGTATCAGCCGTATCAATGATACGGGGCCCCCGGGCTACAGGGGCCCCCAACGTGTGTAAGCAAAAACTCCAAGGACTTCTAATGGGACAGGAAAGGCTATCACTATTCTCTAAAGAAGTAAAGAATTTAGTAAAACTGAAATCGTCTTCAGCTATGTTCGCCGAACAAAAGGCACGAAAATTAAATTGTTTGGCTAGCTTAGTTCCTAGGAGTATTTATTGTAAGTAATAACTCATAAGCCCGTGTAGTGGCGGGTAAGAATACTCACAACCCCATATCTTCCCGTGGGTGTCGTAAAAGGCGACAGACGGAAACTGAGGCAGAGGATGGGCAGCAGCATCTTTCTGATAACAGCAAAACAACAATAAAAAAACTGCGCTTGCCAACCCGCTCGCCAAGCGTGGCAACTATGGCAATATACCCCCATGAAAGTAACGAAGAGATGGCCCCCAGTCCCCGGCAGCCCCGCTATTCCTGGCTAAGGTGGCGACCATGGTAACAGCGAGGCAGGGGGTGCTAAGAGTCTCCGGTGGAGGTTCTGTTGCCACCTACGACGACTCGACATGGCAACTTATAACGCACGCACCCTGAGGACTGACGAGAAGGTCCTGGAGCTAGAAGAAGAGATAGACAAGTTGCACTGGAATGTCATAGGATTATCCGAAGTCTGAAGAGAGGGGGAGGTCACGGTAATCCTCGAATCCGGCAATTTGTTCTATCACCAGGAGGGCGACCATCTGTCCCAAGGAGGTGTCGGATTTATCGTCCACAAGTCTCTCGTTAACAACGTTGTAAAGATTGGGAGTGTGTCGACGAGGGTTGCGGACCTTATACTCAGAATCACCGAACGGTAATCGCTGAAGGTTATACAGGTTTACGCATCAACCTCGGTACACGCCGATGAGGAGGTGGAAGAAATGTATGAGGATATCTCTAGAACAATGCATTCCTCCAAAACCCACTATACGGTGTTAATGGGAGACTTCAACGCAAAACTAGGCACAAGAGAGAACGGTGAGCTGAAAGTAGGGAAATTCGGAATAGGGCAACGGAACCCAAAGGGCCAGCAGCTGGCGAACTTCATGGAGAAAGAAGGACTCTTTATGATGAACTCTTTCTTCCAGAAGCGGCCCCACAGGAAGTGGACCTGGTCGAGCCACGACGGTTCGACAAAAAATGAGATTAACTTTATTATGACGACCAGACGACAACTATTCAGTGATGTCTCAGTGATCGCGAGGGTGAAAACCGGCAGCGATCACCGAATGGTGAGAGGCACACTGAACCTAAACGTTAAGTTGGAGAAGTCACGTCTAATGAAGTCAACGCTCCGTCCTTCTCGTGCTCTAATCCAAAGTCCAGAAACCTTTCAGCTCGAGCTACGAAACCGTTTTCAGTGCCTAGAAGATTGCAATACAATGGACGATATGAATGACAAGCTCGTGGAAACTGTCCATGCGGTCTGAGCTAAGTTTTGCAAGACCCGCCGCAGAAGAAACAAAAAGTCTCCGATCACACTCTAATCTCAATGGCTTTTAGACGGGGTATATAGCTGCAGTCTTCAGTAGATTTGACAGCGTACAGGCAACTGAACATACAGATCTCCAAATGCATGCGGCGGGACTTGTGCAACTTTAATTCTGCTCGTATTAAAGAAAAGATCGAGCAGAACCAGGGCTCCCAAGTCTTTGCAAGAGATCTGTCTGCCAGAAAGAGCCAACTGTCGAAGCTGAAGACCGAGTATGGCAGCGTCGTTTCCGGGACACCTGAGGTTTTGAGTGAGATTGAGAGGTTCTATTGGCAGCTGTACACATCATCGTTGGAGCCACACGTAAGTGTGAGTAACGATCCAAGAGCGAGTCTTATCCGACACTATTCCGATGATATCTCGGACGTCAGTCTGAGCGAGATTAGAATGGCTCTCCAGCATCTTAAAAACGGCAAGATCCCAGGCTGGATGGAATTACAGTGGAGCTTCTGAAAGCGGGTGGAAAACCGATACTTGATGTCCTTCAGAAGCTCTTTAATTCCGTCCTCCATGGTGGCACTACTCCGGAAAGGTGACAACGCTCTCTTGAAGAACTACAGACCGAGTTCCCTTTTGAGCCGCGTCTACATGCTGTTTTCGAGAGTCATTACTCCCGAACAAGCCGGTTTCCAAAAAGGCTTTAGCACCATATACCACATACATACCCTTCGGCAAATTGTACAGAAGTCCGAGGAGTACAATTTACCACTATTTCTGGCGTATGTGGACTATGAGAAAGCCCAAAGACTTTCAATCAAAATTACGTCGAAATTCGGGCGGTGCTGCAGTCCCTTCAGCGATGCCAAGTTGACTGTCGGTATATCGAAGTGCTGAAGTGCTTGTACAGTAGGGCTACGATGGCTATCCGAGTACAGAACCAGAGTACGAAACCTATCCAATTGCAGAGAGGTGCAAGACAGGGTGACGTTATATCCCCGATACTCTTCACCGCTGCATTGGAAGACGTTTTCAAGCTTCTGGACTGGTAAGGATACGGTGTTAACATCAATGGCGAGTACATCACTCACCTTCGATTTGCCGACGATATAGTCCTTATGGCAGAATCGCTGGAGGACCTAAGCACTATGCTTAATGACCTCAATAGTTTTTCCCAACGGATAGGTCTTAAGATGAACATGGACAAAACAAAGATCATGTTTAATGTCCATGTCACACCTATGTCGGTAGTTGTTGGTAGCTCTAAGCTCGAAGTTGTTGACGTTTATGTTTACCTGGGACAAATAGTCCGACTAAGTAAGTCCAACTTCGACCGAGAGGTCAATCGAGGGATTCGACTCGACTGGGTAGCGTTCGGGAAATAACGGCACATCTTCTAGTCAGGTATACCTCAAAACTTGAAAACGAAATTGTGCAACCAGTGCGTGTTGCCAGTGATGACATACGGAACTGAGACGTGGTCCTTCACTGCTGGCCGGATGAGGAAGCTCAAGGTTGCTCAGCGAGCTATGGAGAGGGCTATGCTCGGAGTTTCTCTGCGTGATAAACTTAGAAATGAGGATATGCGCAGTAGAACCAGAGTCACCGACATGGCCCAACGAATTAGTAAGCTGAAGTGGCCATGGGCCGGACATATAGCTCGAAGAACCGGCAACCGATAGGGAAAAAGGTTCTCGAGTGGCGGCCTCGTACCGGCGGATGAAGTGTAGGGCGTCCCCCCACTATATGGAGTGACGACCTGGTAAGACATGCAGGAAGTCGATGGATGCAGGTGGTTCAGGACCGTGCTTTGTGGCATTCCTTGGGTGAGGCCTATGCTCTTTAATGGACTTATGAAGGGCTGTTATGATGATGATGATGATGATGAACTAGTGGAATTAGTACTTTTGCCGTTGTCGTGATAATTGACGATAATTTATGTGTACATAGAGAACTGAAGACCATTTTTATGTATATGTTTTTTATTCCTTTATTCGTTTTTTCATTCCTTGGACTTATGAAGGGCTGTAACGATGATGATGAATAACTTAAAATCAATATATAATAATTTGAATTCAATGCAAGCGTTTTTGTTCCTTTTATGAAATCTTTACTCTTCATTGGGGCCCCCCAACAAATTTTGATACAGGGCCCCTCGAAGGCACGCTACGCCACTGAGCTGATATATAGTTATATTAGTTAATCTGTGCCCAAACTTTTAAGTCTTTGCACCATAGATCTAGTTTTTTTTATAAAATTAATTACAGAGAAAAGGACTTACAAGTTGATTTACTTACTCCTTTACTGAGGAAGGATGGAAAGGAGTTAGTGTTAGGTGCCTAGTTTAAATGACACACAAAAATGTAAGTTTAATGGACTGTATTTAATTATTTTACACTTTTTGCACACTATAAAACTATTATGCCGCACAATAACCGCGGTTACAAGTAATACACTCAACTCATACCTCCATCTTAAAAGGAAGATACAGCAAAAAGGAAGTAAGTATGTTACAGAAATACGAATGTTGCTACATAACAAAAACACCTTTCCGTTTTATGTACGGGAATTGTACAGTTAGTAACAGACAATCCGGTTTAATTTAATCTTTTTTCTAATCTTTATAGTCATCAAACGATGAAACAATGCCGCCACAGCCGATAGCCACGGCAGTGATCAACCCGAACGTGCCCAAAGAGGAAATACGACCCTTCGCTCGATTGCAGTTCGATCTTATAAGGACTTATCACCGCACTCCCAATACAGAGTCTAGCACTGAGGTCGATGAAAATGGGGGTACGTGTGAACTAATATATAATTTTTCTTTTTATAAATATAATTAACAGTTGAAGCTAGAGTGGCTTACAAAGGTAATGTCCTGCAGACCGAATTTTGGTCACGGCGGCCAGTCGTGCTTTCGTGAAACGTGAGGATGAAAGTTCGCCATCTCCCTGACTTTTTTTTTATAGGATAGGGTGACAAACGAGCACACAGTCCACCTGATGGTAAGTGGTTACTGTGGCCCATAGACATCTACATTTATCCTTGTTTGCGAATCAAAATGCAGATGCGTTGTCACCCGTGAGGACTAAGATGGAATGCCTGCTTTCCAGTAAAAAGGGTCTCTGGTTCTCTACACTCATCATACGAAACACAGCAGTTTTAAGCTGCTATTCTACGCTGGTATTCTGTGAGAGCGTGGTCCTTCCCCGGTCAAGCCGAACCATTCGTGCTACTATACTACTGTTGCGCGCCACTATTAAAGTAAATACAGCAAAAGATTGAGTGGCTAAACCATACTATGATATTGTTGCACACTATTAATGTCTTGTACATGGCAACACTAGTTATCATCAGCGCCCTCTAGTGTCGAGTAGCAGAACTAGGAGAGTCAAGATCCTTCTAGAAATTTTGGGATCGATATGTACTCGAACATTCTAGATGTCGCTACAGAAGAAGGTTCTGAAAACTATCTGTGGCCCTTTATAAGGCCGGTATAGACCACGACCGGGTCAGGATTGAATTAGCGATATAAGCGAATACTTCGAAGTGATATAACTTCGAACTAAATTGATCAGTAATACAATTGTGTTTTATTATTAGTGGGTTTGTAAGTTATAATTAGTGTTCCGTAATTAAAGTGTCAATTTTGGTAATTCAATCGGCAGTTTTTAATTGTCACGAACCCTCTTATGTGTCACTTTAGGCAAAATCACTTTTTTACGTCAGTCTTTTTCACATTTTAAAGCTCTATCGAAAACAAAAACTCTCATGTGTATACGACTATTCAATCGTCATGTGTTGTAGCGCCAGGCCTTAACTGTTCTGGAAGCTCACGGTAAGGAAGTAACTTACGAGCAGCTCCTTGAGGCATTGGAGACGAGATATGGCGACATTCACCTGGAACACTTCTTTCGTGCGCAGCTCAAAGATCACGTGCAAAGCAGCAACGAAAACCTGCAGCACTGGGCCCTTGAGGTGGAGAAGCTGGTTCGAAAAGCATACCAGTCTGTACCAACGGTCATTGTAGGGAACCTGGTGCAGACATTCATCGACGGCATCCGCGACCTTGAAGTCAGAGGTGCTGTGAGGCTCGGGCACCACGAGACGCTTAAGGACGCGTTGGCCCATGCACTGGAGGTGGTAGCCGTGCGGCATGATCATCGTTCCTATCGCGTCAGGGAGGTTGCAGCAGCTACACTTCAGGACCGCAATAAAAGATACAGCACTAGGTCCTGTATCTTTTATTGCGGCTGTGGGAAAAGGGGCCATCTTCGACCCAGCTGCCCTAAACGAACTGTAGAAAGGGAAGGTGATTGATCTCGAGAGGGTAGTGTGGCTAACAGCACCGCCCAGCAGCAGCAGGGAAACTGGCGGGTGCTGACTGATGTTAGAAGAGATTCTTCTAAGATTTTCCATGTGGATCGACTGGCGCATTATTATGGGGCCAATAATGTGCCATGTCTTAGGAGGGGGCAGTGTTGCGCGCCACTATTAATGTCTTGTACATGACAACACTAGTTACCATCAGCGCCCTCTAATGTCGAGTAGCAGAACTAGGAGAGTCAAGATCCTTCTAGAAATTTCGGGGTTCGATATGTACTCGAACATTCTAGATGTCGCTACAGTAGAAGGTTCTGGAAACTATCTGAGGCCCTATATAAGGTCGGTATAGACCACAACCGGGTCAGGATTGAATTGGCGATATAAGCGAATACTTCGAAGTGATATAACTTCGAACTAAAGTGATCAGTAATACAATTGTGTTTTATTATTAGTGTGTTTTTAAGTTGTAATTAGTGTTCCGTAATTAAAGTGTCAATTTTGGTAATTCAATCGACAGTTTTTAATTGTCACGAACCCTCTTATGTGTCACTTTAGGCAAAATCACTTTTTTTACGTCAATCTTTTTCACATTTTAAAGCTCTATCGAATGCAAAAACTCTCATGTGCATACGACTATTCAATCGTCATTTGTTTACCAATTTCAAGATCTATAATGTGCTTCCCAATTAAAAGTTGGTGCTTAAAATATCTTATTTGTAACTGTACACATACGAGTTTTTAGTTATATGTCATACTCGGGACGTTTAGGCAATTATTAGATCAAAATATCTTATGTGCGTTATTATGCACGACGAGAATGGCGGGTATTTTAAAATTATTTACCTAGGTGACTTTAGAGCACACATATCACGGGGAGAAGCAAGACAGATAAATCGTGTGATTATTCTCCAATCGTAGATGATACATGTCGCTCATTATAAGTATTAATACGTCAGTGCGTTGCAGGTCGTTACTTCGTCCGCGTTGCGTAAAACGAAAGTTTATTCGATTTGTGAGTGTAACACTATAAAAAATGAGTAAACCGCTCTGTCCAAGTGAGATTGAGTTATTAGTTAATCAGCAAAATACAGGTGACTCTGAATCAAGTATTTTTTATGATTTTGGGGAACCGCCTAAGGTGAAAAACTGTTCTAGCGGTTCCTTTATTACGCCAAAAGACTTGGGCTTAATATCTTCAGGATTAAATAATCAAGATGACGTGACGGAAGATTTATCTGATAAAACATCAGCATGCTCCATGCCACTGAAGATCAGGGTATTGCGTCTGAAGATGATGTTACGAATGCTTCATCTGATCATACCATCAGCATACTCCATGCCATTGAAGACCCTGGTATTGCATCTGAATCGAAGCAAGTGCTATTACCAACACCTCTCTTTTGAAAATTTGAGCGATAACAGTGATGATGATCCAAATTGGGTCCCAGTGAATTCACGGCGGAGGCGGATTCTTTATCCACTATGGAGCCAGGTTGAAGAACATGTGGACATCAATGAAAATATCGGGTCGTTGTCTGTGCAACATTTACGAAGAAACAGAAACTTATTTTTAAGAACACGGAGGACCTTGCCTTCTCTGTATAGTAATAATGGTGGTAGTGATGGTGATGACAGTGTTAGTGGGGTATCATTTCCCGAGAACATTGATGTTAATACCTCTGTACAGAACAAAGACCACTTCCGTGCACCGTAAAGCTGAATAAAGAAGCCTGGATTGCCGGTAAATCGTACATTGGGTATAAAAAGTTAGCTGACAAATGGACAGCGTGCGTTAAGAATCCTGAAAGAATTTTGAAACCACGTTGCTTACACACGTGTGTAGTTCCTAAATCTAAAAATTATTTTCTTTGTGCTCTTGTATCCAATGAAGAACGTGAACAAATTTATAAACATTTTTGGAAGCTCAAGACTTGGCCTGAGAAGATGGGGTTCATAAAATCATCAGCAGTGAGAAGGTGTATAAGACGACGACGTAAATCTCAACAGAGGTTTACAAGCAAAAAACAAACTGGTCACGATATCTTCATCAATAAATTGGACGCAAAATGCACAAGAGTGAGAGTGTGTAAAGTATTTTTTCTTAATACTCTTTGCATTGGAGAAGACAGTTTTCGTCGCTGGACTAGAGAGGTTGATACTATCGAAGAAAATATTGAGGAAAAATCTGCAGAAAACACTGCATCAGGTTCAAATATTATTGCTAGGCCAGGAAGGAACGTCGAATTGACAAGAACTATTAAAACATTGCTATATATTTTACCAACAGTGCCGAGCCATTACTGTCGGTCTAGCCCAAAAAAAATTATGTTGAATCGACTTTTAGATCTGAATTCCACATGTATCAGGTTTTTAAGGAGTGGTGTATTGAAATCCAATACAGAGCTGCCCCTAAAAAGACATTTTCAAAGGTAATAACTAAAGAAAATATCGGCATTCACCATCCCCGCAAAGACCAGTGCGACATGTGCTGTAGTTATAAAACTGGTAACATTTCCAAAGAAGAATATGATAGCCATATTGTGAAGAAAATTGAAGCCCGTGAAGCCAACAAGAATGCCGTAGCTAATGCAAACATTTTTTTTTAATTTTGGTTATAACAGTCGACAAAAGAAAACAAAGTGTTTTCCTTGCCCCAAAGCTATTGGCATTAGTGCATTATACTACAAATAAAAATTACAATGCCATAACTTTACGGTTTATGACGTGTTATCTAAAAACGGGACAATTTACTTTTGGCACGAAGTAGGTGGTAATGTTACTGCTAATGAGTTCACATCTTGTTTAATAGATGTTCCGTACTGGAACAGATTATTAATATATTGTGTTTTTGGTTTCTTTTTTTTTCGTATATAATAACAAGTACAAGGCAACACAATTTCGAAGATATTATTTTTTCTATATTTCTATTAAATTCATTGGGTTAGCGATCAATTGTTTTCATTCTGAATGCATCCATAATCTTGCGGGCTATGGTTCTCTGTGCGACACAAGCGCCACATCGATTGGCGGTAACTGTGAACAGTCTAATCAAAACCACCGACGCGCGCGCATACAAATAATTTCGTGTTACTCAAGCTCGTCTCTCAAGATCTCTTTCACCTGAAAGTGTTGTACGTGCAACCTATGGACTCTTGTGCGATACACTCTGCTGAACTTTATACTACTATCATAGCAACGACTGCCCCGAGCTCCTTTAGCCAGCCCCTGGATTTGTGGTTGCAGGGAGATTGTAGCGGTAAGTCGCTAAACCCAGTAGAATATCGTACATAATATTTTTGGTCATTCGATCCGGATTAAACATTTTTTATCATTCAGTCCGAAGTAATATCTTCCAGTTTGTGTTGTCTTGTAAACAAAAGTATTGCAGTATTACGTACTCATTTCTTTTACGTGTAAAATTCTAATCCGCCATTTTGTAACGCAAAATGTCGGACGACGAATCGCCGTGTGAACAAGATATTTTCGAAAGAGATTTAATTCTTGATGAGCTTAATCGTATTATTCAGCTCGCAACAACAAATGAACAACATTTTCGTTCGCGAACTATTGATTTAGCGGCTTACCAAAGAAAATTCAATAAAGTTCAAACAAAGATTGAGAAAACGCTCATTAAAATAAAATCATTTAACAAAGAGGAGCAGATTAAAGTTCGCAATGATTTTAACGATTTATATTATACTATTGTTACTCATTTAAACAATTTAAAAAAGGAGGAGCAGCTGCGCCGCACGAGTCGGTCATTTCAAGCATCCGAGGTTATAGTGCAAGCAAACATAAAAAACCTACCTATATTGCCATTGCCAGAATTTCACGGCGATCCAACCGATTGGCCGTCGTTTTATGACTTATTTCGTACGATTTCGTAACGCTAGTACATAACAACAGCGCTTACTGTAATGCGGAAAAGTTTAGATATTTGCTACTTGCAGTTAAAAACGAGCCACATAATCTTATTAAATCTATTCCTATCACCGACGAAAATTACTTTGTAGCCTTAGATATTTTAGTGTCGCGTTATGATAATAAAAGAATTATTGCATCGAAACACCTTGACAAAATTCTAGATATTGAACCTTGTTAAGTTAAGTCATAGTGTACGAAATTTACTAAATATATATCACGAGAATATAAAGGCGCTTGAAGTTATGAATTTTCCAATAGCTCAATGGAGTTTTATACTATTAAATATTTTGTTGCGTAAGATTCCGCTCACAATTAGAAGAACATTTGAACGTTCATTGAATAAGCCATCCGAAATTCCAGACGTATGCGCGTTAATTTCTTTCCTCGAACGGGAAATTTCCGCTGACGAAATAACTATTTCTACTATTGCAAACGTACATTCCGCTGAGAAACCATCGTTGAATGTGGGTAGTTCAGTAAAATTCTCGGGCCGGAGCAACAACGCAAGCGACGGTACGGTGCCTACGGCGCGACGCTCTTTTATTACTAACCTTAATGTACCCATAGAGCAGTCTCGATCTAAAAATAATGGTAATAAGGTTAAAACTTGTTTACAGTGCAACGGTCACCATATATTAACTAAATGTTCACAGTTTCTAAATATTTCTCCACATATCTTGTGGAGAAATATTTATAGATATTCATTCGTGCAAAATAAAAACATCTGTTTTAATTGCTTACATGTTGGACACGACGTTCAGAATTGTAAATCAAATTTCGTTTGCCGTTCGTGTTATAAACGACATCATACATTAATTCATTTTTCAACGCAATCGTTATCGGTCATCAGCGAAACGGCGGCGGCGGATAATGCTATACAGATCCCGCCTACGAAAGAACGAATGAGAGTTATCACGGCTGAGTCACCTTTTACCTTACCTGCCGACAGCAGCGCGGTACATAATAATTGCGCGTCCAATGCGCCTTTAGTTCGTACTAATACAGTCCTATTATCTACAGCGCTCGTTGATATTTACGTAGGTGAATCAAAGGTATCAACCGTTCGATGTATTGTAGACACGGGTAGCCAGGCGTCCTTTATCACAGAGTCTTGCGTACAACGTTTAGGTTTAGCGCGTAAACATATAAATATTCCGGTTTTTGGCATAGGCGATAGCGATCCTGTGCAACCTAAAGGTATAGTATCATGTGTAATTGTTCCAACCGGTAGAAATGTTACTAGGAGCGGATATACTATCCCACATTTTATTAGGCAACATGATTGCTGGACCTCCGGGGTCACCAATTGCGATGAATAGCGTGTTAGGTTATTTATTATTAGGTAAAATAACGTTCGATACAATCGTTTCGACTCCACTCCAAGTATGTTTTAGCTCGTTTGACAACGACAATCTTCAAAGGTTTTGGGAGCTGGAATCATTTTCTGAGAAACGTACTTACACTCCAGACGAGGAGCTATGCGAATCCTTTTTCCAAAAGACGCATACACGGGACGAGACAAGACGGTACGTCGTCGCCCTGCCATTCAAGCCCAATGCACCGCGCCTCGGCGAATCACGGCAAATTGCATTGGCTCGTTTTCGAAAATTAGAGTATAGATTGGAACGCAATGTGCAGCTGAAAACTGAATATCACACGTGCCTCCAGGAGTATAAGAACCTGAATCATATGGAGCTCGTTGATAGTGAGCCTTTGCAAGGTGCCAGCTATTATATTCCACACCACTGTGTAGTTAAAGAATCGAGCGAAACAACTCGCACACGCGTAGTGTTCGATGTGGGTTGTAGAACGACGAGTGGTTTGTCGCTTAATGACGTTCTTCTAACGGGTCCCAAGCTTCACCTTGATATAGTAGACGTACTTTTAAAGTTTCGTGTGCATGCCGTAGCATTCACTGCGGATATTAAACAAATGTATCGAAATATACTGATTCGTGAAACTGATAGGGATTTCCAGCGCATCTTATGGCGTAAATCGCCAGAAGAACCTATACGGGATTACCGTCTCCGCACGGTCACATTCGGTGTAAATTCCTCACCATATCTCGCTTTGCGTACAATTCAGCAGCTCGCTCACGATGAGGCCGAGCATTTTAGGCTCGCGTCTCCCGTATTATTGAATGACGTATTTGTCGATGATGTTGTTTCTGGTGAGGATACGGAGACTAAAACTCTCGCTCTGCAGCGAGAGCTTATCGACATTTGTAAAACGGCTGGATTCGAACTACGCAAGTGACACAGCAACTCGTCAGCGATACTCGCTACAGTACAGCCACCAGCTTGTCATGGTGAGCGGCCCGAATACGTCCCATTTTCTGAAATGGAGAACGACAAAAGAGTTAAGGTCCTCGGACTCCAATGGAATCCGGGATCTGATACATTTAATTTTAAAGTTCAAGTTACCACTCATAAATGCACCAAGAGGTCTATTCTTTCTGAGATCGTAAAAATATATGACCCTCTCGGGTTGCTATCACCGGTAACCTTATATGCCAAGCATTTGATTCAGCTATTGTGGATGGCAAATGTAGATTGGGATGATAATCCGCCCATTGATATCATTAATTCGTGGACACGTTTCATAAACGAGCTGCCGCTGCTATCACAGATATCGTTTCCGCGATACATTTTCAGTAACAATATCGAACCGATAGAAATTCATGGATTTGCTGACGCGTCCCAGATCGCATATGCCGGCTGTGTTTATATTCGACTTACAGGCAAGGACGGCAATATTTATACATACCTAATTATGGCGAAGACTAGGGTAGCTCCGCTCCGCGTACCCCTTACCATCCCACGTCTCGAGCTGATGGCAGCTCTATTGCTTTCAAAGCTATTAGATAAGGTAGCAAATTTATACAGAGATCGCATCTGCCGCGAACGGATTTACGCATGGTCCGACGCCTCTATCGTGCTGGCCTGGCTCCGTTCATCACCGCATGGATGGAAGACGTTTGTTTCCAATCGCACTAGCGATATTCTATCCCGCGTTCCCGCCAGCTGCTGGCACCATGTTCCGTCAGCCGATAACCCTGCTGACGCTGCATCACGTGGCTTACTACCTACCGCGATAGTACAACACGACTTGTGGTACCATGGTCCCGCATGGCTCCGACGAAGTCCCGACAACTGGCCGGTTGAGAATCAAACTATGAGCACCTGTGAAGAAAAACGTAACTTAACGCTATCTTCTGCTGTGTCTACGGCACTGACGGTACAAAATGCCGAAATTATAATGCGATTTTCGTCGCTAGGCAAACTCATTCGGATTGCCGCGCTAATATTTCGTTTTTATAATACATGCAAAAAGGTTAAAATTCCGTTCCCAGGTTACGTTACAGTACCTGAATATAATTTCTCATTAAATAGACTAATTTACCTTACTCAACAATCGGTCTTTCAAGACGATATTTTAAAGATATCTCAAGGAAAATTACCTTCTAATCAATTGCGACGTCTTACGCCCTTTTTGGATAGTGACAAACTGTTACGTGTAGGAGGTCGAATTCATAAATCATTGTTACCATTTGAATCTAAACATCAAATAATTTTACCGAAAAAACATGCTTTAACTAACTTAATTATCGACGACGCTCACATAAGCTATCTGCACGCAGGACCTCAGTCCGTGCAATACTTGCTGTTGCAGCGCTATTGGATATTGTCTTGCCGCGACATCGTGCGTCAACGCATACATCGCTGTGTCCGTTGCTTTCGTGCTCGTCCAACGCGTGATCAACCGATTATGGGACCACTACCAGCTTCGAGAATACGTCCGGCGCGTCCTTTCCTTAAAACGGCCGTAGATTATGCCGGTCCATTCTTTGTTCGTGCAAATAAAGTACGTAACGCGAAAATAGTGAAGTGTTATGTTTCGGTATTTGTATGTATGAGCGTAAAGGCCGTACATCTCGAACTCGTTTCGGAGCTTTCGACTGATGCATTTTTAGCAGCTCTGCGACGCTTCACGTCCCGTAGAGGATTATGTACGGATATATATTCAGATTGCGGAAAGAATTTTGTCGGATGTAACAATTATCTTAAAGACCTATACGCGTTTTTACGTAGTGGTGTCGTTCAAGGTACAATTAATCAACAATCCCTTCAACAGGGACTTACGTGGCACTTTCAACCTCCGTATGCTAGCCATTTTGGAGGTCTCTTCGAAGCCGGTGTTAAAAGTTTCAAACATCACCTACATCGTGTGGTTGGAACTCGTACTCAAACTTACGACGAGATGCATACTCTTCTCTGTCAAATCGAAGCCGTGTTAAACTCACGTCCCCTTTGCGCCATGAGTTCGGCTTCTACCGATCCCCTCCCTTTAACACCGTCTCATTTTTAATAGGAGAACCCTTAACGGCTCTACCTGATGTATCTTTGCTGGACGAAACTCCTAACCATCTCACACGCTGGCGCTGGATACAACAGTCAGTCCAGCACTTTTGGAAAAGATGGAGTAGAGAATATCGCCATCATTTACAACAGAGTAGTAAGTGGCTTCATGACCGCGGCTCCGCCATTCGTGAAGGTACTATTGTTGTGGTATGCGACGAGCACCTTCCGCCATTACAAAGCTCGCGCGTGTGCATGCTGTTCATCCTGGCTCTGATCAAGTCACTCGTGTAGTGACCTTAAAGGCTGAGAATACTATTTTTAAACGACCTGTAGTAAAGGTTTGCCCACTTCCGTTAGAGTAACGTGTTATGCTTACAATCTTAATCTTAGTACTTAAGTTATTTTGTTTTTCTTTCAATTTATACTATAAGTTAGCGATTTTTAAAAGAAATTACTTCTTTTAAGGTGAGCGGCATGCTCCGTACTGGAACAGATTATTAATATATTGTGTTTTTGGTTTCTTTTTTTTTTCGTATATAATAACAAGTACAAGGCAACACAATTTCGAAGATATTATTTTTTCTATATTTCTATTAAATTCATTGGGTTAGCGATCAATTGTTTTCATTCTGAATGCATCCATAATCTTGCGGGCTATGGTTCTCTGTGCGACACAAGCGCCACATCGATTGGCGGTAACTGTGAACAGTCTAATCAAAACCACCGACGCGCGCGCATACAAATAATTTCGTGTTACTCAAGCTCGTCTCTCAAGATCTCTTTCACCTGAAAGTGTTGTACGTGCAACCTATGGACTCTTGTGCGATACACTCTGCTGAACTTTATACTACTATCATAGCAACGACTGCCCCGAGCTCCTTTAGCCAGCCCCTGGATTTGTGGTTGCAGGGAGATTGTAGCGGTAAGTCGCTAAACCCAGTAGAATATCGTACAATAGATTACTGTCAAAACCTGCCACAGAGCGCGTTATCATCATTTCTGATGGATGCGGACACCAAAACCGGAACCGAATTTGATAAAGTAGTGAAGTGCCCTAAGCGATAAGGAGCAAAGAGGAAAACTTTACCTGGAAAAGGGGCATACTGTGATGGAAGTGGATAGTGTTCACTCCACTATTGAGCAATATATAAAACCACTTAATTTTCGCTCCTACAAGCTCGATCACAAAAGCCATATGATGTCAAATCTATTCACCATGATTTTTTTCTAAATTTTGACGAGATGGAATCTAACCTAAAATCCATACGGCCTGGCAAAAAGAAGGGAGATCTTGTCGTGGTGGATTATTACATTAGAGGTCTTAAATATTCATCCAAAGGCTCAATATTTTATAGGTTAAGATATGTCGATGAGTGGTCTGTAAGTACAGAAGAAGAAATAATCAAAGAAACTGTCTGGTATCGCCAAACCGATTGTACAGAACTCCATTAAAAATTACTGAGAGCAAGTTTAAACATTTACAGGAACTGAAAATGGTAATAGATCGAGATCACCCGATTTACGATGTATTACAATTTAATCCGGGTACTTAATGCATAATTATTGTATACCTCAGAAAATAGTGGTAATTTGATTTGTAACTTTTATTTTATTCTAACTTGTAATTCAACTGTTATCCTATCTTAATTAGTGTTTCCTGAGAAATATAAAATATTTCAGTAAAATTAATAGTTTTTTATTTTAATTATTATAGGCATTTTTGTTGAAAAGCTCTGATGTGATACATAAAGCGCAACCAAAATCTCTCATGTGTTAACTAAAATATTTTATTTTTATTTTTACTATGATACTATTTTTAATTTCAACTAACAATAGCAAAATAAAAAGCAGGAAATCATGTGGGTCTTACCTATATTTTTTATTGTAGTTGGTTTCATTATATTTTTTTCGGTAGACGGTTTTTATCGATTATCTCATAAAGTTGATTTTTACACATAAGAGATCTTAAAGTCGCAACGACGTAATATAGTTGCAGCATAGCTCTACCACGTACATGTTTACCACGGATGTGTTTTAATTTTTTCCGTTATCTCCTCAATATTATCCGTATCCGTATCCGTATTTAATTGCATTGAGGTGAAGCTCATGAATAGGACAAAATTAATTTAAAATTATTTTTATGTATTAATTTTTATTCAATATAGCTAGATTATTAATAATAATAATACTTTTTTAATATTTTTTAATTGAGTAAAAAACGTCACCCCTAAACTAGGATTTTCTCCTGTATCACAGAGGCAGTTTATAAACACAAATTGCACAATGAACACCCGGAACAATTATTTGTAAGCCATACAAATACTTGTTCCGTGCGGGATTCGAACCCGCAACCCCCAGCGCAGCAACTCATTGCTAAGCCACTGCGCCACGGAGTCGTCAAAATGACTTATTGAAAGTCAATTTTTTTGGTTCTGAAAAAATAGTCCTGGAAGCACACTTCATCATATTTAAGCAATTAGGTACTCCTTAAGTTCGAAAGTTTATAAAGTACTATCATCGGCAAATAATACTATATCACGGTTATTCCTTACAGGGACAGTTAAGTTATTACTAAATTAGGAATAGGAATGAACCCGAATTGACCCCGGGAAATGTACATTAATATAGGCAACCCTAAAAGAATTTTGCCAATGATAACGTTTTTCTGCGTTTTGCTATTTAGACGTGAAGAAATGATGAGTTCCTAGCACCAACGATAACGAATTTCATCATTCTAACTTCGATAATATGAACATAATGTTACGAGCTTGGGGTTCGAGACAGTTAAAAACTGCTGAGTTAATTACCAAAATTGACACTTTAATTACAGAACACTAATTACAACTTAAAACCACACTAATAACAAAACACAATTGTACTGATCACTTTAGTTCGCAATTCTATCGCTTCGAAGTATTCGCTTGTATCGCCAATTCTACTCTGACCGGGTCGCAGTCTATACCGGCCTTATATAGAGCCTCAGATAATTTCCAGAACCTTCTACTGTAGAAACATATAGAATTTAAATAAAACTAATTTTACGGATTTTATCGCGTATATTAACTTATTTTATATTCCCGACGTTTCGAGCACTTTACAGCACCCATGGTCACGGGGGGGACTGAGGTGTATGACGTCCCAATGTCATAGTTAACCACGGCTACCTCCAGATTAAAAATTATTAATTTTTTGTTCTGTAAAGTGCTCGAAAAAGTGCTCGTGCTGTGTTTTGTGCTGTAAAGTGCTCGAAACGTCGGGAATATAAAATAAGTTAATATACGCGATAAAATCCGTAAAATTAGTTTTATTTAAATGTGTAGTGTTTGCGTAAATATAAGAAATCATAACATATAGAATGTTCGAGTACATACCGGTCCCGAGTAACTAGGTGTCGATAGTTCTAGAAACTTCTTCCATGTAAAATTCTAGAAGGATCTTGACTCTCCTAGTTCTGCTAGTGTTGCTATGAATCAGGCATTAATGGTGGCGTTCAGCACTGCCCCTTCGTAAGACATGCTCATCCCGAGCATTATCGAGTCCGTAATAACGAGCTAGTCGATCCACATGTGGATCGACTACATCGTCACGACAGTGGACCCAGTAAAACCATTCTCGGATCTTCAGTACAGTTCGTTTAACTTCTAGGTGGCCTCCAGAACAACCATTATGGTACAGATATAGAACATCCGATACTTTAGCTTTAGGGACAACCATTGGCAAATGACAACTGCCTCCCCGACCATTTACTCATTTATGGCACATGACTCCATCCTAAATCAGCAAGCTGTCCCATTGGGCTCAATAACTTTTCGTGGTCGAACTCATCGCTGAGGCGTCACTCCACTTGGGCTTAGGAGCACTGGCCTTCATCCATTCCAGAATCAGCTTGATGTCCAAATCTTCCAGCTGTGCATGTTGTAGGTTGACTTTCCACTAATTGCCGAGCTGATCTGTCTTGAGCATCCTCACAGATACCACTTCCTTACCATCTTGCCTAGTCCAATGCTTTTTTTTATAGTATAAGGGTGACAAACGAGCACACAGTCCACCTGATGGTAAGTGGTTGCTGCGGCCCATAGACTTCTACATCTATCCTCGTTTGCGAATCAAAATGCAGATGCGTTGTCACCCGTGAGGACTAAGATGGAATGCCTCATTTCCAGTAAAAAGGGCCTCCGGCCACCTGCACTCACCAAGCGAAACGCAGAGGTAAACCTCTACTTCACGCTGGTATTCTGTGAGGTCGTGGTACCACTCCGGTTCGAGCCGGCCCATCCGTGCGACAGCAAAAGGCCTGGCTCTACCACTGTTAAAAATGCTTGCAAGCTTCAGGACAAGATCTTCTCGACAATGCATCTGCATTGCTATAAGATGTCCCGCTGCGATATTCGATCACAAAGTCGTGTTCCTGCATTAGTTCAATCCATCTCGGAACTTGTCCTTCTAGATTTTTGAACTGCAATAACCATTTCAGTGCAGCATGGTCAGTTCGTAAGTGAAATTTCCACCCCATAAGATATTTGCTAAAATGCTGCAACGACTTTACCACAGTTATCAATTCCCATCTTGTGGCACAATAGTTCTTTTCCGCTTTGACAACGACTTGCTGAAGTACGCTATCACAACCTCTTGATATTCATTCCGTTGAGACAACATACCGCCAAGTCCTATATCACTTGCGTCTGTGTCGACTATAAATTCCTTGCCCGCATCAGGGTACCCCAAATAGGTATTTGAGCTCCTGGAATGCGATTTCGCAACTTTCATCCCAGCAGAAATCTCGCTTTTCCTCGGTTAGCTTGTGCAGAGGTTTGGCTATGTCTGCAAAGTTCCTCACAAATCGCCTATAATAGGAGCACAAACCTAAAAATGCTCTAACCCGCGTCTTGTCTTTTGGAACCGGCCAATCCTTGACAGCTGCGATTTTCTTTGGATTCGTGCGGATACTTTCTTCCGACACTACATACCCCAAAAAGCTAACTTGCGTTTGAATAGTGAACATTTCTTCAGACTCAACTTGAGGTTGGCACACTGAATCTTCGTGAGTACGCGTTCCAGATTTTGAAGGTGTTCCTCAAACTTACGACCTACGATAATGATGACATCCAAGTAGACCAAAGAGGCATCGCCAATTAGCTCGGTAAGTACAAACTCCATCGACCTTTCAAACGTTACTGGAGCATTGCACAATCCAAACGGCATAACTTTAAATTGCCACAGACCCTTTCCTGGCACGAATGCAGTTTTCTCCTTGTTCTTAGGGTCAATTTCAACTTGCCAGTGGCCGTTTTTCAGGTCCAGCGTGCTAAAGCACTTTACACCTATAAGCACGTCCAGCGTATCATCAATTCTTGGCAAGGGATAGCTGTCCTTCTTCGTAACGTCGTTCAGACGGCGGTAGTCAACAAAAAAACCGCATACTTCCGTCCTTTTTCTTTACCAGCACCACGAGTGAACACCACGGACTAGATGAAGGCTGAATAACACCATCCTTCACCTTTCGCTCAATCGTGGTTTCCACTTCCTTTTCACGTGCTACTGGCAATCTTTTTGGCCGCTGACGAATAGGCAATTCTTCTTCTGTATTTATTTTGTGTTGAACTAAAACATCGGCGTACTTGAGTAACAACTTCTTTGCCTTGACCATTTCATTCAGTGAGAGAACGCTGCGACAGTCTTCTAAAAGTGTGGTCACTCTCATTTGTACATCCTTGCTGGGAGTCCCAGTCGATAAATATTGGCACCGACGCAAGCAATCCACTTCCGCACTAGTGTCAACCAGTATGCCTTTTTCTATAATCTGTTCCTGATCACACAGGTTCAACACACGTACTCCTGATATGTCAGTGGTTCTGACCTAGGTTCGAGCCACTTTCCATGGAAATGGCGTTCTCGGTTGTATGCGGAGTCCCCAAGTAACTGTCTTATAAAATATATCCATCCATTATATCAGCCACGATGACATTATGCCGGTAGATCATGTTGCCTAGCTTCAACTCCATCTCCTTCTCTCCACGGATGGGTATGCGCTGACCGTTGGCTGTCACCAAATTAATGCGTTCGCGGTTGTATGCGGAGTCCCCAAGGAACCGACTTATAAGTTGGGAACTGACAACCCTGCGAGAGGCTCCAGTGTCTATGGTCAGTTTACACGGCATTCTATTGACCTCGCCCTTGATGATTAGGCTGTTCCCATCGTAGGTTTGTGAGATCGAAATCCTTGAGCCTCTTTTAACATCAGCCAGCACCCTCCTCGCAGTCCTCCCTTTTACTCGTATCCCTGCTGCTGCTGGGTGGTGCTGTTAGCAGCACTAACTTCTCGAGATCGATCACCTCCCCTTTCTACAGTTCGCTTAGGGAAGCTGCATCGAAGATGGCCCCTTTCTCCACAGCCGTAACACCTAAGGCTGTGTCCTTTATTGGGATGGGAACGATGATCCTGCCGCACGGCTTCCGCCTCCAGTGCATAGATAAAGGCGTCCTTTAGCGTCTCGAGGTGTCCCAGCCTCACAGCAGCTCTGACTTCAAGGTCGTGGATGTCGTCGATGAATGTCTGCACCAGGTTTCCTTCAATGAGCGCAGGTACACACTGGTATGCTTTTCAAACCAGCTTCTCCACCTCATGGGCCCACTGCTGTGGGTTTTCGTACCTGCGTTGCACGCGATCTTTGAGCTGTGCACGAAAGATGTGTTACAGGTGAGCGTCGCCATATCTCGCCTGCAATGCCTCAAGAAGCTGCTTGTATGTCACTTAGTTACCGAGAGCTTCTAGAACAGTTGAGGCCTGGTCGTGCAGGCCTAGCGTGAGAGCAGTCGTGGCCTCACTTTTATTTCAGCCGTTCGCCTTCATGACAGCCTCGAACTGGATTTTGTAGGCCGACCAGGAAGAAGTCCCGTCGAACGGCAGCACTTTGAATCCACGTAGCTCAGGTGTTGTAGCTACCACGGAAGCTGTAATTGCATCCCCAAGTTTAAGGTAGTCCAGTGTTTTCTCCATGTCAGCCATCACGTTGTCAACCCGATTGTTCACATGGTCGATTCGAGTTTCAGCTTCCGACAGGCGGCTGTCATGTTGAGCAACCCTACCCTTCACCTCTCTTATCTCTTTCCCGAAGGCAGAGTGAAGGTCCTTCATGAAGAGCATTTGCTCTTCCTGACCGCGCTGCAGTGGCTCTTCCAACCGCCGGGCCTGCTCCTGCAGCATCATCATCAGAGTTCCTAAGTCAGGTGCTGCAGATGCAGGAGCTGCTGACGGGCCGGCCTCCGTGGTCAGCTGCTGGCCATCCGACGTCTGCGGCGTTGCACCACCAAATCGTTTTTGGTCCGTTTCCTGCTGGCGTTGACTTCGGGTACGGATACGTGTCGTCCTTAGATAAAATCGGCATGATTTAATCCAACTTCTGACACCAATTGTTACAAGATTGGGGTTTGGTGCAATTAAAAACTGCCAAGTTAATTACCAAAATTGACACTTTAATTACAGAACACTAATTACAACTTAAAACCACACTAACAACAAAACACAATTGTACCGATCACTTTAGTTCGCAATTGTATCGCTTCGAAGTATTCGCTTGTATCGCCAATTCAACTCTGACCGGGTCGCAGTCTATACCGGCCTTATATAGGGCCTCAGATAATTTCCAGAAACTTCTACTGTAGAAACATCTAGAATGTTCGAGTACATACCGGTCCCGACTGATTAAGTCTTGATAGTTCTAGAAAGTTCTTCCATGGAAAATTCTAGAAAAATCTTGACACTCCTAGTTCTGCTACTCGATACTAGAGGGCGCTAATGGTAACTAGTGTTGCCATGTACCAGACATTAATCGTGGCGCTCAACAATAACATATAGGTATCAAATAACCGAACCGAATAACACACAATAAACAATCCTTAAATTGTTTTGCGATAATATATATCATATAGTAATATATTGTTACGCGCCACTATAAATGTCTTGTACATGGCAACACTAGTTACACTAGTGCCCTTTAGTGTCGAGTAAAAGAAAGTGTTGCGCGCCTTGTACATGGCAACACTAGTTACACTAGCGCCCTCTAGTGTCGAGTAGCAGAACTAGGAGAGTCGAGATCCTTCCAGAAATATCGGGACCGATATGTACTCGAACATTCTAGATGTCGCTACAGTAGAAGATTCTGGAAACTATCTGAGGCCCTATATAAGGCCGGTATAGACCACGACCGGGGCAGTATTGAATTGGCGATACAAGAGAATACTTCGAAGCGAAATATCGGCGAACTGTGTTTTATTATTAGTGTGATTTTAAGTTGTAGTGTTGTGTAATTAAATAGTCAATTTTGGTAATTCAATCGGCAGTTTGTAATTGTCTCGAACCCCAAGCTCGTAACAATTGGTGTCAGAAGTGGGATCAAATCATGCCGATTTTACCAAAGGACGAACTTGAGGGTATCCGTACCCGAAGTCAGCAGTCAGCAGCTCCTGCATCTGCAGCACCTAACTTAGGTGCTCTGATGATGATGCTGCAGGAGCAAGCCCGCCGACAGGATGAACAGGCCCGTCGGTTGGAAGAGCAGCTGCTGCGCGGTATGGAAGAGCAGATGCTCCTCAGGAAGTACCTTCACGCTACTTTCGGGAAGGAGATAAGGGAGGTGAAGGATAGGGTTGCTCAACACGACAACCGCCTATCGGAAGCTGAAACCCGTATCAACCAAGTGTACAATCGGGTTGACAACGTGATGGCTGACGTGAAGAAAACGCTGGGCGACCTCAAACTTGGGGATGGAGTTACAGCTCCCGTGGTAGCTACAACACCTTCGCTACGTGGATTCAAAGTGCCACCGTTCGACGGGACTTCCTCTTGGTCGGCCTACAAAATCCAGTTCGAGGCTGTCATGAAGGCGAACGGCTGGAATAAAAGTCAGGCCATGACTGCTCTCACCCTAGGCCTGCGCGACCAGGCCTTAACTGTTCTGGAAGCTCATGGTAAGGAAGTGACTTACGAGCAGCTCCTTGAGGCATTGGAGGCGAGATACGGCGATGTTCACCTGGAACACGTCTTTCGTGCGCAGCTCAAAGGTCGCGTGCAACGCAGTAACGAAAACCTGCAGCAATGGGCCCTTGAGGTGGAGAAGCTGGTTCGAAAAGCATACCAGTCTGTACCTGCGCTCATTGTAGGGAACCTGGTGCAGACATTCATCGACGGCATCCGCGACCTTGAAGTTAGAGCTGCTGTGAGGCTCGGGCACCACGAGACGCTTAAGGACGCCTTGACTCATGCACTGGAGGTGGAAGCCGTGCGGCAGGATCATCGTTCCCATCGCGTCAGGGAGGTTGCAGCAGCTACAGTTCGGGACCGCAATAACGGCTACAGCCCTAGGTGCTACGGCTGTGGGGAAAGGGGCCATCTTCGATCCAGCTGCCCTAAGCGAACTGTAGAAAGGGAAGGTGATCGATCTCGAGAGGGTAGTGTGGTTAATAGCACCGCCCAGCAGCAGCAGGGAAACTGGCGGGTGCTGGCTGATGTTAAAAGAGCCCCAAGGATTTCGATCTCACAAACCCATGATGGGAACAGCCTAATCATCAAGGGTGAGGTCAACGGAACGCCGTGTAAACTGACCATAGACACTGGAGCCTCTCGCACGGTTGTCAGTTCCCAACTTATAAGTCGGTTCCTTGGGGACTCCGCATACAACCGCGAACGCATTAATTTGGTGACACCCAACGGTCAGCGCATACCCGTCCGTGGATAGAAGGAGATGGAGTTGAAGCTAGGCAACATGATCTACCGGCATAATGTCATCGTGGCTGATATAATGGACGACTGCATCCAGGGCCTAGACTTTATGAGGAAGAATTGTTGTGAGATCGAGCAAGGTGTTTTGAAATGTGGACAAGAGGAACTTTTCGTGGAAGGGGCGTTACCAGGGAATGTGTACAGCCTTAAGAAGATTGTTCTTCCGCCGAGATCGGAAACGATTGTGCCGGTTAGTCTTCCTCGGAATCCTGGGCAAGCTCATCGTTGTGTACTCGTGGAAAGGGTAGACAATGACCTTCCATGGAGAGTGGCTCGAACCTTGGTCAGACCCACCGATATCTCAGGAGTACGTGTGTTGAACCCTTGTGATCAGGAACAGATTATAGAAAAAGGCACATTGGTTGGTACTAGTGAGGAAGTGGATTGGTTGCGTAGGGGCCAATATCTATCAACTGGGACCCCCAGGAAGAATGGATAAACGAAAGTGACCACACTTTTAGAAGACTGTCGCAGCGTTCTCTCCCCGAATGAAATGGTCAAGGCGAAGAAGTTGTTACTCCAGTACGCCAATGTTTTCTCGTCAAACGAAGCGGACATAGGAAAGACTGGCTTAGTGCAACACAAAATAAACACAGGACAAGAATTGCCTATTCATCAGCGGCCAAGAAGATTGCCTGTAGCACGTGAAAAGGAAGTGGAAACCATGATTGAGGGAATGGTGAAGGATGGTGTTATTGAACCTTCATCTAGTCCATGGTGTTCACCTGTGGTGCTGGTAAAGAAGAAGGACGGCAGCATGATGATTTGTGTTGACTACCGCCGTCTGAATGACGTTACGAAGAAGGACAGCTATCCCTTGCCAAGAATTGATGACACGCTGGACATGCTTACAGGCGTAAAGTGGTTTAGAACGCTGGACCTGAAAAGTGGCTACTGGCAGGTTGAAATTGACCCTAAGGACAAGGAGAAAACTGCATTCTCCACAGGAAAGGGTCTGTGGCAATTTAAAGTCATGCCGTTTGGATTGTGCAATGCTCCAGCAACGTTTGAAAGGTTGATGGAGCTTGTACTTACCGGGCTAATTGGAGTCATCCAAATAGACCAGACAGGCATCTGCCTGTCTGGTCTATTTGGATGACATCATCATCGTAGGCCGTACGTTTGAGGAACACCTTCAAAACTTGGAACGCGTGCTCATGAAGATCCAGAGTGCCAACCTCAAGTTGAGTCCAAAGAAGTGCTCACTATTCAAACGGCAAGTTAGCTTTTTGGGGTATGTAGTGTCGGAAGAAGGTATCCGCACGGATCCAGAGAAAATTGCCGCTGTCAAAGATTGGCCGGTTCCAAAAGACAAGACACAGGTTAGGGCATTTTTGTGTTTGTGCTCTTATTATCGGCGATTTGTGAAGAACTTTGCAGATATAGCCAAACCTCTGCACAGGCTAACCGAGGAGAAGCGACATTTCTGCTGGGATGAAAGTTGCAATATTGCATTCCAGGAGCTCAAGAACCGTCTGTGCAAAACACCTATTTTGGGGTACCCTGATGCGGGCAAGGAATTCATAATTGACACAGACGCAAGTGATATAGGACTTGGCGGTGTGTTGTCTCAACGGAATGGTGATCAAGAGATTGTGATAGCGTACTTCAGCAAGTCATTGTCAAAGCCGGAAAGGAACTATTGTGTCACAAGACGGGAATTGCTTGCTGTGGTAAAGTCCAACATTTTAGCAAATATCTTCTGGGGCGGAAATTCCACTTACGAACCGACCATGCTGCACTGAAATGGCTATTGCAGTTCAAAAATCCGGAAGGACAAGTTGCGAGATGGATTGAACTACTGCAGGAATACGACTTTGTGATCGAACATCGCAGCGGAAATTCTCATGGCAATGCAGATGCATTGTCAAGAAGACCTTGCCCTGAAGATTGCAAGCATTGTACTAGGCAAGAGGGTAAAGAAGTGGTATCTGTGAGGATGCTCAAGACAGACCAGCTCAGCAATGAGTGGAAGGACAGCCTACAACATGCACAGCAGGAAGATTCGGACATTAAGCCGATTCTGGAGTGGATGAAGGCCAGTGCTCCTAAGCCCAAGTGGAGCGACGTCTCAGCACTGAGTTCGACCACGAAAAGCTATTGGGCCCAATGGGACAGCTTGCTGATTCAGGATGGAGTCCTGTGCCGTAAATGGGAAAATGGTCGGGGAGACAGATGTCATTTGCAAATGGTTGTCCCTAAGGCTAAAGTACCGGATGTTCTACAGCTGTACCATAATGGTTGTTCAGGAGGCCACCTGGGAGTTAAACGAACTCTACTGAAGATCCGAGAACGGTTTTACTGGGTCCACTGTCGTGACGATGTCGAGGACTGGTGCCGCAAATGTACATGTTGTGCGGCTGTAAAGGGACCTCAAACTCGTAGTAGAGGCGCATTGAAATTGTACACTGTTGGTGCACCATGGGAGAGGATAGCCATTGACGTTGCGGGGCCGTTTCCGGAAAGTGAAAGTGGTAACAAGTATTTCATGGTTGTGATGGATTACTTCACTAAGTGGCCAGAAGTCTTCGCCATTCCAAATCAAGAACCTTCAACAGTTGCAGATAAACTAGTCCATGAAGTCTTCAGCCGTTTTGGAGTACCCTTAGAGATTCACAGCGATCAAGGAAGGAATTTTGAGTCTCAAATATTACAGGAAACTTGCAGAGTTATGGGTACTCATAAAACACGCACAACTTCTTACCACCCACAATCTGATGGAATGGTAGAACGATTTAATCAGACACTGGAAAGGTACCTGGCAAAAGTTGTGGAAAAACAGCAACGAGACTGGGACAGGCACATACAACCGTTTTTGTTGTCATATCGAAGCGCTGTCGAAGAGGTGGTCTCTGTTCCCTAAAAAAAAATTCTATCCCGAACGGTTCGCGCTCTACACCATGTTTTCTGAAATTCCGAAATTTCGTACTTCTGCTCACATTTGTGAATATATATCGTCTCTATCTCTATCTTCTCTCATCAAATATGGGTTTGTTCGCTGCCAACTGTGCAGATTATGCAAGTTAAGGTACCCATCTCTTTTACACGTTGACTCGTCGCTCCACAATTTTTTTTCAAAAAACCCAGGATCTTCATCCATTCACCTCAGCATTTCTCTGCAAAAAGTAACTCGTGCTGGGTAGTCACGTTGTTGAAGCGTTTGCACACGTGTAACGTGATAAAGGTGAAGTCTCGATTTCTTGAGAATCCGATGTGCTGTAGAGTGCGGTACTCCAGTGCGTCTGTCGATATATTGCATCGAAATAGACGGATCTTTTTCAACCATATCATGGACAATTTCTTCAATGTCAATGTCAGGTATCGTCCTCTGCTACTGGCACAATCAATACCAGCACCAGGCATTTTCCCCTGTGAATAAATCCCATGTACTCTAATAAACACGCTACATTTAACATAAATAAAATGCATGATAGCATACTCTTGGGGTGTGTAAATTTCTCGTGACATGACACAGTCCTGTTGTTATGCACAAATCATGAGTCCAGTAGAATGCAGAGTTGTCACAATTATCACCAAACAAACAAAATCCAATCAAAATGCACAAGTCAGGAGTCCAGTAGAATGCGAAATAGTGTTTTGTAGCCAAGAGTCCGAAATAATAGTAGAGCACATGCGATGTCGAGAAGGTCGAGATACGCACTAACCATATTTAACAATAACCAAACACGAATTCATACAATGGAGAATTTGTCGATCCTTTTTACTCACATTAATCCTAAGCACCGTTTCTCTCGCCCACACAGCTTAGAATTCATCCACACAAGGCAAGCAGGTAGTAAAGTAAAAATTTTAAAGGACGACAGATATACTTACCTAATAAATACATCCGCAAACAATTTTGTAATTTTGTAATGAAATGCCTACTTTATCCATTAACGGCTATAGCTGAGTAAGTAATGACATTAAGTACATGGTATGCTACTGTTTTAGAATCCTCATGATCTAAGCAAAATTTTTAAATCATAGGCCACACAGATCCCATACGTTTTTTTTACCACAGGTGCTCAAACTTAGCAGTTAAATAAAGTAAAAAATTTAAACTTATGTTTAGTGCAGTCCTGTAAAATACTACCCATAGTAGTTGAAAACTTTTAAGGGTAATTTAGAAACATCGTTATTAGGGAACACATTAAAAGAAAAAATCCGATCTAGGCATTAAATTGCGGACGTGATGTCCACAAATGTGAGCAGAAGTACGAATTTTCGGAATTTCATAAAACATGGAGTAGAGTGCGAACCGTTCGGGATAGGATTTTTTTTTTAGGAAACCGAGGCCACTTCCCCCCCCCCCCTCGGCCGAACACGTACGTATCAGATTATCTAATCACCGGGACAACCTGTATAGGGCCTCAGA
This sequence comes from Parnassius glacialis, assembly GCA_033319125.1. NCBI lineage: Eukaryota > Metazoa > Arthropoda > Insecta > Lepidoptera > Papilionidae > Parnassius > Parnassius glacialis. The sequence continues at coordinate 44,032,712 of JAVANC010000010.1, forward strand.
TAGTTTCCAGAACCTTCTACTGTAGAAATATCTAGTATGTTCGAGTACATATCAGTCCCGAAATTTATAGAAGGATTTTGACTCTCCTAGTTCTGCTACTCGATACTAGAGGGCGCTAGTGGTAACTAGTGTTGCCATGTACAATACATTAATAGTGGCGCGCAACAATACTATTATATTTACTATTATAATATAATAATTACTATTTTCCTAAAAATCTTGTAATACCGACCTAATTTGGAACTGAAGTAGTACTATTATTTATTCTGTGACTAAAAGTTTTGAAGAGGACACGTTGCTTTAGAATTGCTTCGTTGTCTATTTAAATATAAATCTTTCTTTATGATCATTTCTGTTTGGTACTAAAAAATGACCTAGGTAATATTTGGTTACAGATGAGAACACTGAAAGAGTAGAACCCACGACTTCACCACCCACTACGCAATCCGAGTAAGTAACCAAATTTTCGTGATGACGATGCCACAAACTGTGTTAGACTCATTGAGCTATTATTTTTATGTGTACGTAGTGCATTACAAATAATTAAAATAACTGTATGTTATATACGAGTATATACGGGTGATACAGATATTTGTCATTACTACTATTTATTCAATATTTATAGTAATCCCATAAAACTCGGCCCGAAGCCCTCCACATCAGCTGCAGGCTCATGTGTTCTGCCTCATGAATGTTTCAAATGGGTCATTCTTCCTTAAAGATCTCTGTGAGTTATAAGGTCACCCCATTCAGGTCTAATCCTACCGTACGACAGAGCAGACTCTCCAAGCAAAAGAAAAATATGGAAACATCTTTTTTCGATATTTTTCTTTTTTTTCTTTGATTAGTAGTAGCTAGTATAGTATGTGAATGATCACATACCATACTAGCTATTTTTACCTGTTAAGAGGCGAAAAATTATACAGGGACTGCTATCGAGATCGGTGATCTCCCAGGTTCTATGCTTGCTCGCATTACTGGTATAGTTTTGTGGTAATCAAAGGGTACGCCATAACTGGATATCGCTCCATCCTATAACTTACCTCGGGATAGCACTGACCTGATAAATTTACCTGTACTAATCAAGCTTTTCTTGAGAAGAAATGAGCTGAACAGCTGAACTGCCTTGGTATATATAAAACGGACAAAGTAATTTCTGTACATTAAAAGCGATAGCAGCTCAGAGGTACTTATATGGTATTCATTGGGCTTTGATTTAATACAACTGAGTAAGATTCTTTCTAATATGTAACGTTTATTTTTACTTCCATTTTTAGATGAAATGTCGGCATGAACCATGAACTCATAAACGTTAATCTTAAACGTAAACAGTCTTTGATGAATCATCTCTCTTACAAAGCAATAAGGACCGTGGCCGAGCTCACTTGACTACTCTAGCGCCATCTATTATCTATCTACGGAAGCGGTTGCGATGTATATCGATATGAAAATTTGACGCGCTAAATACATCGTTCTTTATTTAATACATTTCCATAGATGTCGCTACATGGTACCGCTAAGTAAGATTGACGAAGTCATTGGGCTCTAGTGATCTGACATTTGAATTAAACATAAATAATATAGGAAGGACATAGGTCACAAAACATAAGAGGGCACACTCTAGCATTATAAATATGGAACCGTAATCACACCGTATAGAAAGAGCAACTTTAAATTTATTGTTATCTAACAGTATGGCGCTCGATTCAAATTACTTCCGAGCTACTATGGCTTTTGTATTCGAAAATAGCAATTTATTCAATCTTTTTTTTTTTAGAAAAATATTCAAAAAGTAAAAACCAAACGTTCATTTAATAATTAGTCTTCGCGTAAATATAAGAAATCATTAACCTAATGTACGTTGTATACTTACCATCAGATGGACTGTGGTGTTTACCCCATAGATACTTACATATATCCTCAATCAGCACTACGCTGTTCACAATGGTATTCTGTAAAAGCGTGGTCCTTCCCCAGTCAAGCCGACTCACTAGTGCTGCAAGTGCTACAGTCTGCTACATGAAAATTTGTATGTCCTGTTTTGGTCATCTCTTACCATACTATGTATTAAAGTTGTTTCATAATGTATTTTTTTCAGCGTTGACATAGAAATCACTTCTGAGGACACGGATCCTAACTGCCCCATGTCAGCTTGGGACGACTGGTTGCCATGCGAAGGAGACTGTATAGACAATCAGGTTGAGGGTTACCAGATTAGATTCCGTCACCATATCGTTAACGGTCAGCCGGTGGAAATATATGTAAGTGGACTAAAACAATATAAACATAAATAACTCCTCTGACTCGCCTGTTCTATGCCCGTCTCCCTATTTAAAACAACCTATTTATAATACTAATAACATACCAACAGCCTACAGGCGTTATTTAAAGCGTGATTGTTGATCACTATACCTGAAAGACTTCATTTGACATAAAGTTTCTGCTCATAAATGTGATTATTAACAACACCGGGGCGAAGTGGCTTAGCATCAAGTTGCGGCGTTAAGGACAGCGGGTTCACATCCCGCACGGTACAAGTGTCCTACATATAATTGTACCGGGTCTGGATGTGTGTTCTTGTGCGATTTATAAATGTAAATTGCCTCAACGATTCAGGAGAAAATCCTAGTGCGGACTTTTTGTATTAAAAAAATACTACCGTATCCTTGAGGTGTATCTACAAGTTAAAGTTATGCTCTACTGTGTTAGGGTCTTCAGTTCTTGCTTAACCCTTTCGCTGTCCCGTGCACTACATATAGGTCATTGCTAATGCTATTGTCTTACTATTGTGTCTGAAAACCGGACAGTGAAAGTGTTAAAACACTAATTGTTAGTTTTCGAGTCATGTTCATGTTTTCGAGTCTGCCCTTTCCTTGTGCTAACAATATCTACCTGCGGTCTTATTGCTTGTAGTCGGTTACATCATACACGGTTAGTTTAGGACGAGTGTATGTATAATTGTGTAAATTGTTCCAATTTACTATTTAATATAAATAATTAATTCATAAAATATTATTTTAGGGACCAGCGAGCAAGCGAATTCCACAGGAATGCTTAGATAAGTATTCTGTAAATGAACTTCGTGCATGTACGGACAGTTGCGAAGAAGACGAAGTTGAAGGTAGTACACAGAGTTAAATATATTTCCCAACCATTCCATCCATTACAGCCTATAAGAGTCAACTGCTGAACATAGGCCTCCCTCATAGATTGCATCATAAAGGGGATTTTACGATAGTTCACACGCTTGGCGAGCGGGTAATCAACTGCAGTTTTTTTATTATTTTGAGTTGTTCTCAACAAGATACTGCCCATCACCCGTTTAAATTTCCGTCTGTAGCCTCTTACGACATCCACGGGACGAAATGGGGTAGTGGATATTCTTACACCGCCGCTAAACGGTCAAAATACGGTTTTCATAGTGTGTTTTTGTGTCAATAGTAACTGCACAATATATTCTAAAATTCTCTATTGTTGACATTTTTTTATAGAAATAGAGTGACCAACGAGCACACAGTCCACCTGATGGTAGGTGGATGTTGTGGTCCACAGATATTTTTATCGTTTCCAGTGAAAAAAATCCGGGGTCTCCGGTTCTCTACATTAACTATACGAAACACAACTGCATTAAGTTGCTATTTTACGCTGGTATTCTGTGAGAGCATGGTCCTACCCCGGTCGAACCAACCCATTTGTGTTACAACCGTAATATAGCTGTTTAATAAGCTAATATAGCGGTAATTTAGCTGCAGCGTAGCTCTACCACGTTAAAATTTTCCAGATAATATATAGTTTACTGTTATAGTATGTGCCATATCGATTGAGAAAAACGGACAATGACCTCAGATATGAGCCGAGTGTCAAAAGGCGTAACTTACAAAATCTCAATTTAGATGTGATAACAATATTTAAATATTGATATTATTCCCACTTCTAGGTCAGCACATATGTTTTGTTTTTTTGTTTCTTAAATAATATTGTCTGTGGTTCCTATAAACATAGTAAAATCTTACGGTACATCGCGAAAAATGTGTTATATTTTATATTTCAATTTATGGTAAGTAACGCAGCAATTCATTTAATAACAGTTTCATATTAAAAAAATATTTGAAGCAATATAATCACCATATTGAGCTTTTGCAAATTCATCCCTTTAAAATAAACAAAACGCGCGTTACGTCAGTTCGTTCTAAAAGAAACGTGACAATGGCAGCCAGAGATGCGTCACCTTTTTTGGGCCGGTCCGCCATTTTGTTTTCATTCGTGTTCGGATAGCGCTTGCGTGTGTACGTCTCGGGTAATTCATAGCATTCATTGCATTGTTTTAGTTGAGTTTTTACTGTTAAATTTGTTATATCGTTAAGTTTTTGTTTTTTGAATCTGTTATATTAGTTTTACTGTGACGGTCGTTACTAAATCGACATGAGTTCAGGAGAATTTGGTGAAGGACCCGGTCCTTCAACATCAAGTGGAAGGAGACGTCGCCGACCCATAATAAACGTAGCAGGTACGTACAAATAGGTACAAATGCGACGACGTAGCCTTTCTATTTCTTAAAGCGCTCTTTTTATGTGACCATGTGGTATTTATTTTCTAAAACAATATGTATTTATGTGATGTAGTACTATGGTAGTATATTTTTGTCATTTATTTACAGGCCCATCTTCTGGAGCACCTTTAACGTCACCAGTAAAAAAGAGAAAACCTACCACTTTGTCGGTCGGGGAACAAGAGATTATCATTAATGTATACAAATATGTCAAAAACACCTGGCCCGAAGACGTGTATCCTTCAAACGTTAATATGGTAGAAAAGGTTTCGGAGATCTCAGGAGTCAGCAAGAGCACTATATATCGCGTATTAAGCGTGTATAGAGATTCCCATAAAATACCAGAAAAGGGAATAATTAATAAAAGAAAAAAGTCTGTAATTGACAAGTTGGACGATTTTGATAAATCGGCTATAAGAGCGAAAGTGCATCAGTTCTTTCTTGCAGGAGAATTACCGACTTTAGACAAAATTTTGCTCAGTATAAATCAAGATGACCAGTTGCCAAACTTGAGCAAAACTTCCCTGCGACGTGTGTTGCGCCATTTAAAATTCAAATATATAAAGAGAAACAGAAAAAGTGGTCTAATAGATCGCCCAGAGATAGTTCTGTGGCGTACCAGATATTTGAGAGAAATACAAATATTAAGAAACGAGGGACGTAACATTTTTTACCTTGACGAAACATGGATTAACGCAGGTCATACTATGGGAAAGGTATGGGAAGACACCACAATTGAATCTTCTCGTCAATCACGGTTAGAAGGCTACTCTACTGGCGCGAAAGCCCCTTCGGGTAAAGGAAAGCGATTAATAGTTGTACACGTTGGCAATGAAAATGGCTTTTTGGAGGGATGTGATTGGGTATTTGAATCATCATCTACTGGTGACTACCATGAGAGTATGGACGCTCTCCATTTCGAGGACTGGTTTAGAAAAGTAATAGAAAAACTGCAAAGCGGCGATGTCATAGTTATGGATAACGCTAGTTACCACTCCAGACGTTTAGAAAAAACCCCAACAATGTCTTGGCGGAAACAAAATATGCAGGAATGGCTAGAATCTAAACAGATCGCATACGTGCCCTCGGACACAAAGACCCACTTAATGGAAAAAATAAAGGCAGTTAAAGATAACTATCGAAGTTACGTCACCGACGAGATGGCAAAAGAAAAAAGCATCACAGTGGTAAGGTTACCTCCTTATCACTGTGAGCTTAACCCCATTGAACTTGTGTGGGCAGATGTGAAAGGGTACGTTGCACGAAAAAATACAACTTTCAAGTTAAAAGATGTTAAAAATTTACTTAAAGATGGTTTAACTCAAATCACGCCAGATAAATGGAAAAACTGTGTTCAGCATGTCCTTAAGGTTGAACAAAAAATGCGTGGCATGGATGATAGAATTGACCAAACTGCAGATCGCTTTATAATTAATGTTACAGATAGTTCATCAAGTGAAGATACGAGTGATGATTGCACCGAATAAAAATAAAGTTCTTATATAATATTAAAAATAAAGTTTTATCTTTTGCATAAGTACGTACTTATTCGGTGTCGTTATCACTCGAATCTTTATATGTGTTATAAATTAATGTTTTTTGTTGTTAAATGAATAAAGTACTTTATAACAATAGATGATTTTTCTTCTACAGCGATCTTTCACATAACTTTTTAATAATAGTTAATAAATATATATTATATCAATCATTATAAAAAAATCATTATAAATAAAGAAAGTACTACATATAAAATGTGCCTATATATTGAAGGTTTGTAACCCCTGGTTAAACGACCGAAAGGTCATTGTCCGTTTTTCTCAATCGATTTGGCACATACTATAGACATCTACACTTGGCAAAATAATTAACGATATTTCGCACTTTTGAAGTTGCTCATTGTCATTATTATCACTTAAAAGAGATTGAGATTATATTATATGGTGTAACAGTAACAATGTATGGTTCGATAAGGCTGATATATCCTTGTTGTATTATAGCCTTTTTAAATAAAGAAAGATAATAAAGAGATTCGACATCATCATCATTACAGCCTATCGAGCCTTCTGCTGAACATAGGCCTCCCCATACATTACAGTAAGAGGGATATTTGCCTTAATTTCCACGCTTGGTCGTCGGGTTGACTTGGTTGGTTGATATTTTTTGTCTCTCTTGCACATCTTATGACACCCACAGGATGATATGTGGTAGTGGAGTGGAAAAGAGATTATTTTTTGCCAGTGCCAACCACTTGGTGGCAAGTGGCATGGATATTTGTAATTTCAAAAAATTCTTTAGTTTTGTTTTTGTTTGACGTCCCAATGTCATAGTTAACCACGGCTACCTTCAGATTAAAATTATTAATTTTCGTTCCGATCTACGCAGTATAAACTTACAGTATCTTGAAGTCTTGCAGTTGTATACATGGGTTGGGATTTAATTTTATTAATTACTTTTAGAATCCCAAACAGATGGTAGAACCCAGCCATCTTCCCTATTGAATTTAGGATATTTTTTGTTATTTTGGAATGTTATAAGTTTTACCCGGTTTTATTGTTTTATTTTAAAACACTTTTCCTTACAAATATTGTGTAAAAAATAAAAACAGCATAAATGTTCGCTTACTACGCTAACTTCAGCGTTTTGTCAATATTATAGAATTATAATAACATTTGTACTACTTCCAGCTCAGCAAAGAATTTGGTAAGAAAAAACGTCGATCAGAACCACCAGGAGTATTTATAGACATGTATAAGTAGACAAACTTTTAAAATATAATTAAATTATTATGGGAAAGAAATGCCTTTTATTTTCATAAAATTAAAAAAGTGTAATTTTATGACACCCACGGGACGATATGGGTGTCCTGTCTTAAAGTGTTAAGAACGCGGACGAAGTTGCGGGAATCAGCTAGTTTTCCAATAAAAAAAATTATATGCACAGAGTACATTACATAATGATTTGCGTAAATTTGCTATTAACGAAGCCGCCAAAGAAAACCTCGGAAGATAAAAACCATATACTATACATTTCTTGGCGCATGCCAATGCCCCGTGTGCATTCGACACATCATTAACTTTTTGCACCAATTGTATTTTATTCATTTATAACGGTGGTGGTTATATTCAAGAAAAGTGTAGGTTTTTCATATTGTAAAAAGTACCCAATTCTAGTTATTTGAAGTTATATCGACGTTGTAAAGTGACCGATCTTTAACTATTTTTTATTTCTAAACTACATGGGTGCAGTTTAAATAAACCTAGCAAGCTAAGAGCATAGCAAAGTGGCGAAGCAATCAGCTTTGTAGCAGTTTCTAACGGTTGCCGTTGAGCAATCAGTTTCAAAGTAGGAGGTTCAGGTGCCTGGGTGATCAGTAATCGATTGCTGAAAACAGAATTTGAAAATTCGAAACCGTTCTCGAGATAATCGTGCGACAGACGGACAGACGGACAGACATCGTGAAATCAATAAGTGTCTTCGCAAGCTTCGCCACTTAATAATTAATATTTTTGGGAGGTGCTATTTAAAATAGCTGAACATACCTGCGCTTTTCGCGTTGGCATGCAATACGCCTGTCAATATTTTTTTTATATATATACTCCAAATTTATAGGTTGGGGTAGGAGGGGGGGGGGGGGTGTTTGCAACCCCCATTCACTGACCTTGTATATATAGAGGTCGGTGCCCCCATTCTATAATAAAGGTAGTCTGTGGCATCTAGACGTACGTCAAAATTGGTCATAATAGACCGTGCATAAGACCCACTCTACCCCAGCCTACAAAAATGGGGTAAATAAAATAAAAAAATACCAACAGACGTATTTTAAATAGCACTTTCTAAAATTGTTTATTATTGTAATAGCACCCTCGTAGATTGTGAATAAAAAATAGGTAAAGATCGCGCATCTTATTACGTCGATACCACTTGAAATAATTAAAATTTTGTAGGTTTTGCAACTTAAAAAAACTTCACCCTTCGTGAATTAAACTTCACCACCATCGAAAATTCATAAAATGCAATATTAAGTGAAATTATTTAATAAAACCTATTTTGTCAAATGCCGAATGCACATGGAGTGTTGGCGCATGTGCGGCACATATAATCTAGGGTTTTTCTTCGGAGGGTCTTTAGCGGCAAGTTCACGCCTATCTCTATTTTCTCTATTTGAATAGTAAATTGCGTGTAAGAGGTTAACTCATACGTTTCTATCTTAATCTTAATTAATAAATTAACCTGAAGAAGAAAATTACTAGATTTCATAGAGTTCAAATTGTATGACATGACCATCGGTCCCAATCTATGACGTTATTTTCAACGCAAGTTTTTTAATTTGCTCAGTTCGTTGCATTAACGTGTCACACGAGTTAAATTCATAAACGTCGTTGACGAATTCAACTAGTTGATTCATAAACGGTTAACGTTAATACGTTGACAGGAGATCAACGGTTGATTCAACTAATTCGTTGATTCAACGCTCATCGCTAGTTCATATGAACCATAGATTTTGTAATCCTCTATCTACGATATGAACATTTTACACAATGAACAAAGAACGAACAAAAGAAGACGGTGCATTTGCTTGATTCATAAACGGTTAACGTTAATACGTTGACAGGAGATCAACGGTTGATTCAACGCTCATCGCTAGTTCATATGAACATATTACACAATGAACAAAGAACGAACAAAAGAAGACGGTGCATTCGCTTGAGTACTTGATAGAGATTTTTAAGAAAGAACAAAAATAATATAAAAAAGCTCTGACAAAATAATAAACAAAAACTGATTTATTTGATCGTGTCCGCATAGTCATATATGATCATTGCAGTCATTGAGAACATACATAAGATTTTATGTAAAAATGGTTGGACCAAAGCCAGCATTTACTTTTAAGGAAATTTTCGAAGAATTAATAAACTTCGAAATTTATAGCAATGGTTCTTTAAATGTTGTAACAAATTATTCTTACTCGCGTCGTTATGAGTTGCCGAATCTCTGAGAAGAAAGTACCGCAGGCCTTCCGTCGTAAATTGTTACGCCGCATCGAAGGGTGATACAACATTACCCTTCGATTTAGACATTTTCTCACCATCAACGGTCCAATGCGAATGACAAAACAAAGTTTTTGGAGGTTCTAACCCAGTTGCTTTTAAAAATGCAGGCCAATATATGCCATGGAACTTTAAAATGTTTTTTAAGTTGGCCAATCACCTGGGCTATTTTTTTTTCTTTTTTTCATATTCACACATATCCAATGCAATCACACAGCTCTCACGGACCACACGTTTTTCGTCGTCCAAATACTTCTTTAGAATGTCTAAGCAGTAAGGAGTAGCGATTGCACCAAGGGCTTCGGCACATTCATGTCTAACCATTTCATTTTCATTTGTATCTTCGAGAGACTCTTTCAAGTGAGGGATACTCACTTCTTCTTGCAACTGACCAAGTACAAATGCAACCTCATGCCGGAACAGTGCACTGCCTGCCTTCAAACCTAAAAATTAAAATTCATTGATTCTTATGAATTGAAACTTAAAAAAAAATGTATGGTATCATCCATATTGTCATTTATGATAACCTTTTGTAAAAAGGTAAAGAACACTTTCCTCTGTTCTCAAATTTCTCAATGAGAACATTGCTAGGTATCTCTCGAAGAGAGATGGTTTATTACTGTCATTCAAAATTTGCCCACAGACACAGAACACAATTACTCTCTACCAAGAGAAGAACGCCAACTTCATACTAAAAAACGGAAACACGTGTTTACGAGTGTACACGAAAAGCGCTACGGTGGACGCCCATATAAAACTTTTTTAGCGGGAATTTCAAACCTTTGTATTCTGTAACTATAAACTTTTTATTTAAGGCTTATTCGAGTAATTTTGGCTCAAGCCTCACAAACCTATGGGGTAAATTCCCATATTTTTGAGAGGTTGCACCAAATTTAATCGAATATAGTTTAGATTAGTATGTGGGATAAAATAAAACTATAAATAAGTATAGTTATGTAATTTTATTTTCTGGCAGACAGATTGTTTTATAAACGACACATTATTATTGATGTTTTTTTATTGTTTTTGTACATAATATTTCCACGCTGGTTACTGATGTATAACACATGTTATTGTCAGAGAGTTATTCTTCACAGAACATTAACGTAAATTTAAATCAGCAAAATTCTCATGGTGAAAACTTAACTCAGCCCAAATACATGATCTGAAACAGATAAAATTCGAGTTAATATAGTAATAATCCCTACAAATAACAATCAATACATTTAAAATGCTTAAAAACTTACCACAATATTGTTTAAAGTTTTTCTTCTACTATTGTAGGAAACTGCAGAAAGTAATTAGATGATTTTGTGCTTTTTGTTTGCACAAAACTTAATTTACTTTCGATTCTGATCACACATCGTGAATAATTTTTTTTAATAATAAATTTATAGTCAATATCTCTTAGAGTCAACATCTCACAAAAAATATTTACAGACACAATCGCGAAGAAACGACTACAAACGAAAATGAAGTATTCTGAACCGATAATAACTGATTCGCAGCAAAAAGCAATAACAAATATTAAAATCTAAACCTATTAAACAAATTTTAATCAATTTCAGAAAATATTTTCGATATGAAAGACGTTGACAAATAAATGTAATTTTTTTTCTTCTTTTAATTCATGGCTTCTCTTGATAGAATTCTGCTAATATTAAATAATTTTATTTAAATGAATTAAATTGTGCAAATCTCACAGTAATATGTATGTAATTATACTTTAAAAAGCAAACCAAAACAAGTTTAACACAATAATAATTAACATTTTTAGTTTCTTTCGATATAATATGAATTTGTGTATCTAATTTTTAAAGTGGCAATCTAAAACAACATGAAGGAAAGAAACAGCGATATTTTTTCTCGCTTTATTTTAACAAACCTAACACGAACATTGACAAAATCATGATTGTGGGCAGATTTTTCAGCTTTCATACAAAGTTGCCTCACCCTGCCCACAGATATGATCTGGGGGCACGGCAGTGCCCCCGCCAAGTCGAGCAAAAAAGCGGCACGGCCGTACCATCCTTTTCTCGAAGCAGTTCAGGCCATTTCCGAAACCCTATAACTTTGTTATGGATAAAACTAGAAGCCTGAATTTTTACTTACCAAGTAGGCATTGTATAAGCTCGGTATATTTCAAATTTCATCAAATTTGAACTAGTAGTTTAAGAATTATAACTAGTCAAAGTTTCTTAATTTTGTCACTCACTGACTGACCGATCATCAAAATTCTGAGGCACTTCTAGCAGACATAGAAACTTCAATTTTGGAATACAATTATTGTTTAATATACAAATCAAGGCAAAATTAAAATATTTTACAATTTCGGTCCAGTTTTCGAGATACATCAACTGCATAAATAACTTTGTAATCCCATATAAACATATAGTATTACAAAGTTACATTTGCAGTGAAGGAATCAGTGTACCTACATATGTATAATGGAATAATAGGTGTAAATAGCTACCTAGATATAACTATCCACAAAAAGGAATGAGATGCCATCAAAAACATAACTTGTAAAATAAGCCAAGTCTCGCAACTCAGTTGTTCTACCGTAAAAAGTTGCGAGATCTATGTAATACCAAGTCGGTTAATTTATTCAGTCCATAGATTGATACATAGATTGACTTGGCAATCGCACTAAACAATCTAATTTAATATAATATGTATTACTTGTGAGATATATTGTGTTTTCATGCGATTGCCAAGTCAATCTATGTATCAATCTATGGACTGAATAAATTAACCGACTTGGTATTACATGGATCTCGCAACTTTTTACGGTAGAACAACTGAGTTGCGAGACTTGGCTTATTTTACAAGTTATGTTTTTGATGGCATTTCTTTTTCTTGAATGGATAACATTTTGACTTTTTACTTGAGTGAACTGTGCGAAATTAAAAGTAAAAATGTTCTATTAAGCAAAAATTATGTAAATTCTAGTGCAGATGGTTAATACGTTTTTTCATATAATTAATATTGATTGTCATGAAAAATAATGGGATGATAATGAACTTTTGAAATTAAATTAAGAAAACCTGATGTTGATTCATAAATATACATTCCAAGTGCATAAAACACCATGGGTTTACAGCTGCTTTTAAAAAAGTGCACATAATGCGTGCTTATTTCATATGCCTTAATAAAGAAAAACATACTTGTGCTGTACGTTGGTGGCCAAAATTCTGTGAATTTCTCATCGGGGTAGCCTAAAGCTGTTAAATAGTTTACTAAAGCATCAAGTCATACATATATCGTTTGACTTGGATCACATGGTGTAGGTATACCCTAAGGAGATCTATTTGCTGGTCTGGAAATTCTTAAATCTGCCATCCATGATCCTTCTTCGACCCACTGTGATAAAATTTTATGAAAAGTCGAAGGTTGAACGACATTTTCTGTATGGATACAAAACAAAAATAAAGTCATCTTTTCGAAAACGCTCTTAACATTATAAATAAGTGTAGTAAATGAAATACCATCTTTAAGCTAGTGTTTTAAGTCATCTTGAAATGCGCTCAATCTAAATTTGTAATTTTCTTCTTCAGCTTAATTTATTAATTAAGATTAAGATAGAAACGTATGAGTTAACCTCTTACACGCAATTTACTATTCAAATAGAGAAAATAGAGATAGGCGTGAACTTGCCGCGAAAGATCCTCCGAAGAAATACCCTAGATTATATGTGCCGCGCATGCGCCAACACTCCATGTGCATTCGGCAATTGACAAAATAGGTTTTATTAAATAATTGTACTTAATATTGCATTTTATGGATTTTCGATGGTGGTGAAGTTTAATTCACGAATGGTGAAGTTTTTTTAAGTTAGAAAACCTACAAAATTATAATTATTTCAAGTAGTATCGACGTTATAAGATGCGCGACATTTACCTATTTTTTATTCACAATTTACGGGGGTGCTATTACAATAATAAACAATTTTGGAAAGTGCTATTTAAAATACGTCTGTTGGTATTTTTTTTATTTTATTTACCTCATTTTGGTAGGCTGGGGTAGGGTGGGTGTGCATAAGACGTTTTAAAGTCCTGGAGTATATACTATATCTTTGGTCTCTGGTAGAGTATAAATAAAAAAGAGTATATATTAAGGTGGAAGCTGGAAGGTCCAAGGTGGCCCGCGAAATTCAAATTTTTTTACGTTTTTTGCAATTTGCAGGTCAGTGTCAGGTTGTATGTTTAACAAAATATGATTCGCGAGCGTAACGAGTATGTATTTTTAGAATTATAATCATTATAATCATATGAATGACAAACTCGTGGAAACTGTCCACGCGGTCGGAGCTAAGTTCTGCAAGACCCGCCGCAAAAGAACACAAAAACTCTCCGATCACATTCTTAATCTCATGGCTGTTAGACGGGATATGAAGCTGCAGTCTTCAGTAGATTTGACAGCATACAGGCAACTGACCAGACAGATCTCCAAATGCATGCGGCGGGACTTACGCAACATCAATACAGCTCGTATTGAAGAAGCGATCGAGCGGAACCAAGGCTCCAAAGTCTTTGCCAGAGATCTGTCTGCCAGAAAGAGCCAATAGTCAAAGCTGAAGACCGAGTGTGGCAGCATCATTTCCGGGGCACCTGAGATTTTGAGTGAGATTGAGAGGTTCTGTGGGCAGCTGTACACATCATCGTTGGAGCCACACGCAAGTGTGAGTAACGATCCAAGAGCGAGTCTTATCTGACACTATTCCGAAGATATCCCGGACGTCAGTCTGAGTGAGATTAGAATGGCTCTCCAGCACCTTAAAAACGGCAAGGCCCCAGGCGAGGATGGAATTACAGCGGAGCTTCTGAAAGCGGGTGGAAAACCGGTTCTTGAAGTCCTTCAGAAGCTTTTTAATTCCATTCTCCATGGCGGCATTACACCGGAGGCGTGGAGCAGAAGTGCGGTGGTTCTGTTTTTCAAGAAAGGTGACAATGCTCTCTTGAAGAACTACAGACCGATTTCCCTTCTGAGCTGCGTCTACGTGCTGTTTTCGAGAGTCATTACGAATCGTCTCGCGCGCAGACTTGACGACTTCCAGCCTCCCGAACAAGCCGGTTTCCGAAAGAGCTTTAGCACCATAGACCACATACATACCCTTCGGCAAGTTGTACAGAAGTCCGAGGAGTACAATTTGCCACTATGTCTAACGTATGTAGACTATGAGAAAGCCTTTGATTCCGTCGAAATTCGGGCGGTGCTGCAGTCCCTTCAGCGGTGCCAAGTTGACTGTCGGTATATATCGAAGTGCTGAAGTGCTTGTACAGTAGGGCTACGCTGGCTATCCGAGTGCAGAACCAGAGTACGAAACCTATCCAATTGCAGAGAGATGTAAGACAAGGTGACGTTATATCCCCGAAACACTTCACCGCTGCATTGGAAGATGTTTTCAAGCTTCTGGACTGGAAATGATACGGTATTAACATCAATGGCGAGTACATCACTCACTTTCGATTTGCCGACGATATAGTCCTTATGGCAGAATCGCTGAAGGAACTAAGCACCATGCTCAATGACTTCAATAGTGTCTCCCAACGGATAGGTCTTAAGATGAACATGGACAAAACAAAGATCATGTTTAATGTCCATGTCACACCTATGCCGGTAGTTTGACGAGTATGTTTACCTGGGACAAATAGTCCGATTAGGTAAGTCCAACTTCGACCGAGAGGTCAATCGACGGATTCAACTCGGCTGGGCAGCGTTCGGGAAACTACGTCTTCTCGTCAGACATACCTCAAAACCTTAAAATGAAATTGTACAACCAGTGCGTGTTGCCAGTGATGACTTACGGATCTGAGACGTGTTTCTTCACTGCTGGCCGTATGAGGAAGCTCAAGGTCGCTCAGCGAGCTATGGAGAGGGCTATGCTCGGGTTTTCTCTGCGTGATAAACTTAGAAATGAGGATATCCGCAGTAGAACCAGAGTAACCGACATAGCCCAACGGATTTGTAAGCTGAAGTGGCAGTGGGCCGGCCATATAGCTCGAAGAACCAACAACCGATGGGGAAGAAAGGTTCTCGGGTGGCAGCCTCGTACCGTTAGGCGAAGTGTAGGGCGACTCCCCACGAGATGGAGTGACGACCTGGTAAGACATGCAGGAAGTCGATGGATGCAGGTGGCTCAGGACCGTGCTTTGTGGCATTCCTTGGGGGAGGCCTATGTTCAGCAGTGGACTTATGAAAGGCTGTAATGATGATGATGATGATAATCATCAATACAACCGTCTATGTTCGTATAATTCCATACATTGGAATTATACGAACATAGACGGTTGTATTGATGATTATAATGATTATAATTCTATAAATACATACTCGTTACGCTCGCGAATCATATTTTGTTAAACATACAACCTGACACTGACCTGCAAATTGCAAAAAACGTAAGAAAATTTGAATTTCGCGGGCCACCTTGGAGCTTTCACCTTAATAGAATAGTATCCAATCAATACGTCTAGTCTGTGGCAGCGTTGTAATATACGGCAATGAGGGCTTGCTTGCTTGCTTATAAATATTCTAAGGGGCTAATAATCTTCCGCTTACCAGATGTCACTAATTGACACTGAGGTGAAGTTTTATATTAGACAATATCATTTAATTGAGAAGTTAATTCCAAAAGTTTATCAGTTTCTAGAGTTTCGACAGTTTCTATAATATTAACAAACAAAACAATACCTCAGTAATTTGCTCTTAAATATTTTGCACATTTTTAACTCTTTTTTATTTTTCTATACTCTTGTGAATATCTGTGGTTTGATTTGTTTATTTTTAATATAATTAATATAAAATATTTTTTTCGAAGAAATTAACTTCCCCGCTGCGATATCTGTCAAATATTACACTTCACTTTTAAGTGTCGCCGCCCCAGTGGCAGTAGAATTTGTAAATGCCTTCGTTGCCGTATTATACGGCAATCCACGTTTTTTTTCAGAAAATACGGCATACGGCAGCTTCTCTTGGGCTTATCACAAAATACGGCCATTAGCTATAAGGTGTAAAGAAACATTTTTTTACTAGAGTAATCAACGAAACAAAACCACTTTTATGAACAAAGCAGAAGAAATCCCAACTGCCAACATAAAAGTATCTAGTTATAACGCCGTATATAATACAATAACTTTATTTCAGGTATCAAGGACTTAATAATTCAGAACATTGGCCCATAGCAATATATACCTTAATCTAAAATATATATATAATAGATAAACATAACATTATTTAGGGAACTTTCTTCTTCGGCGCATCCCTCTATCGGCGATACACTACCCCAGAGGGCCAGAAATCGGGAACGTGGAATAACTCCTTGTATTTTGCAGGAATGTGGAGTACTTACGTAGGATTTGAAGTTCTTTAGCCCTATTAGACTCCAAACACTGCAAATGTTCTTCCACGATACACAGGATGTCTTCTCCTGACGTACTTTTGTCCAAACGGGAGATGTCGAACTGTATGGTGGGCTCCTCAATACGCAGAGTAGTACTTGCGTTTATTTTGGCGGTCCCACGATGGTTACCGACCGACGTCTCTTCTCAACATGAATAAACCCATCATTATCAATCTTGTTTCGGGTCACCACAGGAACTGATTTTATATACACATTGTTTTGTTTTTGATCACAAGACGGTGCCGGATGAGATATTCAAGCAACACCCGCAAACTTCTTCCCTTGAATCCCTTGTCATGAGGTTGGTTTCGCCGAAGGAGCAGTCATGGTTTCAGTCAAGGGCTGAAGCGGTGAATCAACGACGGCCATGGTCGCCCTAGTTTCATGGTCACCAACCCCCTTACAGAAGGTATTGCGTAACGGAGTCGCAATCATCGGTGACATAATATGACTACTATTACGATTACCGCGTGTCATATTTACATTCTGCGACGGCAGCTAAACATAAATTATTTTCTCAGCTCTGTTGCGGCTCCTTTCGATTCTTCAAATTTACCTACAACGGATGTCGGTGATTTCGGCTTTCAACGTGGTGATGTCTTTCAACAATGTGGTAACATCTAAGTGATCGAACGTCATGGGAGGCAGCTTGTGGAGATCACTCACGATGTCATCAGACTCGGTCTCATTGAACAGCCTGAAGATGTCTTGCAGGTGTTTCTTACCGCGCCCAATCCTGTAACGTGTTATAAGATGGATTTTAGTCACGGCTAAGTCTGCTAACACCTTCATCGCTTGGATGATCTCTATGATTGAACCGATTATTATTATTATTATTATGGGGTATCTATAAAGTTTTCTCATCTGGAAACAGAAACAGAAACTTTTTTATTCAATATAGATTATAAATAATACTTATTGAAAGTCACTCTTTTGTTTGATTACCACTGGTTCGAAAAAAAACGCCTGTCCTGAGAAGAACCAGCAAGAAACCCAGCGGGACTTTTTTTTAAAATAACAGCTTACAATCATGTATATTACACAAATTAACAACACAACAAATTAGAAATAGCTTGGTAGCGATCACCTCATTTCCAGGGGTTATTATCATCCATAAATTCTATTATAATAACCCTTTTTATACAAACTTAGTTTAATAAAGCATTTGAACTTTGGGCAGGCCAACTTTTGTATATTTTCTGGAATTTTGTTGCAAAAGCGTATACATCGCCCCAAGAATGAATTACTGACTCGATGGAGTCGAGTAACTGGAGTAACTATCTTGTGTCTGTTCCTAGTATTTACAGAATGAATATCACTTATTTTTGTAAAATTACTGTTATTTTTGTGTACGTACATTACATTTTCATAAATATATTGAGAGACCAAAGTTAATATATTAATTTCCTTAAATCTTTGTCGCAGCGACTCTAGGCTTTAAATCATAAATTGCTCTTATGGCCCTCTTCTGTAAAACAAATATAATTTCAGTGTTAGCTGCGTGTCCCCATAGTAAAATACCATACGACATTATGCTATGGAAATAGCTAAAGTAAACTATAGATTATTATTATGGGGTATCTATAAAGTTTTCTCATCTGGTTGGGCAATATAAATATATTATTGTAAATAAACATGGTAAACGTACATAAATATCAATAAAATAAAATAAATACATAAAAAATACATAAATATATAAAAACCCAACCAGATGGAAGCTCTCGGCAGAGGAGACCAGACGGCCGAGGGTTAAGGGGAAAGGGAAAGAAACCGGCGGACGATGCGGGCGGTATCGAGGAGCACCGCCTTCTGCATTTGAGCTTGGAGCGGCCCGTCACGGAGTCCCAGTCGCCTCAGATGACCCGAGAGGCTGACTGGAATTAACCCATTTGCAGAGACGACTACAGTTATAATTTCGGCCGGCAATCCACCCCACATGTCGGTCGCCTCGTGAACCAGGTCCAGATATTTAGTAAGCTTATCTTTTCGGCTTTCACGAGGTTCTCGTCATAAGGAATGGTAATATCGACCAAAAATATCCTTGACTGTGCGCGGTCCATCAGCACAATATCAGGCTTATTCGCAAGAATAGTCCTGTCTGTGATGATGGCTCGGTCCCAGTAGAGCCTGGCGCGGTCATTTTCGAGCACGGCTTCCGGCAAGTACAGCAGCAGTTTCCGATTCACGAGACCGTACTTCAGAGCGAGCTCCTGGTGTAGAATCCTGGCTACTAAGTTGTGCCTGTGCAAATACTCAGAGTTAGAAAGCGCCGAACAACCGGAGATGACATGCCTAAGTGATTCACCGGGATGGCGACAAACTCGACAGACGTCAGCGGTGCCATCCGTTAGGATGTATCTCCGATAATTGTTGGTCTTAATAACCTGATCTTGTATCGCACAGACAAAACCCTCGGTTTCCCCAAAGTGGTCACCGAAACGTAGCCAGTGGAGGGAGGCAACTGTGTCCACGAAAGGCTCATGTAGAGCCTTGTAGAACCTCCCGTGGAGCTCCTTCTCCTTCCATACGGTCTCCCGGTCGGAAATGCTCTGTACTGCCGGGTTTTGCCATTGCTCGTTGGCTAAGGATAGAGGGGTAAGTCCTTTATCACAAGAAATAACGTCCCTATGGTATGGATCATCCGCTCTCACCAGAAAGTAATTACGGAGGATGCACACTTCGCGATTATGCATGGTAAGCGCGGTTAAAAAGCCGTACCCACCATGCTTCCGCGGCAAGTACAGCCTCATTACTGACCATCTCGGATGATGCATCCTGTGGGACGTCATTATAGTGCGGACTTTTCTGTCCAGAACGTTCAGTTCGGTCTGAGTCCACCTGAGCATGCCAAAGGTATACATGAGAACAGGCATTATCCAACCGTTATATGCGTGCGTCTTATTCACACCGGACAAAAGGCTGTTAAGCACTTTGGTCAAGCGTGCATAAAACACATCACAAACAGACTGTTTCATACCCGCCTCATCTACGCCGATGTTCTGTGACATACCCAGGTATCGGTATGTTTCAGCCTCGGAAAGGGTCCTTATGTTGATGGGCATAGATAAGTCTATGCCCTCAGAGTTAGCAACCCTTCCTCTTTCAACATGGAGGACCGCACACTTATCCATCCCCAGCTCCATTCTAATAAAATTGCTAAAATCACAAGTGATGTTTAGCAATTCCATAAGATGAGAGCGACTGGAGGCGAATAACTTGAGATCATCCATATAGAAAAGATGGGTCACATTTTTACCCCCTTTCCGAAGCTGAAATCTCCTCCCGGAACCCTCCAGTAAGGTACTGAGAGGGTTCAGAGAGAGGCAGAACCAGATTGGACTCAAACAATCGCCCTGGAAGATACCCCTTCTTATCCTTATGTGGTTCTCCGCACCCGTCATCCGCTCGCCTAGATGACAAAGGATCGTACTCCATTGCCCCATACACTGTCCGAGGAAGACTCGAACTGTACAATTACATACATACAAACCTTATGCAGCTCGAGGACTCTCTTGAGGCACCGAGTCGAATGCCTTTTTATAGTCTATTCAGGCGGCGGAGAGGTTCCGATGGTTGCGTTTAACCACCTTGCCAATGACCGCGTCAATGAGGAGTGGTTCCTTGGTTCCACGACCACCGCCCCGACATCCATTTTGAGCGCGCGACATAACCTGATTTGAGTTCAAGTGACGAATGATTCTCGCGCTCAAAATGGATGTTAGTGTCTTGCATATGGTAGGTAGACACGTTATGGGGCAGTATTTGCTCCAGTCAGTTTTTGTGTTATATCCGGCTGGGACAAACTGACATTTGTCCCAGCAAACGCCATTCTGACGGTGCGTACAATTCTTGACCTGCTATTGCACGACCTGAAGCACATTAGTCTGCCGATGAGTTCCCTAGCCATTGCGATACGTTTCTCAATTCTCACTCTCCAGGCTGGGATGGCGCTACAGCCATGGGGAGTTTAGCGCCAATACAGCATACTGCCAGTGCGGCGCCAAAAATAATTGAGTCCGTCTCGAAAAGGTTCCAGCTGGCTTCCAAATAAGTCACCAGCTTTGGGTTAAGAGCCCTCACGACAGCCCGATTTCGCTTGTTTAGGGGTATGCGAGGAAGTCACGGTCGATTCTCGAGAGGTGTACTGCGCGTTTCCTCAATCGCCTCTTCCAATACACTCCTCATTTGATCTAGTTCTAGTTACTGGGCGACTGTTCCATCATCATCTGAATCAACTACAACTGGAGGATTCACGGTGGCATCCACGTGTGCTGGTTGCTCTGTAACTTGTGGCGCCGCATCCTCAGCTGTAGTATTTTCATCCGATGAGGGCAGCCTCACGTCGTAGCCGTTCGAGTTCGGTGCCATAAAATATGATTGAGCACAAGATATACCAAACTCGGTCTGCCAGGTTTTGCTTGATGACGGTTATAGATGGCTCCAGCTCAGCAAAAAGTCGATACATCTTAGCCCGGTACGCAAAACCTCCAACGCATGAGGGGTAATCCACCAATGGTGAGTGCCGATCGCTAGACCCGCGAAGACCCTGCCGACACCAAGCCAGCTGGTGGGAATGATGGATGCGAGGGGCTGCTGGGTGGTCGTGCAACACCTCGTGCTCAGCTGGCGGTTCGCATGCTGTCGCGTCCAGCCCCAGCTCCAGACGCACCCTGGCGACCTCCAGGCATCGGCCCTTTGTGCGTTCTTATTTGTTCCATCATCCATTAAATTGGCGTCAGTTAACGGGAGATGCCCAGACCCGGCACCGTTTCATGGTGAGGCCATGTGAACGGGCCTTTGCACCTTCAATTTTACCGTGGCACGGCGCTTACACCTCTTGGCAAGGTGCTGACTGACTGCGCTGACGTAGCAGTTTTGTCACTTAACCGTTACGTCAGCGGGCGATAGGGTCGTCACTTCCCTACGCCATTTTATTAGTAAGCTATATGATGATTGAAGCTAGTCATCAGTATCTACTTCAATTCAATTTTTCAATTTTTGTCCAACAAAAGTCAGTAACTCTTGGACTAAGACGGTATCAGTGGTTGTAGGATGACGCGCCATTTCGTAGTATTTTCGTATAATAGGTATGTTTACGCTATGAAAATATTGTAGGTTCAGCATTAGAGCCGCCACGTCGTTATACACTGCACTGCACTGCCCGGTAGTAGAATCGCGACTCGTGAATAGTGTCATCTCTTTCGCCTTGGTAAATATGAATGAAAAGGTTGCAAATGAGACGACGTACTTCTACTTACGTAAATTATAATTGTTTCATCTACAAGTCGAGTACGACCTAGCGCTCATTCGTAATTTCACTGAAGCTTCGATTTTTACAACCTGGGTACTAAAAGAAACAAGCACTATTTGTTCGGAACGTTTTGACCAATCGGTTTTCGTAAGCCAATCAAACAATAAGAGGAATACTAAATGAACTGCTGTAACGACTTTGAAATTACTGGAAGTAAGTTTATTATTTTGCTATATTTTACATTATGCAGGATAAAATTTAAAAAGTAACAAATCTAAATGGGAGTTTTAGTGAACGATATTTACTAATTATAAAATCTTATTTTATAATCTTAATTGTAAAAGAAAAGTCGTATAATTTTATTAGATGGTATTAAACCAAGTTTTTATTTTCAACTAAGTTTTTGTTTTTATTGAAAGGCTACAATCTCACAAAAACGCTAATTAAAAAAAGTTATTGACTTGTTTAAATTATACTAAATGTGAACTTAAAAAATATATTTGCTGCCCTGAAGCTGGATCTAAGATAGTAGTTTGCAGTCGATCTAAATTCAAGGAGCAGCCCAACTCTTCCGCCATGGCCAGGTTGGTCTTTGTACCATCACATGGCTACGCCTTTATTTCTATGCCTGTTTCATAAACAAGATGGACAGCTTGTGTTATTAACAGTGCTTTTAGTTCAGCGCTCGTACCCTTAAACCCTACCCAAAAAGTTCGCTATGGGTACTTTCCATCTTGTGTTTATACCGACCAATAAAAACACAAACAATACGTCAGTTGCTTCATCGGAATTATCGGATATAAAATCAAACCCGTAGTCGACTTAGCCATAATGCCTTCGACTGTTAGCACGGTATTCCGTCAATTGCTTAATATTCATTTAATCCATGACCAAGGTACAAAAAATTTTTTATCTGATCTGATCTGATTTAGGCTGATCTTAGATCAGCCTAAAATAAATTAATTAATTTACTTATGTAAGTAAGAAGACTCAAGCTTTATATTATATTATTAGCTATTTTTAAAATTAAGAACACATGATTTTTCTTGTTAAATTTATAATATTTTTCTTCTTACATAATACATTTTTTTTATAGGATAGGGTGACAAACAAGAACACAGTCCACCTGATGGTAAGTGGTTGCTGTGGCCCGTAGACATCTACATTTATCCTCGTTTGCGAATCAAAATGCAGATGCGTTGTCACCCGTGAGCACTAAGATGGAATGCCTCTTTTCCAGTAAAAAGGGTCTCCGGTTCTCTACACTCACCATACGAAACACAGGAGTGTTAAGCTGCTATTTGACGTCGGTATTCCGTGAGTTTATTCACTATACAAAAATACTTTACAGATAGTCATGTACTGAATACTTATATAACAATACATTTTTATACACTACATTTACTGGCTTGTGTTCTGCATAGACTTAGTGTCAATCTTCTATCTACGGTGTTCTGGTGTCTGGTGCATACACTAATATTTTTTTTTCTGTCCAACGCACGAATTTTTTGTTGTTGTTTTGTTGAATTTGACTTTTAGGCCAGATCCAATGCGCGAAAAGCTACATAGAGTTGACCATGTGGAAAAAGGATTCTCACAAATTCACTCCACAATTTTGAAAAGTTTGACCTTGTGCCTTATTGATATTTGTTTTTAGTGTATTATTTTATCGTATCGTATATCGTAATATAGTTACAAAAGTAATTTATTTATTTTGGAATAACCAGCGGCGTTTCTCGAAAATCTCCGGATAATAATAATAAAATTCCTCCCATAGGTCTTTTATTTTTTCGGATATCATGTAATGTTCTATTTATTTGATTGATTGATTGATGATGCTGATTTTCTATGGGCCATTGTACATTCACCTCATATTATTATTGTACATCGCATCCAAACCTGGCCACGCATAAAAGATCTTGAAACACTACAGACTGGAAATTCTTGTTCGGCTATATTTAAAGGCAAATTTAATGCAGGATGTGCCGTTTTTCTGCCTTCCATTAGTGTGGCGTCAATTCCTGACGAAGCCAACGCTAGTGCAATTTTATTATCTGCTTGAATTTTAGATAAGATCAAATTAATAAGGAAAGTTTTGTCAGTTCCTCTTGGTGCATCTAAAAGATTGATTCTTGCTTCACCCGTTGCAATACGATTTATAATTATGTCATATATCATCCGTTGAATTTGCTGAACACTGTAATTCTTTCACATTATAATTAGATTCTTTTGATAATTCAAAATTGGTCACATTTAAATTGTTTCTTATGGGAGATTGTACTCCAAGTTCCAACAAACTTTGATTATTTATTGCTAAGCATCGATCTTCCAAAATTATCAGGGCTTCATTAGAAATATTTTCATTAAAAGTAATATCCATATCACCGTTGACTTTACGCAGTCTGACCAAAATGTCGTCACTCATGCTATCGCGAAATTCCTAGCCATAGGTTATTTGGGTTTGAAGGATTACACGATGTTAGAATTATAGCAAAAAGTTCTCATAGTTGTTCAGCTCTTACTGTTTATGCAGCTTCTCTCAATGTTTACTTCGAAAACCACGAAGTTGACATGCTTCACGATATTTTTCGCAAATATGACTGTTTACTATACAAAGATCTTCAAACGATGCTGGTTCACGAACTTCATTAAGTAGTAGACGTAAATAGAAACAGTCTGCATTATCTTTGAACACAGCCGTAAATTCCTTCCTTCCATTCATTCCTTCTACCGGGATCCCTCTTTTTCGTCGACGAAATACCCTTCGCGATGCATCACATGTGTAATAACTCGGAACATCCACATAAAAAAGTGTTCTTGCAAACGGATCATTTCTACACAATTCAGAAAACGCAGTCAAGTTTGTATTTAAGGGTTGCTTTGCAACTTTTCAGCCGTTTGCCTGGTAAAATATACTCGTTCTTCATTCTCGAGATGAACCGCTAAATGCAGTTCATACAAATAAAACTAGATACACCAAACTGCCTCATTACTATTGTTGTATCGTCCCATTCGATATCTTCAAATTTCGTCATGTCGAGTTTCATAAGTAATTCCAAAGACAGCCGTATCACTCCTTTTGTTAATATACTTACAAACATATTTAATTGACTTTACAGAACTACAATATTTTAAGTTTATGTGTGTTTGATACATTTTAGATAACAACGGATTATTTATTTTATTAATTTAGATTTTTGCTGTAAATCCTCACTCACTCTTCGATCGATGTCTGTATTTAGGATATCCATCGTCACTCGTTTGGGTTTCACCCAAAAATGATCTTGGATACTACTTCGAGCATTTGTTATTATTCATAAAGGCAGATTGCATATTTAGCGTTGCACAGGGAACATGTATCATATTGTTACGAGAAATAAAATCGGCATGATTTGATCCCACTTCTAACACCAATTGTTACGAGCTTGGGGTTCGAGACAATTAAAAACTGCCGAGTTAATTACCAAAATCGACACTTTAATTACAGAGCACTAATTACAACTTAAACCACACTAATAATAAAACACAATTGTAATACTGATCACTTTAGTTTGCAGTTATTTTGCTTCGAAGTATTCTCTTGTATCCCAATTAAATTCTGTCTCGGTCGCGGTCTGTACCGGCCTTATATAGAGCCTCAGGTAGTTTCCAGAACCTTCTACTTTAGAAACATCTAGAATGTTCAAGTAAATATCGGTCCCGATATTTCTAGAAGGATCTTGACTCTACTAGTTCTGCTACTCGATACTAGAGGGCCCTAGTGTTGCCATGTACAAGACATTAATAGTGGCGTGCAACAATATTTTTAACAATTATTTCATACAAAATAGTATCTCCAACCGGGTTTGGGATCTCTGCCTTAATAACACCATGAATTCGATTTGAATGATTTTTTTCTTTGAACCAAATCAGGTTATCGCGGCAATTATCTTTTTTGCCATTCTATTTTTTTATAGCATAAGGTGACAAACGAGCGCACAGTCCACCTGATGGTAAGTGGATACTGTGGCCCATAGACATCATTTATCTTCAATTAAGAATCAAAATGCAGACGCGTTGTCACTCTTGACGACTAAGATGGAATGCCTCGTTTCCACTAAAAAGACTCTCCGGTTCTCTACACTAACTATACGAAACACAGCAGCATTAAGCTGCTATTTTACGCTGGTATTCTGTGAGAACGTAGTCCTTCCCCGGTCGAGCCAACCCATTCGTGCTACAACTATACAATTAATATAGCTGCAGCATGGCTCTACCACGTACTAAATTTGTACTGTAATTGAGTACATCCAAGTAATAACATCTTCAAAAACACAACTCCTCACAATTGCATTTATAAATTTCACTTGTTTTCGTCATGATAGACAGTGTTTACACGTGCAATTATATCATGTCCATCATGTGACTTTTGTCCATATTGTAACTCATCTTGAATTTCTTTACAATGGATTACATGTAAACGTAATAAACAAATCAGGACGACCACATTTCCTCACATAAGTTATTGTGCTTTTACTTTAACTTACTTAACTTTTTTATTAGTTGGTTGATTTATTTGGGGATCTATTTGCTGAATATTGAAATGGTAACCACCTTTGCCTTGCCAAAATATCAAAAGATATTGCAAGGCATCATACGGGTGATGACTTTCCGCAATACGTTCTAACTTATTACTTCTTCTTTGAACCACAATATCCCTATAACTGCTCTCATTGTCCACCATAACTACCGCTACTTTATTCACTTGAAGTGCATTAAGCCGTTCATAGTCACCGTCTTTTATTTGCTCGAATTATTACTTTGTAATTATCTGACGCAATTTTTCCATTGCAGTCTTAAAAATTCTTTTTAACTAATTATTATCATGTAGAAAACGCTGTATATCAAGAATTATATCTCAATACAATCCCGAAAAATTTGTTAACCTTCTGTCGACTTCGTGTTCTTAATTTCTTCAGAAGTAAATTTGTAAGAACTTCCGTGATTCATTTGGAAGTGATAATAATGATCCAATGTTATGATATATTTGTACTTGGACTCTAAATACTGGATTGAATCCTTGTTTATCGATTATTTTACTTGCTCCAAATGAAGTCATTTGGAAACATGCATTATAACTTCTAACTTTTTGTAAAAACTCTTTTGAATTTTATTTATTATTTTTTACGTCTACCTTATAATAAGGGATATAAAGGGCGGACCCAATGCCTTGTGGCATTCTCTACCAGTCAACCCTGGATGATTTGAGATGCTATGGTAGGTGCAACACCACTCCATAAATCAATAAATAAGTAAAAACATTATATCTTATAACAAAAAGCAAATAAATAAAATATTTTAAAACCACACAAACATAATATCTACTTTGTAATATGGAAAAAAATTAATAGTAAATATATAAACGGATACTTATATATACAAAATCTCTAAATAAATATAAAATAATATAACACAAAAATAAAATAACATGATGCATATTAAAATACATATTATACAAAATATCACTTACAAAGCGAAAGAGTGAGAAAAACAAAAATCGGATAAATCAGGTGGTGGTTATTCCTGTTAAAGAATTCTCGAACTAGTCTTTTAAAATGATGTTTGTTACTAGTTTTTTTGATATGAACAGGCAAGGCATTCCAGAGCAGTATGTACTGCACAGTAAAAGAGGAATTAAAGAAACCACTCTTATGTGGTGGAAAACGAATTTTAAGACTATTTTAGGAACGGGGATTTCGTGTTTCTCCTTTCATTAATTCCAAAAATTTCGGTGGAGTGGATTAAATTCAGGTAATTTAACTTGACCACTTAGGCAACAAATACTTGGTGTTACTCCTTTGAATTTTTTTGCTTTATAAAATTTACATATTTGATCTATTCTCCCAATCACTATACTTGGGTGTTCGTTATAATTCCTAGTGGAATTGTAATGAAACGCTTCGCGGTCAAGCCTGTAACTTCCTTGGCGTTTTTCAAGAACCGTATGTTCAGTTGTATCCAATACTTGAGCCATCATATGTTCGTGTTATCAAGTGTTACTCATTCTCTCACGAGATTGCTTTCTTCTGTCATCAATTTGGGTCTTTGTTTCTCTTTTTCTCCATTTCTAAGCTCGAAGTTATTGACGAATATGTTTACCTGGCACAAATAGTTTGACTAGGTAAGTCAAACTTCGACCGAGAGGTCAACGGACGGGTTCAACTCAGCTGGGCAGAGTTCGGGAATTTATAACATATCTTTTATCTCACATCTCATCTAGAGGTATACCTCAAAACTCCAAAACGAGAGTGTACAACCAGTGTGTTGCCAGTGATGACATATGCAACTGAGACGTGGTTCTACACTAGTGGCCGTATGAGGAAGCTCAAGGTCGCTCAGCGAGCTATGTTGCTCTGCGTGATAAACTTAGAAATGAGGATATCCATAGTAGAATCAGAGTGACCGACATAGCCCAACGGATTAGTAAGCTGAAGTGGCAATGGGCCGGCAAATAGCTCGAAGAACCGACAAAAAATTGGGAAAAAAGGTTCTCGAGTGGCAGCCTCGTACCGATAGGCGAAATGTAGGGCGATCTCCCACTAGATGGAGTAACGACCTGGTAAGACATACAGGAAGTCGATGGATGCAGGTGGCTCAGGACCGTGCTTTGTAGCATTCTTTGGGGGAGGACTATGTTCAGCAGTGGACTTGTGAACGGCTGTAATAATGATGATGATATTATAGATATATATGTATTGAATTTGATAGATTAATTATATTAAAACTAATCGAAATTCTAAATTATTTTACAAAATGTTCGGAGCAAATGGTGCTAGTCCGTTTAGGTATCCGTGTTTCATGATTTCTACAAACTGCAATCCAAGTTTGCCACCTAAGAGGATCTCCTGCAAATCAGTAAAATCAAACCAATAATAGAAAAATTTTTACTATTTTTTTAAAATCTTTATTTTAAAAACTAAACAAAAACTAAAAACTGGTCGACAGACAAATTAGAATGGTTAATTAACTTATCGATAGCTAAAGTTATGGCGTACATCACTATCATGGAAATACATGAACTTCGTACAAACTGGAACCCGCACTCTCGAATGACATAAAAATACAAGAAAACGACCTTGAAATTTTTCATTACCCCTCAGTCTCTTTCTAATTAGGGTGAACACAAAATACAAGAATTTGGGATATTATGAGGAAAAATCAGTTTATTTTTATTATATTCATTTATTTTAATTTAATTAAAAATAGTAGAGTTCCATTGAAACGCATGATATTAGAAAAATTCATAAGGACGAAGCTGCGGGAGGAAGTTTATTAATTAATATTATTTATTCGTGTATTTTTTTGTCACTAAACGAATAAACGAGTGAACGGGCTCAATGTACAAAACTTTAAACATGAACTCAGACCATCTTCTTCCAGCTCCAGGATCTTCTCGTCAGACCTCAGGGTGCGTGCGTTATAAGTTTCCAGGTCGAGTCGTCGTAGGTGGCAACCGAACCTCCACCGGAGATTCTTAGCAACCTCTGCCCCGCCGTTACCATGGTCGCCATCGTAGCCAGGAATAGCAAGGCCGACGGGGACTGGGGGCCGTTTATTATTGTCATTGCTCATGTCAGACCATCATCCCGAGCAAAATCTAAAATAATTTTTGTCTGAAAATGAAAAAAAATAGTCGAATTTCCCACACAAAATGTATCGGCCACGTGACCAATTTTGTATGGGAAGTCAATTTTTTTTAATTTCTATAAAGAAATTCCTTCAGTACCTTGGTCAGAATGATGGTCAAATGGTTAAAGTTTTCGGGAGGCTGTCTTTACATCCCTTATAATGTAACATTAGGAAATAATAAAACTAAAATAATAATAGTTTTTACTCAAAATGGAGATGCGTTGTAACCCGTGAGGACTGAGATGGAATGCCTCATTTCCAGTAAAAAGGGTCTCCGGTTCTCTACACTCACCATACCAAATACAGCAGCATTAAACTGCTATTTTACGCTGGTATTCTGTAACAGCGTGGTTCTTCCCCAGTCGAGCCGACCCATTCTGCAGCACGAATATATATATATATATATATGTGTGTATATATATATATATATATATATATATATATATATACACACATATATATATATATATATATATATATATATATGTATATATATTCGTGCTGCAGAATGGATGAAGAATGACTCTACCACGTATCGAATACACTATAGAATAAATTCTATATTTTCTTTTTCCGTTTCCAAAATGTTTCGAAGGAAAGACAGTTTTTTTTTTACAAACAGGAACATTTACATTTTCTTTTGTAGCATCACGCAGCGGCCAAAATTCCTAAAAAAACACGAAAATCTGATTTTCCAACATTGAATAACAATATATTTATTACACTACCTTAATAGCAATTTATTAATACTTATAATCATCATTTATTTCTAGCAATATTTTCATTACATAATGTTAATTAATGAAACAGAAGCCCATAGATGAATACCTTATTGATTGAAATAACATACATATTTATTATAAAAACTTAAAAACATGTTAATGACTAATTGTGTAAATTAAAAGAGCTCTTACATGACTGCAAGATGGCACGTCTAACATAGTTTCCTAGGATCGTTTAGAAGCTGCAATAGTTGCATATTCGTCATTTGACTGCAAATATAATTAAGTTTTAAATTAAACCTGTGAGTGTTTTCTCATCGTCACTTTAAAATATATGTAGAAAGGGTAACTGAGTATAGTACAGAGACTAATTTTGTAGTTAGGAATAATAATTAATTCGTTTACACGAATTAATTATCCAACGAGTCGAGGATAAACTAGTAACGGAATACTACAAGCGTACCGTTCCACGTCAGAGCCAAGACTGTCCTAACGGCGGCCGCGCCGTCCGTTTTATACAAGCAAAACGAGCGCCACTGCAGGTGCAATGGTGCAGGTGTGCAGAACACGTTTTATTTACAAGAATTCTGTCTAACTGCACCGACGGCTACCGCGCCGCACGTGCAATGGTGCTGGTCCCGTCACGGCCATACTGACATGCGTGCGTCCTCGCACGCACTCCATCACAATTTTAGTTATCTGTAGACAAAAAAAACATCGTTCGACTATCCTGACATAACAGCGTCTGGTCCGGTCTATATTGACCCTTCAGACTTTGGTGACAATCAGTTTTGTTCCGGCAGTAAGCCCAACAAAACTTTAATCAACTTTATGCGAGATCGGAATGATTAGTCTGTAGCTTTTCTATTTTCTCTTTTTTTTTCAAGTACTGTTTTCGCTAGTCCGGAATCACTATTCCCTATAGCCATATCATTGGACCGGCACAAAGCCCTGCAATGATAGTAAGAACTATTTTTTTTCTTACTCTTTTTTTTTCAAGTACTATTTGCTAGTCTGGAATCACTATTCCCTGTAGCTATATCATTGGACCGGCAAACGCCCTGCAATGATAGTAAGAACCACTTTTTTTTCTTACTCTCTTTTTTTTCAATTCAATATAGAACAGGTACAGACCAACCATACCACAAACATGTACCTGTCACAATCACACAAAAGTGTATCGTGAGGGACGTAGTGACATGATAACACCTAAGTATGTAAACCAACAGCAACACGACACATCCCAGTGCAGCACAGACCAGCCTTCCTGCAACTCCATGTTCCCTTCCTGCACAAGAGTAATTACTTCGCTAGATTGTTGCAACGTCTCTAGTATTTTCTAGATGACATCACAGACACGGCTACCTCTGACTGTCGCACGTCCTCGTGCGGTTGACAGTGAACAGCATACGGTCTATCAGTTATCACCACCTGCTAACAGATATTAACTCTTGTTAAATATTACAACGGTCGACCATCCCAGACTGCATTTAAGTCATGGACGCGCCAATATGGCTACCTCCAGGCAAACGCACTCCAGCTTTCCGTTCCACTGCATTCGCGCCAGTGAGCCGTCGCGCCGTACTAGCGCTAGCGAATCGTCGTACTGCTTTACAAAATTAAAAGAAATCGAGATAAATGTATTGCGAACCATGGAATTCAGAGCTTCCAAAATTCATCACATATTCGCCTATGAAACGGCAACTGTATGACATTTGAAAACATTGCAAAAAACGGAAACTAAGTGTAGAGACAAATACCACAACATGTTTCAAAGGGAAGGAGGCAACTGCGCAAAATCTACGAAAGCCGACCAAGCCTCAGACGTCCATTTACAGCGCCAAAGCATCATTTGCTCGGCGGCCGCTTAAATTGCCCTGCCGTAAGATCAGCCGATAAGTTACAGTCTGTAGCGGTGTAGGTTCAATCTTACCAGCGCTCGGCCGTACCTGACCATGTTCGATTAGCCGTCACAACACCTTCCTCATTGATCATTGTTGGAGAGATTTCTACGAATCCCTCGACATCAAACCCCAATCTGGTCGACAAAACAATATTCGGAGCAAACTGCAACACTGATCAACACATTAGAACACAAAAATGTCACTTATTATTTTCAATTCATAGCGTGTTAAAGTTAATCCTTTATTTCAGTACATCCCTTAAACGTTTTGAACTTCAAAATATAGCAAATGATAATCATGTTTCGCGTGAACTATCAAATTACAACATAACTTGAATGAGTTAATTAGAAATGCCTCCAACTTCTTTCGACATTTGTTAACATATCAAGAAATAATGAAAATACTTGCGGGGTACTTTTAATACAAATCGAACAAATTAAAAAAATTGGCTTATATAATTTCACTTTATCTTTTCTCTACACTTTAATGATACAAAAATATCGTAAGTAGCATAGCAAATTTCATTACGGTATTTAACATAAAAACAGATTCATCAATGCGGAATGCATTACAGTCTTCCACAAATGTAATAATCCTCATACTTTTCGAAGATTAAATGTGGGCAAAAATGGGGACTTTATCCTACTTCTGATGTAGAAAGGGTAACTGAGTATAGTACAGAGACTAATTTTGTAGTTAGGAATAATAATTAATTCGTTTACACGAATTAATTATCCAACGAGTCGAGGATAAACTAGTAACGGAATACGACAAGCGTACCGTTCCACGTCAGAGCCAAGACTGTCCTAACGGCGGCCGCGCCGTCCGTTTTATACAAGCAAAACGAGCGCCACTGCAGGTGCAATGGTGCAGGTGTGCAGAACACGTTTTATTTACAAGAATTCTGTCTAACTGCACCGACGGCTACCGCGCCGCACGTGCAATGGTGCTGGTCCCGTCATAAAGTAAAAGTAAAGTAAAATATACTTTATTGTACACCAAGAAACATATTACAGTATTTATATAGTTAAAGGGACATTGGTACAACAGGCGGCCTTATCGCTAAAACAGCGATCTCTTCCAGGCAACCTTAGGGCAGAGGATACTATTTTTAAAAGATAGCGGAAGGGGTGCACAGTATATAATATAGAAAGATAAATAGAAGAACATATGAGATTTAAAGGAAAAAAAGAAATAAAAAGAAGTGAATGACGACAGGTAGTAACTTAAGAGGAAAGGTAATAAAGTTTTAATTTATTTTTAAATATAGGAAGAGATTTAGATTCTTTAATATGTAAGGGGAGAGAATTCCATAGTCGTATAGCGGTAACCGTAAAAGAATTAGAATAGAAGGAAGAGGAATGTCTAGGAGTACTTAGAAGGAGATTATTTTGAGATCGTAGAGGTAAGGAGTGTAAACTACTTAAATATATAAATCGGTCTTTCAAATAAGAAGGAGTGGTCGGATTGAACAGAATGCAGTAAAGAAGATGAAGAATGTGAGTATTCCTGCGAAGGCGAATCGGTAACCACTTGAGCTTATGGCGAAATTCGGATATGTGGTCATACTTTCGTAACCCAAATATAAACCTTATGCAATAATTTTGAAGCCGCTCAAGTTTATTAAGTTGCTCGACTGTTAGGTCAAGATAACAAGTGTCCGCGTAGTCAAGGATCGGTAAAAGAAGAGACTGAGCCAGCGCAACTTTAGTAGGAATGGGGAGAACATTGCGTAATCTTCGAAGTGAACCAACTGCGGCAAACATTCTTCGACTTACTTCACACACTTGCGGTCCCCAAGACAAAGTCTGATCGAACATAATACCTAAATTCTTAACTTTGTCACTGTATGGGATAAGTGTCCCTTCGAATATGACTGGCGGGAGCAGCGACAAAGTTAACCGAGAGGTTAATTTTGAACTCCCAATAATAATGGCTTGAGTCTTCAATGGATTAACTTTAAGCCCAAATGAATTACACCAATGAGAAATACTAATAAGATCTTCATTAATTATCCTAATTGTATTGGGGAGATCCGCAATCTTACATTGAGAGTAGATTTGTAAATCGTCTGCATATAGGTGGTAAAGAGAAGTAATGTGGGAACAGATCGAATTGATGAAAATAGAGAACAATAGAGGAGACAACACGCCACCTTGTGGGACGCCAGCTTTGACAGCAGACCAATCAGAAAACGTGTCTTGAATTTGTACACGTTGCCGGCGCCCTTGTAAGTAACTATGAAACCAACCAATTACTTCAGGAGATATGTTAAGAGAACTTAGGACAGCGAGTAAAACATCAAAGTCTACAGTATTGAAGGCATTACTAAAGTCAAGCAATGTCAATACTGTAACCTGCTGATTATCCATGCCTAGGCGAATATCATCAGTGATTCTAACCAAAGCCGTAGTCGTACTATGACCGGGACGGAAACCAGATTGGAATGAATTCAAAAGGTTATGATTGGACAGGAAATTGCTCAGCTGTTGGTATATTAGGCGCTCGAGTACTTTAGAGAGAAAGGAAAGGATGGATATAGGACGGTAATCCTTATATGTCGGATTAGATTTTTTAGGGAGTGGAGTTACTAGGCCGTCTTTCCAGGATGAAGGAAAAACACTGGTGTCAAGGGAACGATTTAAAATAAGTGTAAGGATAGGAGCTAAAAGATCGAGTAATGGGATAATCATCTTACGACTAATGCTGTCAGAACCAACTGCGTCGGAAGTAATGGCTAATATATTCTTCTTAACATCACTGACAGTAACTTGGCTAAAGACAAAAGAGGAAAAATTGGGAGTTGATATAGCAGAAAGTTGAGCAAGTGTATTTTTCTTCGTAGCACTGTCTATAGTGGCGCTAGATAGGAAATGAGCATTAAGCTTATTTAAATTCAAATTTAGAGATTCTACATTACGCTTTGCTTTTCCAACCCCTAAAGATTTGAGAAAATTCCAAACTTTAGTTGAGTTATCTTCCTCAACAACAGATTTATAGATATGGCGTCGTTGACTATCTCTACACACCATAATGCAGCGATTGCGTGCCCTGTTATATTTCTCTCGATTGGAATCATCATATACATACTTTTATCAAAATATTATTAACAATATAAATTCGGGAAACAAAAATATAAAAATCATAGGAAGTAAATTAGAACTACATTTAAAAACATTAAAACAAAAATTGATTTTTTTTTATATTTATATCTTTATTTATAGCGATAGCACTTATAGAAGTGTGTTTCCTGAGACCGCAATCTTGATTAAATATGTGTTAATTTTCATTTAAAAATGAAATACAACTAAAAACTTAGCAAAATGTTGTAAAAAACAGCTTGTAATTATTTTTACAAATTATAGCCTAGTGATATAATATATTAAGCTGTTCCTATTTTCTAGGTAACAGAATGAATTTTTCTTATTTTCTCAAAAAAAATTTAAACAAAATATCGCTTTGAAATAAGAAATAACAAGTACCTAACAAAAGTTCATACTTGTACCACAGAACAATCTGCTATTTCATTTAAAAACGGTGTGACTCCTTGTCTCAGTCGTTTCACAGTAATCATGTAATTGGTTGATATGAAATAGATCACAAATTTTTGCTTTTTCAAAAGGTCTTTTTAGCTCCACATTATTTAACCATTTATTACGTTCTGTTAGATTGGAAGGAAACCTGCAAAAAATTAAGTAATAAAAGATAGAAATTTATTTTCATTTTGATGTTTCAATGTATCATCATTCGTGTAAACAACATTTCGGAATTTCACCCAAATTGAGCAGAGAGACCATTCGAGAAAAACTTGTCCATTTATAATTAAAATCACAATACATTACAATGTATGGTCACCCTAGTCGAGTTATAATACATACATGAAACGTTAATTATTAAGCAAATAGCGAAGTAAAATTGGAAATACCGAACCAAAATTAACATCTAAACCAAAATAACCATTTGTCTAAACAGAAATAATAGCAATTAAAGTCGAAATATCACTAAAAATCAGTTTCACATGACGCGCAGTATTTGGACGGTTTTGTGCTTACGAATGAAATATTACATTCTATTACATTACATATATATTACATTCTGGATGCCACAGACTTTTGCAACCATGCACAATACATTAAATGACCATTTTACTAGTTTTGCCTCTGTATTATTCCAAAATTTAAAAACAAACTTGCGACATGAACATAAACATCCGCCATGTACAATAAAAATTATTTGACAAGTAAGTAGATTTTGGGTTGTCATATAACGGTTTTTAAGAATAAATCTAAAATAGGGGAAATATGTAGGAAGCTAGGCAAATAGTTCATCGTAAATCTTTATTAAGTGTTTAAAAGAAAAAGCAAACACTTGCGTGAAAATCATTTTTGTCAAGTTTTGTTATAATTTTTTACTTATAAATCTTGCCTTTCTGAAATTCATTATAAAAAAACAAACTTATACTGAAATTCATGATGGCTGTCAATGGGGTAATATCAGTTTTCACGTTGGCTATCCTGTAGGGAAAACAGAGGTTACTTAAGGTCATTTGATTATTCCTAATGTTGATATTAGGAGTGTGGGTTCCAGTTTGTCTATATTTCCGTGATCACTATATTGTAGTTCTTTCGGTTGCAATGATACCAGTTTATTTTGTAAAAATTGCACACTTTCGCTGCGAGGCAGCAAGTGTCGATTTGATTTATTTGGCTTTTATTTTGTATTTATAAATATTTTCATAAATACTAGTTATCGATTATATTAAATTATATAATTAACAGTGGTAGAGCCACGCAGCAGCTTTTGCTGTCACACGGATGGGCCGGCTCGAACCGGGGTGGTACCACGACCTCACAAAAAACCAGCGTGAAGTAGAGGTTCACCTCTGCGTTTCGCTTGGTGAGTGCAGGTGGCCGGAGGCCCTTTTTACTGGAAATGAGGCGTTCCATCTTGGTCCTCACGGGTGACAACGCATCTACATTTTGAATTGTAATAGAGGATAGATGTAGATGTCTATGGGCCGCAGCAACCACTTACCATCAGGTGAACTGTGTGCTCGTTTGTCACCCTTATCATATAAAAAAATATATAATATTCAGAATCGTATTGAAATTGAGCTGAATATTTAAATTATATATATTTGATAAAATTCACTACACATCTATATCTAATGATTATTATTCTTCACAAACTGATTTAGTTTATAGGATTATTAACTAAATCATTTTCGTTAAAATATTTAAATGGTGTAGTAAATTATATTTATTCAAAAATAATTGATAGAATCAGGCGTTACTTTGCGGAAATCCATTATAATGGGGTTGTTATAAATTAATTTGCTTAATTCCGCGTAAAGAAAGAAAATGATGTGTCCTGTCCAGTTTTAATGGGACCTCCCACCCTCCCTCAATCGCGCGCACTATACCCGTCGCGGTAAATCCCAGCACTACCATCCCCAGCACCACCACACTAGGCACGACACACCACTCTCAAAAATACGACACATGTTTCGCCTCTACACGAGGCATCCTCAGGTGGTGACTGATCCTCCGCAGGGTCTACTTCACCTGAGCATACCTCGTGTAGAAGCGAAACACGAACGGAAACGGTGAAACAAGATAGTGATGTGAATCTCAAGATAAGGTGTTTGTCTCCTTATGCACCTTGAGATACTATCGCCTACTGTCTGCTGACTCACGTTTCCGTCAAAATCTCCCAAGGGCTGCGCAATGTGACGCATCAACATATTATGAAGCAGACTTCTATAAAGGATTATTATCATTTAATACTGAGATAAATGAATACATGGCTTAAAAACAAGCATCCAAGCTAAAAATCTTAATAAAAAATAGAGTTATTTGTAGTCTGAGTCTGTGGTTATCTTACGTCATTGCATGCGACATCTTGTTCTTGTTCGAAATAATTTTTCAGTTCTTTCTTTTAATTTTTAGTAATTCGGTCGATTTTTTTCAACCAGTTTAATACTGGGATATTTTTTTTCACATTTGTAATATGCTTGAAAAGAAGCCGAAACCGGCTTATAAACGATTTATTAGATACGCTGTAGGAACGGTATTCGTCGCGGAAGTTGTAGGAATTGCAGTATCATACGGCTTATATTTTAAATTAAATACAGATAGAGGTAAGTTAGATAAAAAATGTCTTAAAGGGTACAAACATTCTTAAAGTAAACAGGAAAACTTATTATCTAAAAGAAAAGAGCTATCACGAAGGATTGGTATTAGAAAAAATCTACAATAAGAAATTAACTATTACACCGCACCTGTACCGTTTCCGGTATTTTATAAGCCTTTAGATTGTTATATGATATATTTTATGTCTTAAAACAGAAGTTCCAAGCAATGGAAGTAAGAATGAGTGGGAATAAACTTGCGGGTGGATTACCCTGTTATTAGATTCCACCCTTTTCCCGTCATAATATTATCAAATTCCGTAACTCACAATTCTTTGTTTTTAAACTTGATTTTATAACATTACTTTGTGATTTATCATATTAATTGGTTATTTCAGCTTAAATCACAGATGCTTAATTATTTATGTTAAAATTGCGATCTTTTTCCGCCATGCATTGGCGGCTTAAGGTGGAAGCTCTTGGGTGGCCCGCTAAGTTCAAATTTTCTTACGTTTTTTGGACTTTGCAGGTTAGAATCAGGTTGAATGTTTAACAAAATATGATTCGCAACCGTAACAAGTATGTGTTTACAGAATTATTATCATTAAAATCACCAATACAACCCTCAAAGTTTATATAATTCCTTTGAATGAATTTTTCTGGAAATAGCCATACAATAGGATTATACAAACTTAGGGGTTGTATTGATGATTATAATGATTATAATTCTTTAAATACATACTCATCACGGTCGCAAATAATATTTTATTAAGCATACAACCTGATACTGAACTACAAATTGCAAAAAACATAAAAAAAAATTAATTTTGCGGGCCTCCCCGGAGCTTTCACCTTAAAGCAATACCCCACTCCATGTCATCCTGCGTATATTGTGAGAGACGACAAAGGGAAATGAAACGAGATGGGCAGAAGCATCTTCCTGATAAAAACTCAATTATATGGCAATCTATAATGAAGCCTATGTTCTACAGTGAAATTGCATAGGTTGTAATTAATGCATACATTCTTATTAGATTTGTAATGACACCCCTTGTATATTGTGGTTCAATTTCAATTAATTTTGTCATGAGCCATCTGAGTACTATATCTATAATTTTTTAAAACTAATTTTTAATAACTGCAATTGTTGAACAAAAACTTCACTCAAGTTAGCATAAGTTGTCATATTAGACACACTTTGTTAGAATTGTAAGAATTTACCAGCCCAATTATGGACATCTACAGTCAAAAGTTTGAAAAATGTTTCTCAAGCTTTACCATTTTATTTTTACAGATTTCCGTTTGTACATGCACAAGAATTACTACTGGATATTGGATGGTTACTACAGTCTCGGTGAATTCCTAGGTGGGCACAAAACCCGTGAGTTAGATCACAAAGTCTGGACCAACGAAGGCAAGATATAAATCACCGGTGAGATGAGTGTTGCAGTTAGGTCCGGTTTTTGGATATTGACATTCGGAAGCCTCGGTTATGGACTGTTCAAGGTGGTCAAACCTGATGATGAACTGCTCAAGAAGGTCATTACCCTTTAACATATTAGTTACGTATGGTAACTGGTTTGATTGCTTTTTGGAAATCAGTTCATTTACCACTTAAAAAAATAAGTGACAATGATGATACCAAACTATAGCTACCTCTTTCTTAAAAAGTACTGATCATAACTTTTTGATTTAAGTGTTAACACTGTAATTAACTTTTGAAACTTACTACTGTATAAGTAAGATAAACAAGATTTGTTATGTAGAGTAAATTTTATTAAAACAAAATAATTTTAAATTTTACGATGCTTATAGAACAGAATAACATATTTGTCATGTCTAATTTATTCTACCTCCCAGTGTTCCGTCATCCAGTTCCCAGACATTCAGCTTGGATTTCAAATTTGAAATAATGGGTTGAATTCCCAAACTGAAAAGTGCTGGACCTAGTAGGTCACCCTGCTGAACACGAACAGTAGAATCAATAATTATTGATTTTCGTAAAACAAGTTAGTATTTCAATGGTAAAATTTCCAAATGTAATGATAAATTTCAGGTACTTCTTTAAGCAGGGTTACCCTGTTGATGGAGTTAAAAGCGTTCCTTTTCTTCCCTTCTTTGTTTGATAATGTTGTGTGTTTGTATGTGTGTCTGTGTGAGTTCCTACTAATTTGTATATATAGAAAATCATTAATAAGAAACATTACACTTAGATCAATTGAAGAAAGGGACCTTAAATTGCTAAATTTCATATTTTAAAACTAATAAAACATATTACATGTGAAATATTTAAGAGAAATTCATCAAGTTTGATCACATACATAATATGAACCTGGAGTATTTGCTTGTAATATAAATTTATTGTGAACTTCAAGCTGGGTATGACTGTGTAACACTTGGTACAAAAATGTGACACCACATATTGGTACCAGTCATCTCTCATCTAGACTGTAACACTTTTTGATTGATCCTCTCAACCATCTAACAAAAGACACGTCTTGATTGTTTAAATCATAAATGTTATTGATAAGATATAAATACAATAATGGTCTGAAGTTAGTAAACCCATTGTAATGTCTGTAATTTGACATTTTTCATTACAAGCAAAGATTTCAGTCAGTACTGGCTTTTAAGCTCAACAGTTTCAAAATGTTGCATTACTTTACACTCCCATAATGGTATTCCAACCTAATGCTATTCTGTCAGCATTTAGTAAAAAATACAAATTTGTATACCATTCAAAACTATTAGTTACTTCATAAATCAAGTTAACAACTATCCATTTATTGTCATTAATTTGGTATCTCTTAGAAAAATATCTTTATTTACCAACATTTCAATATTCAAATTTATTATTTTTAGTTTGACGAAGGATCCAAGCATACTGACACTAGAAAACGTGCAAAAGATACAATAGCCATACTTAAGGAAGCTACTAAACAAGATTCCGAAATAAACAAGAAAATAGAAATACTTTTGAAAAAATGAGCGACAAAAATTCTATATTAGAAAGGCTGAGTAGGAGAGACGCACAACGCTTAGAAAAACTTCAAAAAGCTCACAAAGCCAGAGAGGAAGTCGATGCTTCCAATGAAAATGAAGATTTTTTCTCAGGAGCCTTCAAAATTAAATCTGAGTATATAGAACAACTGCTATCTCAAGTTCCTACATTAGAGGTGTCAGTGTTGCCTTGCCATTTCGATAACATTAAAAGAGAAGTCAATGAACTGCAAAAATATGTTGTCACATCCTCATTTTTTCTCAAAGAGTTTAACATGCGCAAATATTTGGGAATTGTACAAAATTTACAATCTAAATGTTATGAATTAGAAGACAGGTATGTCCCTCGTAAAAAGTTTGGATTCACAAAGAAGAAATTGCCAAAATCTGACAGCCACAAGCAAAATTCAATAGATGATCATGATGGTGTGGGCAAAGTAGACAGTAACAAATGGGATGAAAAATTTTTTGGCTTTGATTCACAGAATGGGAAGGTGCTTCTACTGGAAAATGATGATCTATTCCAAAGAGATGTGGCATTGAGAAATCTTAAAAATTGTACAA
Source organism: Parnassius glacialis (assembly GCA_033319125.1). Classification (NCBI taxonomy): domain Eukaryota; kingdom Metazoa; phylum Arthropoda; class Insecta; order Lepidoptera; family Papilionidae; genus Parnassius; species Parnassius glacialis. The sequence goes on from JAVANC010000010.1 coordinate 44,074,950, forward strand.
TTGGTCTCAAAGGTGTTATGGGAACATTGCACTTGACAAATTTGAATAATTGTGTCATTCTCTCTGGTCCAGTAACTTCATCTGTGTTTGTAGATAAGTGTACAAATTGTAAGATAGTCGCCGCTTGCCAGCAACTCCGCATGCACACCTCAAATAAATGTGACATTTACCTTCATGTCACAAGTAAGGGTATTGTTGAAGATTGTTCAGAAATAAGGACAGCGCCATACAATTTACGCTATGACGATTTAGAGAAGCATTTTAACATGTCATCTTTAGATAGGAATAATAATAATTGGGACAGTTTGGATGACTTCAATTGGCTGGCTCCAGATGTACCCTCGCCAAACTGGTCAATTTTGGATGCGAAAGATCGTATTCATGATTGGACAGAATGGTGGTCAAAGGTTCCATCGTAATAAACATATTTAAAAATAATTTAGAATTTTGCCTTGAATTGAAAAAATTAATTTCGCATTTTAGAGGTGAATCAAAATACACAACTGTTACTAACTGGTGCTTCAAATCTCATTTATTTCTTAACAAACTTGCATACTGTAAATAGATTGCTTAAATAACTTTTTTTAAATTTAGAACGAACTGGACACAAAATCAAAATACAACAAAATATCTTTGAACAGCTCTGTATCTATAAGCTGCACGTAAAAGATTTTGTGACGCTATTGGCAAACTTGCGCGCGTATTGTATTGTATATAATCTCTCTTTGTGCAGTAAATATTTTTTCGTTCATTCACTCATTACACCTTATCAAAAGTTCACAGCTAAACATAGGCCTTACCAACTATTTATTTTTTCAAAATTAAAATTTACTTTAATAAAATCAAGATATAAGTATATGCCTGAAGATTTAACTTCATTTTTGTGTACACCTTTTTTTTCTTCATTGTAAAATAGTTAACCAGTCTAACAAACAAGCAACCAATTGTGTACAAATTACACTAGTTTGTTGTGAGTTCTTTATTTCTTTAAATTAGCATCAGTAATTTTGTTTGCAAATTGACCTTATAAAGATTTATAATTTTTTAGTCTTAAAAATAATGATTTATGTAGTTATTATATTGGAATCATGTATATCATATTTAAATAACACTACAAAATGAAAAAAGCATTTATACTTAAGTCCAGAATGCAAGCCATAAAAAAATTAAAATGCATTTATATAAAATGTACAATTGGCGGACTTAAGCGGACTTAATGCCTAAAGGCATTAAGTCCGCCAATTGTACATTGCAATAAAGATTTAATTAAATAAATAAAATAAAATTTATTAATGCTGATGTATGTATGATGAAAATTGTATAGAAAGAAAAAATCTTGATATAAAATAATATAACTGATAATTCTAATGTAGACTGCTCTAATACAAGGTCTAGTTCATGGAATTTTCTTTAAAAATGTAATATTTTTTTTTTAACAAACATGCAGAATACAGAATTAGGTACTTTTTCAATTCGCCCAAAAGCTTAAACAATAAATTATTACTTAATACGTAGATTTTTAGTTAACACAATAATTGCAACTTTAATAAATTTACAATTATTTATAATATATAATAAAGACCATATAATGTAATTGAAGCATTTTTTTTATTTGACGCAATGTCAGGCCTCTGTCACTTGCTACCTGCGTGAAATAAATACCTACAATCGCGAGCTACCCCAGGGGTAGATCGCAGTGGGGGCTAGCGCGCTCTATACGATTGTATGTTATGCCGCCTCCACACGCTTGGTGTTTGCCACATTCACCATACACGAACAAACACCGACCACATTCACCCAATACAAACACGGCATCCACACGCTCGGCGAACGTGCTAGTATATTCCGGGTAGGCAGACATGACGGACGACGAGCTTGTGGCAGCATATACTTTCGGGTTGACCTATTTTTATTTAAAAATAAGGCAATATGAATTGCTCTCAATGTTATTATATTGAAGATTTTACACACCATAGTATCTCAAATGAATTCTCAATTATCTCTGTTATAAATTGTCTTCAGGTTTAAATAAGTTTGGTTTGAACGCTTTTATTCGTATTGCATTGCTAATTATTATGTAATACGTGACTCTAAATTAATCTAAAAACAAACTTTTATGAAATTAATGCTTGACCGGGGAATCTAACCCTTTTTTTTATAGGTTAAGGGTGACAAACGAGCACACTGTCCACCTGATGGTAAGGGGTTGCTGCGGCCCATAGACATCTACATCTATCCTCTATTACAAATCAAAATGTAGATGCGTTGTCACTCGTGAGGACTAGGATGGAATGCCTCATTTCCAGTAAAAAGGGCCTCCGGTCACCTGCACTTACCAAGCGAAGCGCAGAGGTAAACCTCTACTTCACGCTGGTATTCTGTGAGGTCGTGGTACCACCCCGGTTCGAGCCGGCCCATCCGTGCGACAGCAAAAGCTGCCGCGTGGCTCTACCACTGTTAAAACCCTGAAATTTCGTTCGACATTATATTGAATCTATTTACTTTTAATGTATGAAGCAGATAATGAATCTGAAAGAAGTGAAAGAGGTATGTAAGGATCGTGACACTTGGCGATTTGTTCTCTCTGGCTACCCCGTCAGGGATTGTGCGTGAAGATAAGTTAAGTATTTACTTTTAACATATATTATCTTTTTATTCGAAGCGCCTTATACAATGTAATAGCAATATTTTCAAAACGCACCATTGTTTATTTTTTATGGAAGGAAAATGATATACTGATTTTTTAAGAGCTTCGCCAAAACTAATAGTAGTAATGCATAGGAGCCGTTTTATTCATAAAATGTTTAATTTTAACAGCTTACAATAACATTTTAAAGTTATTAATGTAGCTAGTGTTAGGTCTTTTCTATGAAAATGTAACGAAATTTTTACTAATCCAAGTATGTATATTTTATAAGTTGGTCAACTTAGCTGTGATAGTTTTCCTTTTAACTGCATTATATAAACTCATATTAGGTATACTTTTCACATTTCGATAAATATCGGTTAAGTTGGTGGGGGGGGGGGGGGGACACATGAATCCAATGAAAAATACCACTTTAAAGCTAAATATTTCACAAACGGACTCCTAAATCGAAGAGATGTTGTTCAAAACCCACAATGTTTTTGAAAGACCTATTCAACGATACCCAAAATAAAAATGTTTTTTAAGATTTTATTTCAGTTTTCTAGGCGTGATTAATATTTATAACTGTGCCAAATTATTATTTATTATTATTTGTAACACTTAGGGTCTGAGCAAAATCGCGGACGGACGGACCGACGGACATAGCGAAACTATAAGGGTTCCTTGTTGTGTAACTACGAAAGTCTAAAAACTATTAAATCAGGATATACTAAACTTATCGATATATAGGATATACTAATCTTATATAATTTTTTCGGATTTTATTTTGGGAATTGATGATCAATGATCCTGCTTTCACACGGGGCTCCTTATAAAAAGAGGTAAATATTTGTTACCCAATAGAAACATTTATTAGGAGTCAATCACATTATTATTGGGAGGTCTATAGAAAACTTAAAAAAAATATAGGTGGTAGATCTACTAACTTTTCGAAGTAGAATTGGTAGTAAACTAAACTTCTGAAATCATATTTACCTCCGAGACAAAGTTCGGATTGGTAACATAGGCGTAGAGTATAATAATAATAGCCTTCCGCCGCCCGCAAGCCGCAAGCTCGCGCGTACTACTGACTGATTGCCAAACGTGTGGATACATAGCAAACACGTTGTCGAACACCCTTTGATCGGTGCACAAAAACCGACACCAACGCCGATCACTGGCATTCACATACAAACAAACAAACAAACAGGCGAACAGCTATCCACACGTTCGTGATTGCTGTTTGGTGTATGCTGTTCGCCGTTGTTTGCCAACGTGTGGATGGGGCATTAAAGTTTTTTAACGCTGTTTACGTAAATAATTTTTTGTAAATACTTGTTGAAATACTCGTCGAAATAGTTTTTGTTTAGTGTTTAGTATACTTAATTGTAGGATAAAATAGTTGAAAAAGTTTTAATGTAATTTAAGAATACTATATTTGTATATTACCTATATCTATTTGATAAATTATAATGGCAAAACGTCGTTTCTGTTATAACTGTTGCGGGGATGGATGTTTAATGAGCAATTAAAAGCATTTAGATATATGATTTTTGTAGTAACCGAAGGATAATGAAAGGTAAATTTATTTCATTTTTTTGTTCGATAGGTACTTATACCGAAAAAATAATTAAATAATAATTTAACAACAGAAGTAATACCTAAGTACTTCATTACAAAACTTAGTTGAAATTTACTTCACTACCCAAGTACCTACTTACATACCTATACTCGTCTTTGTAATTAAAATATTTTAAGCAAAGATATTTTATAGGTCCAGATACCGTGTTGCTAACATACCGCACCGTTCATAGTGATGCAAGTCTTTGATTCATGTGTGCGTGAGTAACACGTGACGCGCATATCTTACATACCATGGCTGCATTAATGTGCGTGAATTCGGTAATAACAGTGCGGATCGATTACCCAAAAAATGTGGGAGATTTTATATTTCATTCATATTGACGTACCTATTGATTCTACGAGTATACAATGTGTGTGCAAGGCGTGTGCATTTGTGTGCGTGTGTATATGGGGATATGGTTGGTTATGTGTGTTTTATGTAGGTACGAACATCGCACTAAAATATTGAAGATATATAATAAAACCTATAATTAATGTAACAGTTAAAAATAAATAAAAAAACACGGTATCTACCGTGTTTTTTTATTTATTTTTATCTTATAAATATCTATTTATGTACGTAACATATCTAATCTATTATTATTAAATATGTACAGAGTACTATACTTTTGTACTGTAGAACACAAAATATTGCCGCTTTTTACGAAGACATTAATTATTTTTCGATCCTAAGTAAGATGACGAAGAAGTAAGTTTGATTAAGCGTAAACTTTGGCTAAGAGATGGAAAATGTTTAATTTTTTTAAATTGCTTTGTTCGGTTGCTGCGTGAAGGAAGGACAAAAACAAATAAACAAAAAATCACACTTTCACATTTATAATATTATATTAGTATGGATTGTCAAGAATGATAGATAAAGTTTTGAAAGCGGTTTACAATCGGCTTTTTGAGTGTGGAACTATACACTCGTGCTCTTTCTCGCTCTAGTAAATAACGGTTCTGAGTGACCAAAAAGGATAGAAGCACAGGAAAGTGCGATTCCGTGCTGCCAGATGTAGTTCAACCCTAAGTCTTAAAACGGTTTAACTCTATAGGTTGGGTAAAATCTGTAAAATTAGACCGTTTAAAACCCCTATACAGATAACCTTTCCGGTGGATCATGATATTAAAAAATGGTAAAAACATTTCATAGACTAGGCAACACTCGAATATTATTGCGCAGTATTATTACTTGTATTGACATTTAGCTTTCTTATTTTTTTAGAAACAAATACACCACCAAATTTTATAGTTACTTATGAAAAGTGATGTTCTTATCCTTATCTTTTTTCCAAGAGTAATTTTTACATGATTTCACAGCACAAACAGTCATTTTGTAAAATTAAAAACACCGGTGCGTGATGTATGTTCGCAGTGACCGTCGCTGGCGTAATGGTGGAACGATCGAACGAATACACCAATATTGGCGCCTTTGAAATGGAAGCGTTTTATGCGCGCGTACTCGGTATCTGGATCTATAAAACATCTTTGATTTTAAGTTATAAAAGCATAAAATACTGAAATTAAAACTTTGTTTATAAGATTTTCAACTAAGTAGATTACGATCATATTTATGTTAGGATTCGTATTTCGGGTTTATTTGTTGTTTACGCTATCTACCTATACGAACCAAGCATCGCGATTCCCGACGAAAGGCCTTGCAAGTTGCATGCATTGGGCATCACAGAACTCACATAATAGATGATTATAGTCAGCATAGGTACTTTACCTAAGTAACTTACCATTTAACAATGTATTTTTTTACTCTTTTAACAGCCCTCAGCAACCACGGAAAGTCCGCTGTGACGTAGTAAGGAGAAAAGACACAAAGTAAAACGGACTGTCGCGCGCAGCGATAAAGTTTTATTTAGCTTGCGTGAGCGATTTATCTGATTAATAATAACTATGTAGGCTATTAAAACGTCGGCAAGCAGTCAACATCAAAAGCATAGTATAAAGACACCAAGTAGGCTGTCTCCGGCCCAATCCGCGATATAATTGCCTACTGTCTCAGGGTTGTCATTGTCACCAAATCATTAGTTTAAAGCCCGGCCCTTGCCAAAAATAATACATCTCTGTATAACTAATTCAGTGATCATTAGTCGATAAAGTTTAACAATGGTTTTCCTAACAAATACAGAAATGTATTAAGATTCAGAGCAGTATTACTTATAAAAAAAGGGATAAACTAAACCGGCGGGGCAGTGTGTGAGCTCGTGTTTAAATTATTTACTTAGTATATTCTAGTTACTTTTTATTTTTAATAGGCATAATATAGTATTTGCACACATAAAGGACCATATTAATATTTATTTTTAATTAATACAAGCATATATATATATATATATATATATATATATATATAATCACACATTAATTACAAAATTACAAATTAGCTACAGAAAAATACTTTCTTCGGTTTCGACTATTACGAAACGACTTGTTATTAAACTTTAATGTGTAATATATCCGCATCCTTATAAATAACTTTTGCAAATATAATTAATTACGATTTTATAACCGTAAATAGATACTTAGTTACTATTCTTCCTGTCTGATAGACAACTAATACAACAAAAATAAGTAAGTAGGTATCTCATCGTCAAGTAAAAATTATATGCTATAATAAGTGACCTGTCCTTTTCAATAGGTAATCTGAAAAGAGACAATTCTGGAATCGATGAATTATTAAGACACCCAAACACACAGCAATACGTTCTCCTGCGATTATCACACATTTTTCATTCATTTAGCGGTGCCAAAAGTCGTAACGCGCGAACCTCGTGCGGTGTTAGCCCAGACTGGCGTAGTGAGAAACATTCCGAGATTGTGTTTAAGTGTGCGTGCGGCGCCTCATAGATACTATGGCGCACACATACAAGCCGCGCGCAGTGCGTTTGTATGAAGATAACCTACTTCCCGCTCTTTATACTATGTCAAAAGAGTGCAACTTCTGTACTTATTTATTCTGTAGTAATGTCCCCCTGGCCGATTTTCGACCACGGTATCGAACATTAAAAAGCGACGTTGCCACACAGTGCAAACTATTGCGACGTATCGACAGTGGTGTCTTTTGGCGGCGTCCATAAACAAGCGGCACAATGCACGCGGCGTTCTTCAAAGGCGACGGCGACGGCGCAAGTGCGCGCGCGCCTTTGTCGTAGAGTAGGACACCTGTTATCGACGATTAGCTTCTTTCAAAGGGAGTAATAATCGATAAACAAAAAAAAATGTTTAGCTTTAAACACTTAGGGCATGGCTTTTTTTTAGAATTATCGTGTTATTATGATAATTCTAAAAACACTACGACCTAAGTATTTAAAGCTAAATTTAAAGCTTTTTTGTTTAAGTGTTCTTGTAGATTTAGAGAATAAATTATTTTGACATGGTAAAAAACCCATAAAAACAACCAATTAAAAAAGTACTTAATACATACTTACTCGTTTCCTAGGAAGTCACAAAACGGTAGTTTCGTAAGTTCAATTGTACAAAAATAAACTTTTTTTTAACAATCAATAACTTGTCGATTGTTATCAAATCAAAAATCAAAATTACTTGTATTCAAATGTAGTAGGTAAGTAAGTGTAAAAGGAAACGTATCGATAAATGATAATTGCCCTTTTGGCCGCCCTATTTATTACTTTTATTATTTTCACCATTTTGGAATTTTAAGGTTTGGCTTCCAGTTCATGCGCAATTCTTCCAGAATACAGGTACGTTTCGCTGCTTACGCGCATTGCTTCAAGTGATTTATTTTTTGAAAGATAAATACAATTAGTCAAACAATTATTTCTGTGCCTCCTGTGATGAGAGATTTAAGTTGAGTTGTACCCTTTTTGTGATTTTGACATGGGCATTATCAGAAAATAATTACGATTTTTTTGGTCTTACTCACGTTCTTCTATCTGCTTTTGTTTCGGAGATAATTTTGTGCAAAGTGATATAACTGTCCAGAATTTTAGCAAAAAATTCGTGAATATCGATATTTGTCAAGATGTATGCTCCATAAGTAATCACTCAATGCACTATTTTTCGTACTTCGTGATTTGAATGCGATTGTATTCAATTTCACATTTGATTTTTCAGTACAATTATCGTGAATATTGATGTGTCTAGAGTAATATCCTTTTAAACCGATTCTTTTCGATATGCCTAGGGTACAAATCGACATATACCTACCGATTCGAATGTGAATTTATTAATTTGTTTCTGAAAAGTGATACATCGTGAGATAAATCTTTCTACACAAATCTGTTTTTATGTGTAAACAGATATAAATGTAATTGTATCTAAAAGTCAAACTAATTCTAAAAATATTCATGTAGAACTATTATGTGCTAAATGATACGAGTGTAGGTAGTGTGGGTGCGCGGTGGTGAAGCGCCGGGTGATAGGGGGTGCGAGGGACCTGGAGCCGTATTTTAAAGTTTTGCTCGTGCCAAAGCACTCCTCTCCCTGGACATCCAGAAGTCGAGTGGGCCTGACGGAATCCCCCCAATTGTGCTGAGGACGTGTGCTCCGGAGTTGGCACTGGTCCTAACGCGTCTTTTCCGGTACTCCTACTCCCAACGCGTAGTCCCGAAATCATGGAAGACAGCTTTTGTCCACCCGATCCCTAAAAAGGGCGACCCCTCAGAGCCGTCCAACTATAGGCCTATCGCCTCAACCTCCTTGTTCTCCAAAATAATGGAATCCATTATCAATTGCCAGCTCATGCGGTACCTTGAGGATCACCAGCTGAATAGTGACTGCCAATACGGTTTTCGTCGGGGTCGATCAGCTGATGATCTTCTGGTTTACCTGACCCATAGATGGGCGGGGGCAGTAGAGTCCAAGGGGGAGGCGTTGGCCGTTAGTTTGGACATCACGAAGGCCTTCGATCGGGTTTAGCACAAAGCGCTTCTTTCGAAGTTTCTTCCTATGGGCTTTCCGAGAAATTGTGCAATTGGATCACCAGCTTCCTTGCAGATCGGAGCATCAAGGTCGTTGTAGACGGTGTATGCTTCGACTACAAGCCTACTAACGCTGTATGTTCCACAAGGCTGTGTGCTATCACCATATCGCTGTTTCTTCTGCATATCAATGAAATGTTGCTAACTGGTAACATTCATTGCTATGCGGATGACAGCTCTGGTGATGCTCTATGGACCGGCTGTGCCAATATTTCTCGGGAATACGTCGCCAAGTACCGGAACAAGCTTGTGTCTGAAGTCGAGTCTTTGCTGAACAAAGTCTCGGATTGGGGGTGACTAAATCTAGTCCAGTTTAATCCTCAGAAGGCACAAGTTTGCGCGTTTACCGCTAAAAAGAACCTCTTTATCTTATCAGCTAGTATCGGAATCCTCGTAGTCGAGATATCGAGTGACGTGCAGTTTCGTGGTCACTTGGAAGAGAAGGCCAAATTGGCCTCTAAAAATTTTGGCGAGCTCAGCAGAGCGGGACAGTATTTCATGCCGGCACACTGCCTGCAACTTTACAAGGCGCAGGTTCGGCCTCACATGTAATACTGTTCCCATCTCTGGGTAGGGGCTCCCCAGTGCCAGCTCCTTCCACTTGATCGAATCCAGCGCAGAGCGGCTCGAATCGTCGATGACCGAGTTTTTTTCGAACGGCTCGATTCATTGGCACTGCGAAGAGATGTTGCATCCCTTTGCATTTTATTTCGCATCTACCACGGGGAGTGCTCTGAGGAATTGTTCGGATTAATCCCAGCCGCCAAATTTCGCGAACGCACATCGCGGCAGAACTCCCGATACCATCCACACCAACTGGATGATTGGCGGTCCACCACTGTGCGATTTAGAAGATGTTTTCTTCCTTGCACAACTTCCTTGTGGAATCGATTACCATCAGCGATTTTTCCGGACCGATACGACTTAGGGAACTTCAAGAAAAGAGCGTACTCCTTTTTAAAAGGCCGGCAAGACATCTGCGATTCCCTCCTTGGTGTTGCAGTTGTTCATGGGCGGCGGTAGTCACTTACCATCAGGTGAGCCGCATGCTCGTTTGCCCCCTCTCCTATAAAAAATAAGAAGAAAGATCTATTAAATTTGTTATGTCTTATTCATGAGAGCGCTTATGAGTTTTACAAAAGTCTGAGCTGCAAAAATGATGTCAAAGACAGTCCAGCAGATAATGACGATGATTCCGATGGTGAATAGGTTCTGGTTCATATAACATAGATCGAAAGACTTTGTTATTTTTTATTGCTTTGTTAACGTTAGTCTACATACAGGTGGGCATATTATAATAATTTAAAAAGGTTCAATTCTGATTTGAGTATTTTTTTTTTTAGTTAACATTATAATCATTTAAGACGAGTTATCCATCTCAAAGAATGGAATTTATTATCTACCTCTATGCAACACCTGTTAAAGTTTGAAGTGTTAGAATTTTGTTTGTTTGTTATTTTCCTAGATTTTTAGATTAAGACATGATTGTGATACTTTGTATTGTAGTTAGTAGGTAAATATTGCTTATCGTGATACCTAAAGATAGATCTGTCCCATTTCGTAGATTTTAAGTTTAAAATTACTTGCCAACTTTTGTACAAATTATAAGTTCCTATTGAGAATAGTTAAGCTACATTCATATTCTTAAATCGTGATCTCAATTTACTTTTTTAAGAATTTTGATAAGTTTGTGCCTTGAATTTGAGTGAATTATTCATTTTGAAAAAGTTTAATAAACGTTGATTATTTTTCTAAAACTTGTATTAATTTACACAATCCATATCTCTTTTGCTGATGGGTATATCTCGACTTTTATCGTTTAACACATCTTCTAAAATAATAGTATTTTAGTATTCTGATATAATTCAGGTAAATATTGTAAATAGGCGACTGATAAGTAAAAAAATGAAATCTAAACGGTTATATCTTTATCTTTTGTTTGAAGAACATTGTGCTAGGATCATTATTCTGATGAGTTATTATATGTTTATACTTCGTGTATATTAGTTTACACAACGACAACTTATAGGTGCAACGTAATTTAACTGTACAAGTATCATTTATCGCATAATTTTAGCACAAAATAAACATAATAAAAGGTACAACTCACAGGTTTCATGATTTACTTTAAAAATTAAATATATTTACTAAAAAACTAAAATATATAGCGAAGGAGAATATTTTAGTCTACAAAAGAAGATACTCAAATTTAACCTAGCCCACTTAGTTCACGAACAAGAATTTTTTAAATCATGTTTTTGCGCTCTTGTAAAATGATGATTTTTCACTTGTATCACCTATCACAGGAGGCACAGATTTTACGGTGAAATAGACACTTATTGGTTAATTGACTTTGTGTGTGTAAATAGTGTTTTTAAGTACGTTTATTTTTTATTATTTTTTCACTGTGATATTGACACTACTTGACTTTTGTGTATACGTTTTGGCAGCGGAAAATGGCAAGACAACAGCTGTTCACGCAAAAGCGTTAGTGTCAGGCATCGACGTTAGATGGCACTCGGCTCGGTCGATACGGAATGACGTTTGTGTGTGTTGAACGTCCGAGTTGACTGAACGGTGGGAGTCGAGAGCGAAAGATTAGATGTCTTCTTTGCGTCGAAAGAGAAGGCAGTCCATTTGGTTTGGGAGCTCTTAGATCTGATTTTATGTTAGGCGCGTATAGTGAATATACCACTGGGAATGGTGGCGCGTGTTGAGAGTTTACCCGGGACTTTAGGTTTAACGCAGAATCTGTATAAGTGGATTCGACTGTATTAGTTACTAGTGCGGTAGTTAATATTCTAGAAATAACGGTGACCTTTGACCCGTACGTTCTGTGTTCATTTTCGCGAGTAAATCGTAACAAAGGAAGAAAGTGACTGCGGAAGGCGACCTTAGCTTGGAGAGGAGCTGAGGGCCGAACTGCTGCAGGGGGAACGGTCAAATAAGGTCAACAACACTACCAGCCACACCCAAATACACATCACTGACCTTTACTTCCTAGCACAATACACCCACACGAGACCTGACCGAATCCTGAGGGACCAGTCGCCTTGAATAGAGGTAAGTAAGCTCTGTACAATAATTGTAACGCTCCCCCCGGATTATTTAGTGTAATTAGACTTTTAACCCGTGGCGTGAGGACGCCCGACCAGCATCTGCCTGTAGCTTCTTCGTCTATGGGCCGCGAAGGATTCTACTCCTGGGATAGGCAGCTGCCGGCCGTAACATTTGGTAGCAGAGCGTGGTTCTGGGATCGATTCCCGGTCGATCCACCGACCATAGTATTTGATAAAAATTAAATAATTTTGGTGGCAGGGAGCGTTGGGTTGATTGGTTTAATTTTGTGTCTACAATCACGCCCGTCCGTAATACGTAAAAATATTTTTTTTTTATATACGTAATAATAAAATTCCTTTCTTTGTTAGCTTGCTTTGTTGTTTGCGGGTAAATTTGAAAAACCACGCCCGGTTCGCGCGCAAGCGGGAGATTGCGTCATGTAGGTAGATGGTTATTTTTACGTAATCGGTTAATTATCGTTGTCGGATGGTTGTAGTGTATTACTTATCGAAGGGTCGATTTCCGAGCAAGGTATTTTTTGTTGATGTGTATCTTCGTTATGTATCTTTCGTATTGTAATTTGTATTTGAACTAAAGAGTGGTAATTTGTATTTACGTAATTTGAATTTAACTTGATTTGATCGCACTAGTATTTGTTATTGTTAATTTGATTTGCCTTTTCTTTTGTACTAACTTGTGTTTGATTTAATAAATAGCGGTTCTTATTTGTGTAATTTCTATTCAACTCGATTTGATAGGAACTGCATTGGTTAGCTGTTAATTTTTTTGTATTTTTTATTTGTTATTTTTGTAATTGTGCTCGAGCGGCGTCGTAATTTGTATTTAGCAGTGATGTCCTCGCCCAAGATGCTAATCCGTTGTCTGCGGACTGAGTTACGCTGGGCCACCAGCGCCCATGCTTTGATAGGTCGACCGGATAGGGTCCATAATTTGATGAAGCGGTTCGAGCAGGTCGATGCTCGAAGGGCTGCAGTGGAGGAGGCTTACGCTGAGCTCGAGGATTCGGATGTGGAAAAGGGAGTCCTGGACTCCTGCTTCGCAGACTACGAGCAGTTCTTGTGGCTCACGGACGAGTTGATCGAGGCTGAAGGCAGGTATTCCGAAGAGGCGCGTGAAGCTCGGACGAGTGGCCTGCCCGAGTCCGTTCGGAAGCAGCCTCAGCCAGAGCTGTTGGGACGACTCCCAACTCTGGACTTGCCAAAGTTCTCCGGGGTCCTTTCCGAGTGGCTGACCTTCGTTGGTCTTTTCGACGGCCTAGTGGACGCCCGGAGTGACTTGACTCCGAGCCAGAAGATGGCGTACCTCTTGGCCTCACTGGAGGGGGAGGCCCTGGGCGTTGTCAGCCATTTGAGCTTGTCGGACGACGCCTACCAGACTGCTCGGGACCTCCTAGCCAGAAGATACGCCAACGTCCGGCGAATTGCGGACGAACATGTTAAGCAGCTTCTGAGCCTCCCGCTGCTGAGTGACCGGGCCAGACTACGTCCGGACCTGTTGGATCCAGTCTTGGTGGCCTGTAATATGTTGAGGCGGCTGGATTTACCAGTGGGCGAATGGGCCTTCTTGTTGCTCCGCATCGTGCTGTCCCGTCTACCTCTCGACCTTCAAATGCATTTTGAGGAGAGGTACGGCGGGGACGAGGCCTCCTATATTCCGCCCTTCTATGACCTGCTGCGGTTTTTGGAGGAGCAGTGCCGACAGATCGAGCACGCGGCGGGCACCGTCGACGACTTACGAGCCGTGCCCAGTGAGAGGCGAATTCCGCCGGGCAAGTCGTCGTCAACCCCCCCCTGCTCCTATTGTCGAGCATCTGATCACCGGGTAACGTCTTGCCCAAAATTATTAAGTAAGCCAGTTCCGGCGAGGCGAACTATCGCCAAGGAGCGCCGCTGGTGTTACTCCTGTTTGGAAGGGCACCTCCAGCGAGACTGTCCGCACCAGCGGCCCTGTCTGCATTGCCAGGGCAATCACCATGTCGTACTGTGCCTGGGTGCGAACGGCGTCTCCTCTCGGGGCGCTGCCAGGCCCTCGACCCCCACGGGCGGGGGCGCTCCGCCATGCCCGTTGACGGGCGACGCTCGGCTCCCGCCGGCTAGCCACCAGGCCCCTAGGTTTGAAAGGGGTCCCTCCCCCGACCAGTCGGGGGGTAATTCCCCCAGGGGCGGGGGTGTCATCACACCCCCTCAGCGTGCGGAGAGGAACTTCACGGCCACTCATCAGTCCGCTGGACCCTTATCGCTCCCGTTAGCTGAGTGGCCGCGACTGGTGTACCACTGTACCCCATTTGATGGAGGCGGCCCTAGCTAGCTGCCGCCTTAGCTCCCACCATGGCTGCCTCTACTGAGCCTTAAGCCGTCAACAGTCCACTTGTCAAGCTGTTCTGTTGCCGACGGCCTCAGTGAGGGCGTACAACCCGAGTGGCGACCGTTAGCGGTTGCGCTCTGTTAGTATCGGGTTCACGCGGTGTGGCCTCCACTTGGTGGTGGGAAGATTAGGGCCCCCTGGAGCGTTGAATCACGCTCTCAAGGGGTATAGGATTTGGTTAGGTCGAGCACTTAGTTAAGAATTCTTTAAATTTAAATTTAAATGCTTTTGGGTTTTCCGCGAAATTCATATTGTAGCGATTATGATTAAAAGAATTGAATTTAAAATACTCCTTTAAATGCTGCTGCATATGTTTTGTAAATACATTTGATCACTGCGTTTGTTGTTGCACGGAAAATGGAGATTAAATTGTGTGCCCTTTTTGAATGCTTGGGCGTATGCTTGTAATTGTATTTGATTGTCGCGCCTGTGCTGAAGGGAAGTTTGAATTCATTTGAAATTTGAATGGCGCTCTATTTTGAAAATTATGTATATGTTTGTGATAGTGTTTAATCATTTTGCTTTGTGATAAGGAAGATTGAAATTAGATAACCCTGTGGTTACCGAAGGAAATAGGAGTCAATTCTCTTTTGGTTTAGATTTTGTTGGCACTGTCTAAGATATTTATTTGAAATAAGAGATAGGGCTGTCCCTTACGTTTATTGTTTTGTTTACTTTGCCAAGTTGACCTATGTGCATCGGTGATTACTTGTTTTAATTAATTCTGTAATTGAACATTGATGCTTTTGAAAAATTAGTTGAAATATGAGCATAGGATCACCTGCTAGGGACCATCTGTGCGTTTCGTTCAGCTCTCCACAGACGACGTTCATGGGGAATTTGGGGGTGCTCTCTGCACTGAAGCTTGAAGGTCCCTCTGGGCCGCTTCGTGTCGCGTCGCTGTTTGCAGACCTGATCCGGTCGAATTGCGGAACTAATCATAGGAGCGCAGATAGGTGTTTGAAGGAGGTCGTCTGACTTCTGTCTAGGAATAGGACTTATTTATGTGCTGCGATGTCCAGGAAGGGCATCCAGTTCAACTCTCCGGCTAGCCCACGTAAGGGCTGCAATTTTGGGGCGTTGGTTAGTGTTGCAAGATCTGATTGGGTGCGTAAGGTGGCCTAGTTTGGTTGTAGATTCGATCTTGCAACTTGCCGTCGCGACCCTGTCCCGCTGACCGGTTTGCTCGCGGACCTAAATCCTTATGTCCGGGACGGGGGTTTGTTCACGCAAAAGCGTTAGTGTCAGGCATCGACGTTAGATGGCACTCGGCTCGGTCGATACGGAATGACGTTTGTGTGTGTTGAACGTCCGAGTTGACTGAACGGTGGGAGTCGAGAGCGAAAGATTAGATGTCTTCTTTGCGTCGAAAGAGAAGGCAGTCCATTTGGTTTGGGAGCTCTTAGATCTGATTTTATGTTAGGCGCGTATAGTGAATATACCACTGGGAATGGTGGCGCGTGTTGAGAGTTTACCCGGGACTTTAGGTTTAACGCAGAATCTGTATAAGTGGATTCGACTGTATTAGTTACTAGTGCGGTAGTTAATATTCTAGAAATAACGGTGACCTTTGACCCGTACGTTCTGTGTTCATTTTCGCGAGTAAATCGTAACAAAGGAAGAAAGTGACTGCGGAAGGCGACCTTAGCTTGGAGAGGAGCTGAGGGCCGAACTGCTGCAGGGGGAACGGTCAAATAAGGTCAACAACACTACCAGCCACACCCAAATACACATCACTGACCTTTACTTCCTAGCACAATACACCCACACGAGACCTGACCGAATCCTGAGGGACCAGTCGCCTTGAATAGAGGTAAGTAAGCTCTGTACAATAATTGTAACGCTCCCCCCGGATTATTTAGTGTAATTAGACTTTTAACCCGTGGCGTGAGGACGCCCGACCAGCATCTGCCTGTAGCTTCTTCGTCTATGGGCCGCGAAGGATTCTACTCCTGGGATAGGCAGCTGCCGGCCGTAACAACAGCATTTTTATAGTGCGGCAGAGTATACAGACATGGTTTTTGTATGGCGAATGCCGCCAAAATTCAGCGTTAACTCTGCGTACTTATCGTGAGAGATACGTGATATATATATATAGATAAATCCTAGGTGCTGTCCAAAGAATCAGGGAAAATCAGTGCATAGTGCCCAACACTCATGAAGGAGTTGCTCCGCGTCATTTTCTACCCTCTTTCGAACAACGAGTCTTGGACCATTTCGATCGGAATCCAACCTGCAGCCTTAGACAAGCTGTGCGTGTGTTTAGAGTGAGGCATAAAACAATACACCGAGTGCTGAAAAGGAACAAACTACGTCCTTATAAATATGTTAAGGTGCAGGCGCTGCTGCCCCGTAATAAGCCGATTAGAGAGTCTTACTGCCACTGGGTACTGGAAAAAATGTCTCAAGACCAACGTTTCCTAACAAATGTTTTGGCCAGATGAAAGCACGTTTACTCGAAACGGCATATGGAACCGAGAATCCATGCGTTACCTGGAGCCATACGAATCCCCATTCATTTAGGGAATCAGCTCATCAATACCGATTTTCCATTAATGTTTGGGAGTCATTCACGGAGATCAAATAATCGGCCTTATTTTTATTGACGGAAATCTGAATGCACAGAAGTTTCTCAATATTCTTAACGTCCCAATAACAGAATATTTAAAAGGATTGTCAGTGGCAGCTTAACAGAGGGTATGGTTCCAGTTAGATGGAGCTCCTCCACACTCCGTACTCCTTGCGAGAGAGCGGCTTAACACCATGTTCGGCGAACAATGGATAGGGCGCTATTGCCCTCGCAGGTGGCCAGCTCGATCGCCCAACCTCACTCCTCTAGACTTCTTTTTAAGGGGCTTTATTAAAAATGAAGTGTACTCAAATTGTTGAGCATGCTTCAGGACAACATTATGCGGCGATGTAACTTGTGCATTCAAGAACGTGGCGGACATTTTGAAAATTTTTAAAATTTAGGATTCCATTAAATTTTGCTACTAATATGCAATAATATTTATTTCGTTCAGTTCCATTTTCGCGAGATAAAAAAGTGGCGGTAAAATACCTAAACAGTTTAGTGAGTAAGTTTTTATTTCGTAGAACATTGTCCAACAACCATAGGTCGTGCTGACAGTTCCCCCCGAACGGGTTCCCGCCTTGTCGTGGCGGGGGGGGCTTAGTAGCCGTGGCTTGGTCACCCACGGTGAACATAGAGGAACCCCTTGGCTGGCCCGTGGTGTAGGGCCGGCCCGAGGTGGCCACTCCGAGTGGGCTTGACGAGCCCACTTCGGATGTGTGTCGGTGGGCTGCTGCGAGAGGGGTGTCCTCCCCACCCCTACCTCTGCAGCCGGGGTGGAGTCGCGGAGGAAGAGGAGTGTTGGTATGGCGATGCGCCACTCGCCCTATCCTCCGCTACTCAAACGGGGCCGCACCGTTGATGCGGTGGTGGTGGGGCTGCGGGGGGAGAGGAGTGCCGGTATTGCGAGGCGCCGCTCTCCCTACCCTCCGCAGCCGAATTTTGGTTGGCGGCGGAGCCATAGACCAGATCCGCCGCTGAGGTCAGGAAGGCTGGTGCTCCTGAGTGCTAGTTTTTCCTGGCCCCATGGCCTTCGCGCATCGGACACGGGGGCGTCCGTTGCGCATGTGAAATTGGAGGCCGAGGAGGAGGACGCGCCATGTGTTCTGGTGCGTCTTACCGGAGAAGGAGATGGGGGAGGAGTGTTCCTCTCCCGAGGAGGGGCCGCCATGGGGCGGCCAGCGCAGGTGGGGCCGCGGAAGTGTGCGAAAGCGTTCCCGTGGCCCTGCCAATATGCGACTAGGGTGGAACACCATGGGGTCCGACATAACCCGTCTTTGCCCCCGCGAGGCGGGTATGCGTAGGCATTTCCCCATGTAAAAAAAAAAACAACCGCCATGCCACCCGCGTGCAACGTTGCCACTCTTCCAAGGGGTCAAGGTGCGTTGTCTAAACATTGTTTACTTTTACTGAATTTATTTTAATATTTATTTTGTTTATAATTTCACTTTTTTATTTTACGGGTTTTAATTCAATAATTAATTTTTCTACACTTCTATGGACTAGTATTACTTGTGGTTTCATTTATTGCATATAAATATGTGGGACCCCATTCTGTATACGTTTTTTTTAAAGATTAAGAGTGACAAAAATTTAACACTTAGATTTATAACTCTGTGGTAATATTTGAAATGTACTTTCCTCTAGTTACGAAGAATTTTTTTGCCGATAATATTTGTTGTAAGACTACTAGAAACCTTATTTACGAAGTAAAAAGTCGAAAAGGCTGGTATTAGGGGCATCCAATAGCTCAGAATTCACAAATCAACAGTGCGATTTTGCACACTTGTGCCTTTTAGTCGCTTCGTAAGAGAATACGTTGTTAATTTCGTCTCGTGGGTGTTTTAAGAGGCGACTAATCCAGAAAAGCATGTCTTCCGATAGATGATAGTATACCTCATAGATTTAGCATAAACTGACGTTAGAATAACTATCTGGTCGTAGTAGCAGTAGTACTCCAAAAGTAAAATATATATACCGCGACGGGAAGCGACGTCAAAGGTGTGAGATGTCTGGTACATCGTTAATACACCTGCTAAGGGTAACGATTGAGGCAAATCCTTACAACGGGGGAGCCCATTGTCCAGTCGTGGGCTATTGCTAATAAGCTTGGGTAAAAAATATCGATATTCATCGTCGATATTTTTAATGGTGATGTCCGATATTTATTTTAGAGCTTCGAATTCCTGTCAATTTTTATATATTTTGAAATAAATTTATATTATAATTGTATAGACAAAACATTAATCAACAAAAGCATTATGTGTTTTATTTTTTTCGTCGTCAAACCGTCCAGTAATTAAATTTTAGCCCCCATGCTACTACATCATGCAAAACTTTACGATATATCGATATTTATCACGAGATAATTATCAATAGTTTAAAAATATCAATATATTTTTTTCACTTGCCCGTCCCTATTTAGAGGTGATGAAGATTGGTACCGGCTAGGGCAAAATCTTTAACATGCAGAAACAGAAACAGAAACAGAAACTTTTTTATTCAATATAGATTATAAATAATGCTTATTGAAAGTCACTCTTTTGTATAATTACCACTGGTTCGAAAAAAAAACCTCTGTCCTGGGAAGAACCAGCAAGAAACCCAGCGGGACTTTTTTTTTTTAAAAATAACAGCTTACAATCATGTATGTTACACAAATTAACAACACAACAAATTAGAAATAGCTTGGTAGCGATCACCTCATTTCCAGGGGTTATTATCATCTATAAATTCTTTAATACTATAATAACCCTTTTTATACAAACTTAGTTTAATAAAGTTTTTGAACTTTGAGCAGGTCAAATTTTGTATATTTTCTGGAATTTTGTTGTAAAAGCGTATACATCGCCCCAAGAATGAATTACTGACTCGATGGAGTCGAGTAACCGGTACTACTAGCTTGTGTCTGTTCCTAGTATTTACAGAATGAATATCACTTATTTTTGTAAAACTACTTTTATTTTTGTGTACGTACATTACATTTTCATAAATGTATTGAGAGGCCAAAGTTAATATATTAATTTCCTTAAATTTTTGTCGCAGCGACTCTTTAGGCTTTAAATCATAAATTGCTCTTATGGCCCTCTTCTGTAAAACAAATATAATTTCAGTGTCAGCTGCGTGTCCCCATAGCAAAATACCATACGTTATTATGCTATGGAAATAGCTAAAGTAAACTAGTCTAGCTGTTTCAACACTAGTTAGACTTCTAATCTTTTTTACGGCATATGCTGCAGAACTAAGTCTGCTTGCTAGTTTTGATATATGGGGGCCCCATTGAAGCTTCGCGTCTAGTGTGATTCCAAGAAAAATGGTGGTATCTACAAGACTCAGTTTCTCCCCATTTAAAATTACATTAGTATTTAATTGTTTGACATTTGGAGTCATAATTTTAATACATTTCGTTTTAGTGCCATTTAAATGAAAATTATTAACATTGAACCAAAACCTAAAATTTACTAATTTAGATATAGCATTATTTACTTCGTCATATTTTAGCAATTGTCGACTTAATTTGAAAATTAAAGAAGTGTCATCTGCAAATAATACTATATCATGGTTATCTCCTACTGTGTAAGGTAAGTCATTAATGTATACAAGAAACAGAAAGGGGCCTAGAATTGAGCCTTGAGGCACGCCCATCTGTACCATCTGTGCAACTTAGTAAACATTTACGTTGATTTTTTAAGCGGCCATCAATGCTCGTAGTGAAGTGCCTACTGAAAAGTAGGACATTTAACGATGAGTGCTTCAGATTTTGTATAAGATTTGTATCGTTAGCTTGATAACTCAGGCAACGGGATCACAGCCTCTCTCGGTGGGTCAAAATAGGCTCTAAATCGAAATATCTTTGTGCATTTTAGAGTTGTTCTAAATTAATTTGATAGTCAAAATCAACCTTCGGTTGGAAACCGTCTAAAATGCGCTGGTAGCAGCTGGATACTTGATACAGAAAAACGAGAATTGGCAAACCTTGGAATTATCCAGCAGTAGGCTAATGATAGTGATAATAAAATCCTAAATTCGAGGAAAAAGATGGCGATCGTCAAACCGCCTGGCAGGTGTGGCGATTTCAGCAAATCTACATTTTTACGGGACAGCAGTTTTTGTTTATTTGTACGCTGATAAAAATGATTTAATTTATTATATATTTTTACATAGTATTGTATTATTATTAAACAATATTATCATGTGGTGTGCGGTGGTTACTTTTTTTTCTAAATTGCTTGACCCTGCCAACTATTGACCAATTTCAATTACCTCCATACTCTGCAAGATTGTGGAGCGTATATTGAACGCCCACCTCATGGCATACCTAGAGCAAAATGATCTCCTCAGTGATCGCCAGTACGGGTTTCGCCGAAATCGATCAACTGGGGACCTACTAGCATATGCCACTGACTATGGGGCGAAGCCCTCGAGAACAGTGGTGACGCACTTGCTGTTTCTCTCGATGTTTCGAAGGCTTTTGACAGAGTTTGGCACGCTAGTCTATTGGGTAAGCTTCCAGCGTACGGCTTATCCCCTGGCCTAATTGTCTGGGTGAAGGACTTCCAGTGAACGGTCTCTTCGGATCGTCGTTGATGGCTGCTCATCCAATACTATGACGACTAACGCCGGTGTTCCTCAGGGGTACGTTCTCTCCGCAACTCTCTTCCTGCTGCATATAAATGATCTGCTCATTCCCGGTGTCTATGGGTATGCAGACTAATCCGGGCCCGGGCCAATCGGGATCAAATCCAGTCAGAAAGAGAGGCTATGGTTGAGCGTGTGAGTCTCACACTACAGGCAGTCTCCGAATGGGGCGATGCTAATCTCGTGAGATTTAACGCCTCCAAAACACAAGCGTGTCTTTTTACCGCTAAATGGAGCCCGCTCACCTTGGCTCCTACTATCCGGAATGTATCTTTGGAGTATACTGACCGCCTTCAGTTGTTAGGGATTGAATTTTCTCCGAACCTAAACTATGGGCGGTTCATTGAGTCCAGAGCCAAAGCAGCCGCAAGGAAACTTGGTGTCCTTGCAAGGGAGCGGTGGTACTTCACGCCGGGGCAGCTTCTTACCTTATATAAAGCGCAAGTCCGGTCGTGCATGGAGTACTGCTGTCACATATGGGCTGGTGCTGCAAAACGCCACCTGGCAGCATTGGACTCAGTGGAGAAACGTGCTAAGAGGCTCATTGGTGACCTTGATTTGGTTGTAACCAATCTCGTCAGCCTCGAGCACAGGCGCAGAGTAGCCAGTCTCTCGGTATTCTATAGGATGTATTTCGGTGAGTGTGCGCAGGAATTACACGCCTTAATTCCTCCCTCTCCTATCCACCATCGGACAACCAGACGGTCGGCGGGTCTTCATCCCGTTGTTGTCGATATTCCACGCATTAGAACCAAACGGTTTGCTTCGTCTTTTGTAATGCGTACAGTAAAGGAGTGGAATAATTTGCCGGCGTCTATCTTTCCGTCCGAATACAATCTAGGCGTCTTCAAGGCAAGAGTGAATAGGCTTTTGTTACGATAAGACAGTGCGATTTACCATCTAAGGCTGCATCACCACTTACCACCAGGTGGGATTGTGGTAAAGCACCGGCTTATAATAAGTAAAAAAAAAATTGATCTCATAAAGGATTCGTGATAACATTAGCTTAGCTAGTAAGGAGACCGGAAGACAGGGATTTGATTTTAGCTACGGCTGAATGATTATAAACCCCTATTGCAGCTTCTATGAGTCATGTAGTACGTTATAGACTGCCCGACACCGATTAAAAACATTTAACAATAAATATTTATTTATTTACTTCAGCAATCGAATTTCGTACACATCATATATAAAAATTACATCACAGAAAATTTACAATTGATTTTTTTTTGTATTGTATTAATTTGCAGTTAATTTCTAAAATATATAGAATATAAAATATGAATAATTATTACACTTACTAAGTTTAACATTATGTCTATTATATCGGTTTTGTTATAAACTGTGGTGGCTTAAATGTGTCATATCATTATATTTAACCCTTATTATAAATACAAATTATTGTTATTATACACTTCCTCATAATTTCAAGACTTCAGTCTTAATTTTCATGTAATGATGGATGACATCTAAGAAAGCAACGGTCACGATTTTTTATGAAACAAAATAGTTACGCATCACATAAATCAAACTAATTAACAGTAGTTAAGTGACAGACAGTGTGAATTGTCATATAAGGCTCGACCTACATTTTTTACTCTATAATATTTGTTATATATAAATGCATTTTCCCCTTTCACTAGACAAACTAGTGATATGTTTTTGACGTGACAACGTCTTATAAATCGATGAAGCTCGCTGCACGCACGAAAAAACATGACTCATGCGGCGTTACCTAGGCGTTCCATTTAAAGTGCAAGCGAGAGCGCGGAACGAGCGACTGTGCGAGCGAATGTGGTGTCAATTGTTTATAGCAACGATAATTGCGGCGATAATGGTAATGATTCTTTCGATATTAAATATTTCTTATGGCGTTGTCACGTTCAACTATCGTCAGTAAACCGACTTTACAGACAACCGATTTTTTTAAAAATATAAACGGAGATTCTAGGTTTCATATTAATGTAAAACAATAGAAAGAATGTAAATTTAATTAAGTACATGACCCGGTGGTGTTTTATGACCTCATACATTAAAAGATAAAAATAATCTCATAAGTGTTTAACCAAAAAAGTAATAAAGAATAAAAAATTGAGACTAATATTGTGTAACATTCATAAGTCAATTATAACACCCTATTTATTATTAATATTACGCTTAGTTGCCACATGATATGTATTTTAAACAAAAACAAATATTTAAATCTTTAAATCTTATACACACAAGAAATAGTTACCTAAAGAACTTTGTTGAAGCACACTCAAAAACAATTTCTAATAATACCTATTCGCATTATGGTAAAATAAAACGAGTTATTAAATTTAACTTTTCGTAAAATATTATTAAATCCATTTTTGAAACATGATATTGATATTAGGTTTTTTTTTTAAATCGTGCATATTCTAATAGGTTGGTTATTAATAAAATATAGGCTTGTATTTGTGACCATGTAGTTATTAAGTAAATAATAAGCCAAAAAAATTAAATTAAATTGAGCCATGTTATTTTTTGAAATTAATCAAATCTTGAAAATTCGTGATATTTTTTTTTAATAAAAAAGGTAGTCTGGTTTTGCTTAATATTAATATTATAATGTTCGTTCAATTGCTTTATGGCATTCCTTGGGGGGGGGGGGGGGGGGCTATGTTCAGCAGTGGACTTACGAAGGGCTGTAATGATGATGAATGTTTATTCGAATTTATAATTTTAAAATACATAGAATATTTTTAAAACTATGTAGTATAAACAAGAACATAACATAAGTATGGCAAATTACAAATGTGAATAGGTTTTTATATATACACAGACAGGTCATAAGTATTGTCACACAGTAAAAACTTTTCTTTTAGAATGCTGGCCACAAAAAGTTTATTGAATTCGAATTTCGAATTGTTCATGAAAATAAAAAACTGTATACTTTTTAGAATTTTACTCATTTTTAAATATGGAGTGGACGCTTAAAGAAGACCGTGTTGCAGTTATTGCGTTGCATCGTTGCGGTTACGCGCCAATTCAAATTTTTGACATACTGAAAAATTTGAATATAACCAAAAGATTCGTTTATCGTACCATCAAACGATACAATGAAGACTCTAGTGTGACGATGAAGATGACAGGTCAAAAAGTGGTCGCCCTCGGTCTGTTAGGACTTCAGCAGTGATAAAAGCTGTGAAGGCGCGAATTCAAAGAAATCCCAAACGTAAGCAGAAACTGTTGGTCCTTCAGATGGGATTAAGCAGAACCACGGTGAAAAGGGTGTTAAATGAAGACTTAGGGCTTCGGTCATATCGAAGAAAAACAGGACATCGTTTGAATGCTCGTCTAATGGACCTGAGACTGAAGAGATGCCGCGCTTTGTTGAAGCGGTACGGAAAAAAATATCGGGAAATTCTTTTTTCGGATGAAAAAATTTTTACCGTAGAAGAGAGCTACAACAAACAAAATGATAAGGTGTACGCACACAGTAGTGAAGAAGCGAGCAACCGTATTCCGCGTGTCCAACGAGGTCATTTTCCATCCTCACTCATGGTATGGTTGGGAGTTTCTTATTGGGGCTTAACAGAGGTACATTTTATTGAGAAAGGTGTAAAAACGAATGCAGTTGTGTATCAAACTACAGTCCTGACGAACCTTGTGGAACCTGTTTCTCATACCTTGTTCAATAACAGGCACTGGGTATTCCAACAAGATTCGGCGCCAGCTCATAGAGCGAAGAGCACACAAGACTGGCTGGCGGCGCGTGAATTCGATTTCATCCGGCACGAAGATTGGCCCTCCTCCAGTCCAGATTTGAATCCGTTAGATTACAAGATATGGCAACACTTGGAGGAAAAGGCGTGCTCAAAGCCTTATCCCAATTTGGAGTCACTTAAGACATCCTTGATTAAGGCAGCCGCCGATATTGACATGGACCTCGTTCGTGCTGCGATAGACGACTGGCCGCACAGATTGAAGGCCTGTATTCAAAATCACGGAGCTCATTTTGAATAAAATTGTGTCATAAGAATCTATGTTTTGTTAAGTTCATTTTGTTACAGTTCATTAAATGGTTACATAATGAATAAACTTGTTTCAATTATTTTATATTAAACATGTGACAGAATTTATGACCTGACTAGGTATATATAATAAGGATAACAAACGAGCACACAAACAACCTCTAATGATAAGTAATTGCTGTGGCCCGTACACATCAACATTAATTCTCGATTAAGAGTTAAAATGCAGATGCGTTGTCACCCTTGTGGGCTAAGGTGGAATGACTCGTTTCCAGTAAAAAGGGTCTGCAGTCCTATACATTCACTGTACGAAAAATAGCAGCATTAATCTACTATCTTACACTGGTATTCCGTGAGAGCGTGATCATTTCCCGGTCGATTCGACCCATTCGTGCTACAAATATAATATAGCTGCTGTATGGTTCTATAGGATATAATATACAGGTTTATTTTTCAAAGAATAGCCAAAGTTTAACAACATACATTCAAATATATAAATTATGTTATATATTGCAGTTTTTGAAAATACGTGTAAATAAGGCTTCTACTTTTATTTGAAATTATCCCAAACTGAATGTAATTTATGGGCTACAACGTTTTTGCCTACCGACCGACCCTTACGAATGTGTGCGTGCGCAGTAAAATCCGTTAATATAATGCATTACCACGCATTTCGAATTTAAAAGATAAAAAGAACAGAATGTTTAAAGTCTTTTTTTTAATATTACTTACTCTCAACCTTCTCAGCAAATTTGGCCGGTTATTGCAAAATAACCCTGTATATAGAAAAGTTCATATCATTTTAGAATTATACCTAAAAAATTTACTAGTTAACATTTCAATTATTATGTATACATAAGTCTGTTCTGTAAGAGAGCCATCTTGGCGTAAAAATAAACAGATATTTAGGTTTTAAAATAATTACTTTAGAACCTATATACTTTGTACAAGCAACAAAAAAAGTAAAGCATAAAAAACATTTAATAATAAGATAACACAAAAAAAACGGTACTTCAACACGCTAGCGACCTTAAATCCCCTTGATTTTCTTTACAAACAGACTTGAAACTTTTTCAATAAGATCATAATATAACTTGTAAAGTTGGTTACAAAATGTTACTTATATGATAAAATCATTTACAAGGAACACCATGGTTTTGGGTCGAATTTATAAACGAGCTGATAAAGAAAGAAAGAAGAAAGATGTGTGCGTGAATGTGTCAATCAGAGCATGGTTTTGCATCATTTTCAATTGAATTTATATAGTTAATAGTTAGTATAAAGTATTTATTATAAATTTTATATGACCTTGTCAATTGAACTGCTTTTATTTTCTATAGTATTTTCAAGATTCTATATTACACAAATAGCTATAATACAAAATTTTATAACACATATTTTAATTTTACTTTAAAAATATCATTATTTGAAAAAAAACAAAATAAAAAAAACAGTAACTTCAAAGGAAACTCAATTTAAAAATTATCTAATAAATTAGTCATTTAATAAATTTACTTTAAACTTGCCAATAAAAAGTCAAAAATTATAAAAAAAAAATATAAACTTCTGCAGTATTAATTTTAATCTCATTCGAAAATAATATAATTTAATAGCTAGGCATTATAATTCATTAGATTAATATACATAGGTAAAAGACAAAATTGAAATGATTGCCATCTTTTAAAACTAAAAATGTACTCATGACAAACTACGATGAGCCTAAAATAACGCAAATCTAAAGCTTTAATGTTGCAAGTAAGGAAACCTTTTCAATTTATTTTTCAAGTGACCACATAAGTAAATATTTTTTTAATTATGTGTTTATTATTTAATTTGTTATAAATAAGAAAAAATATTTATAACAAAATAAATAATAAGAACTAATAAATCGTGCTCTCAAAATGTACGTAGAGTACGTAACATTTAAACATAGAGATCGTGACCTCTCTCTGCTTATTATTTGTACATGTTGTATATTGTTGTTACTTTTTTCGTATCGTTACTAATTTAATTTATTTTAAAATATTCTTCAATATGAGTACATTAATAGGTTCAATAGATGTCAATGACTTCAATTTCACACTATTTATCATGATAGACATTTTGTGTATTTGCTCCAAATATAATTTGTAAATTGAAGTCACAACATTCAGTCTGGAGAGAGACATAAGAAAAAAAATTGTGCATCAAAACATTGAAGTAATATGTACTACGTACTAGAACAGACAACGCAAACAAATTGTGCGCGGTGATGTGTGGGGGGGGGGGGGGGCAAGGATAAGGAGGCACAAAGTACCGTTTTACTACGGCATCGACTAAATTTGAGCCCATGGGCTCTAACGCGTATTGCAAACGACCCAAGTCGCGCCATCACTTCTTGAACTAGTACACACATTTTATTCCAATGCTTCAAAATTAGATCCATTGGCCAAATAAAAAGGTCGATTTATTTAGGATACAAAGGCGATAGTCGGTGTTTTAATAGCACGCATATATCGATGCGATTTTGAGCAGTCTAACCAATTTATTGCTAAGCTATTTAAGTCACTGTATATTCACTCTCACCAATTGGGTTTCTTGTGGGTTATTGTCCATTGTTGGAATGTATTGTTGGGATCGCACGGGGCTAACCCCAGAGTCCTAGACTGCGGCTGCAGTGTTAAACAGTGGCTGTGGAGACGGTGGACGAGTTGGTTGTGTACCTCGTCGTAACTGAAAAATATTGATTGAAATTAGATATAATGCATACTGTTTTTTTATGTTTTATTTAATTGTTCTTAGTCATTATACTTTCAGTAATTTATAATCGTTTCTAAAGGTGTAATCTTAATAAGGTATGTAATTACAGTGAGACCGGTGTAAAGGAAATGGATAATATGTGTGCGAGACCACCTTGACTTTTCGATTCGTTCAATGCGTTCGGCTCGGATAAGTGTGCGTTGACCTTTATATTTATTTACTTTATTTATTTAAAACTTAATATACACATGTGGTTTATAGGCGGCCTTAATGCCTAAGGCACTCTCTACCAGTCTACCTTGGGATGATACAGAGATACAATGAAGTAGGTGTAATAAAAAGTTAATATGCTACTATTATAAAATAATACTATACTAAAATAACAAAAAAAAATACATTTATGCAAATATTAACCATTACAAAGTTTTAGAAAATAATGGATAGAGTCGCATGCCATGCGAGTTTGCGATAAAATCATTCAACAGTTATCTTTTAACTTAACCTAGTATGATAAAACATAAGTTATATATCCTCGTAACAATTAAGACACTCCGTCCCCAAAATTAGCTTTCAGAGTACCCCAAGAGCTAAGTGAGCACGACTGACGCACGCACACATTTACACAATTTTTGTACAGCATCAGGCTTCGGCCGGCACTGTCAGTACACAGGCGTTTACGCACACATGCGTACGTATATGTTCAGAAATAATATGTAATTTACAAAAAAACATGATTGGATTTAGAAATTAAAACACTATTACGTTAATATGTTTATTGTAGAATAATATGACAAAAAACCTGAATAATTGCATGTACATTAGTATGGTATTTAATTGTTAAAAGAAATTTTTACCGGCATATTTGTGATTTTTTTATCATATAAAATAAGTAGTATCATGTTTTCAATACACTATCTAACTAGCATAATATATTATCCTGAAAAATATCATATATTTTAAGACATTATAAAACTTGTGTTTAGCTCCTGTAGTCCCCTTAATATACCTATAAAATAAATAGAATGTACTGTTAAAAAATATATCCCCTGCAGTGCTATCACTCATTGATACTATAAATAATATAAATCATAGCAAAAAGAAAAAGCCGTAGTAGCTCAGAGGCTAATTGCATGCTGTAAATTTCATAGTATGCGAGCAACCCGAGTTCGATCCCGCCGGCATTATGAAAATGCTAATTGCAAAATGTAAGTACTGATTTACCCCGCGCTCAGCTGTGAGGTAACGTAAACACAAATACTATTAGAAACGAAATGACGCATGTGCCCTGTTGTGGGGCGACGACTTTTAAATAGAAATTATTCAAAACTTAATTGGTATCACGGATTAATAGAATGGATTCAGGCGTCCGTTTACAATTTCTTGTAATACACATCTATCTTTATCTATCTCTACCTACTCGTTTGCTACCTACGTCCCTTATATAGGCATTTTTAGTAGTTATTGTTACAAGTGGTAAAATTAAAAATTTTGTACAACCAACAATTTCAATGTAAATAGAATGAGAACATTATCAGTGTGATGGAAGTCAATTAAATACGCATTATTAAGGATAACTCAAAAACTACTGGTCAGATATGATCAAATTTATATGGGACCACACGAGAAGTAACGGCATTAAAAAAAAAGAATTATCAAAATCGGTTCACCTAGAAAAAAGTTCTGAGGTAACACACATAAAACCTCTGAAACACATTCCAATCAGGCTTTCGTCCTGGCCATAGCACGGTCACTGCTTTGGTTAAAATCACGGACGACATTCGGGCAGGAATGGAGAATCAGAAAGTTACTGTTCTTACTCTTCTGGATTTCAGCAACGCCTTCAACACAGTCGATTTTGATATACTTCTAGCTGTGCTCCGTTCTATTAACGTATCTCCAGCGGCAGCCGACTGGTTTCGTAGTTACTTGTTTAGACGCCTTCAATGCATCCGTATTGAAGAGACTTATTCCTCGTGGTGTTCTCTGGATGCAGGCGTACCACAGGGTGGCGTGTTGTCTCCTCTCCTCTTTTCAATTTTCATACGCTCTATCACTTCAGGGATAACTTCTCTTTACCATCTTTATGCAGACCATCTCCAAATATATTCTCAAACAAGTATCCACAAATCGTGATCTAGCTATTATTTCAGAATTTTGCATATCTTATGGAATGAAGGGGTTAACCCTAGTAAAAAGCAGGTAATAGTGATAGTAATAGCTACTACAAAAAATTATTTGGCATACGCTGCGTTTCGTTTGTTTTGAGAATTCTGATATTCTTTACAGTAAGGTTGTAAAGAATCTAGGGGTTCTAATTGACAGTACAATGTCTTCGGCACCAGAAATTGAACAGATAAGTAAGAAAATGTTTGCAGCTTGTGGAAGTCTCAAAAGACTTCGAAATTTCTTACCCATTCCTACCAAAATTGCGTTAGCACAATCCATTTTGTTGCCTATTTTAGACTATGTTGATATATGCTACACTGATATTATTACCATGGAGCAATTAAACGAGCTTGAGCGTCTTCAAAATCTTTTCATTCGGTTCATATTTGGTTTACGCAAATATGATCATGTATCCCAATTTCGAAATCAACTCAAGTGGCTCCTAATTCACCTTCGCCGAAATGTTCATTTACTTTCTTCACTTTTTTGTGTTCTGTTTGATCCGAAATCTCCAAGGTACCTTAAGGAACAATTTCGCTATCGACATGAATTTCATGATCGTAGTTTGCGTTCAGTGTATAGCTTGGCTTTGAATACTCCTTGCAGCGTAACTTCTTTTTATAATAAGTCATTTACTTCACAAGCAACCAGACTCTGGAATTCATTACCACTTAACACCCAGCAAGCGCAATCATTACAGACTTTTAAAAAACAACTGAAGGAGTATTATTTGAATTTCCCGTCATAATTATAAATTATATGTATTTCCTCCTTTTATTAAAATATTTGTTTTTTTTTTGTTTAATTTTCTCTGTCTATATGTTTATTAAATATTATATTATTATATAATTCATATATTTATATAAATCTTATTTAATTATTAGTTTTTTCCTTACTTTTATTTTATATTGCACGTTGCACCTATCCGTCAAAATATATTACATTGTCCCTTTTACGTTCGGTTTGTCAAGTAGAAATCGCTTAAAGCGATATGACCATCGTTTGTAGTTCTTAAGTTTTCCGTAATTGTAACCACTTTGTATAAATGCAATAAAGAGTTATCTATAAAAAATACAGTCGAATTGAGAACCTCCTCCTTTTATTGAAGTTGGTTGAAAACAAATATGAGATTAACGTGTTGCGAATCAGAGAGATAAGGTAGCGAGTTATGAGGCCAAAAATACTTATTAAAAGATGGACAACTTGCTAAAATAAATTACCACTATTCACAGACTTTGAATTTTTGCAGGATTTGTACTAAGGACCAGTGTCGTAGTAACCACGCTAGACAACATGGTCGTTATTGTTTCTATTATATCATATACATCGATTGACAACTTAATTGCCCATAATTCTCTCTGTTCTACCCTGTAGATCGGTACCCGGTTAGCTGGTAGAAAATACCATATAGCATTAAGCTTGTTGTCATTTGTACAAAATCTTTGGTGCAATCAAGAATAAAACAAATAAATAAAATATGGAGATTAGCGGTACAGCGTGTTTCCGATAATCTACACTCACCTTACGAAACATAGCAGCATTACGCTGCTATTTCACGCTGCTATTTCACACTGCTATTTCACACTGCTATTTATTTATTTATTTATTTAACCATTTATGTACACACAAAATAATGTTAAAATGAAGAAAAAAAAAGATATTTTGTACAAAGGCACTGCTTATTTCATATTGAAATCTCTTCCAGCAGGCCTGATACTGGACAAATTAAAAGAGAAGCTGAACTAGTGTGCACTCTTATAATAAAATTTTATAATATTAATATACTTAACATAAAGTAAAGCTAATAAAAAAAATATCCATGTAAACATACATATAACTAAATACCACTATAAATACATATACACATACACATATATATACATATATATATTACATATATAAATATAATAATATATTATATATATAATCATTAGGACGACAAAGAAAGATAGTGCTCTTTGACTCGCCTTTTGAACACGGACACTGTTTGAGCCTCTCGAATTGCAGCAGGAAGAGAATTCCATAACCTAACTGCATGTACTGTAAAAGAGTGAGAATAGGACTTTGTTCTAGAGGAAGGGAAATTTAGGAGGGTTTTTAAATGTGATCTGCAAACTGCATCGGGGGAGTGCGCAAAGTGGAATCGATCACGTAGATAGGGTGGTGATGTTGGATTGTATAGTATGTTAAAGAGTAGGCAAAGGATTCGAGTATTCCTGCGAAGTCGGATTGGGAGCCACTTGAGCTGTTTGCGATATGAGGAGACGTGGTCATACTTTTTCAGCCCAAAAATATAACGAATACATAAGTTTTGCAACCGCTCAAGTTTGTTTATTTGCTCCTCAGTCGCATCCAAATAACAGACATCAGCATAATCAAGAATCGGGAAAATAAGTGTTTGGACAAGAGAAATCTTCGTTGATAACGGCAGAAAATGTTGAAGGCATTTTAAGGAATGAAAAGTATAATTGATTTTCCTGCTAATTTCAGTGATATGTGCATTCCATGTCAACTTGCAATCCATGATGACGCCCAGATTCTTAACCGTTTCTGAAATGCTTAGTGGAATGCCATTAATTTGCAGAGTTGGCAGTGAAGAAAAGTCAAGTAATTTACGAGTAAATCTGGTGCCTATAATCATAGCTTGTGATTTTTTAGGGTTTATAACAAGTCCGTATGATCTAGACCACTTATCGATTTTATTTAGATCGTTATTTATTTCAAATAGTGCTGAATTTGCTTCAGTCACTAGAAAATGACGATACAGCTGCAAATCGTCTGCATAGAGATGGAAGTTTGAAGATATCACCTGAGTGATACAGTTGATAAAGATGGAAAAGAGTAAAGTAATTTTGTGAGAGCGTGATCTTTCCCTATTCGAACCGAACTATTTGTGCTAGAACCATAATATAGCTGCACTAATAAGTGAGCGTCTTACTGCGACTTGTCAAGCGAGCGTGTTACTGCGATTTGACAAGCGAGTGTTATCACGATGTAACAAGTGAACGTGTTACATGTGAGCATATTGTTAGGATGTGACACGATTCTGACGATCTGATCACGTGATCATTCGATCGGTGAATTTGAAGTTATAACTGAGTGTGTTTTAAAAGTAATGCGGTCGTGTGCGATGTGTTGTCACCTACAAGATCTGTTATTATGATGTGAGTGAGAGTGAGGCGATTGTGTTTAATGTGCGATTGGTTAACTCCAGGGTCCGTCAATGGTGTCAAGGCGGCAGATGGCCTGCTTGAGGCTGTCGCTGCTATGATACGTGAGGGTGTTACTGCATTATGACAAGTGAGGATGTTACTGCGTTGTGTTGAGTGAGCGTGATACAGTGAGCATATTGCTATGGTCTGACAAGCAGTCGTGTGCAACGTGTGGTGGATAAGATCTGTAACTATGTTGTGTGTGATGAGCGAGTTTGTGCTAAAAGTGATGCGATACGCGATCGTGTTGAAGGTGTGCGCGGGTACCTCCAGGGCCCGTCGACGGTGCCGAGGCGGCAGATGGCCTGCTTGAGGCTGTCGCTGTCGGCCTCCACGCAGCGCTCGCCCACGCCCAGCTGCCCGGCCTCGTTCAGTCTGAACAGCTGGTTGTTGCCGGCGCCGTGACACGTCGACGTACCTGTTAACAAATTAATAATAAAAAAATTATCAATAAAAAAATTATCATGATATTGCGGTAAAATTTGTTTTTATAGGAGAGGGTAACAAACGAGCACACAATCCACCTGATGGTAAGTGGTTACTGCGGCCCATAGACATCTACATCTCTCATCTATTACAAATCAAAATGCAGATGCGTTGTCACCCGTGAGGACTAAGATGAAATGGCTCTTTTCCAGTAAAATGGGTCTCCGGTTCTCTACACTCACCATACGAAACACAGCAGTGTTAAGCTGCTATTTTACGCACCAGCGTAAAATACACGGAAATAAGGACCAGGGAAGGACCACGCTCTCACAGAATACCAATTCTGTGAGAGCGTGGTCCTTCCCTGGTCGAGCCGACCCATTCGTGCTACAACTATACTACTAGTATAGCTGCAGCATGGCTCTACCACGTATGACTAACGAGAATAAAAATATTATTAATTAGAAATAATATTAGAGTTTAAAAAACTTCAACACGCATCTCTGATGAGCTGTGATGATCCTAGTGTGAATACTAAGTCATACTCATGAAATTATTCTATAGTCACCGGTACTTAATACGTCTGCAAAATTTCAAATCAATCAGACTCCCTCATTGTCTCACGAGTTGATTTTGCCGTAGATGCAACGCGTGGCAGGCGGGTTGGCAACCGCAGTTTCTTATTATTTTGAGTTGTTATCGGGAAGAAGCTGCTGTCCATCTCCTATTTTATTTACACTCCGTCGCCTCTTACGACACCCTCGGGGCGATATCAGGTAGTGAGTATTTTTATACCACCACTACACAGCACTTCGTATAGTTTATTCATATCAAATTAGTTGCACTTAAGCCACCTGGCGTCTATTTTACGTAACATTGTACCTTAAGAGTTAAATCAGCCAAGTTATTCGATAAAATTACCTATAGGATGAAGTAGATGGCGCTATTACTTTACAAGTGTTCAGTATAAGACACGCGAAAGTATTGCGCGAATGTTGTACATAACGACTCCCTTTTTCCCCTTTTCTCTTTCTCACACTCGATTTCGAATTCCCCATCAAATTTGTGTACCGCGGACTTTATATGAAAATCGATTCTATAGGAAAATCAATTCTTTAGAAATAATCTTCAAAAATTTTAATATAAAAAAATTGCTATGCTTAACACTCTCTGGCAGCACCCTAGCTCAGATAATTTTAGAATGTACTGAGAATTCGTATTGAACATTAAGGCACGAGAATTTCTGTGGCAAGCGACGCGAAGAGGCACAACGGGAAGGGCAGCGCATTCTGCGGGCTTCTCAAGTTGATATACTTACATAGCGTAACGTCTGTAACCCCGATGGAAAAGCAGAAGCCAAAAAAAATAAGAATAGATAGAAAATTATGAAATAAGTGACTAGCCCATTGCCTACACAATCGCACACTCAATATATCCCATTAGTTACTTTTAAAACATGCTAGACAAGTTACACAGTTGTCACATTCCTACATAAACATGGGACATATAAGTCTCAGACCAACATGATTAATTTGTATTAATTTTCTTTCTCGTCTGGGCGCTTAGGTCTTTTAAACTAACGTGAAACCTGGCAACGTTGCCAATTTTGAAAACCGGTTACGTTTTTCGTGTTAATCATAATTTTGTACGAGTACACCCCTGATAGCAAACTTAACATCCATTGGTAAAGTTGCCAGACCTACGCAACGGATTTTGATGAGATTTTCATCAATAGACAGATTGATTCAAGAGTAAGGTTTATATGTATAATACATGCATATTATATAATTCTTATAATGGTTTAGATTTACATGGACCCGGTAGGTGGCGTTGTTGTCGAGATCGTTAGTAAATTATATAATAGTTATTGAAATTGCTATTGGTTCAGAAAAACCTTTGTCCTGTAAAGAACCAATAAGAGATCCAGCAAGGCTATTTTCAGTCAGGTATGGTTTACTTACTAATATGTATAAAATTGCTTATTAGTAAGTAAACTAATTAGCTAATTTTTTTAATTAAATTTACTAATTAGCTTGTAATATAAATATAATTTTTTTTATATTTGTCGGTCCACGATAGTCCACTGCTGGATATAAAGATTTGTCCCAGCTGACAGATGAACAGAATAATTTTTCTTCAAAGACTTTTATTAACATTTAATCAAATTTGAGCAAGGATAAATGAAACTTACCAATATATGCCGGAGCAGCTTTACCCATTGTGTCTAAACAAACACCTGCAGCCTTATTCTTCACCATGCCCCAATGTATATTCTTCGGCAACTTGGGGAACTTATCATAAACATCATAAGCCACATTCTCCATGAACCAACCAAAGCTTTTACACTTCAGCCTTTCCTTCAGCGCCAGCTGTTCACTAATGTCGCCCATATCTAAGAACCTGGCCATCGGTTCCCTCGTATAGAAGTACTCCTTATGCTCCTCATCAAACCAAGTCTCAATCACTCTCTTGTAGTTGATAGTTATAAGCGATCCCTTGCGATTCTTCGCTAGACTTCCGAAAGAGTAAGGCATGAACGCTCTGTAAACATGTCCAACTCTTGAACAGGGCACCCATTCTATACTCCCACCGCATTGCCATATCTTGAAGCTCAATTCGAAGTTCTCTCCACCCCATACTAAAAGACCAGGATCATAAGCCCCAATCTCAAGGAAATATCTCCTGTTAATTGCAAACAATCCGCCAGCATGTGTGGGACTTTTGTATGGTTCGGATTTATGCTTGTGGAGGCTCGCTTCTATTTCAGGGACCTCGTTCTCTTTATAAAGCATCCCCCACTCGAAGATGCCTCTATAGTTGGTACCGTGCTGATACACTGGTCGATATTCGAAGGTCCTGTGGTCGATTCCGTCTATAACCGGCACAGTCATGATCCTGTAGTCTCTGTAAATTGGGGCAAGTAGTGGAGGGAGCCAGTTGACATTGACTTCACAGTGGGCGTCGAGGAAAACGATCACGTCGCCGGTGGCCTCCTGTGCACCTCTTGAGCGGGTGCGGATTAAGCCCTCCCTTTGTGTATTTCTAATCAGGCGCACTTTGCCATTCCATCTTTTAATGTAGTTATCGAGATTTTCTTTTAGGTTATCCTTATCGGAGTAGTCATCCACCTATAAAACAAATGTATATATAATAATAATCGACGTTATATATAATAATAGTCGACGGCTCCATGGCGCAACTTAGCAATGAGTTGCAGCGTTATGGGCCGCAGATTCGAATCGCGCACGAAACAAGTATTTGTATGGTCTACATTCTACAAATAATTGTTCCGGGCTTGGATGTTTGTCCTTGAATTTATGTATGTAAACTGCTTGCCTGTATGCACCGATGATACAAGAGAAAATACTAGTGTGGTGGTAATGTTTTTTTTTAAGAAAAAGAAAATGATAGTTAAGGAATGTGTTATATAATAATAACAGAGAAATTATAACTATTATCGTTTATAACTACATTATTCCAATCCATCTATCCATCTATCATCTATCAATCAATCTATCTATCCATCCATTAAACATAGGCCTAGCTGTTGCTACTTTTGGCACATTTGTGGGTTGCTACATTTGTTGGTTGTCTTGTTAACCACAGTTTTTATTTTAATGAGTCGTTTTCAGGAAGATGCTTTTATTTCAGTTTCCCTCTGTAACCACTTACGACATCTATGGGGCGATATGGAGTAGTGGATATTCTTACACCGCTCCTACACGGTTCAAATACAAAACGCCACACAACTAATTTTGATGATTGCTATATTGATATAACTAAATTAAATATTCCGAAACTAGCCTAATGGTTAAGGGCGTGGACCGCAAACTCCTAGTTGTGGTTTCGCATCCGCCATGCGACTATGTCGTGAACCAATCCTAACACAAGCATTTTTAGATTTACTGGAGTGTTAATAGCACTACTGGTACTCTTACCAAAAAAAATAGTTTATCGCCCTGTGGTGGCACACATGTGGTGGTGTGTGGAGCACAGAGCTCCACAGAATAGAATACAATTAAATATTTTGTCTATATAATACATTTATTTATGATTATACAAGAATAATCGTTGAAATTCTTTCTACTCATCGATGTATATGTACTATGTTCAACTGAACTGTACTGCAATCCGTACAGTGTGTCATTTAGTGTGGTTTCAATCTACTAGTTAGTCTGTGGTTTCAATATTCATGCAGTGTGGAGCGGCGCTAATAATACAAGATTTCAAATTAAAGTTTAAACCTGGACGTCAAGTAAGTAAAATTATTTGTTGTTCAAGTGAAGTCAAATAGGTAATAATATCGTAATATTACAAAAGAAAAAATCATGGCAAAATATATTTCTTTATATAAACTGACCACGCAGGCGCAACGCGCTTAAATCAACTGCGCATGCGCGACTTTACTATCTCCCGCACATGCGCGAAGACATAGAGTAGTGCACATTTTTTTGTTTAGAAAGGCTTC
This sequence comes from Parnassius glacialis, assembly GCA_033319125.1. Classification (NCBI taxonomy): domain Eukaryota; kingdom Metazoa; phylum Arthropoda; class Insecta; order Lepidoptera; family Papilionidae; genus Parnassius; species Parnassius glacialis. Next base: position 44,113,815 of record JAVANC010000010.1, read on the forward strand.
TCTAGTACGTAGTACATATAACTCAATGTTCCTCCTGTTTCCTCATTCATTCTTTCTACAAAGAAAGAAGAGTGACAAAGCAAATTTATGTTGCAGAGGTAAACGGCAGAGTCGTGAACGGACACCCTAGGCGAAAGTTTATCGACCAAATTGGCGATATATTGAAAATAGGCCAGATTAAAGGTACCTTTATCTAACCAACGAGCTATGCATGTGGAGGAAGCGAGAGAGAGGTGTGTCAGTATCGTGGAAAATGGAGCTCCATAGTCTTTGTCTACCCCTCTGGGTGACAGGTGCGAGTGTTTATATATTATATACTTATTGAAAGTTATTAACTTATGCTTTTACCAGTGGTTCGGGAAAAACATCTATGTAGTAGAAATTGGTAAGAGCGTGGTACCCACCCAGACGGACCCGAGTGGAAAAGGGATCACGCTTTCACAAAGGTCCGTCTTCAGCCCTTCACAAATCTACTGCTGAACAAAGGCCTCCCTCAAGGAATGCCACAAGGCACGATCCTGAGTCACCTGCATCCATGGATTTCCTGCACATATTCTCACTCCATTTCATGGTGGCTGCCCTATACTTCGCTAACGAGTATGAGCCTGCCACTTAAAAACTTTTCTTCACCATCGGCTGTCGTTAGTAGTATATACATTAAATCAACTTTCATTAAGTTTTAAAAAGAAAGATTCGCTACAAAGTTAATACCTATGTTTGAGAAGCTATTGCTTGAATCATTGAATTAATATGTACTAAGTACTAGAAGAGACGCCGAGACTTGGTTGTTGGGAACACGCGTTAAAACCAACGGGCTCAAGCTTACTTGGTCATAACTCTTTTCTCTTTACCATAAAAATGTACTTGGTGCCTCTTTTTACGCGCCCCGCACAGATTTTGTCCACGGTGGTTGTTTTAGTACGTAGTACATATTAATGAGCACTAATAATCTTCGATTCACCAGATATCGCTAGTTGTGACTGAGGTAAAGCTTTTTGTTACACAATGTCAGTTAATTGAGAAACTAGTTTTAAATAATAGTTTATCAGCTTCTAGTGTTGTATTAATAGATAACACAAAGCGTCAGTGATTAAATCTTTAATTTTTTTGTACTTTACATCTATTTTTTAAAGTTTTTTTTTTTACTTTTAGTTATATTTATAATTTGGTTTATTTATTTTTTATCCAATTAATATAAAATATAACTAATAATACTGAAAGAAACATTAACCTTTACATTTTTCTTATAAGTTATCTTCCACGCTATGAAATCTGTCAAATGATTTACCTTATTGTAAAGTGGCGCCACCCTGGTGGCAGAAAAAGTCGTGGATGCCCATTCAATCGCTTCATTATATTTATTGACAGTGAACTTTTTTATTCATTATTTAAGAAGAAATAAATGATTGGTAATTAGTTTTTAATAGAATAAGGCTATGCTAGCGTATAGCTTTCTGGTATAAGTGTTTTAAATACTTAAAAGGTGGTCTCAGCTATAACACTGCATCAATGAGGACATCCACGACTTTTTCTGCCACCAGGGCGGTGCCACTTAAAAGTGAGGTATAATATTTCACAGATTTTATAGCGGGAAAGTTAATTTGTTTGGAAAATATAAAGGTTTCTCTAAAAATGTAAAGGTGTTTCTTTCTGTACTATTAGTTATATTTTATATTAATTAGATTAAAAATAAATAAACCGAACAACAGATATTCACATAAGTATATACATAAATAAAAAAAGTTTATTTTTATTTTTGTTATTTTTTTACACATTTTTAATGTGCAGAAAATTAAAGAGCAAACCACTGAGGCATTGTTTTGTGTATTAATATAATACTCTAGAAACTGATAAACTTTTATTAAAAACTAACTAACTTTAAACTAGCAACATCTGGTGAGCGGACAATTATTAGCCCTCGTTTACAATGTCCTTATTATCCAATAAATATTATTAAATATTATGAAATAAATAAAAACAACATACCAAAACCACTTCGTGTAGTATATGCGGGGGTGATCGATCGAAGACCGAGTGTACCGTCCTCATGAGTACGGAGAAGCCCTCATTATGAAATACGATGATTACAGAGGTTGAAGGTAGGTCTTTGGGATAGTGCCAGTACTTGCACTCTTCCAGGCGTGTGTCAGGGATCGATCTGATAAAAAAAAAACAATTTTGAGCCATATCTTCATTTTCGTCAGCCAGGTCTTTTATTATATATGCTACATATACATTTTATATGTGGTAGAGCCAAGCTGCAGCTATATTATGGTTGTAACACGAATGGGTCGGCTCGACCGGGATAGGACGACGCTCTCACAGAATACCAGCGTACAATAGCAGTTTAATATTGCTGTGTTTCGTATGGTGAGTGTAGAGAACCGGAAACCCTTTTTACTGGAAACCAGGCATTCCACCTCAGTCCTCATAACCTGTATCTATACTGGTTTACCTTTCAAAACGGAGCACAACATTGAAAATACATATACTTGACGGCAAATCCAGACAGAATCCAAGACAGAAAAGTAAAATATCATATAACTGAATTTGGTAGATTTTTCTTTAAATGACATATGAAACTATTTGATGTCATCATCATTACAGCCCTTCACAAGTCCACTGCTGGACATGGGCCTCTCCCAAAGATAGCCACATAGCACGATCCTGATATATTTTACTTATTTAATCACCTGATATATTTATGCCGAATTTGGTTTTGAATATTTGTTTTAAGAAAATAAAGAACACGCACTCATAACCACGTAATGTACCTAAAATGATTTACAACCAACATGGTTTTAGATGTATGTGCCCTTACAATAACTTGAGCATGGTCTTCACTTGAAATGTATGTACTGTTTTATCCTTAATTAGTCTGACAATTCGGATATCTAATCTAATATATAAAAATAATGTTTGTTTGTTCGTATTTTTTGCGCTGCCATGCCGTTCATCAGAATACACTAAAACTTTGTCAACTTATTGCTTGCACTTACGCGAAGGTTAGGCATAGCAAAATTAACTAACAGTAGGTGGCGCGCGAATCGTACCGACAACTTTATTTGAAAGTTACGTATCATTCAACTTCAATGAATATATTATCATTCCTAATCTATCTTCTATACATCTATACATATAATAAATCTGTTGAAAAATTGTGTGTTCAAGATTCACGCAAAAACTACCGAACGAATTTACATGAAATTTTGTATATAGGCAGGAAATGACCGTGTGTAACATATATGCTTATTTTCGTCCGTTTACGGAAGAATGAATAATTTAAAATTAAAAATTTTGTACAACCGACTTCAATATAAATGATTAAGAATGACTCAAAAACTATTGGTCAGACCTTGATCAAATTTATATGGGACCACATGTGAAGCACCAGCTTTCAAATAAAAAAAGATTCATCAAAGTCGGTTCACCCAGTAAAATGTTATGAGGTAACACACATAAGAAAAACATACAGTCGAATTGAGTACCGTCTCCTTCTTGAAGTCGGTAGAAAAGGGTTATATTTTTCCCTCTTTTAAAAAAGTTTATTGTCATTATAGCTGCTGATGGTTCTATTAGCCTAAAGAGGATTTAGCTATACGTATAATAAATCTATAGTAAGCTCATCGCGCCACCGACAAGTAAGGGCAGAGTAACCTCTGCCGGGCCAGCTAGTTAAACAATATAACTGTTCCAAATTTAAAACGATATTTCCACAATTATTTCTTCTGCGGCTGCACGCGCCAGGATTAATTAGTCGTTTTATAAGATGGTTACGTAACTGCGTAGCACACTTGGTGTATGTAGCATATTAATAGTATTTAAAGAAACGAAAATTTTGTTATTCAAAACTCAAAACTAGTAATAGCATCGGTATGACCTCCTACCACAGGTCTTGGCACTTGACTTGAGCGTCAGGAATGAATGTGGAGTCAGTTTGACCTTAAGGCTTAAAGATAGAGTATTTATCGAAAGGAATGAATTTCGCAATAACACTGCGAAGAAATTTTCTTTAGTGTCGAGGATTGTTTATTTAAAAACAATATGCGGAAAGATTTGGAGAAAGAAATTTCGTCTTCGTTGCGTCGAAGTTCAGTGCCGAAACTAAATCTTTCCAAAGATGAATTTATAGCGTTGAATAACTCACGCAGTAAACCAGAAGTCAAGATTCTCCATGCAGATAAAGGAAATGCCACGGTAGGCATGGATATGTCAGATTATAATCCTAAAATACAAGAACTTTTGTCGGACGTAAGCACTTATAAAAAGGTTAAAAACGACACAACAAATAACACACTTAAAACCTAGTTGTTTTGTTTTGACCTCATAAAGAAATACTCCAGAAAATTAAATCTGGACGTAAAATCTATAATACCTACGTATTCCAAACCAGTTGTATGGGTTACCAAAAATACGCAAGCCCAATGCTCTACTACGTCCCATAGTGAGCCAAATCGATTCACCAACATACAGATTGACTCAACACTTAGCGAAAATACTTTCACCGTTCAGGGGATATACAAGAGCACACACAAAGGATTCCTACTATTTTGTCAGCGAGATTAAAGACCTACATCTGACAGACAACAAAACTATACTCAGTTTTGATGTGCAGTCACTGTTCACGTTTACCTGTTAAAGACTGCATCTCAATTGTAACTAGAAGGCTGGAAGGCCTTACATCTGGCTACCTATTATGAAAGAAAGAGTTCTACAAGCAAGTGGATGGTATAGCGATGGGCTCACCTGTACATCCCATTATTGCCGATATAATCGTGGTAGACGAGGGATGTGTGACAGTAAACATCTGGCCGGCGTGCCTCAACACGTCAAGCAAGTTTTGCACGACAACAAAATTCGGCGCCAGCGTCTACGTCACAGTGAACGACTGAAGCCGGCTACAGTCAAGCGTGTACCTGCTGTACTGGCATATGTCAGAGGTGTCACTGACAAGATTCGCTACATCTTAAAGCGCGCTTCCATTAAAACATACTTCAAGCCGCCGACGAAGATTAGTCTATTCTTACCATTGGTCAAGTGTAATATCCCTCTGCAAGAACCATGAGTCTACAAATCTTGATTGTGAATGTGGTCTTCTCTACATAAGACAAACTAAAATACCAATAAAAACCCGCGTTAAAGAACACGTAGCTGATGTGAAGAATCGACGCTCCGTGAAGTCTGCAGTCTGTGAAAACGTACAGGATCGCCCCCGTCACTACATCAGACAATTCTTAAAATACAATTCACTATGGAGTTAGAGGCAAACAATTCTTTAGCTTTCCTAGATGTTTTAGTCATCCGAAATCCTGATAACACTATTGGTCACACTGTGTATAGGAAAAAGACCCATACCAACCGATATTTAAATGGTGAATCGCACCATCATCCATCACAGTTAGCTACCGTGGGAAAATCTTTGTTACGAGGGATCTGTGACAGAAAACATCTGGCCGCCGAGCTTCAGCACGTCGACCAAGTATTGCAAGACAATAAGCTTCGGGTCCCGCGCCGACGTCACAGTGACCGAGTGAAGCCGGCCATAGTCGAGCGTGTGCCTGCTGTCCTACCCTATGTCAGAGGAGCCACAGACAAGGTTGGCTACATCTTGAAGCGAGCTTCCATTAAAACATACTTCAAGCCGCCGAAGAAGATTAGTCAATTTTTACCATCCGTCAAGTGTCATATTCCTCTACAAGATGCAGGAGTGTACAAGCTGGATTGTGAATGTGGTCTCTCTTACATAGGACAAACATAAAGATACATACATAAAAATCCGAGTGAAAGAACATATAGCTGACTTGAATCACCGACGTTCCGGGAAGTCTACAGTGTGTGAACATGTTCAAGATCGTCCCCACCATTACATTAGATTTGATAGACCACAAATCCTCGTAAAGGAATACCGTTTCCTACCAAGGATGATTCGCGAGGCTATTGAAATTAAAAAACATCCTAATTTCAATAGAGAAGATGGATGGATGCTGCCATCTGCTTGGGATCCTATCATTAATAAAATTAAATCCAAACCCAAGCATACCACTGCAAGACTTCAAGATTCTATAAGCTCACTCTGCGTAGATCGAACCAAAAATTTATATTCAAAAACTGAAGGTAGTCGGGGGCTAACTATGACGTCAAACACCTAAGTCCGGCCCGTGACCATGGGTCACATGAGTAAAGAAACCGACCAGAGGGGAAGCTACATACAAACGGCTCACTGCAAGTACACCCATACATAGCGCAGCGATGTGTGCGTGAGCTCTCACCGACAGGTTCACCGACGCTCCGTCTGGGTACAAACCGGTTTGCGCCGGCTCAGTCAGCGTATCCATCAAAGGGCTGTTAGTCGTGCGCATTTAAATAAATAGACCAACAATATTTCGAAATTTTATACATCAATTAATTTATTAAGTATTTTTGCAATTATTAAATAATTAGATTAAAGTATTTTAAAAAGAATAATTAAGAATTAAGTTATTATGAATTTATATAGGTAAATAATAAGTTTTTTGTATAAGCAAAAATGCCTAATAGTTGTACAGTATGCATGAATAATTCTAGAGAAAATTAGGATATTTCCTTTTTTTTGTACCCGAGAGATCAAGTGAAGTAAGTTTTTTTTTATAGGATAGGGTGACAAACGAGCACACTGTCCACCTGATCGTAAGTGGTTGCTGTGACCCATAGACATCTACATTTATCCTCAATAAAGAATCAAAATGCAGATGCGTCATCACCCGTGAGGACTAAGATGGAATGCCTCTTTTCCAGTAAAATGGGTCTCCGGTTCTCTACACTCATCATACGAAACACAGCAGTGACAACCTGCCATTTTACCCTGGTATTCTGTGAGAGCGCGGTCCTTCCCCGGTCGAGCCGACCCATTCGTGCTACAACTATACTACTAATATAGCTGCAGCATGGCTCTACCACGTACAAAAGTAAAAGTACCGTTTTACGTATTATATACAATAATACTAGGTAATAACATTGATAGGTAAGTGAGAATGTGTTAGAAAGGTGCGTCGCCGAGTGATGAAGTCGGTCTCACCTACTTGAAACGTTAGTCAGTCTAACTTTGACAGTGCTGTAGATGGCAGGATATCCTACGTAATAAGGCTAAATGTGTGACTTTATCCACCCACATTAGTATAGAGGTAGGTTGCTTCCTGGGGTAGGATATAAGTTACTTTTTGTGAGTCGCGACCGCAGGGGTAAATACCACTGCATTATGGTTGGAATACAATCGCCAGACATTGGTGGGGGTAGTGGGATTGGTGTTGGTGGAATTGTTGCTGGTGTTGGTGGAAGTGGTGCTGGTGTTGGTGAATAGTGTTGCTGATAGTGTCCGTGGTGGTGGAGGTGGTAGTATCGTAGGTAGTGGTAGTAGGCAGTGGACCAACGGTGGCTTCATTAACACCAGCTCCGCCACTGCCCACGACTACCATCACAGCCACAACGACCACCACCACCACTTACACCAAAACTCTTGATTTCGAACAATTAATAAATATGTTGTTACATTAATATAAGTTATAATTAATACACATGATGTCTTATGCTATACAATATTTTTATTTTTTCCTTAAAATTTTCACATGCATCCGGTGACAACCCTATCAGAATACTAATATGGTAGGTATAGATTTTCGACGTTGTGAGGAAGCTTCCCCTCTGGTCCTCTTTACTCTGTGCATGGGTGCTGTAAAGCACCCGAAACGTCGGGAATTAAAAAGTTAAATTAAACGCGATAAAAACCGTAAAAGTTAGTTTCATTCAATGTGTAGTGTTCGCATAAATATAAGAAATCATTATATAAAATAGGTTAATATACGCGACAAAATCCTCAAAAACTAGTTTTATTTAAATGAGTAATGTTTGCGTAAATATAAGAAATCATTAAGTTCGGAGATCCCTTGTTTCATTAATCACGATAGGAGAAACTTAAAGGTCCAATACAATATTTAATGCAATTTTCTTTTGTCGTTTGAAACTGTTATTCACTATTTATGTGATCTAGAATTTTCCTACTGCCGCAACTCCGGAAACTGTGATAAGAAAGCGTGTATTCGATAGTAGTAAATTATTTCAATTCTAAAAACGTGCATACAGCTGTATGTTTACTCTCATAAGTCAATAACCGAAAGGCTTTGTGCTTTTAACGCTGCGGATTCTTTGTTTGAATCCCACAATAGAATCGAATTGCAGGTTTTTTCGACTACAGTCAAACTTTGTATAGTTAACGTCTCTACTGCATTAATAACTCAACACTGCATCCTAACTTATCATTGAACCTCAGGTTTTTATATAGTGATAAACAATACTCAGATATAATTCATGAAAGTCACATGGCTATAGATTCATTACATCTGTATGCGTTGATACTCTCACAATGCTGCTTGGCGGCGAAAAAAAGGTAAGAGGGTAATCGTATTTTTAGGGAGAAAGGAATCTACATCCTTGCGCCTGAATTGCGCTCGACCAGGGTTACCGTGTCTAACTGAAAATAATAAAAATTTCATTCAATTCATGTATAATGAACTCATACGGTTTGGAAACGCGGTAGCTAAGCATTTAGCTTCGCGGCCGCGGATTCGAATCCAAAAAGGAACAAATGTTTTGTATTACCTTAAAAAATAATAGTTCCAAGTGTGTTGTCCATGGGTAATATACGGATGTAAAGCACGGTAGGACAAAATAAATAACCACGGTAGGGGGTAACGTTAAAAAATATAAACTCATATATTAACCGCTGATAAAAGCTAATTTACGGATTTACTTTTAATCGTTTCAATTTCTGGTACTGGTTTTGCGATATGAAGACGTGAAACATCTCAAACCCCAGTTATTATAAAAATAGGCACTTGAGCAACAGTAGGTTAATGATTAAGAGGGTATCTGGGCGGCAAGAGATTTGAAGAATAGTTTTTAAAGGTCTATTGTTGTCGCGCTGTGTCCGGACGACCGAGCTAGACAACCGAGAGACAACTGCGGCTCCTATGAAAAATTTACGAAATCATTATCTTCTATTTTGTTTCCTCCTCTGAAACTGGTTCCGATTTTGTTTTTCAAGAACGTTATAAGAAATATTGTACCTATATGTATCTTTCTTTTATTATTTTACTTTTATATTATTACGCTCGTTCAATTTGTTTGCTAGATGTCTGATCAGCCCTATAACTGAACAATTTAGCAATTTTAGAAATTTCCTAGTTTTTAAAATAATTAATTTATGTAAAAAAAACACTATGCGGTCATTATACAGGGACAAAACAGAGGAATACGTTTGTATGGAGTAAACGCCGCCCCTATATTCATCCTCTTAAGGATATTAGGTGAGACGAAACTCAAGTCGTAGATTCTAAGTACAATTACAGGCCGATGAAAAAGTTGTTACTTTCCGAAAATTTATTCAAGAAGACAATTATATATACTCAACGATAACAATGCAAGTACTAAAGACGACGCCTATAGGTATGCCGGGACAAAACAGAGGAATACGTTTGTATGGAGTAAACGCCGCCCCTATATTCATCCTCTTAAGGATATTAGGTGAGACGAAACTCAAGTCGTAGATTCTAAGTACATTTACAGGCCGATGAAAAAGTTGTTACTTTCCGAAAATTTATTCAAGAAGACAATTATATATACTCAACGATAACAATGCAAGTACTAAAGACGACGCCTATAGGTATGCCGGGTCGGTAGCGATGTGGCAAAGCGATTAGCTACTACGGCATCGGTTTCAACAATACAAAATTCTAGCTTTACGTCGACAAAAAATTGTTTATTTGTCCAAATCCAGATCCATGTGTAATTTATTTAAGTAAAATATCTTCACGATACGGTATAAATCCTAATGCAAGAGAAAATGTTTAGTAAGGAAACAAAAAAAAATTTATAAGCTTAGCGTTAAGAAAATAACACGCCATGTTTTACGTGATAGAGCCACGCTGACACTATATATTTTTTTATAGAATATGGGTGACAAACGAGCACACAGTCCGCCTTCTGGTAGGAGGATGCTGTGGCCCATAGACATCTACATCTATCCTCGTTTAAGAATCAAAATGCAGATGCGTTGCCACACCTGAAGACTAAGATGGAATGCCTCGTATCCAGTAATAAGTCTCGGGTTCTCTACACTAACCATATGTAATAGGGCAGCATTAAGCTGCTGTTTAACGATGGACGCTGGTATTCTCTGAGAGCGTGGTCCCTCTCCAGTCGAGCCGACCCATTCGTGCTACGAGTACAGCTGTATATTTTTTGTACGTGGTAGAGCAATGCTGCAGCTATATTAGTAGTATAGTTGTAGCACGAATGGGTCGGCTCGACCGGGGAAAGACCACGCTCTCACAGAATACCAGCGTAAAATAGCAGTTTAACACTGCTGTGTTTCGTACGGTGAGTGTAGAGAACCGGAGACCCATTTTACTGGAAAAGAGGCATTCCATCTTAGTCCTCACGGGTGACAACTTCGCAAACGAGGATAAATGTGGATGTCTATGGGCCACAGCTACCACTTACCATCAGGTGGACTGTGTGCTCGTTTGTCACCCTATACTATAAAAAAGTCATACAACAATTATCGTATTATCATCGGTTCACAACACGTCTGCGAAATATCTAATCATTTAGATTTCCTGAAGCAGCTAAATAGTGAATAACAAAATTCCATTACATTTATACATACACCCAGGTAAAGCATTAATAAAAGTTTGTTAAAAAGGAATTATCTCGCTGTTATTTTTCAGAAAGGGAAATATAATTAATATTAGCGACAAACTAGTAAATACTATACGAAGTTTTACCATTAAAACTACATGAAAATACAATCACGACTGATAAAAAGGATTAAATAGTACGAATAATTATTGATTGAAGCGATAAACCGATATCGTATATTTTCTATATCGATCACTTTTAATATATAGTTGGTTTTGTATTTTGTTTCGATTCATTACTATGTAATTTTATGAATAAGAGATAAAAGGTGCAGTCATGTATAGTTCTTGCACATCACAAGCGCGCGTGAGCTTTACGAAAATAAAGAATAATGACATTACATTATTTATAAATATGTAAATATTTCTTTTTACAGCCTATGTATACGTCTGCTGTAATCAAGTAGTCAAGCTGCTGAAATCTGCACTTAAAATTGCAATTATCAATATCATTGATGCCGGCGAGGATCAAACCATGACTTCTGTCGTACTATGAAAGTTATCGCGAGCATTGTGTAATTTTATTAATTTGGGAAATAATTAATAAACAATGAAATTTATTTAATATTTGGGCGGACGCTCGCTCGCGACTAAACCGTTCTGTCAGTTCACATTGCCACAACATGAATTGCAAGAATTATAAAGCCTATATAGCTATATATACCCCACAGCTGGGAACAGACTTCCTCTCATTACTGATGGAGCAATTAGTCTGCCGTGCTTTTTACTGGAAACGAGGCATTACATTTTAGTCCTCCGGGGTCTAAAAACGTATCTGCATATTGATTCTCAATCGAGGATAAATATACGAGGGTGGATTGAAAAGTACTCGGCCTAACACAGATCCATTCAATTCTAAAAATCAAATCTACACACATTATTTAGTTCAGTTCAGACTAGTTCATTGTGTGAAGTTCGAAACGTGTGCGATAATTAGTTGTGATTTTATAAATTTATTAACAAAGTAATCGGACATAATTTCCGCGAATGGAGCAAATCGAGCAGCGTGCCGTCATTAAGTACCTCCTTAAGAAGGGGCTATCATCAAAAGCCATCCATGATGACATGGTCAGTACATTAGGCGATTGTGCTCTGTCATATTCATCCGTCAAAAAATGGATAGCAGAATTTAAGCGTGGTAGAGAGAGTGTGAAAGATGAACCCCGCTCTGGAAGGCCTTCGACGTCAACTACTGACGAAAATATTAAAAAAGTACTTGATTTAATAATGGGAGACCGCAGATTAAAAATTAGAGAGATAGCCGAGATTATAGGCATCTCTTATGAACGAACTCAAAACATCATTGTCAACGAGTTGGGTTTCCACAAGGTGTCTGCGAGGTGGGTTCCGCGACTGCTTTCAGTTGAACAACAAAGGACGCGATTGACTATTTCACGCGACTGTTTGGAGTTATTTGAAGCCGATGCAGATGATTTTTTGAATCGTTTTGTTACTATAGACGAAACATGGGTTCATTACTGTACACCGGAAACAAAACAACAATCAAAACAGTGGAGAAGACCTGGTTCACCACCCCCTAAAAAGGCTAAGTCGATTTTGTCGGCAAATAAGGTGATGACTTCAGTATTCTGGGACTCGAAAGGTGTGATTATGATTGATTATCTTGAAAGGGGTCAGACTATAAACTCTGATTACTACTGCACCTTACTACGTCGTTTACGAGAGGAAATAAAAGAAAAACGTCGAGGAATGCTCAGAAGAAAAGTCCTGTTTCATCAAGATAACGCCCGTGTTCACACGTCAGTACAGTCAATGGCTGAAATTCACAACTGTGGCTTTGAACTGTTACCGCATCCGCCGTATTCACCTGATCCGGCACCATCAGACTTCTTTCTGTTCCCTAACCTAAAAAAGCACTTGGGAGGTCAAAGATTTTCGACAAACGACGAGGTCAAAGCAGCTGTAGACGCATATTTTGACTCTAAGGAAGAATCATTTTTTTTCAACGGTCTAAATGCTTGGAAGGGGAGGTGGCAAAAGTGTATTGAACTTGATGGTGATTATGTAGAAAAATAAAAATATAACTGATTTAGTATGTGTTTATTTTCTTGGTTAGGCCGAGTACTTTTCAATCCACCATCGTAGATGTCTATGGGCCACAGTATCCACTTACCATCAGGTGGACTGTGCGCTCGTTTGTCAAAAAAAAGCATGTCCTCTAATTTTATTACTCAGAGCTGCATCTTTCACCACCATGTTTTCCTTCACTTTCAAGTACCTATCAGCTCTTAAAATTGGTTTGCTCGCGTACTAATTACTTATCCTAAGTATTTCTAATTACCAATTAGTATCTACTATATAATATGATAGTTTGCAGTTGTGCGCGCATCACGGAAAAACTACTGGATAGATTTCAATTAGGTTTTCTAAGTTTTATATCTCAGACACTTGGCCCTTATCTAAAAAAAAAATATTGCGATATCTTCATTTAGTCACTGAATAATATAAAGTTATTAAAGTTTTAAGAAGCGACGATTTTAACAAGCACTACGTGTGCACTGATGTGGGCTTTCTTGCCGCGGCGATGTGGGGAGTCGTATTTATAATATATTTAATACATTTATTTTATAGTATTATAATAAATGTGAAAGTTTAGGTGTTGGTTTTTTTTTCCACAGAGATAAAATTGAGATGGACAAAGGCTGTTATTGTGGGAATATAATTAATATACCACGGCAAAATAGGAAGACTGCGTCAGAAATAGATAGAAACAAAAATGGCGCCACTGAACACTGGTGTCCTCTTTATCCATATTTTACTATCTAATATAGAAGTTGTATCAATTGAAAAAAAAATACTGATCTGCAAGAAAATCCTCCGTTAAATAATAACGTTGCGGTTGTATAGATATATGCTAAATCTTAATCTCTATTAAATTTTTTGCTGTCACATATATTTCTATATTGTTTTTTTCAATTATTCAATAACCCATGCATTGTGACACATTCCCTGTACGTTTTTGATCAAGCTTCTAATCTGTTCTACAGCATATTATGATGCAGAACTAATTTGCTAGCTAGCTTACATATATGGCGGGCCCACCGAAGCTTTGCGTTAACTGTTTGAAAAACATAGTCAAATGAAAAACAGTAAACAACGCAGAAGGCGGTAGAGCAATCTCCTACATTAAATAAAATTGAACACAATATGATCTGGAATATTTTATCAAAAATTTTCTAAGCATTTGCAGTACAATAAATTGATGATGATAGAGCGACCAGTGAGAACAACATTCTCATTTATTACCCGACTGCCGAGGAAGGGTTATGTTCCCCCCCCCCCATCAACATGGTAGTGGAATTGAACAAAAGACTACCCCAGGAGGGTACCAGCACCCTTGGAGAATCCCTCGCTGAGCATCCACGACCAAACCACTCCACTCCTGGGCGTGGGTGCTCAGGCTGCCCCGCGTATTCTGGGGGGGGGGGGGGGCAAAATTCCGCTCGCGACTAATACTGCTCGGGGCAAGCTGAGCAATAAGACCAAGGCGACCCCTTTCACGCTATCCGTGAATTTTTGCAATATCAGGGGACTTCATTCCAACCTTAACGCTGTCCATTACCATCTAGAGACGGCGAAGCCGGCCTTGCTCGTTTTAACCGAGACTCAGGTGTCCTCTCCGGCTGATACTTCATATCTCTCTTAACCGGGGTACAAATTTGAACACTCCTTTGTGCCCCGGGCTGGAGTTTGCGTATACGTCAGGGAGGACATCTGTTTTCTACGCCTCGGCAGTCTTGAAGGTACGGACCTGTCCATCCTATGGCTGCGCGTAGACAGCGACGACCATCCCCGCGTCTACGGGTGCCTCTATAGGTCCCATAGCGGTAATGCCGACACAGACCGACTCATCGACCACGTCCAAATGGCTGCAGACTCCGTGCTACAACAGGTCCCATCCGCAGAGATCGTGATACTCGGTGATTTTAACGCCCACCACGCTGAATGGCTTGGTTCTCGTTTAACCGATCATGCGGGTAGATCTGTCTATGACTTTGCTTTGGATATGCCAAACAATTGGTCTAACACAATTGGTTACTTTGCCTACGCGGACCCCAGATGTGGAGGATCATGTACCTTCCCTGTTGGACCTTCTGCTGACCTCTCATCCGGACGGATATCAGGTCTCCGTCGATGCCCCACTGGGCTCTTCGGACCATTGTCTGATCCGGAGTACGGTGCCACTCACGCTCCCATCGCAGTTGCGATCTGCAGTTTGCCGCCGTGTTTGGCACTATAGGTCGGCCGATTGGGACGGGATGCGGTCTTTTTTTGCATCCTACCCTTGGGGGCGGGTTTGCTTCTCGCCGGAAGATCCCAGCGTTGTTGTCGATTCTGTTGCTGATGTGGTACTTCAGGGTATGGAACTTTTTAGTCCATCCTCTGTGGTGCCCATCGGAGGCAGATCCCAGCCATGGTTTGGTCGCTCCTGTAAACTAGCATCACGCTATAAGCAGGAGTGCTACCAGGCCTGGGCTGACGCATCAACGTCCCGGGATGTAAACACCAGCGCTCTTAAAAAGAAGTACAATTCCGCCTCCAGGTCCTTCAAAAGTGTCATTGCCAAGGCAAAGTCAGAGCACATCGGCAGAATTGGCGAGAAACTAGTTCGCCTCCCTTCGGGAACACGTGCATTCTGGTCTCTCGCCAAGGCTGTCCAAGGGAACTTCTGTCAGCCATCTCTGCCATCTCTGCACAGGGTGGACGACTCACTGGCCCATGACGCAAAGGAGAAAGCCGATCTGCTAGGCTCTCTTTTTGCTTCCAACTCGACTCTAGATGACGGGGAGAACACACCGCCGAACATCCCGCGGTGTGAGTGCTCCATGCGGGAAGTGCTGTTTACACAGCGCTTGGTGCGTAAAGCACTCCTCTCCCTGGACGTCAACAAGTCGAGTGGGTCTGATGGAGTCCCACCTATTGTGCTGAAGACGTGTGCTCCGGAGTTGGCACCGGTTTTAACGCGTCTTTTTCGGTACTCCTACTCCCTAGGCGTAGTCCCGGACTCATGGAAGACAGCTTTGGTGCACCCGATCCCTAAAAAAGGCGACCGCTCAGATCCGTCCAACTACAGGCCTATCGCCATCACCTCCTTGTTCTCCAAAGTAATGGAAACGATCATTAACAGCCAGCTCAGGCGGTACCTTGAGGATCACCAGCTGATTAGTGACCGCCAGTACGGTTTTCGTCGAGGTCGCTCAGCTGGTGATCTTCTGGTCTACCTGACCCATAGATGGGCGGAGGCAGTGGAGTCCAAGGGGGAGGCGTTGGCCGTTAGTTTGGACATAGCGAATGCTTTCGATCGGGTTTGGCATAAAGCGCTTCTTTCGAAGCTGCCTTTCTATGGGCTTCCCGAGAAATTGTGCAATTGGATCACCAGCTTTCTTGCATATCGGAGCATCAAGGTCGTAGTAGACGGTGCATGCTCCGATTACAAGCCCATTAACGCTGGTGTTCCACAAGGCTGCGTGATATCACCAACGCTGTTTCTTCTGCATATCAATGATATGTTGCAAACCAGTAACATTCATTGCTATGCAGACGACAGCACTGGTGATGCTTTATACACCGGCCGTGCCAATATTTCTCGGGAAAACGTCGCCGAGTACCGGAACAAACTTGTGTCTGAAGTCGAGACTTTGTTGTACAAAGTCTCAGACTGGGGGCGACTAAATCTAGTCCAGTTCAATCCCCAGAAGACACAAGTTTGCGCGTTTACCGCTAAAAAGATTCCCTTTGTCGTATCTCCTCAGTTTCAAGGCACTCCCCTTGTTGCCTCAGCCAGTATCGGAATCCTCGGTGTCGACATATCGAGTGACGTGCAGTTTCGTGGTCACTTGGAAGAGAAGGCCAAATTGGCCTCTAAAAAGCTTGGCGTGCTCAGCAGAGCGGGACAGTATTTCATGCGGGCACACCGCTTGCAACTTTACAAGGCGCAGGTTCGGCCTCACATGGAATACTGTTCCCATCTCTGGGCAGGGGCCCCCCAGTGCCAGTTCCTTCCACTTGACCGCATCCAGCGCAGAGCGGTTCGAATCGTCGACGACCGAGTTCTTTCCGATCGGCTTGACTCACTGGCACTGCGTAGAGAGGTTGCATCTCTTTGCGTATTTTATCGCATCTACCACGGGGAGTGCTCTGAGGAATTGTTCGGACTAATTCCAGCCGCTCAATTTCGCCATCACACATCGCGACAGAACTTGCGATACCATCCATATCATCTAGATGATTGGCGATCCACCACTGTGCGATTCAGAAGAAGTTTTCTCCCTCGCACAACTTCCTTGTGGAATCGATTACCACCAGCGATTTTTCCGGACCGATACGACTTTGGGACCTTCAAGAAAAGAGCCTACTCCTTTTTAAAAGGCCGGCAATGCATCTGCGATTCCCCTGGTGTTGCAGTTGTTCATGGGCGGCGGTAGTCACTTACCATCAGGTGAGCCGCATGCTCGTTTGCCCCCTCTCCTATAAAAAAAACGTATCTGGTACGTATGTATGTTCGTAATTTATTACCAGTAAACCGATAAATTAAAAATGCCTGGTTATTAACTGATTTTACTGCGCATGCACACATTTTCTAAGGGGCGATCGGTGGGCAAAAACGTTGTTGCCCATAAATACACATTCAATTTGGGATAATTTTAAATAAAATTAGAAACCTTATTTACTCGTATTTTCAAAAGCTGCATTAACGGTATTATCATTATTTATATATTTGAACTTAAGTTTAAAATTGGACTACTCTTTAAAAATAAACCCTGTTTATCAAAACCTAGCTAGCAAACTTAGCTCTGTAGCATATGCTGTAAAAAATATTAGAAGCCTAATCAAGAATGGCGATCATATCACAGTACATGGATTATTGTATGGTTATTGAGTAATTGAAACATGATAAAGACATAAAATGCCACAAATTATAAGAAACTTAGCTTACCTGTTCATAGCTATATCATCTGATGCAGCAATGTTCATTCCATATTCACTCTCAGACTCTGTGATATCGTTGGCACGATCCTGAGACATATGGTATGGTTTTCCTTCTTCCCCTGGACCATTAACTGATCTTCTGACTTTAGGCTCAAAGTTGCCAAGTTCTGCACAATGTAGATTACAAATAATGTATACATAACAATTTAGTAATATGTACATTTTTGTTGACTATAGTAATGATCATTATAAGGGATATAAATTTGGTTATTATGAAAAATGCAAAAAAGAAATGCTTTATAATTATGTCAAAATATTCTTTTAATAGAGCCGTGGTAACTCAGATGGTTAGTGCTCGCTGTAAGTTTCACAGTACGCGAGAAACCCGGGTTCGATCCCCGCTGGAACCAATGAAATTGTTAATTGCAATGTTAAGTGCTGATTTACCACGTTCTCGGCGGTGGAGGAAAACATCAAAAAAGAGACAGAAACAGAAAAAAAGAAAAATAAAGTGACCCAATTGGTCACTTTATTTTTCTTTTTAGCAATAAAATAATTAAGTTTAAAGACTTTAGGGTTTGAATCAAGTAAAATTTATTAAGAATTGAAAAGGGACCCCTGCAATACTGCCGTCATCAGAAAAAAAGGCGCATCAAACAATTTTTGAAAAAAATGAGTTAAATATACCATTCGACTCAAGATAAAAAGACGTATCTACTAAATTTTTAAAAAATATCACAATTTTATATTTAGAAAAGACTTATTCAAATTCAACATAACGCACGTTTAATCAAACATAGAAATAACTCAAAAATCGGTTATTCTGAGATTTAATCACAAAACGCAATAACTCAACGCAAAGAACACGCGCGCTCAAACAGCCGTTCGAATTGAACAAAATCTGAGCGAAATGGAAGGTCGTCCGTCTCTTTCTGATTAACGCGTCCTGACAGGTTGAAACCAATAAACAGAGATATTCAGTCTTGTGTCAGTGGTCTAGAGACTAGGATCCCGTTTCAGTCAATTGAATAACGCAATAAGCCGAAATAATTCTATGCATTATTAACAGGTGAGTAATTTTCCTGGTTTTATTTATTCGTATAGCGGTACTATTCGGACTTATTTCACTTTATTACAAAAATTTGTTTGAGTTTCACTGATCCTATTTCGTGTTATTACAGTTTAGTTCTTAATCTAATAATAAATCGAATGAATGAATACTATACTATTTCAGTTTCATTTTAAAATATTTAGTTTATTTATAGAACAAATAGAATTACTCCAGTTTAGTATAAAATAACGCTTTAAATATGAAATTCAATTTTAATTATTCCTGTTTAATTTAAAAAAAGTCCTCAACATTATTTTTGCATTATAAGTTATTTCTCTTTCAAAGTAAAATTATAACTTATTATTAATCAGGTTCAACGGTATTACAAATTTAATTGTATAATAACCATTGTCGTAATGATATCAGTATCGTATCAGTTTTATAATGATAATAATAATAATATAATTTAATTATATTTTTAATTAATTTAAGTTAAATACAAATGCATAACGACTTTAATATTCTTACTTCTTGATGATCAACCAAAATAACAAGGTCGTTTTAATTATTGTTCTATCCTGTATTTTATTGTAGGGATGCCACGCGGGTGGACCTATAATCGTATTCACTGTCCTTTAGGCTAGTTGAGGAGTGACAGAACAAAACATGATAATTCCATGATGTCTAATTTTTCACAGAAGGTGAAAAACCGGTAATTACTTTGCCTTTGTGCAATTTAAAAAAATATAGGTTCTAATGAATAAATAGCTGTAAAAGCTTATTAAGTATGTTCTTTATTATTATTTTTTATTTCAAATTGTTCATCTATTCTCATATGAAAAATGGAAATATCATGTTCTGATCAGATCTGACGAAAATATCATGATTTGTACCAAATTGTTTGGAAATATCATGTTTTGAGCACCCTAAGATTTAAGCAAATAAAGCGTTCTAAAGTCGATAAGTATATTTTTACATTGAAATATCCTATTTTGTACCAACTTTCAATCTGCGTACCAAAAATGTATGAAATGTGTCATGTTTTGTTCCGATTTTGTTTATTTATATTTTTAAACATGGAAATATCATGATTTGGTTCTAACTTTTAACTTGAGGGGCTATTTACTACAGGAATAAGCACGATTTCAACCACACCAGTCCGTTAGGTGATGTAATTTATGGTATTCTGTCGAATATCATTACTAACTTTTTTTTTACAAAAAGTCGAATTATCAAGTTTTGTTCCGTCACTCCTCAGTTCAGTAAAACGGCTTTATTTAAAAAAATGTTTAAAAATATTTAAAGTGTTTATTTAGAATATATTTTTTTATACAGAATGGCGTCTCGGAGGGCACATATTATGTGCCCTCCGAGACGCCATTCTGTATAAAATTTTTTTAATTTACTATTTACGCCATTTTATTAAAATACTAGAATTAGTATCATCGAATTCTTCGTTATCTTTGCAAAGTCATGAAGTTAAACCAATAGCTGAAACTCATAACGCTACTGTAGAAGACCTTAACAATATACCAAGTGAGAACATAGAAAATCTCCCACCAAATAAAAATCTTACCGATCTACGATCTACTGATGGACAGGTACAATCTGACGATCATAAAAAGTTGGAAATATCGTTAGTTAGCAGCTGCGATGAAATATTATCAGAAAATGCAGACAATCATCTGAATTTTAGCCAAAAAATTGATTCCCGGTTGATTAGTTCTAGAAACTTAGAACATAAATCTTGTGACACTGATGAAAAGAGATTGCCAAAAAGCCTTGTGCCAGACTATGACAGCGATGATTACAATAACTTGGAATGCATTGGAGTTCAACAAGACATAACCAAAAAAACACAACTGCAATCATCCTCTAGTTCAACAAGTACAAGTTTATCATCATCTAGTTCTTCTTCTTCTGGAACTTCCTCAGATTCAGATGATTCTTCATCTTCGAAAACAGAAGAAGAACCTGAAAACCGCAACACAGTAGCAGTTATGGCCAGTGAATGTTGCGACTCAGACAACGTTCAGTTGAGACCTCAGAGATGTCCCTCTTCTAATAAATCTATTAATATTTCACCAGTTTATACTGATGTAAGTGATAGTATAGATTTGAGTGATGATGACCCTACTTTCAAATATGAGACAGAAAAAAATCATAAAAGGAACTCCAATTACCTTTTTCCTACTACTTCTATCAACAGTGACAGTGATACCAGTTCTTCGGATTTAAATGGTTCTACTCAAAAAAAGATCGCTAATAAAAGAGGCCGAAAGCGAACTAGAAATCCTGCGGAGTGGAAACAAAATAAAGCTAAAAAACTACGAAATACTGGTGAATCGTATGTTACTACAAGGTCACATAAAGTTGTTCCCAGTCGCTGTCTTAAAATTCCATGCACAGACAAGTGTAAATTAAAGTGTGTAGAAAATATATCAAATAATCAAAGATATGACATATTCAAAGAATTTTGGGACTTAGGGGATGTGGCCAAACAAAGAAATTATATTAATGGTTGTATGGTTGATATTGTGCCAAAATATAAGTACACAAATGCTAAAAACCCAAGGCGTCCTAATAAAGCTTATTATTTTTGCGTTAATTCTAACAAAATAAGAGTATGTAAAACTTTTTTTAAAGCAACATTAGATATTTCGGATCGCATGATTTTTACAATACAAAATAAGGTCAGTGACGGTGGTTTCATGCTTGAAGACTTAAGAGGAAAACACAACAGCCACAAAACTCTTGATCCAAAACTAGTCGACGACATCAGGAAACATATTCAGTCTATTCCTAAAATCGAATCGCATTACCTCAGAGCTAGTACTTCTAAAGAATATATAGACGGAGGAAAAAATATAAAAGATTTGTATAACGATTTTGTAGTACAGCAGAAAGAAAATAATAAGGAGATAGGAAATTATATAGCATATTACAAGATATTTACTACAGAATTTAATTTGTCCTTTTTCCAACCAAAAAAGGATCAATGTGATTTGTGTTTAGCATATAATAATAGTAGCAAAGAGAAAGCAAAAGAACTAGAAGAGAAATATAATAAACACATAGAAGAAAAGACTTTAAGTAGAACTGAAAAACAAGAAGACCGCATAAAAGTGACTAAAAATAATATAGTAGCAATTTACGATTTAGAGGCAGTACTCCAATGTCCTAGAGGTGACACCTCCTCATTCTACTATAAATCGAAGCTTAACAGTTACAATCTTACCATAACTGAATTGACTGAATTAAATTCAAAAACAGCATATGATAAAGTGCACTGCTATTTTTGGACGGAAGCAGAAGCTAAACGTGGAGCAAATGAGATAGGAAGCTGTGTATGGAAATACCTTGAAAGATTATTCATTCAAGAAAGCACTGAGGAGAAAAGCATAACATTCTACTCAGACAATTGCTGTGGGCAAAATAAAAATAAGTATATAGCAACTTTGTACCTATATGCTGTGAAAACGTTAAATATAAGAAGCATAACACACAAATTTTTAATTCGTGGGCACACCCATAACGAAGCTGACAGCGTTCATTCTTTGATTGAAAAGGAAATAAAGAAAAATTTGAAATCAGGACCAATTTACACCCCAGATCAATATGTGACATTGATAAAAAATGCTAAGAAAAGTAAACCAGCCATAAACGTCCATGAACTAACTTTTGAAGCCTTCCTGGATCTAAAACTTTTGCAGGAGGAATGGGGTTATAACTATAATACAAATGTGGATGGAGTTTCAGTTAATTGGAACGATATAAAAGTATTGATGATGAAAAAGGAGAAACCGTTTAGTATTTTTTACAAAAACTCTTATAAAGATGATTGCTTCCAAGAAATTGATGTAAGAAATAAAAGAAAAAAGATGAAGAATATCCAAGAAATTACTCTTCAAAAAGCTTACGACCAAAGACAAGATATAAGTGCAAACAAAAAAAAGGACTTGGCAGAGCTTATTAATAAAGGATTAATTCCTCCTTTCTATTCCAACTTCTATAATCCAATAATTAATTGAACTTAATGGATCTCCTTTCTGTGTTTCTAATTACTTGTTTTTTTTTCAGTTTTTATAAGTTTAATTTTTAGATTTTGTTAAAAAATATTTACCTTTTTGTACCAAGTTTAAAAGGAAGGTAATAGAGAACCTGATAATATGTTAATACGTTTTTGTTGTTTATTTTAAATGGGTATAAACTATTAAACCCTTTATAAAAGTTATTTTTTATGTAAACATTTTCTGACTTTGATTAAGATTGATGCCAAGGTTATTTTAGTTACTTAACAATTATAAGACTGATTTGAGAGTGTCAAGATTAAGAATAAGTTAATAGTTTTTTATTAATTTGTTTTGAAGTTTTAATTATTTTTGGAGGTTTATTTTTAAATAAATAAAAGGATAATTAATTATGTTTATGCTTTTTTATTTTTAAAATATTTACAACAATTTTCTCGATATTTTAAATAAAAAGGAAATAGTTGGTATTCCTACAATAATAATCCAACTTCATTAATAAAACAATGTAATATAATCAAATAAGCCCATATGATTTATTTATTTCTTAGAGATAAACAGGATTATTATGTATTATGATGAACTTGTTCTAAGAATCACATAATTTACTTTAATCATAAAGTGCATTAAGTCGGAACTTTTTTTTCTATCAACTATTTATAAGTCAATCATCAGTAAATTGTTATTTTTCGCATATGCCAGCAAATCTTAATGAACTAAATTTTCAATTAAATCAATTCGAATACATAAAATACTTTAAAATTTTTTTTTACAGATCTTCAAACTTCGACCTGCGTAAGTGCAAAACTTTAAACAGCCGTAGCCAAAAAACACGATTTTTGAGTTATTTCTATGTTTGATTAAACGTGCGATAAAAGAAAAGACTTATATAACCCCGCTGTGACGTCATCTTTAACAATATTTGAATCGATTATTTAGATGAAAAGACGTAAATTAATAGTTTTTAAAAGATACACGCCAGATCAAGTAGCAAAACAAACTCATTTAATCAATAAATATTGTTTTTCATTATTTGTTTCTAATCACTAATAAAGCTTCTTGCCAATTTGTAACTACAGTTTAGTCAGTACTTGCTATGCCAATAATCTCAGGCCACATTTCTGGTGCTGGTATTTGTATTGGTGGGTCAGACCCAGAGGACGAATTTAATCTTCTATGTAATTGAGGTATTGGCAGGGCAGCAGCGGTCTGGTTCTCGGTTACGGCCGTGGATCGCGCCATTATTTGGTCAACATGTCGGCGAATTAGCAGTCCATCTTCCGTTCTCACCTTATGACAACCAGGACCCTCGACATACTCAATGGTGGCTCGTCGCCACCTCTCTCCTAGCCCACAGGCACGTATCAACACGGGCTAGTTGAGCGCGAAGGCTCGGGCGTGCACCCGCTGCGCCACCTCTTCCGGCTGCCGCTCAGAGCGCTCTGGTCCACTGTCCGGATGTAGCGCCGACACCGCAGTATATATTTACATCCATTCAACATCTTTGCAGGAGTTTTACCGAGGTGATTCGGCACCGTTCTAAGCGAGTATAAAACCCTAGGTAGTTTCTCAGTCCACAATACACCTGCATCAGACATTTTCTTGAGCTTGTTCTTGAAGGTCTGTATCGCCCGTTCGATTAGTCCGTCCGTGCATATCCAACTAAGGTTAAATCAGATGACAACAAATTCTTAGCTTAATCAAAGGCAACTTGCTCTAACGTACCCCATACCCACGGTTTCTTTGCTTCCAGCAATCGATACAATGGCTGCAATATTGTGGCTTTGTCCATAATGAATTTGTCATAAAAATTGTGTAAACCTAAAAATGCCCGTAGTTCTTCTCTGTTCCTAGGTGCTGGTTTCTCCTCATCTCTTTCACTTTAATAGGTGACGGGTGCAGTCCCTCTTCATCAATCATCAACACACATTTGTTCAGATTTAACTTAAATCCCATTGCATTTAGTTTAGTCATGACTGCCTGTAGTCTTTGATCATGTTCCTCCTTATTCTTTCCACTAACAGCGACATCATCCAATAGGCATGCTACTCCTTTCATACCTGCGACTGCAGTCGACATCACACGCTGGAAGATTCCCGGAGCTGCGTTTACTCCAAATGCTAACTGATTCATCTTCATTAACCCTAATGGAGAATTAAGTGTTAACAACGTAGTTGTGTCTTCGGCCACTTTCATCTGCATGTAAGCCTGTTTTAAGTCAAGCTTACTAAAAACTCTTCCACCACTTAATTTCACAAAGGACTCATTAGCAGCTGGTAATGGAAATGTATCCAGTCTCTATGGCTAAATTAACAGTTGACCTGTAGTCACCACATATTCAAAGTGAGCCGTCATCCTTTTTTTGCAATTCTTAATGGAATACCCATTTGGAGTATTTTACAGGGTTTATTATCCTTTCATTTACCATGAATGTTAATTGTTACTCAACTTATTTAACAAAGGAAACCGTATAGGATGTGCCTTCAAAAACCGTGGCAAAGCATCAGGTCGCACTTTTAAGGACACTTGAGGACCCTTATACTCTCCAAGTGCTCCTTTAAATAACTCCAGAAATGATTTTAATAACTCATCAACTTTATCATTTGTCCAGCATATGCCAGCTATCTCTAAGCCCATCATTTTAAACCAGTTTCTTCCTAAAAGGCTAGGTCCACGACCAGAAACAACCAGTAGCTCATATTGTGCTTCCTTTATGAACTTGACCTAACACCTTCAGTTCATCACAGGTCCACATAACCAACTTCACACCTGTCGCGTCTAAAGGTTGGGGAACAGACCACAGCTTATAGTATGTATCTTCAAACATGATTGTCCTTGAAGCACCTGAGTTACAATCTCGAATTCACGGCATATTTAAATGATATTTGCCAAATTTCTTTTCACAGAGGTAATCAATACGAGCTTTTTATAAAACAAATTTCGATGTTGATGAACATTCACTGGATTTCTTAAGGATAAATAATATTAAAAATGGAATACCTGCTCCCAAACAAAACTTTACTTTCAGAGGTATTCTACTAACATCTGAATGAAAAATTAAAATAATTAGGGAATTAGGGCCACTCATATCTGAAAACAGAAAAGTGTTTTGGCAAAATTTGCCTATGAATGATTTTTTTTATAGGATAAGGGTGACAAACGAGCACACAGTCGACCTGATGGTAAGTGGTTGCTGCGGCCCATAGACAGCTACATCTATTACAAATCAAAATGTAGATGCGTTGTCACCTGTGAGGACTAAAATGGAATGCCTTATTTCCAGTAAAAAGGGCCTCCGGCCACCTGCACTCACCAAGCGAAACGCAGAGGTAAACCTCTACTTCACGCTGGTTTTCTGTGAGGTCGTGGTACCACCCCTGTTTGAGCCGGCCCATTCGTGCGACAGCAAAAGCTGCCGCGTGGCTCTACCAAAACTTATGATAATTAAGAAAAACACTGAAGGGAAACTATTAATTTTGATTTACTGATTGCAATAACAATAAAAGTGTGCTACAAAAATAATTAATAAGTAAATTATTAAATTTTAGAGGTATATATTTTGTTTCGATATCTCGCAAGTAATTTGTGTTCCTTTAAGTTTTTAGTTTTGTGATTATTAGTCATACCGTGATGTGAAAGTATTTGTAAATACTTAGTTTCTTTACTTTTCTTATCATCATTCTGTTATATACTCAATATACATAAGTTTATAATTTTTACCCAATATAAATTTGAATAAATAAATAAATAAATTAAAAAAATAGGTTTTAATAATTTCTAGACACATCTCAACAGATATTTCATTTATAAATTGCTATCAACGTGTTAATAGTGAATCATTATTTTATATTTTGCATTCATTTAACATAAAAAACTGATTAGAATACATTTTAAACAGCATATAATCAAGAAACGATGATCGCGTATAGTGACTAAAATTTAGAGCTAAATTATTATATGTAAACGTTTTGTAATTGTCGTAATGATACATATTTACTAAAGAAAATATCTTCACAATTAGTTTGATGTACAATAACATTAGAAATAACGTATAAAAACAGAAAAGTTGTCACATTTTTGATCAAATTTCTCACACGTTAAAATTCCACAAACAAAAAAGGCGAAATTTAACTTTAACTTTTTTTTCCTAAATATTTTGTTACTATTATACTGATAAAATTCACTTTCACAGACGACAAATTTCATATAGCACCATCTATAATTTTTTACTGTATTATTAATAGCTATCTTTTGCACTGTACGCGTTTAAACCGAAAGATGTCGATTGGTGCCTAGACAGGTGAGGCAATAATGGTTTTTCGGGACTGTAGTCAACGTGGACGGTTGAGTGGTTAATAAATTAATTTTAAGTTTTTTTGTCTTTTTTTATTTACCATGTCTTAAAACAGGTGTATTTTAAAGAGTGATGTTATGAATGTTGTCTAAATATACTGTTATATTATGTAATAGTACATTTAGTTATAACTCTAATACAATGCATTTAATATTTAAAAAAAATTGTCTCATGAATGTTATCACTCTCTTAATTATCTCCACCTTTTTATCATAGTAAGTCTTGTATGATACTCCTTTAAAACCATTACTCAAGAGTTGCAGGTTGTTATTTTTTGTACCTCATTACCTATGATTTTCTAATAAACTTACTAAGAAGAAAAGTAGTAAATTACCATTAGTGTCCTTTCAACTTCAAATAACCTTTCCAAAATATGCAAAAATGTTAAATGTATGGAATGGTTTCCTTATTTACTATACTAGGTGGGAAAGACGGAAATGGTATGCGTTTTTCCTTAGAAGTTTTTGTATTGCTGGGTGTATTTTTTAAGCTAAGATGAAGAGGAAACCTCGTTTTATTTAAATAAATAAACAAATTATCAAAAAAATAATCTTCATGTCAAATTTTAAAACAAAATTAAAAACCTATCAAATTCATTTTTATATTAATACATTTTAAAATACTTTTGGACACAGCAGGGTCTGAAAGAAAAATTCATCTATTACTTTTTACTCCCATTTCACGTTTTTGTTAGTTATGTCCTTCTTTATTATGACTGTAGAATATTTCATTGCAGTTTTTAAGTAATAGAAGTCACAACAGCAGACTCATACATAGTGAGAAAACAGTATTCTTATTGGAGTAAATGTATTTTAATAGCTTTACAAGTTGGAACTAAGACAGTGCTTATGACAAGCTAATTACATATTATGTAGAAAATATTTTGTTCTTGTTAGTTATGAATTTAAAGAGGATTTTCATTTTATTTTTATAATTTTATTTTAAATTTTGTAAGCTATACTACGACTACATCAAGATAGCAACTAGAATGTTGTCTAAATAGTTTCATTAAAAAATAGTTATATAAAATTTTAATATATTTTTTAATTTTGTCTATTTAACAAAAACATAATCATTAAAATTGGTTTTCATTTGACAAAGATATGTATGTAATTTACTTAAATGAAGAAAATAAACAGAATATTGAAGTTTTTTATACATGGTAGAGCCATGCTGCAGCTATATTAATAGTATAGTTGTAACATGAATGGGTCGGCTAGACCAGGGAAGGACCATGCTCTCACAGAATACCAGCGTGAAATAGCAGTTTAATGCTGCTGTTTTGTATGGTGAGTGTAGAGAACCGGAGACCCTTTTTACTGGAAAAGAGGCATTCTATCATAGTCCTCACGGGTGACAATGCATCTGCATTTTAATTTGCAAACGAAGATAGATGTCTATGGGCTACAGCAACCACTTACCATCAGGGGGACTGCGTGCTCGTTTGTCACCCTTATTCTATAAAAAAGAAGTGTTTTTTTTTGCATACAGCTAAAAACTTCTAACCTATTATTTACTATTACCACACAAACCTACAGTTCACACACAACACAAACGCATAGAAATAATAAAACAATGCAATGCCGGCGCATTCTCCTACTAGGGCAAATAACTGTACATTTTTACCACATTGCACAATTTGAACATCTATGTAACTTACCGGTGTTTAGAGTTGGATAAACGTTTCTGTGGAACTTGTAATAACTTTTTTGAGCATCAGATTGAATTATTTCATTAGTATCAGTGCCGACGTGTGCGCTAGACCAGTTATGAATAGCATAAATCAAGACCAACAATAACAGGCAAATTCCTGCTATGCGAAAAATTCTACCTCGTCTTAAGTTTGTAATTCTCATTTTTGTATTTTAACTGTATTTGTCTTTTACATTACAAACTTAATTTTATTATAGAAAAAAAACTAATTTCTTAGTTTGTGACGAGTACACTCGATGACGTTTATTGTTGCTTTTACTTTGAAGTTTGGAGTTTACAATCGTTTACGCTTTACAGTTGACATTGACAACGTCACATCAACTTTTGCCGTAGAGGGAGCATAAGAGCTTAGAGTATTTTGAATACTCTAAGCATAAGAGGGAGTAACTTTTGCACTCCGATCTAATTCCGTTTTGTTTCTTTTTTTGCTTTGTTACGGAACTGAAAACATAAGCTTCAATCACGGAACTAATAAGACCTATTTTACTATTAATTAAAAGTTATTAATTATTGACGACATACGTAATATACGAAAATCTATTTTCAATCATGTACATATGTAAGATGTTACGATATTAGTTTGGCATACCTTAAGTTACTAATTTACGGTAGGCTTAACTCTACTATTTGGTTAAGTTGACATCCAAATCTCGTAATGTAGCCAATGTAAATTTAAGCTGTATGGTCAATGACCTCAGGCTGCTTTAATTGATCAACCCAGCCAAACCAAGGAGGTTATAAAAAAATTATGACCTCTTTGTAAGGAGTGTAGAGTATAAGGAGCTTAAACAAACATACTTTTTTTCGTCATTTTACTTAGGATTGAAAAATAATTAATGTCGTCGTAAAAAGCGGTAATATTTTGTGTTCTACAGTACAAAAGTGTAGTTCTCTGTATATATTTAAAAATAATAGATTATAGATATGACACTGAGATTATTTGTTTGTCCTTATTTATTTATTTAAGCGCTAATAATTCGTGTCTCATCTGAAAACAACAATTTGGTTGACACCATCTAAGACGATATACTTGTAAATAACATTTTAAGATGAATAAATATCATTCACTACACCTTCCATTTCGATTTGTTACATGTTTTAAATTTTATCCTTCATAATGTAAAATAAACCTGTAGCAAAATAATAAACTTACTTCCAATAATTTCAAAGTCGGTACAGCAGTTTCATTCAGTTTCCTTTTATTATTTGATTGGATTACGAAAACCGATTGGTCAAAATGCAAGGAACAAATAGTGCTTGTTCGCTTAGGTACCCAGGTTATATGATTGCCACATGCTTATATCCAAACTTGGCGCCTGTAAAGATCTTTTGGAAAACTGTAAAACCAAAGATCTTTTTTAAACATTGTACAAAAAAGAATTTTAAATAACACCTTGGTATTATATATCAAGGTATTAATTATAGTCAAATAAAAACATCGACACTAAATATTACAGTGAACATCACTATTATTGCCTTGATGATACCGTTTTATATACTTGAAATTACCCTTCTTTTCGTTTCATAACGTAACATAATGAAATGAAAATATCTATTTAAAATGTTTTATATAAAATAAAACTATTTAAATTGATGTTTTCATTTAGTTAAAAACAATTAAAGATTATTAATGTTGTTTGAAATAATATAGTTTTGCAAATAGATCACAATAATATTAATGAATTTAAGACTATTCAATAACACGATTTTGTCTTGTGTAATAAGAACAAAGAGAAACGACATTTTTCTACAATTAAGCAAAATTTAATTATGTCCTAGTGGTGCAAAAGTCCCTACTATAGTGTTAATACTTTAAGTTGGCAACACACCCTGCTCAGCTATATTAATCAGAATTTTCATGATTTAATGCTTATATTAATTATTGAAATCAAAATAAATACCTAAATATGAAAGGTAACGTCGTCTTTTTGTAAATTTGAGGTCTGTGATCTTTTTTTACAAGAAAACACACTGCAACTCGGCATTTTTCTGGAGGTCAACTCACGCTTACGACTACATGTTAACTGATGCCGTACGCGGCGCAACTAATTTTATATAACGGGAATGAGCCGCGCTCTCGTACTTTTGACAGAGGGGAACGCTCTCCAATGTCGTCTCCTGTTAGTTTAATACTCTAAGAAGGAGAACCATCTTATTGGGCGTGTGTATCTCTTTACGGAAACGACTCACTGATACGAATCACTGAAGTGACACAAAAGGTTGGTTCAGTAACAACGTTTCAAATGTATCATTTGGATCTGGAACAGTGAAACATTACTTTGCTCTTTGCTCATTTCGCGCGACGCGTCGCTTGCGAGGCGACTGAGCCACGAGCGAGAGAGACAGACTGAGACAATGATTAACGTAACTATTGACTCACGAGTGGCAAGTGAGCGTGCGAAATAATTATAATCCACACAAGTGAGATAGAGATAACAAATAAGAAGTGTATCACTCAACTCGTACGGATTTTCGCTGACGTTATTCATGCACGTAAAAATTAAGACTAAGGCGCTTATGTGTCAAATACTATACGGTCGTGTTTTGTATGTAATGTTTGCATTAACAAGTTGTCATTTTGCGTTGATGCGGCACTTGTCAAATTGTTTATATTCATTAGCGCCTGTTTACGAAAACATACTGAGTTATGTTTAGGATTTCTTTGCGTAGTGATTATTGTGACTTTACTTTCTTCCTTTTCATCATAAAGTTTAGAATTATGATACTTTACGAGAAAATTCTGTGTACATAGACATTGCTGTTTTGTGTAAATGGACATTTTTGTAAATAATGAATTGACATTTACTACTCCCAAGGCGTAGTTCATGTTCATGGAAGACAGCTTGTGGACCAAAGCTGTCTTCCATGAACTCGGGACTACGCTCTTCCTAAAAAAGGTGACCGCTCAGACCCGTCCAACTACAGGCCTATCGCCATCACTTCCTTGTTCTCCAAAATAATGGAATCCATTATAAATTGCCAACTCATGCGGTACCTTGAGGACCACCAGCTGATTAGTGATCGCCGGTACGATTTTCGTTGGGGTCGATCAGCTGGTGATCTTCTGGTCTACCTGACTCATAGATGGGCGGAGGCAGTAGAGTCCAAGGGGGAGGCATTGGCCGTTAATTTGGACACAACGAAGGCCTTCGATCGGAGCATCAAGGTCGTAGTAGACGGTGCATGCTCTGATTTCAAGCCTATCAACGCTGGTGTTCCACAAGGCTGCGTGCTATCACCAACGCTGTTTCTCCTGCATATCATATATGATATGTTGCAAACCGCTAACATTAATTAATGCAGACGACAGCACTGGTGATGCCTTATATACCGGCCGTGCAAATATTTCTCGGGAAAACGTCGCCGACTACCGGGACAAACTGTTGTCTGAAGTCGAATCTTTGCTGAACAAAGTCTCGGTTGGGGGCGACTAAATTTAGTCCAGTTCAATCCCCAGAAGACACAAGTTTGCACATTTATCACTAAAATGAACCCCTTTGTCGTATCTCCTCAGTTTCAAAGCACTCCCCTTACTGCCTCAGCTAGCATCGGAATCTTCGGTGTCGACATATCGAATAGTGTGCAGTTTCTTGGCCACTTGAACATGGAAGGGAAGGCTAAATTAGCTTCTAAAAAGCTTGGCGTGCTCAACAGAGCGAGACAGTATTTTTGTGCCAGCACAGCGCTTGCAACTTTACAAAGCGCAAGTTCGGCCTCACATGGAATACTGTTCGCATCTCTGGGCCGGGGCACCCTAGTGCCAGCTCCTTCCACTTGACAGCATTCAGGGCAGAGCGGTTCGAATCGTCGACGACCGAGTTCTTTCTGATCGGCTTGATACACAGACACTGCGAAGGGATGTTGCATCCCTTTGCATTTTCTATCGAATTTACCACGGGGAGTGCTCTGAGGAATTGTTCGGATTAATTCCAGCCGCCAAATTTCACGAACGCACATCGCGTCAAAACTCACGATACCGTCCTCACCATCTAGTTGCTTGGCGGTCCACGACTGTGCGTTTTACTAGGAGTTTTCTTCCTCGTACAACTTATCTGTGGAATTGTTTACCACGGGCAATATTTCCCGACTGATACGCCTTAAAGCCGGCATATCATCTGCAATTTCCCTGGTGTTGCGGTTGTTCATGGGCGGCGGTAGTCACTTACCATCAGGTGAGCCGCATGCTCGTTTGCTCCCTCTTCTATAAAAAAAATTGTGACTTTAGAATATAAGCTGACAATACGCTGAACCCCTTGGGGAAAATAGCGTGGTGTTATGAATATTTTACTAGTGTGACCGTGAGGATGTGCGGTTGCTTTTGTAAGGTTATACATTTGTTTTGGTTGATAAATAGATACTTCGAGATAATATCAAGATTTAAATAAAACTAGTTTTACGGATTATATCACGTATATTAACTTATTTTATTTTTTCGACGTTTCGAGTACTTTACAGCACCCATGGTCACGGTGGGGACTGAGTTGTTTGATGTTCCACTGTCATAGTTAACCACGGTTACCGCCAGATTAAAAATTATTAATTTTTGTTCCGATCTACGCAGTATGAACTTACAGTATCTTGAAGTCTTGCAATTGTATACTTGGGTAGGGATTTAGTTTTATTAATTATTCCAAGCAGTTGGTAGCACCCAGCCATCTTCTCTATTGAAATTAGGATGTTTTTTGATTTCAATAGCCTCTCGAATCATCCTTGGAAGGAATCGGAGTTCTATAGCGCGGATTTGTAGTCTATTAAATCTAATGTAGTGACGGGGGCGATTCTGTACGTGTTCACAGACTGCAGACTGCCCGGAGCGTCGATTCTTTACATCAGCTATGTGTTATTTAACGCGGGTTTTAATTGATCTTTTAGTTTGTCCTATATAAGAGAAACCACATTCATAATCAAGCTTGTACTCCTGCATCCCTCGTGCCCTCTGAAAAAATGTTTCAGAGAGCACGAGAGATCTATGACAGTAAACACCTGGCCACCGAGCTCCAACACATCAAGCAAGTTTTGGACGACAATAAGCTTTGGGTCCCGCGCCTACATCACAGTGAACGAGTGAAGCCGGCCACAGTCGAGCGAGTGCCTCCTGTACTGCCATATGTCAGAGGTGTCAATGACAAGATTGGCTACATCTTGAAGCGTGCTTCCATTAAGTTACCTGTATATATCCAGTAGTTGTACCTGTTATAAAAAAGAAGACTGGCGACTCATCAAATGTGTCTAATTATAGGCCAATATCCCTGGCTACGGCGATTGCGAAAGTACTGGACAGTTTTCTTAGTCGGCGCCAAAATAAGCACGTCTCGGTCAATGACGCGCAATTCGGCTTCAGACCTGGTCTTTCTACCGAGAGTGCTATTTTGCGCCTCAAGCAGACTGTCCAGTACTACACTGAAAGAAAGATACCAGTGTATGCTTGCTATTTAGATTTGTAAAGGCTTTTGACCTTGTATCCTATGAGACCCTGTGGAATAAAATGAATTTTGAGACTGACTTGCCTCAAGAAATTGTATCGCTTTTCAAATACTGGTAAAATTATCAAAAAAAAAAAAACAATGAAAGATGGGTAGGCTCGCTTTCCGAGGAGTATAGGTTGGATTGCGCTGTGAGGCAAGGGGGACTAAGCTCTCTCACGATTTTCAACCTTTATATGAACATGTTGTTTGATAAGTTCAGCAGCACCGGCTTTGCTTGTCATATAGACGGAGTCTGTGTCAACAATATCAGCTACGCAGATGATATGGGGTTGCTGCGCCCATCGAGTGGTGCTCTAAAGAAAATGGTCAATATATGTGAATCCTATATAGCGGCCCAGGGGCTTAAATACAACGCTATAAAGAGTGAATTTATATAGACCGGATAATAAGCGTTACACAAATATATCGAATATTACGTTAGGTGGTACTCATTTAAAGAAGGTGGCGTGTTTTAAGTATTTGGGTCACTGGGTCACGGAGGATCAAAAAGACAACTTAGATATTGAAAGAGAGAGGAGGGCGCTGTCTGTCCGCTACAACATGTTGGCTCGCAGATTTGCACGATATTCTAGTCAAGTTAAAGTTACGCTTTTTAAAGCTTACTGCCAGTCCTTTTACAAGTGCAGTCTGTGGGTAGACTATACGCAGAGGGCATACAGCGACCTGCGCATACAAAATAATAACGCGTTCAGGGTGCTGAAGGATCTGCCGCGCTGCTGCAACGCATCCGTCATGTTTTGCGGAAGCTCACACGGACGGATTCGCTGCAATCATGCGCAAGCGCTGTGCATCGCTACGTCGACACATGCGCGTCAACGCCAATAGCATCTTGCGTGCGCTGGCTGACCGCTAGGACTCGCCAATGTTGGTTCGCTGGAAACGGCTACATGCTGCCTTGTAGACTGACTTATTGCCACCATCGGTGCAGTTTCATACTTGTGTCGTCAACCAATATGTTACTACCACTAAATATAAGAAAACATTTACTAACAACTATGGATATTGGATACGCCAGAGGTCGCTTCCTGCTATTATTTTAAATTATCTGTTTCACCTTGGGAATTGCAGTTCATGACCTTGTGGGCAAACCCTGTCGGCACAGTCACGTCACAATTGTAGACGCTCGCGCACGCTCAGTCGCATTCCATTTGTCGACGCAATGAATCGTGTCTGACGCGTTGACTCAAATGCGCGCGCCATTTGAATCGCGCAACGCACCGCATAGTAAAGTGTTCGTCGCTTACCGCTTCCGAAATAAAACACGCGCCGTGTGCGTGCGCGTGTCGCAACAATAAAACCCGCAAACCTCAAGATAACCACATCGTAGCTGTTGAAGTAAGGAGTTCGCCGCACCGTCCCGCATCCGAAGATCGCAGTTAAGCTTATTTGGTCATATGAACATGCAATTACCAGCTGGTTTTTCGAATTTATCTACCTTAACATGAACCAGCCTCTATCTGGGGGCCTGAGCTATCGTAGGAACTTGTTTAAAGCCCCCACCGCATGGGCGCCTCGTGGGCCACACCTCCCGCATTGACTGGGTTTTCCTGGTCAATCCCGCATACCATTTCTGGTATTTTTCTCGAGCTACAGATTCTTACAAAATTTGTGCTTCGAATCTCGCATTTAAGCTAATTAAATAAATTAGCAACTGTAATGTCCCTCTGCAAGATGCAGGAGTGTACAAGCTTGATTGTGAATGTGGTCTCACTTATATAGGACAAACTAAAAGATAAATAAAAACCCACGTTAAAGAACACATAGCTGATGTGAAGAATCGACGC
The DNA here is from genome assembly GCA_033319125.1 of Parnassius glacialis. Classification (NCBI taxonomy): domain Eukaryota; kingdom Metazoa; phylum Arthropoda; class Insecta; order Lepidoptera; family Papilionidae; genus Parnassius; species Parnassius glacialis. The sequence continues at coordinate 44,149,912 of JAVANC010000010.1, forward strand.
TTCGGGAAGTCTGCAGTCTGTGAACAGTCCTTGTTACTACATTAGATTTGATAGACCACAAATCCTCGCTAAAGAACACCGATTCCTTCCAAGGATGATTCGCGAGGCTATTAAAACCAAAAAACATCCCAATTTCAATAGAGAAAATGGTTGGGTGCTACCATCTGCTTGGGATCCTATAATTAATAAAATTAAATTCCAACCCAAGCATACAACTGCAAGACTTCAAGAAACTGTAAGTTCATACTGCGTAGATCGGAACAAAAGTTAATACGAGTAATTTTTAATCTGGAAGTAGCCGTGGATAACTATGACTATGAAGTGTAGAGTAGAAGGAGGACCATCTCTATATATGAAAAGTGTCCCCAAAAATGTGTCCAATAAGAGTGGCGCTGCAGTAGTATAGAATAAATAAAAAAAAGCGCCAAAAGTAATTAGAATAAGATGGAGAAATAAACAAGGACCGACCAATCCGCTTGGTTTCGTACTACGTAAATAGTTGAGATTTTATATACTGGCATTTTACTAACTACTCTAGTCATAAAAAAATTTAAATATTTGAATTCAGCAGACTTCACTCCGTTCACAAGATTCATTCATATCGTAGTTTTTCAGACGCCACCGCTATTGTGGTAGGTTTTGGAACCTCTATTTTCAGTAAATAGTAGGACACTTTTTCAACTTTCGCCCCTTATAAGATGGTCCTCCTTCTACTCTACACTCCATAACTATGACATTCGGACCGATTGGGACACAGAACATAATATGTTCTGTGTCCCAATGTCATAGTTAACCACGGCTAACGGACAATATATTATATTGTCCGTTCATCGTAACTTATCGCGTAAGCTGATTGGCAGCACCATAATTTACAATGTTGCATGCTTCAATACGAATAGCGTTCCCGAAATGTAGGGACAAAAATTATGGAACCGGAAAAGCATGTATGACATGCATGTCAAGCACGAGGTTGCGGGTTCAAACCTTGCTTATACAGTCAAACGCACTTTGCGCTAACAGTTAAATCTTGAAAACTACTTTATTTAGTAGCGGAATAAGGGCATTAATTTCGTAATTTAATTGTTGCTACTGAGGTGCTGATATATATTTTTAAGTAAATTAGTGTACTTTATGAAATTATTCATACGTCATTTGAAATAGTCAGGATAAATTAATTAAGACAGGGTAATAAAGAATTATTTTATATAATTATGATCAATAAGGTGTAAAGGAATCATATTATCTTCTTCAATGTTACTTGAATGATCACTGTCACTATCACTGCCAAGCCACAATAAAAAGCGATCACTTCCTTCATCCATTATTTTATCTTTGACTGTGTACTACTCATCTTCAATTTTTATAACATGTGAGCACTCTTTTTTCCAAAGCTCATTGTTTATTGAGCCAAACATTTATAAGTGATTCCACTTGATCGTCTCTTTGGCAGACATTTTCCTCTACGATACGTCTCTTCACGACACTCCATATTAACTCAATTGGATTTAAATCCGCATGATATGGGGGCAGTCACAAAACACTATGACCATGTGATTTTATTAATTCGTCATTCTTATATATGGGCTCTGGTTTATTTATTTTTTATTAACTCATATAAAGCATTTTTTGTCGAATTAGGTGAAAACAACAGCCCCTTGTTTTGAAGCCACTCTACCATATCTTTTTTGAGGCTTGCCATATTAGGGCTTTTATTTATCCACTTGAATGTCCAAGCGACGCGGCAACAATACCCTTGAACGTCCCGGCCCCGGTCGTTGATGTTTTTATACGGTCGGATCGCGACCAGTTCGACTAAAACGGTTACCATGGAGAAAGTTCTTTACGTATATCAGAATAAAAATCACCCACAGAAAGCTAATGAAATGCAGAATTTAATTATGATAATGATAATTTACTCAATTGACGTACAACACGTAAAAAAAATGATTAAATTAGAAATTTAGATGAAAAACCCTAACATCTTTTTATTTTCTTTGTTAATATCACAGTATCATTTTATTTATATATACTTATTGTACAATTATTAAAATACATGTACTACCCTATCCAATAATGCCAAAAACGTTATATGAATGTTAAGTATTTCTAGGCAAGAATACCTATAATATCGACATACTCCGTTCTAGAGTGTGATCTCCCGGGCGGCTATAAAATGTGGCAAGATGGCCGCCCGCTTTAAGGTCCTTTTTCACGATTATTTGAGCATGGGTATATATAAAATATAATTAAAAAAATATGTTTACAAAAACTTTATTTTTCTTAAATATAAATATAAAAATATGTAAATGAAACACTTATTTTTTTTTCTTATTTTTAAAAATTTCGTTTAAAATTATATGTATAAAAAAATTAATTAATTTAAATTAAATTTTTAAATTAATTTAAAAAAATAAATTAAAAAAAAATAATTTGATTAAAATTAAATTGCACAAAGTGCAAGCTTTAGTTCCCGGCGATCACGACCGCCGACCAGTTTGCTGCCGTTGGTTATTATACCAGCAACAACGTGTGCCTGGTTCCATTGAGCACATTATCTGGACGTATGAGTCGACATTTACCAGAAACGGCCTGTGGAACCGAAGAAATACACACGTGTATTCAGAGGTTAACCCGCACGCTGTTCGACAAACCGGGCACCAAACCCGATTGGTCGGTTAACGTATGGGCAGGTTTATTTAAGGATCGCATACTGGGACCAGTGTTTCTGCCACAGCGACTGAATGGACAGCGATACCTAAACTTTATAAATGAACAGTTGGTTGACATTTTAGACGACCTATCGTTGGCTGAATATCGCCGCACTTGGTTCCAGCATGATGGTGCACCTCCACATGTCGTGAGGTTCGTCCGAGAGCACCTCACCGAATTATTTGATGTATGCTGGATTTGGCGAACTAGGACCACACGCTTGGCCATTTCGCTCACCAGATCTGACCCCGTTAGACTGCTTTCTGTGGAGTATGTGAAAGAAAGGGTTTTTAATCGTAAGTGTGATAGTGCTGACGAAATGCGCCAAAGGATCGTGGATTTTTTCGACAAACTACGTACGGACTGTGTTAAAGACCACACGATGATGCCCCGCCTGCATGAGGAGACGCAACACCGAGCCCAAATCTGCCTTGAAATGAATAGAGCACAATTGAAATAACTTAGTACTGAACTAATCTGTATAGATACATAGCTGAATACATGACATTAATAAACATACCTACACGATGAATCAAAACGCATGACTTTAATCGTGGTTACATTTAATTTAAGTATTTTTTCATTAGCGGGAAATCGAACCAGTTATTTGGGTTATTTAACCTGTAAATTTGGATTAAAGTGGCTACGTAGAGACAAGCACAATGGCAAAATAGTAGGTTAAGTAGATAAGTTAGGTATTTATACAAGTGTTGTAACTTATTAGGTATTGTGGTATGGCCCGCTAGTAGTGGGCCGCGCGAATTTGCGTTCGTGCGTTCATTAACCTCTAGTCAGGTGATATCAATTCAGTCATTCCACTGCTGGTTTTATGTTTCAGTATTTTTATGAAATTATCGTTTCATTCTGCTGTACTAACATGATGGCGCGTGAATAAAGCTAATAAAACGTTGTAAAACTATGATTTTTTTTCATCAAGATCGAATTTATTTGTGACCCATGATCAAAGGTATACTTGGTGCTGTCGCCTGTCTTAGTTTTCGGGAGCGTTCCAAAAATACCCTGTATATTTATCTAAAGTTTTGAAAGTTAAATTTTGAAGTCTTATTATAACAATATTTTACTTACTGGTACAAATAATGTAGAAATGACTTCTTTTAATAAAATTGTTTTTAATCTACTTTTTCTTTTATACTTCTCAAGAAAATGTTTGCTGCAAATTGCTGAGTTCTTCTTTGCATTACAACCAACCCGTCCAATGCACCTTAACCATTTTTTCTAATTATAGAATCCGGAGGGAATCTGTTTAACAAACGGCAAAATAAAATTATATTTTAGAACGCAAGCAGAGGATTTATTTTCTTGGTGTGTAGGTAAATCTATGTATACATTATAAACATTCAATATAAATATCGACATTAATTTTGATATAGTTGAGTCAATTCCTATTGTACATGTAAAATATTTTGTATAAAATTCATGCAAATTATCAACAATGTGGCTTTTTTCTTTGTAAAATATCAAAATTAACAAAATAACTGAAAACGTTTTATATTTTAAATAGTATATAACATAAATTTTAACCAAAAATAAACGCTTCATAACATTGACGACGTCTTGAGAATTTACTTGTCAATGTGCAATTATCAGGATTATTTCTATTATTAACACCACAAAGACAAGGTATCTGTCTACTTAGGCACTTTGAGATACCATCACCAACTATCAGCTGTCTGCTGGCTCAAGTTCCGTCGAAATTTCCCAAGGGCTTCATATTGGGACGCATTAACATTGTGAAGTCTTAGAGTATTAAACTAACAGGAGACGACATTGGAGAGCGTTCCCCGCTGTCAAAAGTACGAGAGCGCGGATCATTCCCGTTATATAAAACTACTTGCGCCGCGTACGGCGTCACTTACCAAGTAGTCGTAAGCGTGAGTTGACCTCCAGAAAAATGCCGAGTTGCAGTGTGTTTTCTTGTAAAAAAAAGATCACAGACCTCAAATTTACAAAAAGACGGCGTTAGCTTTCATCATTAAGTATTTATTTTGATTTCAATAATTAATTTAAGCATTAAATCACGAAAATTCTGATTAATATAGCTGAGCAGGTAGTGTTGCCAACTTAAAGTATTAATACTATAGTAAGGACTTTTGCACTACTAGGACATAATTAAATTTTGCTTAATTGTAGACAAATGTCGTTTCTCTTTGTTCTAATTACACAGGACAAAATCGTGTTATCGAATAGTCTTAAATTCATCAATATTATTGTGATCTATTTGCAAAACTATATTATTTCAAAGAACATTAATAACCTTTAATTGTTTTTAACGAAATGAAAACATCAATTTAAATTGTTTTATTGTATTTTATTTAATTTGCTAATGTAACTTGCATAAAATTTCATCGACATATCCATATCGACAAGGCCCTCGCACTAGTTGCTTATAGCTTATTCACTGTAACGATGAGACATTTATAAGAGATTTTCAAGGTTGTGTGCGTTTTGCTTAATCGTGTGCTCATATTATGCTGTGTGCGTGCGTAACGACGTGGCCCAATGTTTACGATTTGCTTAGTGTGCGTTACCTCACCTCCCGCTAGAAGTGACAGACTTTTTTGTTTGGAACTTTATGCGCATGGCGTCTCCTGTTAGTTGTGAAGTAGTGTAACTGTTCACGCAAAAGCGTTAGTGTCAGGCATCGACGTTAGATGGCACTCGGCTCGGTCGATACGGAATGACGTTTGTGTGTGTTGAACGTCCGAGTTGACTGAACGGTGGGAGTCGAGAGCGAAAAATTAGATGTCTTCTTCGCGTCGAAGGAGAAGGCAGTCCGTTTTTTGGTCGGGAGCTCTTAATTTTATGATAGGCGCGTATAGTAAATATACCACTGGGAATAGTAGCGCGTGTTGAGAGTTTACCCGGGACTTTAGGTTTAACGCAGAATCTGTATAAGTGGATTCGACTGTATTAGTTACTAGTGCGGTAGTTAATATTCTAGAAATAACGGTGACCTTTGACCCGTACGTTCTGTGTTCATTTTCGCGAGTAAATCGTAACAAAGGAAGAAAGTGACTGCGGAAGGCGACCTTAGCTTGGAGAGGAGCTGAGGGCCGAACTGCTGCAGGGGGAACGGTCAAATAAGGTCAACAACACTACCAGCCACACCCAAATACACATCACTGACCTTTACTTCCTAGCACAATACACCCACACGAGACCTGACCGAATCCTGAGGGACCAGTCGCCTTGAATAGAGGTAAGTAAGCTCTGTTCAATAATTGTAACGCTCCCCCCGGATTGTTTAGTGTAATTAGACTTTTAACCCGTGGCGTGAGGACGCCCGACCAGCATCTGCCTGTAGCTTCTTCGTCTATGGGCCGCGAAGGATTCTACTCCTGGGATAGGCAGCTGCCGGCCGTAACATTTGGTAGCAGAACGCGGTGCTGGGATCGATTCCCGGTCGATCCATCGACCATAGTATTTGATAAAAATTAAATAATTTTGGTGGCAGGGAGCGTTGGGTTGATTGGTTTAATTTTGTGTCTACAATCACGCCCGTCCGTAATACGTAAAAATATTTTTTTTATTATATACGTAATAATAAAATTCCTTTCTTTGTTAGCTTGCTTTGTTGTTTGCGGGTAAATTTGAAAAGCCACGCCCGGTTTAGCGCGCAAGCGGGAGATTGCGTCATGTAGGTAGATGGTTATTTTTACGTAATCGGTTAATTATCGTTGTCGGATGGTTGTAGTGTATTACTTATCGAAGGGTCGATTTCCGAGCAAGGTATTTTTTGTTGATGTGTATCTTCGTTATGTATCTTTCGTATTGTAATTTGTATTTGAACTAAAGAGTGGTAATTTGTATTTACGTAATTTGAATTGAACTTGATTTGATCGCACTAGTATTTGTTATTGTTAATTTGATATGCCTTTTCTTTTGTACTAACTTGTGTTTGATTTAATAAATAGCGGTTCTTATTTGTGTAATTTCTATTCAACTCGATTTGATAGGAACTGCATTGGTTAGCTGTTAATTTTTTTGTATTTTTTATTTGTTATTTTTGTAATTGTGCTCGAGCGGCGTCTTAATTTGTATTTAGTAGTGATGTCCTCGCCCAAGATGCTAATCCGTTGCCTGCGGACTGAGTTACGCTGGGCCACCAGCGCCCATGCTTTGATAGGTCGACCGGATAGGGTCCATAATTTGATGAAGCGGTTCGAGCAGGTCGATGCTCGAAGGGCTGCAGTGGAGGAGGCTTACGCTGAGTTCGAGGATTCGGATGTGGAAAAGGGAGTCCTGGACTCCTGCTTCGCAGACTACGAGCAGTTCTTGTGGCTCACGGACGAGTTGATCGAGGCTGAAGGCAGGTATGCCGAGGAGGCGCGTGAAGCTCGGACGAGTGGCCTGCCAGAGTCCTTTCGGAAGCAGCCTCAGCCGGAGCTGTTGGGACGACTCCCAACTCTGGACTTGCCAAGGTTCTCCGGGGTCCTTTCCGAATGGCTGACCTTCATTGGTCTTTTCGACGGCCTAGTGGACGCCCGGAGTGACTTGACCCCGAGCCAGAAGATGGCGTACCTCCTGGCCTCACTGGAGGGGGAGGCCCTGGGCGTTGTCAGCCATTTGAGATTGTCGGACGACGCCTACCAGACTGCTCGGGACCTCCTAGCCAGAAGATACGCCAACGTCCGGCGAATTGCCGACGAACATGTTAAGCAGCTTCTAAGCCTTCCGCTGCTTATTGACCGGGCCAGACTACGTCCGGACCTGTTGGATCCAGTCTTGGTGGCCTGTAATACGTTGAGGCGGCTGGATTTACCAGTAGGCGAATGGGCCTTCTTGTTGCTCCGCATCGTGCTGTCCCGTCTACCTCTTGACCTTCAAATGCATTTTGAGGAGAGGTACGGCGGGGACGAGGCCTCCTATATTCCGCCCTTCTATGACCTGCTGCGGTTTTTGGAGGAGCAGTGCCGACAGATCGAGCACGCGGCGGGCACCGTCGACGACTTACGAGCCGTGCCCAGTGAGAGGCGAATTCCGCCGGGCAAGTCGTCGTCAACCCCCCCCTGCTCCTATTGTCGAGCATCTGATCACCGGGTAACGTCTTGCCCAAAATTATTAAGTAAGCCAGTTCCGGCGAGGCGAACTATCGCCAAGGAGCGCCGCTGGTGTTACTCCTGTTTGGAAGGGCACCTCCAGCGAGACTGTCCGCACCAACGGCCCTGTCTGCATTGCCAGGGCAATCACCATGTCGTACTGTGCCTGGGTGCGAACGGCGTCTCCTCTCGGGGCGCTGCCAGGCCCTCGACCCCCACGGGCGGGGGCGCTCCGCCATGCCCGTTGACGGGCGACGCTCGGCTCCCGCCGGCTAGCCACCAGGCCCCTAGGTTTGAAAGGGGTCCCTCCCCCGACCAGTCGGGGGTAATTCCCCCAGGGGCGGGGGTGTCATCACACCCCCTCAGCGTGCGGAGAGGAACTTCACGGCCACTCATCAGTCCGCTGGACCCTTATCGCTCCCGTTAGCTGAGTGGCCGCGACTGGTGTACCACTGTACCCCATTTGATGGAGGCGGCCCTAGCTAGCTGCCGCCTTAGCTCCCACCATGGCTGCCTCTACTGAGCCTTAAGCCGTCAACAGTCCACTTGTCAAGCTGTTCTGTTGCCGACGGCCTCAGTGAGGGCGTACAACCCGAGTGGCGACCGTTAGCGGTTGCGCTCTGTTAGTATCGGGTTCACGCGGTGTGGCCTCCACTTGGTGGTGGGAAGATTAGGGCCCCCTGGAGCGTTGAATCACGCTCTCAAGGGGTATAGGATTTGGTTTGGTCGAGCACTTAGTTAAGAATTCTTTAAATTTAAATTAAAATGCTTTTGGGTTTTCCGCGAAATTCATATTGTAGCGGTTATGATTAAAAGAATTGAATTTAAAATACTCCTTTAAATGCTGCTGCATATGTTTTGTAAATACATTTGATCACTGCGTTTGTTGTTGCACGGAAAATGGAGATTAAATTGTGTGCCCTTTTTGAATGCTTGGGCGTATGCTTGTAATTGTATTTGATTGTCGCGCCTGTGCTGAAGGGAAGTTTGAATTCATTTGAAATTTGAATGGCGCTCTATTTTGAAAATTATGTATATGTTTGTGATAGTGTTTAATCATTTTGCTTTGTGATAAGGAAGATTGAAATTAGATAACCCTGTGGTTACCGAAGGAAATAGGAGTCAATTCTCTTTTGGTTTAGATTTTGTTGGCACTGTCTAAGATATTTATTTGAAATAAGAGATAGGGCTGTGGCCCTTACGTTTATTGTTTTGTTTACTTTGCCAAGTTGACCTATGTGCATCGGTGATTACTTGTTTTAATTAATTCTGTAATTGAACATTGATGCTTTTGAAAAATTAGTTGAAATATGAGCATAGGATCACCTGCTAGGGACCATCTGTGCGTTTCGTTCAGCTCTCCACAGACGACGTTCATGGGGAATTTGGGGGTGCTCTCTGCACTGAAGCTTGAAGGTCCCTCTGGGCCGCTTCGTGTCGCGTCGCTGTTTGCAGACCTGATCCGGTCGAATTGCGGAACTAATCATAGGAGCGCCGATAGGTGTTTGAAGGAGGTCGTCTGACTTCTGTCTAGGAATAGGACTTATTTATGTGCTGCGATGTCCAGGAAGGGCATCCAGTTCAACTCTCCGGCTAGCCCACGTTAGGGCTGCAATTTTGGGGCGTTGGTTAGTGTTGCAAGATCTGATTGGGTGCGTAAGGTGGCCTAGTTTGGTTGTAGATTCGATCTTGCAACTTGCCGTCGCGACCCTGTCCCGCTGACCGGTTTGCTCGCGGACCTAAATCCTTATGTCCGGGACGGGGGTTTGTTCACGCAAAAGCGTTAGTGTCAGGCATCGACGTTAGATGGCACTCGGCTCGGTCGATACGGAATGACGTTTGTGTGTGTTGAACGTCCGAGTTGACTGAACGGTGGGAGTCGAGAGCGAAAAATTAGATGTCTTCTTCGCGTCGAAGGAGAAGGCAGTCCGTTTTTTGGTCGGGAGCTCTTAATTTTATGATAGGCGCGTATAGTAAATATACCACTGGGAATAGTAGCGCGTGTTGAGAGTTTACCCGGGACTTTAGGTTTAACGCAGAATCTGTATAAGTGGATTCGACTGTATTAGTTACTAGTGCGGTAGTTAATATTCTAGAAATAACGGTGACCTTTGACCCGTACGTTCTGTGTTCATTTTCGCGAGTAAATCGTAACAAAGGAAGAAAGTGACTGCGGAAGGCGACCTTAGCTTGGAAAGGAGCTGAGGGCCGAACTGCTGCAGGGGGAACGGTCAAATAAGGTCAACAACACTACCAGCCACACCCAAATACACATCACTGACCTTTACTTCCTAGCACAATACACCCACACGAGACCTGACTGAATCCTGAGGGACCAGTCGCCTTGAATAGAGGTAAGTAAGCTCTGTTCAATAATTGTAACGCTCCCCCCGGATTGTTTAGTGTAATTAGACTTTTAACCCGTGGCGTGAGGACGCCCGACCAGCATCTGCCTGTAGCTTCTTCGTCTATGGGCCGCGAAGGATTCTACTCCTGGGATAGGCAGCTGCCGGCCGTAACAGTAACTATGAAGTATAATAATTATACATTGTAACTTCAGGCTCAAAAAAGCTAGAACCCAGACCTGTAAAGCCACTTATTAAAAAAATCAAATTCAAATATTCATGATCGTTATTTTTCGTTATATACTTTGATTATTATCACAAACTTTATAGAAACACTACGCGTTGATTATTATAAATTTTATTTTGTTTACCAACTGTGTGTAAGATTTAATTTGAAACGTAGTTTTTCTTTCTGAATCGGATTATAAACTCTATATTATACTTATCATCGAAAATGGAGAAAAGTAAGTTAAATAAAAGACCTTTTTTGAGAAGTTGTACTCTTGGAATATTTCATACTATGTTATCGCTATAAAATCAACAATATGGAAAGTAAAAGTTAATTAATGATTTCTTACGTGTTTTTTCACAGCACCAGCATCCAATGTGGAACAATTTATTGAAAACTGGAATCGTGACTTTCTCTCCTATCCTCTGACTCTAGATGATTTAAAAAAATCACATAAAGTAATGAGTGCCCTGTTGCATGTTTTTGATCGACTGGGTATTGATAAAGATACAATTTTTCAGGTACACATTTACGTCTTAATAAATCATTTACCTAAAAGAAATTATTAGTAATAAAAGAGGTCTTGTAGTGTTAATTATTATACTGACAGATAGATTTTCGCAGTTTAATGTTGAAAATGATTCACTACAGTGTTTGTATAAAGTCTTTGATTATATGCATGTCTAGATGCCACATTGACCGTACTGAACAACTCAAATAAAGTCTACTAAAATTGGTAGACTCGCTTCTCACTTACGTCAGTGTCATTTGAATCACTTAAGGATAATGTGCTCACGAAAAATAATTAATTATGCTGGTTTGTGCTGTTAAATTGTATCGTAATTATGTGGGAAAACTGTATAGTAACACCAAGATCACTTTTCATCAGCAAGTTTTGTTATTTAACCGCTATTATTTTAAGAAAACACTATATTTTAATTCGTTATTTTGTAGGTTTGTTTCATTAGCCGATATTGTCAGTTTATTACTAGGGTGATTTGGCGAAACTATGGGAGACAAAATACAAATATCATTACATCATCTTTCGATCAAGAGAACATTATTATTTTAAAAATTACATTATTTATTTGATCAGTACATGATAATTTACCTACAAAAAATAAGTGAAACCTGGGATTTTATGCACTAAATAGTATTTTTGTTACTTCTTTCTAATAATATGGGTTTCAGATTTCCTTATTAAACAAGTATATAATCAAAGCCTCGTCCGTTTTGTCTACCCTGCCAAGGGTTCCCATCTAGTTGGGTTTTATTTATTTATTTTTGTATTTTATTGATATTTATGTATATTTAAAACTTTCATTTATATGTTTACAAAACTATAACTATAATACATAAATACCAAAAGTAATCATATAAATACCAAAAATTGATTACTGTTTATACTGTACTATCAAAGATGACAAATAGTTGTACGTAGTACACATGCGAAAACTATTTAATATAATATATTAAATCATTATTTTTATAAGTGAGCAAGTCAAAATGTATATATATTGACTAATACTGATAATTAAAATGAAATTATAATCAAAAAAGCAAATCAAATTAAGTATATATAGAAAAAAAAAACAAAAGTCAAATGAGTATGTGATTAATCTAATGGGAAATATTCAAGAGCCGCTCTCTCACTCAGCTGCGTCACTCAGCTCGCCCCCGAGTGACGCAGCGCGCTTTTTAAACAATAGTAGTGACGCATACTTGTGTGTGTAATATGCACACAAGCGTATCATAATGGGCTGGTCGTTTTTGTTGCGATTGCAGTGCAACACTCTATGTAGACATGTATATAATCAATGTCTATAGTTTTAAAAAATCCCTCTACCAACACAGCACAAATCTTATAATTTCTGAGAGGGTAAAGGAGTAAAAATGTTTACCATGTAACATAGGAGATATAATAAACCTATAATAGATTTTGAGGGGTTAGAGAAGGCAGGTGATTTTTGTGTGAGCCCTCTGGAAGTGTCTCTTTTTATTGGCCATGCAACATTTTTTAGAAGTACTGCAAAAAATCTCTTAAATCTAAGCTAAAACTGCAGAGGGGGGTAGGAGACACATTAGGCTGCCCATTTCCTGCTTCAGTTTCTCAGCAGCCTCTTACAGCATTCACAGGATGTTATGGGGTAGTGGAATATCCTCTCACTCCACTATTACAATAAGTTTATGCATAGAATTAATTTATTACAAATTATTTGTTATTTTTGTTTTATCAAGGCCCCACCAGAAGAAAGCAACAATAAACATTTTATTTATTACTGGGACTTAATTCCTGTGATCAATATGACTCGGATCATCAATCATCTTATCTCTGTGATGCCACAAGTAGGCACCAATATCACCATCAACCACTTTCTGCAACCGACAGCAAAAACATCACATCCCATATTGCTGTTACTTTACAATCTAATGTTATTTAATGAAGAACGTCTGAGGGACATTGCACCATATGAAGAGGAGCTGTTCTCAAAGATAAATGAGGTGAATCTTTAGTAATTTATTTACTAATTGTTTTTTCAGTATTCTCAGCATATTTAAAAAATCAGGAGGTCCCCAAATCAACTATTGTTTCTTGTAATGAATATGAAAACTCAAACACTCAAAAGGGTTAAAAAATAAACTTATAAATTAACTAAAAACAAACTTTAAAAAATAAGAGATAAAAATTGTGAACAAATTCCCCATAATAGCTTCTGCAGTTGTTTTAATTTTTTTATACACTATGTCTAAGCACTGACTACAGAAGCGACTATTTAATGCTCTGAACTGATGGAAATAACCTTTCAAGAATACTACTGTTTTTTATACATTAACATGAAAATTGAGCTAACAGTTAACCAGATGATAAGTGGTTATTGTAGACCATAAACAGTAATTGTACTGACTCTCTACTCTTACAAGATGTATACAAATATAAACAAGCAATTTAAAATGCAATAGACGTCTATCTACTTACACCTGTTAACTTTTAAAAATTTTATCCTCATGTTTCAGGTCAAGACTTTAGAGGATGGAAAAAACAGGTTACTGGAAAAACTCAATGAGCAAGCAGAGGAAAAGGGAAAACGTGCAGAGAGGCTAGAAAAGGTATTTAAAATATTATTATTTTTTTATTGTAAGGGAGGGAACAAGGAGCATATGGCTTACCTGATGGTAAGTGACTACCGCTGCCCATGACACGCCATTCGCCGCTACGGGCCGAGCGACAGACGACACTGTAGCCCGACCACAGATCAGTAGTGCTGCCAACGCCCGAGCGACACATTGAATTTTTCTCATAAAATGAGTTTCTAAGATTCCGAGGAAGAGAAACTGAAAAACCAGGTGGCCCAATATCCCGCACTGTATGATGTATCTCACAATAATTATTTGAACTGTGTGATAAAAGATAATATTTTAAAAGAATATAGGAAAGGAGTTAAATAAATGCGGAAAGTACCTATTTCGTTTACATAAACAGAGAACCCACAGAACATTTGGAACAGATTGGAACACAGGCTGCTGCCACCTGCAGTTGGGTTCGGAATCATGACTGCAGCGACATGACGCCACGACATGTCGACACGATACGACGTGGCCTGCTGTTGCTGCCAGCAGTCGGCTATGTAATTGTACCTTTAGTAAAATTTTATGATTTGTAAGATGGGCTTACTTCTAATACACGGGCGCATTTCGCGTTCAAAAGAAGTAGTCATGTACTTGTCAGACTGTGTTTATGAATAAATCTTTATTATTATTTTAAGATGCTACTGCCCAGATGGGCATTTTTCGGTTTCCCCCTGTTGTCTCTTACCTACCCACGTAATTGTATGAGGTGGATATTCTTACATTGCCAATGTACAGCTATCTTTAAGTATTATGATTATATTATTTTTTAACTATCTACATACATTTTGGTAATTATTTTATATATGCAAAACAAGTTTTACGTGGTAGAGCCACGCTGCAGCTGTATGTGTAGCAGCTTAATGCTACTGTGTTTCATATGGTGAGTGTGTAGAGAACCGGAGACCCTTTTTACTGGAAACGAGGCATTTCATCTCAGTCCTCAGGGGTGACAATGCATCTGCAATTTTGATTCTTAATTGAGGATAAATGTAGATGACTATGGACCACAGCATCCACTACCATCAGGTGAAGAATGTGTTCGATTGTCACACTTATTCTATAAATAAAAATTGAATTTTAAACTGTAAATAAATAACTGTTGTGGCCTATCATTGAATGAAAACTAATGATACATCCATCCGCCATACTACTGTCGTGATTCGTGAACCACATGACACAAGCATTTTAAGCTAACTTTGAGTGGTTAATAGGGAGTAATAAGTAACGTTAATAGTGTTACTAGAATTACTTTTTAGGGATTCTTGTTAGCAGTTCATCAATATTCAACAGTGTTTATGGGATTACATGAGTTAATCTGGAAATCATGATGAATCATAAATAGGCTTAGCTAATTTAGTTAAAGTACTCAAGTCTGTTTTAAACAGACTTAAGTACTTTAACAATAAATTAATTTATTTATTTAATTTCATAATAAAATTTCTAATCTACAGCTAGACACTGAGATAATTCATTTAGAAGAAGAACTAAAACATGAAAAAGAAGCTCATGAGGAAGAAAAGAAAGAGTTGGATATTATTCTAAATGAGGACAAACAAACGGATATATTATTGGAGCAAAAGAAAACACACAGAGATTGTCTCATAGCAGAAGTAGAGAAGAAGAGAGCCCAAAGAGTTTATGATGCAGATGATATCAAAGCCCAGGCAGAGCAAGCGGCACAGAATAATCAAGAAGCAGAAGAGAAGTTAAACTGCCTTAAAACAACACTCATGACTAAAGAAAACAGCTTAAAAAATTTGCATGCAATCAAACCTAACTTGGATACAGGAATTAATTTGTTACATGAGATTATAAAGCTTTCTGAAAGTATGAAGTAAGGTTTATTTTATGTATGTTTTTTAAAATATTATCCGTGTAATGCTTACAACTTTCGACTACTGTCGAAAGTACTGTCGAAAGTTGTAAGCATTAAGAAGTTGAAGTTCTCTACTCCTATATTGGGGTCACCTTGAAGCTTTGTGTAAAAGACGACAGACAACCCCAGTTTCTGCCACCCCAAGTCTTAATTGGGGGGTGAAGGGCCTAGTAGTTTTAACAGTGGTAGAGCCACGCGGCAGCTCTTGCTGTCACACGGATGGGCCGGCTCGAACCGGGGTGGTACCACGACCTCACAGAAAACCAGCGTGAAGTAGAGGTTTACCTCTGCGTTTGCAGGTGGCCGGAGGCCCTTTTTACTGGAAATGAGGCATTCCATCTTAGTCCTCACGGGTGACAACGCATCTACATTTTGACTTGTAATTGAGGATAGATGTAGATGTCTATGGGCCGCAGCAACCACTTACCATCAGGTGGACTGTGTGCTCGTTTGTCACCCTTATTCTATAAAAAAAAAAAAAAAAAGTTTGCTCTTTTCTCGTATTCGGCTCTCTGGCTGCAGATAGAGATATCTGCCGTCCTTCCCCTCTCTCATTCCGAAGTTCCCTTTCGCGACATCACCTGTGCATAGAATATAACACCGTCGCTCCGTTCCCTCTCTCTTCCAACCATTAGCTTCAATTAAAGCTGGGTGCGATAGGTCATCCCCTACTACAGCCCTTGCTGGCACTTGATTGTCGGCTTTTTTTTCGACTATACGGGACAGATATAATATATACGGGGGTTAGCCCCCTCATGCCCGGAAAGCACTTGCACAAGCTGGAAGGTCAGTGGGACTTGTCGCCTGTCCACACAATCTGGCAGAACAGACTCGACAGTCCTCTTCCACTTACCACTTTTAAAGCACAAACTGCCGAGCGTGAAACTTCTGCAATTCCCACTCTCTGGTAGAAGAATAGCCTAGGTGCAGGAGTTCCGAGCGCAATCATATATAATAGCAAGAAGCTGCTTCCATGTCCCTAGGTGGGAATCCCACCAACGAATGCCGCGCCTTTGAAGATCGTCCGGTACTTTCGGACGATTTGGACGGCCATTGTCCTCTAGCACAATCGTTTTAAACTTGGAGTGGGAGTAATAGTAGTTTTAAAAGCACCGCTAGTAGCTTTTTTTTAATGGTTATCGTTAATGTAGTTTTTCTGTAAAAATGGGGGTACTCTGAAAAAAAGTAAAAATGATAGTGCCTACCCACAAATGCTCATACAAATTTCAAAAAACATTTGGCCATGAAAGTCTAAGATAGAATTAAGAAAAAAATTTATTCAATATAAGTAACATATATTTTTTTTTTTTTTATAGGAAAAGGGTGACAAACGAGCACACAGTCCACCTGATGGTAAGTGTTTGCTGCGGCCCATAGACATCTACATCTATCCTCTATTACAAATCAAAATGTAGATGCGTTGTCACCCGTGAGGACTAAGATGGAATGCCTCATTTCCAGTAAAAAGGGCCTCCGGCCACCTGTACTCACCAAGCGAAACGCAGAGGTAAATCCCTACTTCACGCTGGTTTTCTGTGAGGTCGTGGTACCACCCCGGTTCGAGCCGGCCCATCCGTGCGACAGCAAAAGCTGCCGCGTGGCTCTACCACTGTTAAAATTATTCGGGAAAAAAGCTTCTGTCGTGGGTAGAATCAGCAAGAAACCCAGTAGAACTTTTTTCATTTTAATTAACATTATACAATAAACCAAACGTGTCAGTCTGGCTATCCATATACTTTAAAACACACAACAGTAGATGCGATGTGAACAGTGGCAGAAACTTTAATTTCATTTAATTTAATTTACAGAGATTATGATTCTGATGATTTAGAATCAGATAGTCAAGATGGTGAGTTGGAAGTTATTAATACAGAATCAAATGAGCTGGAGGCTCAACTGGCGGACTTAAGAGCCGCTAGAGCAGAAGTAACTAAAAAGTGGCAAGAGAATCAAGCGAAAAGGCAACAAGAAATGATGCTGGCGGAAACGTGAGTATTATCAAAAGTACATGTTATTTATTTTGGTAAGTTTCATGTTGTGAAGACTTTCTACAATCTTCATATAATAAGAATAAATAATGTTATGTCCTACAAACTAAAAATTGTCCTATAAAGTACACCCTATCCTATAAAAAAAAACCGAACTGCGGTCTCGGCGGCCAGTCTCAATGGCGACTGGAACTGATTAGAACAGATTCGGTCGCCGCTGAGACTGGATTATAGTGCACGAGTGTGTGTGCAAAAGCATAGGTGCACTCTCTTTTCTCTCACTCTCGTCTGATGGGATAGCAAGCTGACACGACTAGAGAGATCAGGCGGTGGACTAACGGCTTTATGTGCTTTCCCTAGGTACGGGGGTGAAACAAACCAACTTCCTGACTCTGGGCTGCTACTATTAAATTCTTGACAGCCAAACCCAATATCTGATTTTGGCTTGACTTATGATTGGAACCAGCTAGTCATAATTAATAATTTGGACAATCACATCATTTAAAAGTCAATAATAAGCATTTTTTACAAATTTTGGCTGAGACACCAACCAAGGACTGGCAATTATATAGTCAGGTATTATGATCAACCAATAAATGAATATTGTTTTTAACTATACAAAGCGAGCCTTATCGCATACCTTGGTTTAATGATTGTGATTTCAGTAGAAATTATAGCAAAGTTCACTTTTTTAATGGGAAAAAAACCTTCACCGAATTGTGATGTATGCAACAAAATTGAAGATGTTTACCATTTGTTGATGGAGTGTGTCAAGAATGAAAAAGATAGACAGGCTGTGTTGAAAGAATTTAACGCAAATGTTTTGGATGTCAATCTAATGCAAATGGTTTTATCAAACCCTAAATCAAAAATTTCAAGAGGGTTATTCCGGCTTGCTTCTAGGACGGAATAATTATCTTCTCTATCTATTATAAGTTTCATTTTTGCGTTAGTAATTTAACTATAGTACTCACAATTATACATTTTTATTTTGTTATAGTGTTAGCAGTAATTGGACGTAGTTATGCAAAAAGGATCCAACCCGCGATAAGTTAATTTGAGTTTATGATATTTGAAGTATCCATACTTCAAATATCATAAACTCAAATTATCGGAATGGTTTCTATCTGTTTGTAATTTTTCTTCTTATTTGTGTTACGTTTGCTAAAATTGTTAAATCACATAATAGTATAGACCACAAACATTATTCTTCAAGTCAACATTTTTGACACAAACTCGGGTTGGATCTTTTTTGCATAACCACGTCCAATTAGTATAAGGTATGATGGGATTGGCATATCATTTTGATAAAAATCCCAAAAAAGTTAAAGAAAAAAAATAGTGTTTTTAGTCAATTATTGACAATTAACAGACAATGCGTATCCTAATTGTTTTAATTTTTTTGAAGGTCTTAAAAAATGGTAGTTTCAGTCACTTCAACCCTGTGTTGTCGATATTCGGTAAACGGTTTGCTTCATTTTTCTTACTACGTACAGCAAAAGGGTGGAATAATTTGCCGGCGTCTGTATTTCCGTCCTATTACAATATGGACATTTTCAAGGCAAGAGTGAATAGGCTTTTGTTATGCTAAGATAGTGCGATTTATCATCTATAGCTTCTTCACTTCTTATCACCAGATGGGATTGTACTAAAGCACTAAGCAAATTAATATTTGTTTGTTCGATTTTATGCGCTGCCATACCGTTCATCATAGACAGATGCCACCGATTGATAACCATCAGAACATTTTATCAAAACCTATGGAATTAAAGCAATTTTTTATGAAAAGTATATGTATATTGTATATCTTATATTTAATTTATAAAAATTAGTTTTTGTTTGTTAGTATTTTATGCGCTGCCATACTGTTCATCAGATTGTGCCAAAATTTTGTCAACTTATTGCTTGCACTTGCGCGAAGGTTATAGGCATAGTTCAATTAACTTACAGTAGGTGGAGTGCGTATCATACCGATAAATTATTTGAAAGTCATATATCACTCAATTTCAATGAATGTATTATCATTCCTAATTAAACTAAAAATAATTATCTTCCAAACTTAAAATAATATTTTTTTTTAATAGGATACGGGTGACAAGCGAGCACACAGTCCATCTGATGGTAAGTGGTTACTGCGGCCCATAGACATCTACATTTATCCTCGATTACGAATCGAAATGCAGATGCGTTGTCACCCGTGAGGACGAAGATTGAATGCCTCGTTTCCAGTAAAAGTGTCTCCGGTTCTCTACACTCACCATACAAAACACAGCAGCATTAAGCTGCTACTTTACGCTGGTATTCTGTGAGAGCGTGGTCCTTCCCCGGTCTAGCCGACTCATTTGTGTTACAACTATACCAGAAATATAGTTGGCGCATGGCTCTACCACGTATGACAACCCGTTTGCTGGCAAATATTAGTGCTTGCACTGTTGTGTTCCGATCTAAAGGCTAAAGAGAGCCAGTATAGTTAAAGGCTGTGAGGCGTTCCATCTTAGTCTTCAGAGAAGACAGCACATCTGTAGCCTGCTTTGATTGAAGTTGGCTGCAGTTGTCCCTGAACTGCCGTAGCCATTTACCATCAGGTGCACTGTAAGCTCGTTTGTCACTTCGGTTTTATAAATAAAGTGAACACCAGATGCAAAAATAATTTTATGTGGCTACTAGCTGTGCAACGCGATTTCGCCCACGTGTAATTGAGGATTTTAATTATATTGCTCAGAACCCTTATTCTTTTTCTCAAATATAAGTAGCCTAAGTTACTCCTTGGAACATCGGCTATCTGCCAGTGAAAGTCCCGTCGAAATCGGTCCAGCCGTTTCGGAGATTAGCTGGAACAAACAGACAGACAGACAGACACACAGACAGACAGACAGACAGACAGACCGACAAAAATTTAAAAAATTGTGTTTTTGTTATAAGTACCGCATATACATTCATATGCATTGAGTAAAAAGCTGTTATTTTAACATTACAAACAGACACTTCAATTTTATTTATTTCTATAGATGTACCTATTTATTAAATTGTTCAATTGTAAATAGAAACCTTCGAGAGGCGGAAGAGAAGGAAAGAAAGAGGGTAGAAAGTGCAAAGAAATTGACACAGCGCTTAGAAGAACTCAAACACCGTCATACTAAATATGAAGAGGAAAAAGCTGAGTTAATGGACGAACTCACAAGAATTAAAAACGACTTCAGCGATAGTGTAAGTTGGAACACATCAATTCTTTTTTAACTAGGATTCTGCCCTTTAAGAGGTTTACATATATAAATTGCATGAGGATAAACATTCACGCTTACATACAAACATACAAATACTTGTTCCGTGCGAGATTCAAACCCGCGGTTCTTAGCGTCTCGACTCAATGCTAAGCCAGTGCCTGAGGACGTAGCCGTCTTGTTATTTCAATATTTTAGTATAATCTTTTAAATGTAAAAAAAAATATAATGTATATAAATATTGTGTAATAAAATATTGATAAGAGAGGGAATCACCCCACTTCGCCCTGTGGCAGTGGTTGATAGATGGCACCATTTCTTTACGCCATACAAAACATCTCAGCTGCCAATTGGTGAAAAGTGTAAGCCATCTGGTATTGTCAATGCAACTGCAGAGTCAATGTCCCTTAAGGTAAAAAAAATTGTATTCAATATCACTGAACCTAAATTTGGATAGCTGGAATGGCTGGTGCTAAAGCAGCATTACCAGAACGACTGTACTGGGTCATATTGCTAAAATTTTAAATAAAATAAAATAATATCAAATATAAATGTGTAGTGATAGAGCCATGCTACAGCTATATTACTGGTATAGTTGTAGCACGAATGGGTCGGTTCGACAGGGGAAGGACCACGCTCTCACAGAATACCAGCGTAAAATGCAGCTTAATGCTGCTCTGTTTCGTATGGTGATTGTAGAGTATTGTAGACCTTTTTCACTGGAAACGAGGCATCACATTTTAGTCCTCACGGGTGAAAACGCATATGCATTTTGATTCGTCATCTATGATAGATGTAGATGTCTATGGACCACAACAACAACTTATCATCAGGTGTATTGCGGGCTTGTCACCCTTAACATATAAAAAAAAGCTAGATGTAAATGTTCAGACCGGCGACAGAGCGCTCCATTAAAGCGGTAGCGCTCAAGGGCTCATAACCAGTAAAAAGTAGGGAATACTAGTATTATGATATTTAACGCTGTTGATCTCTCACTGTTTTAGCCAAACCATTCAAGTTGCTACAGCTGCAGCATGCTTTGCCACGTACACTTGTTTAGTGTTGCAAAAAATTATTATCATCATCATCATCATCAGCCCTACACAAATCCACTGCTGAATGTGATCCTTCCTCAATAAATGCCACAAAGAATCATCCTCAGCCACCTGCAGCCATCAACTTTGTGCATGGGTTTTACATGGGGTTGCACTTTGCTACTTGTAAAAATCTTTTATTCTCATTGTTTTCACGTTTCCTCGAGCTAAACAATTGGTAGATAGCTACTTCAGCTCACTAATCCATTAACAATGGGCTTAGTTCTTAGTAAATACTTTTTTTTTGTTTCAGTTGAAGTTAATTGAAGATTCCTTAATAAAGAAAACTCTGGATGTCAAGAAAAGAATAGAAGATAGAGTTCGTAATCGTAATAATATGCAATAAAATCTTTAAGTTTTAAAGTTTTGTACACTAGTGATATTGTTTGCTATAATCACACAATCTGCCAGCCAGGAGGGCTGATTATATTACCGTAGGAGAAGTATCCACCTGTGAACTTTTATGGTCTGATGAAAAAAACGTCATATTGTACTGTAGTAAATGCTTTATTAAGTAAAATAAAATAAAAATAAAAATATGTGTCTGTTAAACTGTCGTATATAATAAGAAAAAAAGGCGAAACTATTTTTTTAAATGTAGTTATATAGGTACATATTCGGAGCCATTAAAAAATACATATACTTTTATTTTTAATATTTAATGCTAAAATACTTATTTCTAAAATATTAGACGCACTTTTTCTTTGGTTCTGAGTATACACATATGCATAGAGTAATACACTCACCCAGCGGTCCGGAGGGCAGTAGCCATACGTAGGCAGGGTAAGAGGATCCTCTTTGCCAAAGTATTAGTCCACGCGGTCCTATGCGTGTCTCTCGTGCATGTAATCTCTTTTGAGATTCTTTTCTGATTTATTTAATATACAACATGTAACAAAAACCCTGTGGTTCCCGTTAAGTGTGTTCCCAGAGTCATTATTCAAAAGTAAAAAACTATTTTTCAAAGAACCGAAACATAAAAAAATATATTTTAATTAAAAAAAAAAATAATTTGCAAATTGTATGTGGTTTTATTACCTCTGCATTATCCGGAGAATAAGAGGATTGTGAAAGACCCCACTTCCCCGATGCTTGTCTCAGTTAGAAGTAACAAAACCACATACTTTTTTTTATATAGAATAAGGGTGACAAACAAGCACACAGTCCACCTGATGGTAAGTGGTTGCTGCGGCCCATAGACATCTACATCTATCGTCGTTTGCGAATCAAAAAGCAGATGCGTTGTCACCCGTGAGGACTAAGATGGAATGCCTCATTTCCAGTAAAAAGGGCCTCCGGCCACCTGCACTCACCAAGCGAAACGCAGAGGTAAACCTCTACTTCACGCTGGTATTCTGTGAGGTCGTGGTACCACCCCGGTTCGAGCCGGCCCATCCGTGCGACAGCAAAAGCTACCGTGTGGCTCTACCACTGTTAGACACAATACAATTTGCAAATTATTATTTTTTTAATTAAAATACATTTTTTTAGTGTTTCATTTTAAAAAAAAATATTCATTCCCTTACGTTTGAATACTGTCTCCGATAACGCCCTTAAAGGGAACCACAGGGTTTTGTTACACGTTATTATTGTGAGCTTTATTATAACATAGTTTAATATTAAAATTGTATCAAATTGAAAATAATACAACACTTACGAGTATTAATGCATTATATAAAAATTACTAAGTGTGAACTCCGACCATATTGCTTTTTTATTTATTTGTTTATTGCAGGTTTCCTAAAAATCACAGTTTAAGGGATTTATGTAAGTACTTTTATCATAACCGGTTCCCACAAGAAGTAATGCCATTTGCTGAGATTATTTCCAGACCTATGACTCAAGTGTTGGCGAATTTGTCCGGTTGTTGTGCGGTTGACCACAAAACAGTTTTGCCCCATTTGAAAAAGTCACAAGAAGGACAGGGTGACAAGCGAGCACACAGTCCACCTGATGGTAAGTGGTTGCTGTGGCCCATGGACACTTACATCTATCCTCGTTTGCGAATAGAATGTAGATGCGTTGTCAGCCGTGAGGACCAAGATGGAATGCCTCTTTTCCAGTAAAAAGGGTCTCCGGTTCTCTACACTCACCAAAAGAAACAGCAGCGTTAAGCTGCTATTTTACGCTGGTATTCTGTGAGAGCGTGGTCCTTCCCCGGTTGAGCCGACCCATTCGTGCTACAACTGTACTATTGATATAGCTGTAGCATGGCTCTACCACGTATAAAGCCTCATACCACACGAGCTCACTGAAAAAACCTAATGAATCGTGTATCATTTGCGATTCTCTATTTAAACGTAATGAAACTGAATGATGTTTAAAAAACGTGGATAAAAAGTGGATCACCTACGACAAGAAAAAAAAACAATTTCCATGGGTACTGATTGCTCCATATCCATAGTCCTCTCGGAAATGAGAGCAGGACTTTACCCTGTAGGACGTATATAAGTTGCAACTTTGTACATTATATTCCTATTCGACTATTTAAAGTAGAAAAAATTAGGTTGAGTATTCATATTAATGTTGGTTACGGGGATGAATTAGTGTTTTAATAATAATAACCTTTTTGAATTCTCCCACAAATAGTGTATTGCATAACTTATCTGTTAGAACATTTTTTTAAACAAATAAAGGGTACACAAATTTCTGGGAGACGGGATTCTAAACAAGGATAAACTTGTCTTGATTCAATTAATCAATTAATGCTTAAAATTCAACATGGATACTTCCGTGATTCCCCTTTTCCGTATGTTATCCTTATCGCTCACCGTACCTACTTTGGCTAAATGACATTGAATGACGACACTCATCTTATTTGGTCCGTGTTAATCTGCTATTGAATTCTTTGGCACAGAATAAATAATACTTTATTGGTTTATTGGCATGCTATTAAATCTATAAAATACTATAATACCTACATAATTAAGATACAAATATTTTTTTTTCAAATGTTTGGCAGTCTGTATGTCTGATTGATTGTCATAAAATTTCACGAACTGCTAGAGAGCAATACCAGGAGTGTTATAAATATATTTTATTCGAAACATGCAGTTTTTTACGTTAAATTGAAAAACGGATAAATTATATGATTTTTGATGATCAACTCATAAACTGTAAGAATATAAAAAACGTCAATAAGTATCAAGGAAAAAGGATAAGGTATTCAGATTCACAGGTTAGCACAAGGTGTGGGCGACCGCTTATGGCCTCGCGATTCGAAGTCACCGGCTGGCATGTCGCTACTGCCGTCCAAGGACACCTGCTGCCAACTTAAAACAAATAAGGATACAGATGCGTTGTCACCCGTGAGGATTAAGATGAATGCCTTGCTTCCAGTCGAAAGGGGCTCCGGTTCTCTACACTCACCATACGAAACAGCTGTATAGACCTGTCATTTTACGCCGGTATTCTGTGAGAGCCCGGTTTATAAAAAGTACTCTGTGGTGATAGCGTGGTCTTTCCTCGGTCGAGCCGACATGTTCGTGCTACAACTATACTACTAATATAGCTGCAGCATGGCTCTACCACGTATATAAATTAAACATTTTTATTGGTAAAGAGGCATTCCGTTTTCACTGGTGACAACTGCGCCGTGAGGGTTCTCTTATTTCTTTGCCTGGGCGACTCGGACGTGGCTGCACCTTTGATGCGGGAGAGGTGTATCTATATTGCGATCCGCTCTCCCTACAATACTATCCCTATAAATATAGGTGTCCTTGGGACAGCATTCACCTGTTATCAGGTAAACAGAACACTCATATGTCACTCTAAATCGTATATAGAAATAATTTAAAAATAATCAACTATAATAGTAAATAGTATTAATATACAATATGACGGCTCCGTGGCGCAGTAGCTTAGCAATGAGTTGTTGCGCTGGGGGCCGCGGGTTCGAATGCCGCACGGAACAAGTATTTCTATAGCCTACAAATAGTTGTTCCGGGCTGGATGTTTGTCCTTGTGCAATCTATGTTCGTAAACTGCCTCCACGATACAGGAGAAAATCCTAGTGTGGGGTGTAACGTTTTTTTTTTAAAGAAGAAGAAGAAGACAAAAGTTCGTCAGTCCGGCTGTAGGTTTGTCATTCAGCTCAGATGTGAATAAAAATGGACTAAATGTATGGTTAAAAGTTGTAGAAGAAATATATACATACATACATATAATCACGCCTCTTTCCCGTAGGGGTAGACAGAGATCACTTCTTTCCACTTGCTACGATCCTTACATACTTGTTTCGCTTCGTCCACTTTCATTATTCCCTTTATACATGCTCTTCTACTCTTGGGTACTCTTGACCTGGCCTTTTTTCAAGACGTCCCTGATTTGATCTAGAAACGTCCGCCTAGGTCTACCCCTTCTAACATTTTCATTCACACTCGCCTTATACACCTTTTTCGTCAATCGTTCTTCATTCATTCTCTCGACATGGCCCAACCATCTCAGCATACCTTTCTCAATTTTTGTCACTACATCTTCTTTCAGACCACAACGTTTCCTTATCTCACTATTTCTTATCTTGTCACTCAGTTTAACTCCTATCATACTTTTTAACGCTCTCATTTCAACAGCATTTATTCTGCTTTCATGTTTCTTCTGCCATACCCAACTTTCACTTCCGTACATGAGTGTCGGAACCAACACTCCCTCATGCACAGCGAAACGAGCCTTGTTAGACACCTTCCGACTGCTCATAAAGGAGTGCAAGCTCCATTCACCATGTTTCCTGCATTCACTCTTCTTTCGATATCACTCTCACACTATCCAAGAGTTTAGAAGAAATATATTGTTTATATTAATATTGTATTGTATAATGTTTATATTAATATTGTATTATATAATGTTTACATTAATATTGTGTTGTTAATATAAACATTATTTTTTCTTATTACGTGGGAATACCAAGGTGATTAAATCGAGAGTTCACTTTGTTGCAACGTAACCTTTTGTGATAACGAGGAATCCCCTTTCCTCTCATTGTGAACTCCGGAATTTTGTTGTCACTCACACATGCGTCCTTATTATGTATATAAGCTCAGTTATTTCTGCACATTGTCATATTAACTTGGCACTGTCTACAGATCAGTCGATCTTTAAAAACCCAATCCCAATAACCGTCAATATGAAAAGCTTGTGTTTGGTGTTTGTTTTTGCTATATTTCTCCAGTGTGAATCAAAGCAATTTAGTAGATGTGAACTGGGCTTTCCCGAAGATAAGATGAGGGATTGTAAGTATTGTTTTGCTATTTGCCAGACCGCGCGACGCAAAGGAGGGTTTTGTTTATCAGTCTATATGTATAAACTATAAATGTATATAAGTATGTATATAGATACATACATTTATATAGATTTGATTGTTTCTCTGGAAACCAAACTCGTGGGCCGATTTTGGTGATTCGTACGTCATTTGATTGTCTTAGTCTTGTGAGTGTCACTAAAGACATGACCACAGAACACAATTACTCTCTACTGACAGTAATCAAAATTAAAGAAATAAATAAAAATAAAAATTTAAGTCGACGAACAAATGTCAAGCAGGGGTTCTAATCATTTTTGATTTAAAATAACCATTTAGGTCATTTATTTGTATAGTTAATTTATTTCTAGACAAATAAATGACCTAAATGGTCTTGAAGGTTTGACTTTGGTTTTTTGTTAGCCGTGCACATACACATTGTGTTAATAGTGTGCGTAGGCCTCGGGAGCGCTCAGACACGATCGCGAGTGTGGTGCCAGATTGGAAGACCAAAATATCTGGACAAAATTTGAAAATTTCAGGTTGTTCGGATTGTTGGCGGGAGAAATAAATATTAAAAATAAAAATGTATTTAAAATAAAAAGTTAATTTCTAAATTAATAGGCTACAAAAAGACAACATTGTTGACACATAATTAATTTAAATACACTTAATTTTGTGGAAACCTACATGTTTTCGGCATTGAAATTTACTGAGCCATTTCGATCCTTTAATAAAAGAGTTAAAATTCAATTTACTTCAAAGTTCGGTCTAATCACTAACTCAGTTTTATTAAATCAAAGGCAGATGTGATGTGAAGATAAGCGGTTTTTCTGGAGATGTTGAGTTTTGTAGGGAGTCTATAGTCTTTAAAATGTCGGGAGAATCCAGACGAATCCCGATCATCTGGCAACCCTGATCGCGAATCGAAGGAATCGCAGTTGGCCTAAAGGTCTAGATACCAGGCCATAAACTCCAAAAAAAAAATGAAGGAATCGCAGTTAGATACACAAACGCGCCTATCGGTACACGTCATTACTACAATCAAGGCGAAACCGTCATCGTGAAATAGAGTAACTATAATTTCAATATAATTTCAAAATAAAAAAAAAACGCACATGTACGCCGCATTGCTGTGTTCCGCTCTTAGTCACCAATGCTATTGCCTTCTTTGTTGAAGTTGTTTGCAGGTGTCCGTGGGCTGCAATTGTCACTTAATACCAGGTTGACCGATAGTCCTCTAGTCACTTCAATTTTATAAAAAAAATATATATTTAGTAGACTGTATTAATTAGCCTTCTTCTAAATACAGAGCTACGAGTATGTGTCTCGTTGGTCTGGTGGTCTTAAGCGCTACCACTGGTCAAGTGGTGCTAGATTCGAGTCCCGAGTTGGCCAAAATCAGTTATCAGGCTTTTTTCCCCACAAATTAATTATTAGTAGCAGCCTGGTGTCAGGATGTTCGCGGCGTTTCACCTCATGCCTCGGAAAAAACGTAAAGCCGTAGGTCCTACGCCTGATTTATCTCCGGTCGTGTCGGATTGCCATTCTATCGGACTGTGACAGTGAGGAAATGAGAGTACACCTGTGCTTGCACATACACTCGGGCACTACAATCTTGTCCTTTGGAGTTGGCAAATCTCTGGCCGCTGTCGCCGAAATTCGGTCTGGAAGTCATTATTATTAAATACAGATTTTTACGTGGTAGAGCCATGCTGCAGCTATATTTATAGTATAGTTGCAGCACGAATGGGTCGGCTAGACCGGAGAAGGACTATGCTCTCACAGAATATCAGCGTAAAATAGCAGCTTAATGCTGCTGTTTCGTATGGTGAGTGTAGAGAACCGGAGACCCTTTTTACTGGAAAAGAGGCATTCTATCTTAGTCCTCACGGTTGACAACGCATCTGCATTCTAATTCACAAACGAAGATAAATGTAGATATCTATGGGCCACAGCAACCACTTACCATCAGGTGGACTGTGTGCTCGTTTGTCATCCTTATTCTATAAAAAAAAACAGACCTGCGTAAAGAAAGAATAAGTTAGAATGGTTTTTAAAACTTTGGAATATAAAAAGATACATGTTTTTATTTAAATCTTTAAAAATAAAACACTTCTAAATAAATTGTACTTGATCTCGCGTCTCTCAGTTGATAATTGTAGTGAAATGAGAAAAACAGCAATTTATGTAAGAAAGAAAGAAAGTTTCTGTTAAAGTAGGGTAAAGAAAAGAGCCTACTCTTTTTTAAAAGGCCGGCAACGTCTGGAATTCCCCTGGTATTGCAGTTATTCATGGGCGGCGGTAGTCACTTACCATCAGGTGAGTCGCATGGTCACTCCCTCTCCCCTCTCATATAAAAAAGGAAAGAGTTTGTCGCGCTTATGCCCCGATAGGTTTGGTGGCCTTTACAATCGACTAATCCGTAGAACAGAGACCGATGTGATCATGGAACGAAAACGAGTTAAATAGCTAGACGAGTTATGGAATACAAACTCTACAGACGTATGTTTTTAGAATTTTCGTATCTTATTTAGTTTCGGAAATATAGAATCGAATAACGTTTGATCTTCCATTAGCTTCGCATAAAAACGCGCGAAGTGATCAAGCGACGGCACGCGGGAAGTGAAAGCAGCGCGGGCGCCCCGTCCGTTCGTCATTTCGGCCGCTGTTTGTTGGAGGGAGGGCATTTTTGTATCATGCGCTTAGTTTTTTTTCGGTTAGGTGAAAAAAAATATTTATCAAGTTTTTTGCGTTAAAGACATATTTTTAGAGATGTCGCAATCACGAAAAATGTAAGACATGCTTAAAAAAGATGGAAAAAGGCCTGTGCTTAGTTCATCAATTTCAAATATTCCTGCTGTTTATATAAAGAAAAGTGTAAATGCTGGTAAGTTGACGATTTCAGTTGTATTATTTCGTGATATACTCTATTAAGTTCTTAAATTAATAAAAATTATGTCTTTATTGCTTTTTTGTCTCAGTAAACAGTAGTAGGCGATCGATTTTTATATAGAACGTTTTTTGATGGAGAGTTATAGAAAGGAATTTTACTGCAAAAATACGATTAGCGTAATGCACTTACTAATTACTTTTACAGGGTAATCATTTTTTCTCTTATAATAAACAGTAAAAAGTAGAAGTCCTATGAAATATTAGGACTAATTTATACGAACATTATTGAATTTCTAAGCGTCTCATATGAATATACGACGTCTTTCTGCGGTATCTGTGACATGATTTGTTGGTTCGATATTAAGATGGGACGTTGTTACTGGGATAATGAAATTAGTTAGGACGTTATTTATTAAAAAATATCGTGAAATATAAGGGTTTTTGTACTAAAAAATTTGTTAAACTAATTGCTTTGTCTTACAAAATCTAAATAGTATTTTATCAATACCTAAAATAATATAGCTTTTTTTAACTTCAGTTATGAATGTTGATGACAA
This sequence comes from Parnassius glacialis, assembly GCA_033319125.1. Lineage (NCBI taxonomy): Eukaryota > Metazoa > Arthropoda > Insecta > Lepidoptera > Papilionidae > Parnassius > Parnassius glacialis. Next base: position 44,180,251 of record JAVANC010000010.1, read on the forward strand.
CGGCATGATACAACAAACATCACCTTTGCTTTCTGGTACAGAAGAAATCAGTCAGGAGCTAGCTGATGTATGGGAAGAAGTTCTGCATGAAGATGGTGGGACCAATGAAATCACCTGCAACAGTTTAATACCGAATGTCATGTCTGATCCATCTACCAAGGATGTTTACAGCAATCAACCTAGTACATTTTCATTGGAAGTGCCTTCTAGTTTCGAAAACTCACCATTAATACAGCTTGATGAGCTGTTAGAAGTTTCTGACTACAGATCTACCCCAGTTAATTTAGAACTGTCAGTCCTGACTCCTATGCCGTATCCTACTAATGTGCATTCGATCTGCGATAGCACATTTTGCCCTAGTCATGTAGACAGTTCCTCTGTGATTTCTTAGTTGTCATTTAGCAAAACGAATTTGCCTGCTACTTCTTACTCAAAAAATCGCACCGTGACTCCTAAAACGATTAGAAAACGGCAGAGGTGCCCAAAAGAATGGACAGACTTTAAACGCAAATGTCTTAAGAACTTAAGTGAGAAATATGTAACAAAAAAGGGTAAAGCCGTAGACGAAAAAACGATGAGGCCATCATGCAAGTGCCGTTACAAATGCCCTGATAAAATATTTCACCAACAGCGGTTGGACTGCTTCACAAAATTTTGGCAACAGGGATGGGAGAGATCGAGTTATGTAGTGGAATTTCATCATCAAATATTCGGATAAAATGAAGAAGAAAAGATGCCTGAATCAAGATAATCCTAATAATAGGAAACATACATTTAAGTATTATCTGCCGCTGATTACAGGTTTTAGCGAATCTCACTGTAAAAAAGCTGAAGTAAGCCAAACTATGGTTATTAATACTCTTGCCGTATCCACTCGTATCTTAAAGAAAGCGTGGAAGAAGTACGATTGAAGTGCTATTTTAGAGAAGGACAGACGGGGTCACCACGACAGTCATGAGATCATTATAGATGACGCAATGAAACAAAGTCTTTGTGACCATGTTAGGGCACTTTTCCCCTGTTCAATCGCATTATATATGCAAGAATAGCCATAAGCTCTACCTACAAGGAGACTTAAGTATTGCCAAAATGTTCAAATTGTATCTTGAATGGTTTGACCCCCAGAAATACTCCTCTAAGGCTACAAAAAAACGCCAGTATCGTGATATTGTCAACTTAAACTTCAATCTAGCTTTCCATATTCCCAAAAAGGATCAGTGCGACGAATGTCACGTTTTCCGGTTGAAAAAGAATCCAACGGACCAAGAAAAATAATCTTTTCAAAAGCACCAGATTAATAAAAAGGTCGCAAGGGAATTTAAAAACCAAGATAAAAAAACGCAGAAGAGTCAAATGGAAACATGGTTACTGCTGTGTTGGATTTCGAAAAAGTATTGCAGTGACCTCATAGCAATATAAATATATTTTACTATAAGAGAAAGCTATCTTCTTTTAATGTCACAGTTTTTGACATGGGGACAAGGAAATCCGTTTACTATATGTGGGATGAATCTGTGGTAAAACGTGGCGCAAATGAGGTAAGCAGTTGCCTCTTAGATTTTATCCATGGTAATGTTGACCAAGGGGACAAAGAGTTTCGCTTTTGTTCAGACAATTGTGCTGGGCAAAATCGTAACCGCTTTGTATTTTCATTGTAAGTTTTTTAGAGAAGGGACACACCTAAAATGAGGGGGATAGTGTCCACTCTGTCATCGAGAGAGCTTCTCAAACCAAAACTATCTATAACCCTCATGAATGGCGTTTATTAGTAAGATGGACCAAGAATGATGGAGAAACCTATGTTGTCTGCAACGTAACGTAATTCCCTCACAGTATCATCCATACTTTAACTCTTTGCCACATCACACCGCGGTTGATGTTTCTGAAGAATCGGATGATGACCTATCGGAATAAGTAATAATGTAGATACATTATTTTCATTTTTTGCTGCTTCTTTTTAGAGCTGTATTCTTTTTACTGAATTAGCGAAACAATGTTAATTATAATAAGTACTCAACTACGTAATTTAATGTTTGTCTACCTACAATTTCATTGCTATTAAGTATGTGCACCCACGTCTAGGTCACGATGTAAGACTAATTTATGATATTATGAAGGCTGGTTGTAATATGATTTATTTTGAATGAAGTACCTAGTTCGAAGTTTAAATATCTTGATATTCATATATATAGTTTCCGTTGTTATAATAAATATTTACGTACATTTTATAAATTTAAAAGAAAATGCGGGTAGTCTTTTCTCCATAGAAACGCTCTATCCTGTTTTTTTCCTGGTTTATGACAATATCTATTTAGAATAGTCTCTCCGCCTATATTTTCTCTTAAGGCTGTACGTAGTCGTGTAGGTTACCTAGTTACCATGTTGTAATAGGATATGCCATTTAATTACTATTTTAACTTTACTATTACGCCGACAAGGCAGTTTAAGGTATTTGTAGAGTTTAATTGTTGTTAAATATAATCTCGTCTAGGTCGTCTAGGTCATGCTTCTGATTGGTAAAACTATAAAGACGGCATGTTATTGGGGGTCACTGTAGAAGCGTGCTCGTCGCGACCCCTGCCAGCCCTTTTCAGGGCTGCAATTCTACTTAGCTGCGCACCCATGTCAACGAGGGTTAGGGCGTCCCCCCAAGGCGACGCACACCAGCTCGTCCCCGTTGGTGTGGAATGCAGCGCGCAAAGCGGCGATGGGGACCGCCACCCGTCACGCACAGCCCGACACGGCGGAAGGTGGAGGACAGAGTGCAGAGTTGGCACGTGGAATGTTAGAGGAGGCATGAGAGATAAGACGAATGAGTTGATCGAAATAATGAAAGAAAGAGAATTAGATGTCGTGTGTATGTCGGAGACCAAACGGAAGGGCAGTGGTACTGAAGAGCTCCCTGGCGGGGCGTTAGCTCTATGGTCCGGAGTCCCGGAGAGCGAGAGCGCCCGCCAAGGAGTGGGGGTGCTGCTGTCGTCTCGGTTGGTCGATGTTATGACTGAATATAAGGTTGTGAACTCAAGACTTCTCTGGGTTCGCTTTAAATTGGGACTGACGAAGTTATTCCTTTTGGCTGTTTATGCGCCGGTAGCTTCGTCGTCCAGGGCTGAGCTGGAGGAGTTTTGGGAGAATGTAAGAGAAGTTCTAGATTTGGCTAGGGGAAACGAAAGAATTGTTGTATGTGGTGATTTGAATGGATGGGTTGGTACCGCTCGACCAGGGTACGAGTCGGTGCTTGGAAAGTTTGGCGATAAAAGGGTTAATGATGCTGGCAAGCTTATACTGGCGGTATGCAAGGAAAAGGGTCTTCTTGTGACAAACACTATGTTTAATCACAAGAAAATCCATATGTATACTAGAGAAAGTAAGAATGAGAGAAGTATGATCGATTTGTTCCTGGTGGATGACCGACTGCGAAAGCAGGTGATGGATACGCGAGTGTTCAGGGGTGCTGACCTGGGAACGGATCACTATCTAGTGATTACTAGATTTAGGGGTCTGTTCACGGGTTGGCGCTACCGGACGGCAGTAATAGAACCACAGTCGGTCTGTCGCATCCGAAGCTGGAAGCTTCAGGAAGCGGATACTAGGGACAAATATCATGCGAGGGTAGCCGAAAAGCTTGACAACATCGATGGCAGAAAAGAATGTGTTGAAAGAACGTGGCAGAACCTTAGGGATGGAATGGTAAGTGCAGCGGAAGAAGTGTGTGGAACGATTAAAAGAGGCAGTAGTAAAAGAAGAGATGCATGGTGGAATGATGAAGTGAAAGAAGCTGTAAAGCAGAAGAAGAAAGCATGGTTAGACTACTTGGCCTCTAGTAATGATAAGGATATGAGAGAGAAGATGAAAGAAAGATATAAGCTGCAGAAAGTTCACACGAAAGCATTGATTGAGGAAAAGCGTGAAAGGTGTAGAATGGAAGCGGACAAAAGGTTGTCGCACAACTTTAAGGAGAACTCCAAACTCTTCTGGAAAGAGGTTGGAAGGACCCGAAGTGGTGCGACGGCCTTAAGAATGAACAAAGTGCTTTCGAGAACTAATGACGTCCTCTCAGAAAAATCGGACGTCATGCAGCGATGGAGCGAATTTTATAGAGAAATGTATGCGTGTGATGATCTTAGTGGGGGATCCGGGGATGACGTCGAGACTGGTACGCCAGACCCGGACCTCGATGACACTGAGGTCATCAGTATGAAAGAGATTGAACATGCGATTCGAAGTTTGAAATGTGGTAAGGCTGCGGGACTAGACAGAGTTACTGCTGAAATGGTCAAGTATGGTGGGCCTCGCGTCTGGGACAGCTTTCATCTGCTGTGCAATTTGTGCTGGCGGACGGGGGATGTCCCGGATGATTGGCGATCCGCAGTCATTTTGCCTTTATATAAAGGTAAAGGTTCACATTTTGACTGCGGGTGCTATCGGGCGATCAGCTTGACCAGTTTAGCAAGTAAAGTTTATTCGAAGGTTTTGACACGTAGGATGCAAGAGAAATCGGAAAGATTTCTATGGGAGGCACAATGCGGATTTAGACCTGGAAGAGGATGCACGGATCAAATGTTTTCTCTCCGCATGATCACGGAAAAGCTTCTGGCTGCTAACCAGAGGATTTTCTGTGCTTTTGTGGATCTTGAGAAAGCATTTGATAAGGTTGTAAGGAAGAAAATGTGGGAACTGTTGCCGGGGTATGGTGTGGATGGTCGATTGCTAAGGGCTGTGCAGTCGCTTTACTGTGACTGTAAAGCCTGTGTGCGGGTAGGATATGACCTGTCACCCATGTTTAGCGTCCAAACGGGCGTAAAACAGGGTTGTGTCATGTCTTCCTGGCTGTTCATACTGTATCTCGACAGCTGTTTACAGAAACTGAAAGATAGCTGTTTGGGTGTGAAATTGGGTGACATTAAAGTAAATTGTCTGCTGTATGCTGATGATGCAGTGCTTATTGCACCATCAGAGGCAGAACTGCAGGCATTAGTCACGTGTATGAAAGAGGAATGTGAAATTAAAGGTCTCCGCTTGAATGCTAATAAAACTAAGGTTCTGGTATTTGAAAGGGACGAAGAGAGAACGAAGTGTGAAATATGGGTAAATCAGGAATGTCTAGAACAGGTAAATGAAATTGTATACTTGGGGAGTGCTTTTAGCCGGGATGGAAGATGTGATTTAGATGTGGACAGGCGTGTCGCTGCCGGGAACAAAGTCAATGGTGCCCTGACTGCGTTAGTCAAAAGGCAAGGCGTAGTGAAGAGTGCACGCCTTGCAATACATAACGCAGTGTTGGTACCGACTTTGTTATATGGCAGCGAAACCTGGGTATGCCAGAAGAAGCATAAAAGCAAGTTGAATGCAGTGGAGATGCGATCTCTTCGTAAAATGTGCGGCGTCACCATGGCTGACCGAAAGCGAAACGAAGAGATTCGCAATATGGCAGGTTTGAAAGATGACCTTATCACAAAAATTGATAAGGGCGTGCTTCGATGGTTTGGGCACGTTGAGCGAATGAGTGAAGACCGAATGGTGAAGAAAATATATAGCGCGAAAGTTAATATTAAAAGGTGTCGAGGTAGACCGAGACTAACTTTCGAAGACCATGTGAGCAAATTGCTCGAAGAGGGGAGGGTCAAGAGTACTCGGATACCTAGACGTGCATGTATGAAGAAGATGATGAATCTGAAAGAAGCGAAAGAGGTATGTAAGGATCGTGACACTTGGCGATCTGTTCTCTCTGGCTACCCCGTCAGGGATTGTGCGTGACGATAAGTAAGTAAGTAAGTAAGTATGATATTTAAAAAAATATGTTAATGTTGATTTTATAACTAATACAAATGTTTAAATTTCTTCACGCGCGTTTCCTGCATGGTTCTTATACGGACATAGTAGTTAGTTTTATAATTTTATAAATTTTAAGTCCTCATCTAACTGTGATGTGATTGTTGTTCAAAGTAATACTCCATCTAATGATTTTGTTATCTATTTTGATTTTTTTAATAATAAACGTTTTTAAATAATATTTTCATTCTTTATTTAGTTATATAGGAGGCTACTCATAATAAGGCTAATAATATGTTTAAATATTTTAAGAGGGTTATTCACAAAGGACTTATAAGGGATGAGTAATTCCAACAAAAAATGACCTATGTTAATATAGAACGCTACTTAATTCAGACGTCTCCGTTAAACAACATATAATGTTCAATACGGACCCCAGTCGTTTGCCTATAAAACGTCCTATGTTGATATGGAACTCACTATCTCGTGAAATAAAAGGACAATAAATATAAATTACATAGCATTTAACTAGGCTAGGGCATTGTCAAAACATACCAAAAAATCCAAATGTCAAGTCTCACCGTTTAGAAGTTACACAAATCAAAAACTTCTCCAACCTCAACTGAAAACTATCAACCCTACAGATCGGACTTTGTTCTACGGATGAATCGACATGCTCTCGAAATGTTTCTTATTTCTGTCTGTTTACAATATGGGTGTCTTCACGGCAAGAGTGAATAGGATTTTGTTAAACTAAATCACTTCGCATTGTCTTCTTTGTCTACATCACCACTTACCATCAGTCTGAATATTAGTATAGCACTGGCTTATGATTGTTTAAAATATAGTATATTTATATTTCATGTTTTATTTTTTATAATGTACCTATTACGTTTTTGTCTAGGGGTGTGTCTCGTAGAAAGTGAAAGTTCCCGCACTACCCATTACATCGGCAAGGTGAACAAGAATGGCTCCCGGGACTACGGTCTCTTTCAGATCAACGACAAGTACTGGTGCAGTAACACTAGCACCGCCGGCAAGGACTGCAATGTGACTTGTAATGGTACGTTGTCTTGTCTTGTCACTGAAAAGCAGTGCGTACATTGCTGCCCGAAGGGTGTAGAGCTGTAGAGTGATTGATTTAAGAATTGATAACATTTTTGTTGATATATATATATATATATATATATATATATATATATATATATATATATATATATATACATGATCATAAACCGTGGCACAGTGGATTAGCAATGAGTTGCAGCGGTAAGGGCCAAGTTGCGGGGTTTGAATCCCGCACCCGCGGTCTGGATGTTTGTCCTTGTGAAATATTATATGTATGTGAACTGCCCCCGCGATACAGGAGAAAATCCTAGTGTGGAGGTAACGTTTACAACAAAAGAAAAAAAGAGAAAGATAATATTATGTAGGTACTTTTTATATTTTATTTTAAAGTATAATGGTGACAAACGAGTACATATCCACCTGACTGTGAAGTAGATGTTGTGGCTCATAGACATCTGCATCTGTCTTCGATTAAGAATCAAAATGCGGATGAGTTGTCACTCCTGAGGACTAAGATAAAATGCCTCATTTCCGCAGGGGTCCCCGGTGCCCTACTCTCATAATACAGAACACAGCAGCATTAAGCTGCTATTTTATGCTGATGTTCTGTAAGAGCGTGGTCCGTCCACGTTAGAGCGGACCCATTCATGCTACAACCATAATACTTATGCATGGCTGTACCACGTATAATGTATGTGAAAAAGTGACATTCCATCATAGTGTTTAGAGGTGACAACTTGTCGGCATTTAGGTTCTTTATTGAGTAAAGATAAATTGAGGGTAGATGTAAACATCCACTTACCATTAACTGGACTGTGTGCTCGTCAGTCTGACCTATCTATTGAAAGAGCAAATGTGCATCAGCATCTTCTAAATAAAAAAAAAATAAAATAAAAAAAACTGCTCTTGCCATCCCGCTTGCCAAGCTTGGCAACTATTGCAAAATCATCTCTATGAGCACCAGCCTTATGAAGGACTGTCATGATGATGACGATGTCAATTTCGATGACGATGACGACAGCGATAATGATGACGACGACGGCGATGAAAATGACAATGACGATGATGATATTATATATCAAAATTAAATTATATTTTCAGATCTCGTGACAGACGATATTACCAAAGCGGCTAAATGCGCTAAGAAGGTGTATAAGCGTCATGGCTTCAATGCCTGGTACGGATGGAAGAACAAGTGCCAGGGTTCGCTGCCTGATATAAGTTCCTGCTAGAGGAGTGTGAAATCGAACTTACAACACAGGGACACTTAATATCACTTCGTTCAATGTACTGTAATCGATAAAATGTGTCATTATTATAAGCGAAATAAAATATTTTTATGTATAATTTCATATTATCGTTTTTATCCAATCCATTGAATCTGATTTTATTTATATTGAAGTAAGAATTACAAGAGCCGTGGTAGTTTAAAAAGCAATCCGATTACACTCACTATCACCAATGAAATTATTAATTGTAATTTTAAATTTTAATTTACAACGTGTTCGGCGGTGAAGAAAATGTCATGAGGTAACCTGTAAATCATGTCTAAGAAATTAAAAAAAAAACATTTCGAAGTCATATAGAGTTCGCCAGCATTTAAAGGGCAGCGTGACGGACATTTCGTTGCCTTAGATATCTCTCTGAAGTGGGAGTAGGCTTGTACCTAGTATTGGGAAGTGTAAAGGCTGTTATCTTTACTACGTAATTTTTTGAGACACATTTTAAGTGATCGTGTTCATGTAGAAAGAATGAATGAGGAAAGAATGACAAAGTTGCAGAAGTGAACGGCAGAGTCGGAAAAAGACGTCTTAGACGAAGGTTTGTTCACCAAATCGGCGATACATTGAAATGGGCCAGATTAGGAGTACCCTTAACCAACGAGCGTGTATGCGTAGATATATGGATGTAAAGGAGGCGAGAGAGGTGTGTCAGGATTGTGCCAAATGTATGTCCGTAGTCTCTGCCTACCCCTCTGGGTGACAGGTGTGAGTGTTTGTGTGTGTGTGTGTGTGTTAGGGCACACAGACATCTACATCTATCCTCTTAAACATTTAAATGTAAATGCGTCCCCCTAAACTAAAGTGGAATGCCTCTTTACCAGTAATAAAAACAAGTGGTAACATTAAATATGTTGTACAACCGACTTCAATAGAAATAAAATGAAAACATCAATGTAGTCGAAGGCAATTAAATACGCATTATTAAGAATAACTCAAAAACTACCGGCCAGATCTTGTTCAAATTCATATGAGACCACATGAAAAACAGTAGCTTTCAAACAAAAAAATCTTATAAATCTGAACACCTAGAAAAAAATTCTGAGGTAGCACATAAAAAAATACAGTCGGATTGTGTACCTTCTCCTTTTTTCGAAGTCATTTAAAAAGGTTCGCCGTTCCTCGTTATATGAAACACGATAGAATTATGCTGCTAATTCACGATTGTATTCTGCGCGAGCGTGGTCGTTCTGTCGAGTCGACTCATTCGTTCTGCAGCCATAATATAGCTTCAGCGTCGCTGTACCATAATGTAATGTCGCTGTATAATAATGTTAATAATTTATTAATAATTAGCTGTTCCCCGCGACTTCGCCGGCATATAATTTAGGGTTTTAATTTTTTTGCGTAGTAGTCTAAGTTACTCCTTATAACATCAGCTATCTGCCCGTGAAAGCCCCATGACAATCGGTCCCGCCATTTCACAACAAACAGACAGACAGGCAAAATTTAAAAAAAAAATTGTTATTAGTATCGTATATAGTTTCATAATGCATTTAGTAAAAAGCTGTTATTTTGATATTACAAACAGACACTTCAATTTTATTTATTTGTATAGATGCATTGGCGAAGCTAGGGCTCCAAACTAGGGCAAGCCCAAGATATGGTTTTGTTGTTTTTAGCAGTTTTATAAAAATACACCAATCTTGATCTGTCTCCACTCATCAGTTTCATATTCAGTGCTGTCGAGGACGTGTTTAACAAAACACAAAGAAGGCATACTACTACTAGATAGATTGTATGACATATCAGCATTTGCATACCTTCGGTGGCTTTGAAAAAAGCCGTTTGCGTTTGCTTGGGTGAAAGAAAAAGATATTTACATACAATACAATACATGAACAAAAGAAAAGCATGAACGAAGTACAAACAAACTATGTGCAAAATTAAAAAAGAAAACAAATTATTTATATTATAAATCGAATCGTCTCTCTTTCTTAAGGAAAGATTTGATTACGTCCGCCTAAAATGATGGCGGTTTCTGAACAAAGCTTAAAGATTGTACCTTTTCGCCGATTAACACTTTAACACACTTCAATTCATCACAAGGAACACTATTATCCTCCATTTTCACTAAAAATCTTAAAAAAAGCATAAATTTTCAACTCGCAATATTCATTCGCTCAATTAAACACACAGAGTAAACATTGAAACGTGAAGTGAACTTGCAAACGTATCGCCTGCGCCCCCCCCCCCCCCCGCGCTCGACTAACTTCACACCGAAATCCCAGCTTAACGCTTAACTACGATTGTTTATATAGTAATTAGTATGGAGATACTAATTGCTATATAAACAATCGTAGTTATATTTCATTATAGAACTTTTTGCCATAGGTTAGAAAGGGAACGATCGTCTTATTGAAATCCCGGTAAAAAGCCCACGCGTGCGAGATAGATGACTAATCGTTCAACCCAAATCCTTTTTTATGACAGCAGTATCGCACAGTTTTGCCGCGATCGGGGTCCATCCATATTGTTTTGCTTTCATTAATTTTGACAGTCCATTACCAGTCCAGACAGAACACGAATCAGTGTATTTCGAATTGAAAGCAATCTGCCAAGTGTTGACGTTACATAATAACGCCACGAGGTGGCATCGGTGGCATGATCTGTGTAGAACAGAGGAGCGCGCGGGAAATTTGAAATAGTTTGAAACAGTTTACAAGTTATTTTATTAGTTGATATTGATGATTGAGCAGTTTGATATGGCAAGCCCGGCTTCTCGACTTCTATGGAGGCTTCGCTACCGTATAGATGGTATCAACTACCCATTTACTCACCTCACCACGTTTATTAATTTAATAATTGTTGGAGTATGGAATTGTACCATTTTTAGCAGATGATAAATCAATGTTTTAAGATATAATAATGACCTCCAAACTGAATTCTGGCCACAGCGGCCAGTCTCAACGGAGACTAGCTGGACGTTTTCGCTGGACAGGATTATAGTGCATGTGTGTTTGTGCAAGCATAGGTGCACTCTCTATTAATTATATTCTAATCTAATGTATTTTAGATATAATAATAATAATGTCCTCCAGACCGAAATTCGGTCATAGCGGCTAGCCTCACCGGAGACTAGCCATTAGCGCAGGACAGGATTATAGTGCCTAAGTGTATGCACAGGTGTACTCTTTATTCCCTCACTCTCATAGTTCGATGGGATGGTAAGCCGACACGACCGGAGAGAGATCAGGCGCAGGCTTTACGTGCTTTCCGAGGTACGGGGGTGAGACACCGCCAGCTTCCTGACTCTGGGCAGCTACTGAGAGTTTCTTGATGGAAAAGCTCAATAACTGATTTTTTTTATCCCGACCCGGGATTCGAACCCCGAACCTCATGATCAGCAGTCGCACTACTACAACCACGAGACCAACGAGGGAGTCAGTCATTTAGATATATGCGACTCGGATTTAGCTAAAATAGCGTGCAGACTTAGTTCTGCACCGTATGGTGTAAAAAAGATTAGAAGTTAGTTGAAGAATGTTGAAAAAGCTACATTAGTCTTAGAGTATTAAACTAACTAAATACTACTACTACTACTACTACTAACTACTACTAAATTAGTTGAACACTCTAAGACATTAGTTTATTACAGTTATTTTGTAATAAGTAATCTTCCTATGAAGAAAAAGGGGCTGACACTGAAACTATATTTTTTTAAAAGGGGGTTAAATTTATAATTGAAATTATAAAGAGTCCTTTAGAGAAAAGTTTAAAGACATAAATATATAAATCTTATTCTCGCAATAAATTTATGAAAATGTAAATTAAAATAATGTGTTCAAGTTTAAATAAAAATAGCACTGATAAGACAATCATACTTTAAATAATAGCAACACAAGTTTTTAATGCCAGTTATTAGACTCCACAGTATCAGCAATTCATTTGTGGGTAGGGTTGCCATTTTTGGCGTTTTCGCGTTGTGTTCGGCCAAATTTTTATGTGTCCGGCCTATCCGACTTTTGTTATGCTTTTTGTTAGTGTAACGCATTGCACGCATCGCTTGCAGAATAAATAAATAAGTAACATATACACTTGAAACTGTGCTGTGATTAACTAATAAACAGTTGACGTATGTAACGGAGTATTTTTGTTTTTTTTCTCGGGGGGTTGGAGTTAATGAGTTTTTTGGCTGCATAGCCTGAGAAAGGTATGTTTGGCTAAAAATTACTGTCCGGCTTTTAGGGCCAAAAGTCCAGCTTTTTGGAGCGCTGAGTCCGGCTTTTTCATTTTAGGAGATGGCTACCCTATTTTAATGTATACGCTTTTACAACGAAATTCTAAAATATGTTCTTTAGAACAGATAAGAATAAATTTTTCATCAATGTATATTACAAATAATTCTTATCTTAAGACATCTTTTTAACCCCCGACGCAAAAAGAGGGGTGTTATAAGTTTGACAGCTATGTGCGTCTCTCTGTTTGTGTTTGTTTGCGCCACCGGAGCTTTTAAACGGGTGAACAGGTGAAGCGGTTTTTTTTTAATTTAAGAGAAAGTTTTCTAGTGGTGGTTCTTAGACATGTTTTATTATATATATTTTTTTAAATTTTGAATTTGAGTTATTAAGTTTATCACTGGTTTGAAAAAAACCTCGGTTCTGAGAAGAACCAGCAAAAAACTCAGCGGGACCTTGATCAATATAAGATACTATTTAACTTAATATAAAATAAGAACTTATTTAAGAAATAGCTTGTAAGTGACCACCTCCTTTTCAGGGGTTGTTATTAACCGTGGACAGTAATTCAGAATAAATATTTTATATGAGCAAACATCGGAAACCCATTTTTTACAGTAAGATAGAGTATTGTATATTTTTTGAGACTGTTGATAAAGCGTACATTGCCCTATGAATGAGTTACTGTCTCTGTGCTCTGTAAGCAGGCTCTTCGTTTGTTCGATTTTTACCTTAGCAGTAGGATTCATAAGGTCCAGATTAATGGAGTAAGTTGTGTTGGTTCTGTTATAGAAATGGGTATACCAACAGGGTTCCATTCTTGGCCCGTTTTTGTGTCTTATCTACATTAACAATTTATCATACTTAGTTCAGAAGCTCACTATCATTGCATTGTATGCAGATGGCACTTTACTAATATTCAATGTTAACAGAAAAACTGAGACCGTTAGTGAAGTGAATAGTGCTCTAGATAAGGTTTTAAATTGGTTCCAAATATATTTTTTTATTTATTATAAGCCAGTGCTTGACCACAATCCCACCTGGTGGTAAGTGGCGATGCAGCGTTAAATGGTAAATCGCACTGTCTTAGCGTAACAAAAACCTATTCACTCTTGCCTTGAAGACGCCTAGATTGTATTCGGACGGAAAGATAGACGCCGGCAAATTATTCCACTCCTTTACCGTTCGCGTTACAAAATAAGAAGCAAACCGTTTGGTTTTAATGCGTGGAATATCGACAACAAAGGGGTGAAGACCTGCCGACTGCCTGGTTGTCCGATGGTGGGAAAGAGAGGTCTAAGTCTAGTCTATTCTATTGTCTCATTCTATTAACCGATTTGACGGCAGTCCGATACAACTGAAGAGAGATTAGCGCAGGATCAACGGATTTACGTGCTTTCCGAGATCCGAGGCACGGGCGTGAAACACCGCCAACTTCTACTACAGGCTGCAGCAGCTACTGCAGGCAGGCTTCTACTACTGCGAATTTACTGACAGCAAACCTCAAATAATTGAGTTTTAATAAAAAGTAAAAGTCGACTTTAAAGAACGAAAAAGAATAAAGTAATAATTTTTCTATTCACTTCGTCTTAGTACAAATTGAAGTCGGTGTTAAGACGTAGTGAATAGAAAAATGAAAGCCTCGACTTCAGAATACTCACCTCGAAAATACAGGAGAAATTCCTGTATTTTGTTACCTGTCGGTCGTGTTTTTATTTAAAATAAATAAATATATTAAAATCATAGTCTTGTCAAAAATATTAACGTGTTTTGCTCCTAATAATTTATTTACATACACGTGACTTACGTCTTAGACATAATGTAATGTATCTTCATGCAATATAAAATTGATTGTTTACCACAGCAGTCATTATTAGAAGGTATGCAATGCAACACAGCCTTTTGATGGGCAATTCCTTTGGTCCGAAGTAACACGATTACACGACACAATTAACACAGTTAATTGTGTCTGAATTAGTTACGGTTCGGCGATGTGCCAAACGTGACGTTTTTGTGTGCTAAACATGAAATAAACGTAAGAAAGAAAAGAATTAGGTATTTATTTATATATATATATATATATATATATATATTAAACTTACTAAAATTACTAATCATTTATCGTTTAGTTCCTGTTAAAAATTATATTTTGAATAGAATCTATTTTATACTTAAATTAAAAATGTGCATACTTCTAAAGAAAGTACAATATCTACCATTTTCTTTCCCAATAATTGAACCTGGTGTTTTTCAATAGATTTTTTTTACCCATTTAGTCACATAATTTACTTAAATTATTTCTCATTTTATTGCATTGATTGGATGTTTTTCCTACTCCAAATTAATCCTAAATTAAGTTGTACGACTCAATCTGAAATTTCATCAATCAACTTGTAATTGATATGCATATCAGAAAATATAAAAGTGTGTATGTTTTTGTGACAATGTCATATATGTATATTGTAAGTGTACTTGATAAAGAAATAAATATTATATGTATGTATAAATCATTCATTTCTTATATATTTTTTTATAGGATGGGGTGACAAAAGAGCACACAGTCCAGCTGATGGTAAGTGATTGCTGTGGCCCATAGACATCTACATCTATCCTCGTTTGCGAATCAAAATGCACATGTGTTGTCACCCGTGAGGACTAAGATTGAATGGGTCTTTTCCAGTAAAAAGGTTCCCCGGTTCTCTAAACTTATCATCCGAAACACAGCAGCGTTAAGCTGCTATTCTGTGAGAGCGTGGTCCTTCCCCGGTCGAGCCGACCTATTCGTGCTACAACTATACTACTAATATAGCTGCAGCATGGCTCTACCACGTAATAAATATATAAAAAATGAATGATATATATATCTTGGCATCACTCTCGACGCAAAGCTTCAGTGGGACCCCCATATATCCAAACTAGCAAGCAGACTAAGTTCTGCAGCCTATGCTATAAAAAAGATTAGAGGTCTCACTAGTGTCGAGACAGCTAAATTAGTTTATTTCAGTTATTTCCATAGCATAATGTCTTATGGGCTTTTGCTATGGGGAAATGCGGCTGATTCAGAAACTATTTTTGTTTTACAGAATAGGGCCATTAGAGCTATTTACAACCTAAAACCGAGAGAGTCTCTTAGAGATAAATTTAAAGAAATAAATATATTAATTTTGGCCTCTCAGTATATTTACGAAAATTTAATGTATGTTCACAAAAACAAAGGTAGTTTTAGTAAAAAAAGCGATGTGCATTCTGTAAACACTAGGAACAAACACAAGCTAGTGATACCAGTTTCTCGACTCCACAGAGTCAGTAATTCATTCTTGGGGCAATGTATGCGCTATTACAACAAGGTCCCGGAAAGCTACATGCTCTCTCTATTAGCAAGTTTAAATGTTTAGCTGTATAAAAAGGGTTATTATAGTATAAATGAATACATGGTTGATAATAACCCCTGGGAATGAGGTGATCGCTTCCAAGCTGTTTCTAAAATAAATTTTGTACTTATATAGTTGTATAACCATTATTGTAAAATTTGCTTTAAAAAAAGTCCCGCTGGGTTTCTTGCTGGTTCTTCCCAGGACGGAGGTTTTTTTTTCGAACCAGTGGTAAAGTAAAAAATGACTTTCAATAAGAATTACACATGTGATCTATATTGAATAAAAAATTATTCAATTCTATTATATATATATATATATATATATATATATATATATATATATATATATATATAATAGAATTGAATAATTTTTTATATATATATATATATATATATATATATATATATATATATATATATATTTCACACACAGATTCTAAGCTTTTTAATCTATATAAAAAAACCTTGAAGTTTAGATTCCTTCTGGAATTAAGAAGGAATCTAAACTTCAAGGTTTTTTTATATAGATTAAAAAGCTTAGAATCTGTGATGTTAACAGCATTAAAGGTGCGAGCACCTATTCGCGATCTGAAGTTTGACCATGAAAGGAAAAGAAATCTCACCAGCAGTGACAGGCAAGTTGTTCAGCCCGGGAGCGTCTAACACTCGGTATGGTAGTACGGAGCTTACCTAGACCTAGGTTTTTTCGCCTCTGGCGGAAGACTTCAGTGATTAGTTGGCATCAAATCATAACATAAACCTTTTTTAAGTCCACAGCTGCCACATTCGTGAAAAGGCAACAATTAAACAATCCAAATGTCCAATATTAGTTATTGGGAGATTCGCTCTTTTTACTCACGTTTTAATTGTCACTGCAGTTAATTTTAATGCTTTTGCTTATCACGAAGACCGTGAAATTTGAGATAAGCTTTATCGAATATTTACTGCTATGGACTGGTCGCCCGAGTTTCGTTGTGCGTGTTCAAACAAGGTCAGCATGGGAGAAAATGTTGGCGTATTCTCCTTGCAACCCTTTTTTAATTGATACGAGGGTGGATTGAAAAGTACTCGGCCTAACACAGATCCATTCAATTCTAAAAATCAAATCTATCCACATTATTTAGTTCAGTTCAGACTAGTTCATTGTGTGAAGTTCGAAACGTGTGCGATAATTAGTTGTGATTTTATAAATTTATTAACAAAGTAATCGGACATAATTTCCGCAAATGGAGCAAATCGAGCAGCGTGCCGTCATTAAGTACCTCCATAAGAAGGGGCTATCATCAAAAGCCATCCATGATGACATGGTCAGTACATTAGGCGATTGTGCTCTGTCATATTCATCCGTTAAAAAATGGATAGCAGAATTAAAGCGTGGTAGAGAGAGTGTGAAAGATGAACCCCGCTCCGGAAGGCCTTCGACGTCAACTACTGACGAAAATATTAAAAAAGTACTTGATTTAATAATGGGAGACCGCAGATTAAAAATTAGAGAGATAGCCGAGATTATAGGCATCTCTTATGAACGAACTCAAAACATCATTGTCAACGAGTTGGGTTTCCACAAGGTGTCTGCGAGGTGGGTTCCGCGACTGCTTTCAGTTGAACAAAAAAGGACGCGATTGACTATTTCACGCGACTGTTTGAAGTTATTTGAAGCCGATTCAGATGATTTTTTGAATCGTTTTGTTACTATAGACGAAACATGGGTTCATTACTGTACACCGGAAACAAAACAACAATCAAAACAGTGGAGAAGACCTGGTTCACCACCCCCTAAAAAGGCTAAGTCGATTTTGTCGGCAAATAAGGTGATGGCTTCAGTATTCTGGGACTCGAAAGGTGATATTTATTTATTATGATTGATTATCTTGAAAGGGGTCAGACTATAAACTCTGATTACTACTGCACCTTACTACGTCGTTTACGAGAGGAAATAAAAGAAAAACGTAGAGGAATGCTCAGAAGAAAAGTCCTGTTTCATCAAGATAACGCCCGTGTTCACACGTCAGTACAGTCAATGGCTGAAATTCACAACTGTGGCTTTGAACTGTTACCGCATCCGCCGTATTCACCTGATCTGGCACCATCAGACTTCTTTCTGTTCCCTAACCTAAAAAAGCACTTGGGAGGTCAAAGATTTTCGACAAACGACGAGGTCAAAGCAGCTGTAGACGCATATTTTGACTCTAAGGAAGAATCATTTTTTTTCAACGGTCTAAATGCTTGGAAGGGGAGGTGGCAAAAGTGTATTGAACTTGATGGTGATTATGTAGAAAAATAAAAATATAACTGATTTAGTATGTGTTTATTTTCTTGGTTAGGCCGAGTACTTTTCAATCCACCCTCGTACGAGTATCATCATCATCATTACAACTATTCAAAAACAAGCACAAGCACTCCCAAGGAATTGCAGAAACCACTACCTCGACGACCTGGTTAGAGATACAGGAAGTCGATAGATGGTAAATAGAAGGTAGACGATGAACTGATGTATATATCAGTTCATTGTCTAATTACACACATATCAGTTCATATATATACTGTAGGGAATGATGGTAAAAAAGTAAAAGAAAATATGAACAAAGGAAGGTAGAATGGTAATCTGTTAGCTCACTTAGCAATGAGTTGCTGCGCTAAGGGCCGTGGGTTCGAATCCCGCACGGAACAAATATTTGTATATCCTATAAATAATTGTTCCGGGACTGGATGTTTGTCCTTGTGAAATTTATGTATGTAAAGCGCCCCCACGATACAGGGGAAAATCTTAGTGTGGAGGTAACGTTTTTTAAAATAAAAGAAAAAAAGAATATAAATTTCCCTCCATACATTCCGTTTCATACCATTTCATTCCATTCTATTCCTTTCCATTCCATTCCTTTCTAGCCTATTCCATTCTATTCTATTCTATTCCATTCTATTCCATTAAAATACATGTGCATGTTTGCATTAAATGTGGGTCGTGGCACAAGAAGCGAATAAAGCCATAATATTTTAAGGGAACTCACTAAATAGAAAAGAAATGTCACCTATTACTAGGGATGATTCGTCACACGGAGATGGTCCTCCCTAGACTCAAATAAGGTAAATAAAAATCACTGTCCTTTTTGGTTTACAATTCGTAATTTTATCTTTCTTATATTTGAAAAGGCTTACTAAGACGCCATTGGTCTGATAACGGATAGGGATTCCCGCGCACACTATTGACTATAACACAATCGTGATTATGTACAAAGGACGATACAAAGTTTCAGTATTTAAACGCCTTTTAGTTAGGCATCGACAGTATTCAATGCAAGCTCTTCTAAGAGAAGAGCTACTTCAACAGTCTCGTAAATCTATAACGCAATATGAAAGTGTTAATAGCTATCTTCGCTCTAGGAGTACTTTCGCAGTGTGAAGCAAATCAGTTGTCAAGATGTGAGCTGGTGAGAGAACTAAGAAAACATGGCTTTCCGGAAAACCAAATGAGAGATTGTAAGTAACAACGCTTTACTACGCATTTTTGACAATTTGACACAGACTAGTATGTAGCAGCGTGACTCTAGCGCATACATAGTATGCGTCACAAATATAACACAACAATTGCATGTTGCTTACATATTATAGTTGGTCTGTTTGGAGCACTTTTTTGTTTTATATGTGGTAAACTATTGAGGTTATCTGTAATTTCAATGTGGTAAAGCTATGTTGCAGCTATACTGTGGTTACAGTATAAATAGGTCGGAAGAAGGAAGGACCACGCTTTCACAAAATTTAAAGAATCGGAGACTCTTTTCTTGGAAACGAGGTATTCCATCATAGTCCTCAAGAATGACAACGCATCTGCATTTGTGTTTTTTTAATATGTTAAAGGATAGATGTATATGGCTGCATTCACCATGCGTAGTGATTCACTATTTAGCTTTGATCACTGTTCGCGCAAAAGCGTTAGTGTCAATAATAGACGTCAGAGATACCGGTTTTGGACGTCCGGTCGTTTCGAGGGCACGCTAGAACAAGGAGTCCATTTACTCGCGTCGAGAGAGAACCACGCGGTCCGTTTTGGTCGGGAGCTCTTAGATATATTTTTATGACAGGCGCGTATAGTAAATATACCACTGGGAATTGTAGCGAGCGCCCCTTGCTGAGAGTTTTACCCGGGACTTTTAGGTTTAACGCAGAATCTGTATGAGGGGATTCGACCGTATTAATTACTAGTGCGGTATTTGATATTCTAGAAATAACGGTGACCTTTGATCCGTACGGTCTGTGTTCATTTCGAGAGTCAAGCGTTATAACAAACGAGAGTTAGTGGCTTTTGTAAGGTAAGTTAATCGTACGACAGAGTTAAAGAACTGTTATCGTAGAAAACGAAGAAAGTGACTGCGGAAGGAGACCGTAGCTTGGAGAGGAGCTGAGGGCCGAACTGCGCTGAGGATAACGGTCTTACAAGGTCAATAACACTGTCAGCCACACCCAAATACACATCACTGTCCCTTACTTTCCTAGCACTATACATCCACACGCGACCTGACCGAATCCTGAGGGACCAGTCGCCTTGGATAGAGGTAAGTAAGCTCTGTTCAATAAATGCAACGCTCCCCGCTGATCGTTTAATGTAATTAGAAACTTTTAACCCTTGGCGTTAGGACGCCCGACCAGCATCTGCCTGTAGCTTCTCCGTCTATGGGCCGCGGAGGATTCTACTCCTGGGATAGGCAGCTGTTGGCCGTATCATTTGGTAGCAGAGCGTGGTTCTGGGATCGATTCCCGGTCGATCCACCGACCGTAGTGTTTGATAAAAATTAAATAATTTTGGTGGCAGGGAGAGTTGGGTTGATTGGTTTAATTTTGTGTCTACAATCACGCCCGTCCGTAATACGTAAAAATATTTTTTTTATTACGTAATAATAAAATCCCTTTCTTTGGTGGCTTGCTTTTTTTGTTGTTAGCGGGTAAATTTGAAAAGCCGCGCCCGGCTAGCGCACAAGCGGGAGTTTGCGTCATGTAGGTATATGGTTATTTTTACGTAATCGGTTAATTATCGTTGTCGGATAGTTGTAGTGGATTACTTTTCGAAGGGTCGATTTCCGAGATAGGCATTTTTTGTTGATCATTTTTTGTTGATGTGTATCTTCGTTATGTATCTTTCGTATTGTAATTTGTATTTGAACTAAAGAGTAGTAATTTGTATTTACGTAATTTCTATTCAACTCGATTTGATAGGAACTGCATTTGTTAGCTGTTAATTTTTTTTGTATTTGTTATTTGTTATTTTTGTAATTGTGCTCGAGCCGCGTCGTAATTTGTATTTAGTAGTGATGTCCTCGCCCAAGATGCTAATCCGTTGCCTGCGGACTGAGTTACGCTGGGCCACCAGCGCCCATGCTTTGATAGGTCGACCGGATAGGGTCCATAACTTGATGAAGCGGTTCGAGCAGGTCGATGCTCGAAGGGCTGCAGTGGAGGAGGCTTACGCTGAGCTCGAGGATTCGGATGTGGAAAAGGGAGTCCTGGACTCCTGCTTCGCAGACTATGAGCAGTTCCTTTCGCTCACGGACGAGTTGATCGAGGCTGAAGGCAGGTATGCCGAGGAGGCGCGTGAAGCTCGGACGAGTGGCCTGCCCGAGTCCTTTCGGAAGCAGCCTCAGCCGGAGCTGTTGGGACGACTCCCAACTCTGGACTTGCCAAGGTTCTCCGGGGTCCTTTCCGAATGGCTGACCTTCGTTGGTCTTTTCGACGGCCTAGTGGACGCCCGGAGTGACTTGACCCCGAGCCAGAAGATGGCGTACCTCCTGGCCTCACTGGAGGGGGAGGCCCTGGGCGTTGTCAGCCATTTGAGCTTGTCGGACGACGCCTACCAGACTGCTCGGGACCTCCTAGCTAGAAGATACGCCAACGTCCGAGGAATTGCGGACGAACATGTTAAGCAGCTTCTGAGCCTCCCGCTGCTTAGTGACCGGGCCAGACTACGTCTGGACCTGTTGGATCCAGTCTTGGTGGCCTGTAATACGTTGAGGCGGCTGGATTTACCAGTGGGCGAATGGGCCTTTTTGTTGCGCCGCATCGTGCTGTCCCGCCTACCTCTCGACCCTAGAATACTTTTTGAGGAGAGGTACGGCGGGGACGAGGCCTCCTATATTCCGCCCTTCTGTGACCTGCTGCGATTTTTGGAGGAGCAGTGCCGGCAGATTGAGAGCGCGACGGTCACCGTTGACGACTTACGAGCCGTGCCCAGTGAGAGGCGGAATCCACCGGGCAAGTCGTCGTCAACCCCCCCCTGCTCCTATTGTCGAGCATCTGATCACCGGGTAACGTCTTGCCCGAAATTATTAAGTAAGCCGGTTCCGGCGAGGCGAACTATCGCCAAGGAGCGCCGCTGGTGCTACTCCTGTTTGGAAGGGCACCTCCAGCGAGACTGTCCGCACCAGCGGCCCTGTCTGCATTGCCAGGGCAATCACCATGCCGTACTGTGCCTGGGTGCGAACGGTGTCTCCTCACGGGGCGCTGCCAGGCCCTCGACCCCCACGGGCGGGGGCGCTCCGCCACGCCCTTTGACGGGCGACGCTCGGCGTCCGCCGGCGAGCCACCAGGCCCCTAGGTTTGAAAGGGGTCCCTCCCCCGACCAGTCGGGGCGTAATTCCCCCAGGGGCGGGGGTGTCATCACACCCCCTCAGCGTGCGGAGAGGAACTTCACGGCCACTCATCAGTCCGCTGGACCCTTCTCACTCCCGTTAGCTGAGTGGCCGCGACTGGTGTACCACTGTACCCCATTTGATGGAGGCGGCCCTAGCTAGCTGCCGCCTTAGCTCCCACCATGCCTGCCTCTAATGAGCCTTAAGCCGTCAACAGTCCACTTGTCAAGCTGTTCTGTTGCCGACGGCTTCAGTGAGGGCGTACAACCCGAGTGGCGACTGTTAGTGGTTGCGCTCTGTTAGTCTCGGGTTCACGCGGTGTGGCCTCCACTTGGTGGTGGGAAGATTAGGGCCCCCTGGAGCGTTGAATCACGCTCTCAAGGGGTATTGGATTTGGTTTGGTCGAGCACTTGGTTAAGAATTCTTTGAATTAAAATTAAATTTTTGCGTTTTCCGCGAAATTCATATTGTAGCGGTTGTGATTAAAAGAATTGAATTTAAAATACTCCTTTAAATGCTGTTGCATATGTTTTGTAAATACATTTGATCACTGCGTTTGTTGTTGCACGGAAAATTGAGATTTAATTGTGTGCCCTTTTTTAATGCTTGTGCGTATGCTTTGTAAATGTATTTGATTGTCGCGCCTGTGCTGAAGGGAAGTTTGAATTCATTTGAAATTTGAATGGCGCGCTATTTTGAAAATTATGTATATGTTTGTGATAGTGTTTGATCATTTTGCTTTGTGATAAGGAAGGTTGAAATTAGATAACCCTGTTGTTGCCGAAGGAAATAAGAGTCAATTCTCTTTTGGTTTAGATTTTGTTGGCACTGTCTAAGATATTTATTTGAAATAAGAAGTGGGCTGTCTCTTACGTTTATTGTTTTGTTTACTTTGCCAAGTTGACCTATGTGCATCGGTGATTACTTGTTTTAATTAATTCTGTAATTAAACATTGATGCTTTTGAAAAATTAGTTGAAATATGAGCATAGGATTACCTGCCTAAAGGGCTATCTGGTTTGTAGATTATCAGATGGAAATCAGCTGTCGCACCATTTGGTAAATGATTATAGGATGGCTTGGTTATGCCTACTTGTTTGAAAATTCATACTAGGGACTATCTGTGCGTTTCGTTCAGCTTTCCACAGACGACGTTCATGGGGAATTTGGGGGTGCTCTCTGCACTGAAGCTTGGAAGGTCCCTTTGGGCCGCTTCGTGTCGTGTCGCTGTTTGCAGACCTGATCCGGTCGGATTGCGGAACTAATCATAGGAGCGCAGATAGGTGTTTGAAGGAGGTCGTCGGACTTCTGTCAAGGAATAGGACTTATTTATGTGCTGCGATGTCCAGGAAGGGCATCCAGTTCAACTCTCCGGCTAGCCCACGTTGGGGCTGTAATTTTGAGGCGTTGGTTAGGGTTGCAAGATCTGATGGGGTGCGTAAGGTGGCCTAGTTTGGTTGTAGATTCGGTCTTGCAGCTTGCCGTTGCGACCCTGTCCCGCTGACCGGTTTGCTCGCGGACCTAAATCCTTATGTCCGGGACGGGGGTTTGTTCGCGCAAAAGCGTCAGAGTCAATAATAGACGTCAGAGATACCGGTTTTGGACGTCCGGTCGTTTCGAGGGCACGCTAGAACAAAGAGTCCATTTCCTCGCGTCGAGAGAGAACCACGCGGTCCGTTTTGATCGGGAGCTCTTAGATATATTTTTATGATAGGCGCGTAAAGTAAATATACCACTGGGAATTGTAGCGATCGCCCCTTGCTGAGAGTTTTACCCGGGACTTTTAGGTTTAACGCAGAATCTGTATGAGGGGATTCGACCGTATTAATTACTAGTGCGGTATTTGATTTTCTAGAAATAACGGTGACCTTTGATCCGTACGGTCTGTGTTCATTTCGCGAGTCAAGCGTTATAACAAACGAGAGTTAGTGGCTTCTGTAAGGTAGTTAATCGTACGACAGAGTTAAAGAACTGTTATCGTAGAAAACGAAGAAAGTGACCGCGGAAGGAGACCGTAGCTTGGAGAGGAGCTGAGGGCCGAACTGCGCAGAGGATAACGGTCTAACAAGGTCAATAACACTGTCAGCCACACCCAAATACACATCACTGTCCCTTACTTTCCTAGCACTATACATCCACACGCGACCTGACCGAATCCTGAGGGACCAGTCGCCTTGGATAGAGGTAAGTAAGCTCTGTTCAATAAATGCAACGCTCCCCCCTGATCGTTTAATGTAATTAGAAATTTTTAACCCTTGGCGTTAGGACGCCCGACCAGCATCTGCCTGTAGCTTCTCCGTCTATGGGCCGCGGAGGATTCTACTCCTGGGATAGGCAGCTGTTGGCCGTATCAATCACTGTAGTCATCATTGTTAGTGTCGACTGCCTTCTTGTCGTAAATGAGCCTACTCATCATGAGGTCCCGTGTTCGAATTCCGAATTTCATAATTTATAGTTATTACCCGACTACGGCCAATCCAAATAA
This sequence comes from Parnassius glacialis, assembly GCA_033319125.1. Taxonomy (NCBI): domain Eukaryota; kingdom Metazoa; phylum Arthropoda; class Insecta; order Lepidoptera; family Papilionidae; genus Parnassius; species Parnassius glacialis. Next base: position 44,205,023 of record JAVANC010000010.1, read on the forward strand.
CGAAGTGGTTCAGTAAACGATTAAATAGATTTATAAAAATATGTATTTGACAAACGACATATTATTTTCATACTTCAGAGAAATAAAATATATATCTATTCATTTCACTTCTATGCCTTGCCTGAAATCAGATTTTAGACCTGCTTTAATTAATAATCTATTAAACAGTGCAAATGTCATTTTGAAAATGGTTGTAGAGTAAATGCATTTAACATTCACCCTATTTCCTATTCAGGGGTATGTCTTGTTGAAAATGAAAGTTCCCGCCAGACCGACATCGTCAGCAAGCCCAACAACGACGGCTCCCGGGACTACGGACTGTTCCAGATCAACGACAGATATTGGTGCAGCAACACTAGCCAGCCTGGCAAGAACTGCAACGTCACCTGTAAACGTAAGTTTCGTGGCGCAATGGCTTAGTAATGATTTGCGGCGCTGAAGGTCGTAGGCTCGAATCCCACACGGAACAAGTATTATAGCCAACAAATAATTGTTCAGGATCTGAATGTATATCCTTGTGAAATTTATGTTTGTAAACTGCCTCTACGATACATGAGAAAATCCTAGTGCGGGGGTAACAAATTTAAATAAAATTAAAATTAATTTTCTGTGTTTGCAGATTAATCATTGTTTCTAAACCTTATCTTATCGCTTCAGAACTTCTGAGTAATGACATATCGAAAGCGGCTGCTTGCGCTAAGAAGATCTACCAGCGCCACGGCTTCGAAGCGTGGAACGGTTGGAAGAACAAATGCCGTGGAAAACCATTGCCTGACATCAGCTCCTGTAAACAATAGACTAATTATTATGGTGCCCTAAGCTTATTCCAAATATTTGAAATGGTGTTATGAATATTCATCAATTATATTTTTTGCTGATTTAATTATAAATAAATATTTTTGATCTTACAATGCTTTTATTTCATTTAATATTTTAAGGAACTTTTATTTGAATAGCTGCGATTGATTATTTTCTATATAATAATAATAATGCTTTTATTTCTTTCAAATTACAAATTTAAACAATATAGTAGATGGGTCCTTCTCACAGAACACGGAACATTTAAAAGGAAACCTGTGTCAGGAGTCCCCGTTCTTCCTTATCTATCCTTATATATCTATGAGTCTATGACAGTCTCTCTTATTAGAATTTACTTTGAAGGTTAATTGTTAAAAGTAATAAAAGTGTGAGAGCAGATGTTCAACTTGCTCTCTTGCTTACGCCGTTAATCGTTATCAGGAATAAGACAGCGTACATCACTACACATTCAGTATAGAGCAAATACAGTTCGACCAAACGTAATCATGTCAATATGTTGCGCAACATAATTGCAACATCTGCAAAATCACCGCCGTCGCAGAATGTAAATACGACACGCGGTAACCGTAATAGTAGTCATATTTCACCGATGATTGCGACTCCGTCACGCGATACCGTCTGTCAGCAGGTTGATGACCGAGAAACTAGGGCAACCTCGGTCGTCATTGCATCACCACCTCAACCCTTGACTGAAGCCATTGGTACTCCTCCGCCGAAGCCAACCTCAAAACAAGGGAAGACGTTTGCGGATGTTGCCCGAAAATCTTTACAACCGGCACCCTCTTGTGGTCGAAAGCGGAAGAATGTGGAAATAAAATCAGTTCCAGTGTTGACCCAAGACAAGATTGATAAGGACGGGTTTACTCTTGTTGAGAAGAGACGTCGGTCGCGACCCGTCTGTAACCAGCGTGGGACCGCCAAGATAAACGCGAGTACAACTCTGCGTGCTGTGGAGCCAACCATACAACTCTACATCTCCCGTTTGGACAAAAGTACGTCGGGAGAAGATGTCCTGCGTTTCGTGGAAGAACGAAGCCGATGCCGCATTGAGGAACCGATCTCTTTACATTTGCAGCGTCTGGAGTCTAATAGGTCAACAAACTTCAAATCCTACGTACTCCAGGTTCCTGCAAAACATAAAGAGACATTCCTCGCTCCCGATTTCTGGCCCTCTGGGGTAGTGTTTCGCCGATACAGGGACGCGCCAAAGAAAAAAGTTCCCTAAATAGTGTTAAGTTATGTTTATATTTTATATATATTTTTAGGTTAAGGTATATATTGCTATGGGCCAAAGTTCTTAATTTTTAAGTCCTTGATGCCTGAAATAAAGTTATTGTATTGTATTGTATTGTATTGTATTGTAATATGTACCAGACACAATCACAGATTGGTGTAACGTGAAGGGACACAATTACATGATAACACCAAAGTATGCAAAGTAATAGCAACACTAGTCATCTCAATATAACTCAGGGCTGCCTTTCAGCAACACCACCTTCCTTACGTACACTAGAAGAACTACTACACGAATAGAACCACATCACTAGTCTTATTTGGGCAGAATCCCAGTGTAGAAGTAATGTTTTAGCCCAACGGGCATAATAACGATATGAGAATTACAGACTGATGTCTCTTAGTCGCCTGTGCGACACTTTATACTGCTAAAACAAGTGGGAGATTACCATTCTACCTTCATTTGTTCATATTTTCTTTTATTTTTTTACCATCATTCCCTACAGTATATATATGAACTGATATGTGTGTAATTAGACGATGAACTGATATATACATCAGTTCATCGTCTACCTTCTATTTACCATCTCATAGAAATCTCACCAGCAGTGACAGGCAAGTTGTTCAGCCCGGGGAGCGTCTAACACTCGGTATGGTAGTACGGAGCTTACCTAGACCTAGGTTTTTTCGCCTCTGGCGCAAGACTTCAGTGATTAGTTGGCATCAAATCATAACATAAACCTTTTTTAAGTCCACAGCTGCCACATTCGTGAAAAGGCAACAATTAAACAATCCAAATGTCCAATATTAGTTATTGGGAGATTCGCTCTTTTTACTCACGTTTTAATTGTCACTGCAGTTAATTTTAATTCTTTTGCTTATCATGAAGACCGTGAAATTTGAGATAAGCTTTATCGAATATTTACTGCAATGGACTGGTCGCCCGAGTTTCGTTGTGCGTGTTCAAACAAGGTCAGCATGGGAGAAAATGTTGGCGTATTCTCCTTGCAACCCTTTTTTAATTGATATCATCATCATCATTACAACTATTCAAAAACAAGCACAAGCACTCCCAAGGAATTGCAGAAACCACTGCCTCGACGACCTGGTTAGAGATACAGGAAGTCGATAGATGGTAAATAGAAGGTAGACGATGAACTGATGTATATATCAGTTCATCGTCTAATTACACACATATCAGTTCATATATATACTGTAGGGAATGATGGTAAAAAAAATAAAAGAAAATATGAACAAATGAAGGTAGAATGGTAATCTCCCACTTGTTTTAGCAGTATAAAGTGTCGCACAGGCGACTAAGAGACATCAGTCTGTAATTCTCATATCGTTATTATGCCCGTTGGGCTAAAACATTACTTCTACACTGGGATTCTGCCCAAATAAGACTAGTGATGTGGTTCTATTCGTGTAGTAGTTCTTCTAGTGTACGTAAGGAAGGTGGTGTTGCTGAAAGGCAGCCCTGAGTTATATTGAGATGACTAGTGTTGCTATTACTTTGCATACTTTGGTGTTATCATGTAATTGTGTCCCTTCACGTTACACCAATCTGTGATTGTGTCTGGTACATATTACGTTTGGTCGAACTGTATTTGCTCTATACTGAATGTGTAGTGATGTACGCTGTCTTATTCCTGATAACGATTAACGGCGTAAGCAAGAGAGCAAGTTGAACATCTGCTCTCACACTTTTATTACTTTTAACAATTAACCTTCAAAGTAAATTCTAATAAGAGAGACTGTCATAGACTCATAGATATATAAGGATAGATAAGGAAGAACGGGGACTCCTGACACAGGTTTCCTTTTAAATGTTCCGTGTTCTGTGAGAAGGACCCATCTACTATATTGTTTAAATTTGTAATTTGAAAGAAATAAAAGCATTATTATTATTATATAGAAAATAATCAATCGCAGCTATTCAAATAAAAGTTCCTTAAAATATTAAATGAAATAAAAGCATTGTAAGATCAAAAATATTTATTTATAATTAAATCAGCAAAAAATATAATTGATGAATATGCATAACACCATTTCAAATATTTGGAATAAGCTTAGGGCACCATAATAATTAGTCTATTGTTTACAGGAGCTGATGTCAGGCAATGGTTTTCCACGGCATTTGTTCTTCCAACCGTTCCACGCTTCGAAGCCGTGGCGCTGGTAGATCTTCTTAGCGCAAGCAGCCGCTTTCGATATGTCGTTACTCAGAAGTTCTGAAGCGATAAGATAAGGTTTAGAAACAATGATTAATCTGCAAATACAGAAAATTAATTTTAATTTTATTTAAATTTGTTACCCCCGCACTAGGATTTTCTCATGTATCGTAGAGGCAGTTTACAAACATAAATTTCACAAGGATATACATTCAGATCCTGAACAATTATTTGTTGGCTATAATACTTGTTCCGTGTGGGATTCGAGCCTACGACCTTCAGCGCCGCAAATCATTACTAAGCCATTGCGCCACGAAACTTACGTTTACAGGTGACGTTGCAGTTCTTGCCAGGCTGGCTAGTGTTGCTGCACCAATATCTGTCGTTGATCTGGAACAGTCCGTAGTCCCGGGAGCCGTCGTTGTTGGGCTTGCTGACGATGTCGGTCTGGCGGGAACTTTCATTTTCAACAAGACATACCCCTGAATAGGAAATAGGGTGAATGTTAAATGCATTTACTCTACAACCATTTTCAAAATGACATTTGCACTGTTTAATAGATTATTAATTAAAGCAGGTCTAAAATCTGATTTCAGGCAAGGCATAGAAGTGAAATGAATAGATATATATTTTATTTCTCTGAAGTATGAAAATAATATGTCGTTTGTCAAATACATATTTTTATAAATGTATTTAATCGTTTACTGAACCAATTCGTTATTTGGATTGGCCGTAGTCGGGTAATAACTATAAATTATTAAATTCGGAATTCGAACACGGGACCTCATGATGAGTAGGCTCATTTACGACAAGAAGGCAGTCGACACTAACAATGATGACTACAGTGATCAAAGCTAAATAGTGAATCACTACGCACAAAACTTCTAGCAGAAAAGTCGTAGCTCTCCGCAACAATTTTCGGAATGGTGTTGGGGCTATCCCGTACCGTGCTCACCAGGGATACTGTCATTTATATTATTTCTATCATAATGTTTTATTGAAGTTAGTGTCGCAATGGAGCATACATACTATCTAATGATATAAGTGTTGTGCTATGGCCCACAGATTAAGTATCAAAATGCAGGTGTTGTTATTTTTGAGGACTAATATTAATTGCCTGAAACAGTAAAAATTGTCTCCAGTTCTTATCACTCACCTTAAGAAACTAGTCAATATTAAAATTATCCCCCCTGATGGTTAGTGGTCATGTAGCCGAAGATAGCGTAGATTTTTAGAAAAAATGTAGAGTGCTGTAGGTGAATGCTGTCATATAGATCTATCCTTTATTAAACATATTAAAAAACACAAATGCAGACGCGTTATCATTCTTGAGGACTATGATGGAATGCCTCGTTTCCAAGAAAAGGGTCTCCGATTCTTTAAATTTTGTGAAAGCGTGATCCTTCCTTCCTCCGAACTCTTTATACTGTAACCACAATATAGCTGCAACATAGCTTTACCACATTGAAATTGCAGACAACCTCAATAATTTACCACATATAAAACAAAAAAGTGCTCCAAACAGACCAACTATAATATGTAAGCAACATGCAATTGTTGTGTTATATTTGTGACGCATACTATGTACGCGCTAGAGTCACGCTGCAACACACTAGTCTGTGTCAAATTGTCAAAAATGCGTAGTAAAGCGTTGTTACTTACAATCTCTCATTTGGTTTTCCGGAAAGCCATGTTTTCTTAGTTCTCTCACCAGCTCACATCTTGACAACTGATTTGCTTCACACTGCAAAAGTACTCCTAGAGCGAAGATAGCTGTTAACACTTTCATATTGTGTTAGCCAATTATAGATTTACGAGACTGTTGAAGTAGCTGTTCTGTTAGCAGACTTTAAACTGAATACTGTCCATGCCTAACTAAAAGGCGTTTAAATACTGAAACTTTGTATCGTCCTTTGTACATAATCACGATTGTGTTATAGTCAATAGTGTGAGCGGGAATCCCTTTTTGTAATCTGACCAAGTGGCGTCTTAGTAAGCCTTTTCAAATATGAGAAAGATAAAATTACGAATTGTAAACCAAAAAGAACAGTGATTTTTATTTTCCTTATATTAGTCTAGGGAGGACCACGTAGATAGATACGTGTGACGAATCATCTCTATTAATAGGTGATTTTTTGCATTTAGCGAGTTCCTTCAAAATATTGAAGGCTTTATTCGTTTTTTTGTGCTACGACCCAATTTAAATGCAAGCATGCACATATATTTTAATGGAATAGAAAGGAATAGAATAGAATGGAATAGGCTAGAAAGGAATGGAATGGAATGGAATGAAATGGAATGTAATGGTATAAAACGGAATGTAATGCAGTGAAATTTCTTTTCTTTCTTTTTCTTTTATATTAAAAAACGTTACCTCCACACTAGGATTTTCTCCTGTATCGTAAGGGCGATTCCCGGAACAATTATTTGTAGGCTATACAAATATTTGTTCCGTGCGGAACCTAACACGCGGCCCTTAGCGCAGGAACTCAGTGCTAAGTCACTGCGCCACGGAACCGTCAAAAAAGAGGATTGATGTATTGCAATTTCCAAGTTGAAGTTGTTTTTAACTGTTGTGATTTTTCTATTCCTTCTGCTACCTCCTCTTCATGTTTTGTAGCAAAGTGTTTCGTTTCTTGTAAATCCTAATGGGAAGAGGAGGGGGGGGGGATTATGGTTTTTTAAAAAATATTTTATATAGCCATCTATCAGACGCCTCGGCTAATATTGTAAAGTATACTTTATAGTAAAAAGTGCGTCAGACTGATTTTTTACCGTTATATACGTATATAACATACACCTAAAGTTAAACGTTAAAAAGGAACCCACAGTAATCACTATACGCAGTACCTAGTGAGGGCATTATAAAACGTCGTAGCCTTTTTGTTTAAAGTTGCTTGTCACCAGCAACGAGCCTAACCAGCCTACAACCTCGTACCATTAGATAAATTGCTGGCTCGTTTGCTTCGAAGGCACTGACAGGACCAGGTGGAATAATGGATTCTGTTACGCTGTCATCACACAGCGTACAAAATACAAATTCACGGAAATGTAAACCGCCTATTAAATACAGTACGACTGATGGCAAGAGGATACTGTAGACCACAGACATCTACATCAGTCCTCAACGAAGAATCAAAATGCAGATGCGTTGTCACCCTGAGAACTAAGACGGAATGAAGCGTTTCCAGTAAAAAGGTTGTTTCGCGTTAAAATACTGTATCGCGTTAAGTCTGTTTTTAGTTGCATCGGACGAACATCGTTTAAAGTTACTGTACGTGTATTTCTTGTTCTCTTTAATATTTTCGCCGGTGTGGAACTTTTTCTCTAAATATGAAAGAGATAACTCATAAGGTATCACCTGCTTACTAAAAAAAATACATTAAAATAGGTGCATAAAATGACGAAGAAATCGCATAACTTACACATGCTTAAGAAATACAGTCGAATTGAAAATCTCCACTTTACTCTGCTATTTTTTTTTTGCGGAGTTAAAAAGGATAAGATTCTAAGAAGGAGGATGGAGTGCGTTAAAATATAAAGTCTCCGAATTTAGAAAATATAAAATACTGTGGAAATTGTATTATTCTTTTATATTTTTTATGTCGAAATTTAATTTTTAAATAATGATTACTTTAATACATCCCGCGCTGTAAACAACTATTTATTGTAATTTTCTTTCCATTCCGTACAGATATGAAATTCAACTGCTAAACATAAGCCTCCCCATTGATTACCTCACAGAGAAGTTAGTGTTATAGAAGTAAAAGCTTGGCTCGATTTTTATTATTTAGAGAGTTATCAAGAAGATGTTGCTGCCCATCTCCGTTTCAGTTTCCCACTGTTGGATTTTAAAATACGGGGTAGTGGATATTCTTAGACCGTCATTACCTAGTACGTTTACGGGTAATCATTTAAAGGTGTGAATATTATGCCACTAAGGGAAAGATATTCTCAAGTGTTAGCCACTTTCGTAATTCTTATTTTTCTTTCGCTTTAAGTTCGTTAGTCACAATTTATCAGTTAGATAGTATAAAGGGATTCCCATACACTGTTCAAACGTAATCAGTAGAGGTTGTTTACCTAAAACCATACCTGGGATGTACGAGTATTTAAGTGTAATTAATTGCTATTGACAGCATACACAAGCAGGCTACGAAACAAATCGGTTTATTCTGAAGTATTCTAAAATAATCAATATGAAGTGGGCTTTATTCCTATGTGCACTAGGGTTGCTTCTTCATTGTGAAGCCAAGCAGTTGTCGAGATGTGAGCTGGTGCGCGAATTAAGAAAAAACGGCTTCCCGGAGAACAAAATGAGAGATTGTAAGTAGACTTTAAGGGCTGTTTTAATGTTATAATTCTATGAGGCTATATGTAACTCAACTAATCAAAAATTCTAGTGTTTGAACACAAATCTAAATCTTAACCCTTGTAAGTAATAAGTTAAAAATAGTTTAGTGTAACACGAATGTGTCAGTGTAGAAAAATATCACAAAAGATCCATTACGGAATTACCGCCTTCGTAGTGTTATCATTGTCCTAATTGACTGACAAAGAACGTACTGTTTTTGTGAGATTTAATATAGATTAAATAAATATATAAAAAAATATTAAACAACATATTAAGTTCACTCCGGTTCTCTACACTCATCATAAGAAACACAGCAGCATATAGCTGCTATTTTACGCTGGTATTGTGTGAGAGCGTGGTCTTACCTTGGTCGAGCCAACCCAGTCGTGCTACAACCATAATGTAGCTGCAGCATGGCTCTATCACGTGATAAAGTTTGAACGCGGCTGGCACCACAGCGGTTATTAATCGAAAGATTAAAGGCTGTAATATAAACTTAAATAACGCTGCGGTGGTCGAAAACATTGTCACGAGATGTCAAGTCCGCCAACATACATGGCAGAGATTTCCTTGCTGCAAAACTCTTTCAGAAATGAGAGAAGGGTGGTGCCCAGTTATGGGAAGTATATAGGTTATTTATTTATGATTATCTTTAGTTATATTTGTGGATTTACAAATTGTTTTGATTACTAGGGGTGTGTCTAGTGGAGAAGGAAAGTTCTCGTCGCACTGACATCGTCAGCACACCCAACAGCGACGGCTCCCGGGATTACGGACTGTTCCAGATCAACGACAGATATTGGTGCAGTAACACCGGCCAGCATGGCAAGGACTGCAACGTCACCTGTAAACGTGCGTATACTCCTTTAAGATATTTCTGAAAATTATCACTAAGTTATTAACTGTATGAATACTAGATATATATACTAGATATGTATAATTAAACGAGTTCTCTTTTTCAAAATCGGTAATGATGTACAGAATAGCAGAGCGAGATACCTTCAAACGAGTATTTCCAGTTATATTCTGTAATATGAAACTGTATCAGACTTATCATCACTTCTAGAGTTTTGATCGAATGAGATACAAATTTAAGAGTAAAATACTTTTTATCAATTTTTTTTTAGAAAACTAAATATTGCTAACAAATATATTTTATGCACTTCACCTATGAGGAGGTGGTATATTTTTTTGGATTTTTCATATCGTATAATGTATTATTTAAATGGTACCACTGGACAACTCAGGGTTAACTGAAGTCAATTGAGGTCGACCGTTCGTAAGTTTTTAAAAAATAATATAGACTGTAAAGTGTTAAGAAATTAAATGAACTTTAATTTATGTGTAAGTTGACGATTTCAATAAAAGTCATCAGGAATACTTGCAGATGTATTTAATCGTTAGAAAGAATCACAAACATAATCAGAACAACGGATGTTTTTTAACGTTGCCTGTTGTGCTTACTTGGGCGAATTGCTACAAAAAAAACTTTCATTTTGACATGTAGTGTGTATTTATTTCCTTTCTATGTATGATTTACATAAAGAACAGCAGTTTCAAGAACAGTGAATGTTTCTGTTTCTTGACTACTGTCCTACCCGATGGTAAGTGATGATGTAGCCAAAGATAGTACTCGTACATGGGTTAAAATGGACAAAAACAATCCAGACGCACAGTAATGATATGAAAACTATAACAATGATCTGAATTGCAGAAGGCTTAAAAATACCCAAAGTGATATTGCGAGATTCCAAAATATTAACAAAGTTTTAAATGATTTTTCAGAACTGCTCTCTGATAATATATCAAAGTCGGCTGCTTGTGCTAAGAAGATCTACCAGCGGCACGGCTTCGACGCCTGGTACGGCTGGAAGAACAACTGCAGGGGAAAGCCGCTGCCTGATATTAGTTCATGCAAAAAATAAATAAGAACTGTACTACAAGAACAATAATATACTGAATATATGTACAAGTATAATTTGTAACATGTTCCCTATAAATATATCGTATAAATAACAAACGTTGCCTATAATATTAAATATTTAATTGTACAATATGGTTTATACTTTTTGTATTTTTTTGTGATATTTTTAATATACGTTTTAAAATTAGCATATTTGTTTTCTTTACATACTAGCTGTTCCCCGCGACTTCGCTCGCGTAATAGGGTTCTAATGTTTTTGCGCGGAACCCTAATTCTTTTTGTAAAATAAAAGTAGCCTAAGGTACTCCTAATGAAATCAGCTATCTGCCTGTGAAAGTCCCGTCAAAATCAGTCCGGCTGTTTAGGAGATTAGCCGGAACAAACAGACAGACAGACAAATAAAATTTATAGAATTGTATTTGAGTTATATGTACCGTATTTACTTTCATATGCATTTAGTAAAAAACTGTAATTTTGACATTACAAACAGACACTTCAATTTTATTTATTTGTATAGATAAAAGTCCATATATAGCGTGTACAAATTAAAGGACCCATATCGAAAACAGCGTAGGAAAATAACTGGTCTGTGTCAATTATGTATATTTATATTTAAATATTTTAAGCCAGAGCTTGATTGCTATACAACCTGATGGTGATGATGACATTACCGAAAAGAGCTACTGGACCAAGGGAATACACTCAAGAACTTTTTAAAGAAATTATTATCCGAAAAACTCGTATAATATACGAAAACAACGCGTCTTTTGATTCTCTAGCCAATGGCATCAAAATGTCAAAACCGCCAAAAAATGACTTACGTGGTGTTAGAACTTAAGCGACGATATGTTTTTTAGGGTAAATATGTAAGTGTTAAGAAACAAACGGTCTTGTTGTCAGTTTTTCTACCGACTTCAAAAAGGAGCCGGTATTCAGTTCGACTGTATGTTTTTTTTTATGTGCGTTACCTCATAACTTTTTACTGGGTAAACCGATTTCGTTGATTCTTTTTTATTTGAAAGCTGGTGCTTCACATGTGGTCCCATATAAATTAGATCAAGTTCTGAGCAATAGTTTTTGAGTTATTCTCAAAAATTTATATTGAATTCAGTTGTACAAAATTTTTAATTTTAAATTATTATACTTAATACTTAACTGCATTCCATTAATAACGTTATAAATAAAATTAAACTTTGGTAAGTACACAATTATTGGAATATGTTAGGTACTGTAATAATACATTTTATTATTTGTTAAACTAATTAATATAAAAATTATAATAACCTTTCTTGCCGCTATTTATTAAAAGGTGTCCGATGGCGTAGACTTCAAAAAGTGCTTCGTAGAAACTAATTTTGAATATAAATATTATGACTTTTACTTGACTATCTAAATAAACAACTAGACTTAGTTCGAAGGATATGCTATAAGAGAGATTAGACTTCTCTCTAAATGTTGAAACAGCTAGATTTGTTTATATATTTTCATGGCAAAATGTCTTATGGAGTTTTGCTTTGTAAAAATGCGACTGATATAGAAACGATATTTGTTTTGCAAAACAATAATATGGACAGTTTGTGAGGTCAATTTATAACTTAAATTGAGAAGGCTCTCAGAGAATACGTTAAAGAAATAAATATAGGTGTAAAATTTAGCCTTGTAATGTATTTATGAAAATAATTATAATGTATATAATTATAAAAACATAAATAGCTTTAAAAGCCGTTATAGTCCCAATATATAAGGGAAAGGGGTTGCAGCAGGACTGTAAAGACTACCGTGGTATCAGCTTGCTTAGCATTGTGGGTAAATTGTATGCTAAGGTGTTAATTGAAAGAGTTATGGAAGAAACTGATGGAAAAATTTGGAATGTGCAAGCTGGATTTAGAAAGGGGATGGGGTGTACGGATCAAGCCTTTTCCATGCGCATGATTGCGGAGAAATTTTTGGCCAAAAACCAGAAAGTTTTTTGTGCGTTCATGGACTTGGAAAAGGCTTATGACAGAGTGGACAGGAACGTGTTATGGCAAACACTGACCTCATTTGGGTTGAGCACTGGTTTGATACAGGCATTAAAGTCTCTTTATTTAGTCTTTAAAGGCTCTAGTGCTTGTGTCAGGATCAACGGGGTCTACTCGGACCGGTTTGGCATTCAAAAAGGTGTCAGACAGGGCTGTGTAGCTTCTCCGTGGCTGTTTAATCTATTTATGGACAGTTGTTTGCAAACTTTGAAAGTTGAAGAATGTGGGTTGAGAATGGGTGAGTTAACCGTCAAATGCCTTTTGTACGCCGATGATCAAGTCATATTTGCATCGTCGGCGGCCGAGTTGCAAATGATGGTTACTTTAATGAACTGGTCATTAAAAGATAGGGGTATGAAAGTGAACGCAAGTAAGACGAAAGTGATGGTTTTTGAAACAGAAGAAAGTAAAACTTTATGTGAAATAAGAATAGAAGGGGAGTTGATTGAGCAAGTGAATGAGTTTGTATATTTGGTATGTTTATTTAGCAGGGATGGTAGATATGATAAGGATATAAAACGACGTGTGACCGCAGGAGTTAATGGGGCTCTACACGCTATTATGAAGAGTCAGAATGTGTCAAAGAAAGCACGTATGGCATTTCATAATGCTGTGTTAGTCCCTACTTTAATGTATGGTAGTGAAAGTTGGGTCTGGCAGAAGAAGCATGAGAGTAGAATAAAGGCTGTAGAAATGCGGTCCTTAAGAAGTATGCTAGGGCTGAATCTGAATGACAGGATGAGAAATAGTGTGATAAGAGAAAAGTGTGGTTTGCAAGATGACGTTCTGACAAGGATTAAGAAAGGAATGCTTCGGTGGTTTGGTCATGTAGAAAGAATGAACGAGGAAAGAGTGACAAAGCCAATTTATGTTTCAGAAGTGAACGCACCATGACGGTGCGCATAAGCACCATGCTCAATGACCTCAATAGTGTCTCCCAACGGATAGGTCTTAAGATGAAAATGGACAAAACAAAGATCATGTTTAATGTCCATGTCACACCTATGCCGGTAGTCGTTGGGAGCACTAAGCTCGAAGTTGTTGACAAGTATGTTTACCTGGAACAAATAGTCCGACTAAGTTAGTCCAACTTCGACCGAGAGTTGAGATCTCAGCCGAGTTGGATCCGTCGATTGACCAATCGACGGATCCAACTCGGCTGGGCAGCGTTTGGGAAACTACGACACATCTTCTCGTCAGACATACCTCAAAACCTTTGTAGCAGCCACGCTAATCAACCCTAAACCATTTAATAAATAAATTAATAACGTTACTCTGCTGCTACCATAACGAAAAAGGTGAAGGTCTGAAGAAAACATTTATTTCCTAATTACCCCCGGCTACCGAGATACTGCGGGCTGCATATCGATGTGAGATAATTTGACGTATATATTTAACGTTCTATATAGAAACAAGAAGCAGCCACAGATATCATCAGCGCCGCACCGTCTTCACACGCCGGCTATCTTCAAGCATCCGTCGACCATTTTCGAGCCGTTTTTTCAACGCCGCAGCTTGGTTCTTCTTGCTGTTCCGGAGATGTGTCCCTCGCCGCCGCCGCTCGCCGATTACGCGCGCGCGCCGGTCTGCACCTCTTTTATAGCCCCGTATAACAACGCAGACACGAGAAGCTATCGACGAGTCTTACGCCGGCAAACGGAGTGCGACATACATATAATAGCTATACTTAATATCTTATTGATTAATGTTTATTGGACAAAATTTATGTATTATAATTGGCTAATTAAATAAAATATTATTCTATTGGTAAGTTAAGGATGTAGCCGGGCGTATAAATATAGGCAGGGTTAGCTGAATTAAACACACCATTCGCTTGCACATAGTAAGGCATATCAAGAAGTAGTTTCATTTCTCCGCCACTAGCCCACTCGGAGTCTGTTAATAGTGGACCCATACGCCACTATTACACCTTAAAATGAAATTATACAACCAGTGCGTGTTGCCAGTGATGACTTAGGGATCTGAGACGTGGTCCTTCACTGCTGGCCGTATGAGGAAGCTCAAGGTCGCTCAGCGAGCTATGGAGAGGGCTGTTTTAAATTTATTTTTCCATTCTGTTTTTGATTTTCTTTTTATATCACCTTTAAAGAAAAAAGAAAATCAAAAACAGAATGGAAAAATTAATTTAAAACAGTGTAAAATAATATGTAAGTACCATAACACTACACTATGCTCGGAGTTTCTCTGCGTGATAAACTTAGAAATGAGGATATCCGCAGTAGAACCAGAGTAACCAACATAGCCCAACAGACTTGTAAGCTGAAGTGGCAGTGGGCCGGCCATATAGCTCGAAGAACCGACAACCGATGGGGAAGAAAGTTTCTCGAGTGGCAGCTTCATACCGGTAGGCGAAGTGTAGGGCGACCCCCCACGAGATGGAGTGACAACCTGGTAAGACATGCAGGAAGTCGATGGATGCAAGTGGCTCAGTACCGTGCTTTGTGGCATTCCTTGGGGGAGGCCTATGTTCAGCAGTGGACTTGTGAAAGGCTGTAATCTTTCTTTGTTGGAGTCGGCTGCAGCTGCAGGTGTCCGTGGGCTGAGATAGTAACTTACCATCAGGTGGACTGTAGGTTCGTAAGTCATTACAATTTTATAAAAACAAAAAACTTCCAATCATTTTGAATGCGACTAAGTATAGCAAGAACAGGTTCAGAAGCTACTAAATTTTGACATAATTTAATTCTTTGTAGTTTTTGGAAGTCAGTTTTTAATTAATACGTATCCCGCGTTGACAACAACAATTGATTATAGTTTAGAAGTGTAAATATTATGCCATTAAGAATAAGATGTTCACAAGTGTCAGCCATTTTCGTAATTTTTATCATTCATCTGCATTGTAGGCCATTAGTCATAGGTTATTCGTTTGAAAACAATAAGGGATTCCCAGACACTGTTTGGTCACAATCAGCAGAGTTCCTTCACCTAAAACCATACCTAGGATGTACGAGTATTTAAGTGTAATGAATTGCTATTGACAGCATACACAAGCAGACTACGAATCAGTTCGGTTTATTCTGAAGTCTTGAAGTATTCTAAAATTATCAATATGAAGTGGGTTTTACTTATATGTGCTATAGGGATGCTCCTTCATTGTGAAGCCAAACAGTTGTCGCGATGACAGCTGGTGCACGAATTAAGAAGAAATGCCTTCCCGGAGAACAAAATGAGAGATTGTAAGTAGATATAAGGATATTGCTAAGTATTATAATTCTATGAGGCTATGTGTAACTCACCTAACCAAACATTCCGGTGTTTGAACACAAATATAGATCCTTCATAAACTTATCCCATGTAAGTAATAAGTGTTTCAGTGTTCACTTTTGTGTGACAGTGACACGAATTTGGCGGTGTATAAAATTATCACAAAAGATACTACGAATGCGTTATTTACATACTGATATGTAAATACCTCATTCGTAGTGCTTTGGCATTAAGTTCTCACTACTTTTGACATTAAGTTTGCTTTTTAATCTTGTTCTGTTTTTGTAAGGTCCAACAAATATTAGATAACTAAAATGTTAACATCTCCCGAAATAAAAAGAGATGATGAATTTCAAACGGCTGAACAGATTTTTTTGAAACATAGCTAAGAATACTCTCGATTAAGACATCTTTCAAACGAAATAAACTTAGTCAAAATCGGTTCATCTGTTCAGGAGCTACGATGCCATAGACAGACATACATATACACACTATAAACATATCACCCTTCTGCTTTCGTCGAGGGTTAATAAATAAGTAAATATTTGTATTTCGTGTGCTTGATTGTCACTTCACCTTATATAAAAAATACTTACAATAGCACAATGCTATACGTGTCTCTCTGTGTCGTTAGATATTCCTAAACTGGTGATTTGAGTAGTGGCAGCTCAGAGATTATTACGCGATCAACATACATCGAACAGATCGCGACTGGACAGAGATTATAAATCAACGGAATCAATAGAATTTAATTTCTGTAATCAGTAATGATTTCTTATATTTACGCGAACACTACACATTGAATAAAACTGTTTTTTACGGATTTTATCGCGTTTATTTTATTATTTTTATTCCCGACGTTTCGGGTGCTTTACAGCAACCCATGGTCACGGGGGGGACTGAGATGTTTGACGTCCCGATGTCACAGTTAGCTCGGCTACTGTCTGTAAGTAGATATAAGGACAATGTCTGTCTGTTTAAAAACAATGTGGGAAAGGAAGATGTTGAGGCCATACGTCAAGACATTTCGTCCTTATTACGTCGTAGTTCAGTGCCGAAACTAAATCTCCCCAAAGACGAGATTAAAGCGTTGTACAACTTACGCAACAGACCAGAGCTTACGATTCTCCGTGCAGATAAAGGAAATGCTACGGTAATAATGGATACGTCAGATTATAATTTGAAAATACAACAACTTTTATCGGACGAAAGTACGTACAAAAAGGTCAAAACAGACCCTACAACCAATGTGCTTAAAACAACTAGCGATCTAATAAAGAATTACTCCGAAAAATTAAATCTCGACGTAAACTCGATAATACCACCGTGTACTAAAGCACCGAGGTTATATGGGTTACCGAAAATACACAAACCAAAATCTCCACTACGTCCCATAGTGAGCCAAATCGATTCACCAACTTATAAGTTGGCTCAACACCTGGCAAAAACTCTGTCACCACTGAGAGGACAAACTAGAGCACACACAAAGGATTCGTACCATTTGTTAGTGAGATAAAAGACCTACATCTTGCTGACAATGAAACTATGGTCAGTTTTGATGTTCAGTCACTATTTACATGCTTACCTATTTAAGACTGCATCTCAATTGTAACCAGGAAGCTAGAAGAATACAACATGCCTACAGAATATGCAGTATTACTCAAACACTACCTTACATCTGGCTATCTATTGTGGAACGAGGAGTTTTACAAGCAAGTAGATGGAGTGGCGATGGGCTCACCTGTATCTCCCATAGTCGCCGACATATTCATGGAGGACTTTGAGGGGAAAGCCCTTCTTACTGCTCCTGTAAATCCAAGATTCTACAAGCGGTATGTAGACGACACTTTCACAATTTTACCATCTGACAAAGTAACTGCATTTTTAGACCACCTTAATTCCATAAACTCTAAAATACAATTCACAATGGAGTTAGAGGCAAACAATTCTTTAGCTTTCCTAGATGTTTTAGTCATCCGAAATTCTGATAAAACTATTGGTCATACTGTGTATAGAAAAAAGACCCATACTAACCGATATTTAAATGGTGAATCGCACCATCATCCATCACAGTTAGCTACCGTGGGAAAATCTTTGTTTTAGAGAGCACGAGGGATCTGTGACAGAAAACATCTGGCCACCGAGCTTCAGTACGTCGAGCAAGTATTGCAAGACAACAAGCTTCGGGTCCCGCGCCTACGTCACAGTGACCGAGTGAAGCCGACCACAGTCGAGCGTGTGCCTGCTGTACTACCCTATGTCAGAGGAGTCACAGACAAGGTTGGCTACATCTTGAAGCGAGCTTCTATTAAAACATACTTCAAGCCGCCGAAGAAGATTAGTCAATTTTTACCATCCGTCAAGTGTAATATCCCTCTACAAGATGCAGGAGTGTACAAGCTTGATTGCGAATGTGGTCTCTCTTACATAGGACAAACAAAAAGATCCATTAAAACCCGCGTGAAAGAACATATAGCTGACGTGAAGCACCGACGCTCTGGGAAGTCTGCAGTCTGTGAACATGTTCAAGATCGTCCCCGCCATTACATCAGATTTGATAGACCACAAATCCTCGTAAAGGAATACCGTTTCCTACCAAGGATGATACGCGAGGCTATTGAAATTAAAAAACATCCTAATTTCAATAGAGAAGATGGATGGGTGCTGCCATCTGCTTGGGATCCTATAATTAACAAAATTAAATCCAAACCTAAGCATAACACTGCAAGACTTCAGGATACTGTAAGTTCATTCTGCGTAAATCGAACCCAAAAATTAATATTAAAAAACTGAAGGTAGCCGGGCTAACTGTGACATCAGGACGTCAAACATTTAAGTCCCCCCCGTGACCATGGGTTGCTGTAAAGCACTCGAAACGTCAGGAATAAAAATAATAAAATAAACGCGATAAAATCCGTAAAAAACAGTTTTATTCAATTCTGTAATCAGTGCTCGAAAAAATTATAAGGGCATGTAAAATCTGTCAACATGAACGGAGGCAGCATGGCGGATTTATTTCTTGCTCCGTAACCCCTTCAGCAATAAGTAGATAGGAAGTATATAAGCTGTTCATGTTTGATTAACTTCAGAATAGATGTTGCTTCAGACATATTTGTGGATTAACAAAATTCTTTGATTACTAGGGGTGTGTTTAGTGGAGAAGGAAAGTTCTCGTCGCACTGACATCGTCAGCAGGCCCAACAGCGACGGCTCCCGGGACTACGGACTGTTCCAGATCAACGACAGATATTGGTGCAGCAACACTGGCCAGCCTGGCAAGGACTGCAACGTCACCTGTAAACGTGCGTATACTCCTTTAAGACATTTTCTAGCAATTATATCAGTCTAAGTATATAAATTGTAGTTGTTCATGAAGTATACTTAATGTTTAAATACACTTACATAACCAATTTATAGACGGACTTAAAGGTGTTCCCCTTTTTTACATCAGAAACAGAAAGAGAAATAGAAACTTTTTTATTCAATATAGATTATAAATAATTATATTAAATCTCATTTAATCTCAGGATTTATTTCACCTGTGATAGAATTCAATAGACTGGTAATGTTGTGCAGAATAATAGAGCGAGATAAATTGGAAAGAGTATGTCCAGATCATTTCTTTTTACTGTTAACTAAAGGAAAAAGAGATTAACTCTTGGTTTACTCTGCTATAAAATACTTTTATAATTTCACTCTGTCTATTGTAGTGTACTACTTCTACATTTGATATGATGATACAATACGATGAAATTTAAGACGAAAATATATGTTAGCAAATCTTAGATAACAAAATATTGCAAATATATATATATATATATATATATATATATATTATGCACTCACCCTCTGTATATAGAGTGTGGAATTTTTTGTACTTTCATATAGCATGATATATTATTCGAAAGGTACCACTTAACGTCTAAGGTCTTACCAATTCTATGTAGTAAAATTACAATATGAAAACAACAACGACGACCCGAATGGCAAAAATTCAATGTTTTTATAGCAAATTTTCCTAAATATCAACAAACTTTTAATTGACTTTTCAGAACTGCTCTCTGATAATATATCAAAGTCGGCTGCTTGTGCTAAGAAGATCTATCAACGGCACGGCTTCGACGCCTGGTACGGCTGGAAGAACAACTGCAGGGGAAAGCCGCTGCCTGATATTAGTTCATGCTAAAAATAAATGAGAATTGTATTACAAGAACCATAATACACTCAATATATGTACGAGTATAGTTCGCAACATGTTCCCTATAAAAATATCGTATAAATAACAAACATTACCTATTTTAATATTAAACGTTTGAATGTTCAATATGTTTTATATTTTTTGTATTTTTTGTGATATTTTTAATATATGTTTTAAAATTTGCATATTTGTTTTATTTACATATAAATAAAATTAAAAATTCCATATATAGCGTGTACAAATTAAAGGACCCATTTCGAAAACACCGTAGGAAAATAACTGGTCTCTGTAAAGTATGTAGATATATTTCTAAATATTCTAAGCCAGTGCTTGATTGCTTTACCACCTGATGGTAAGTGGTGATGCAGGCGATGATGATGAAGCGCACTGACTTAGCTTAACAAAAGCCTATTCACTTTTGCCTTCAATTCACTCACCTTGTAATCCGATGGAACGATATATGGTGGCAACTTATTGCACTTCTTTGCTGTACGCATGCCGTTCGATGAAGCAAGCCGTTTGGTTCGAATGCGTGGTAGTCAACAACGAATTGGTGTAGACTTGCCGAGCGTCTGGTTATCCGATGGTGGAAGGGAGAGGGATTGCGACAAAACCTTCACACTTGGGCGAGACCCATACCATTCATTGAATGGGCTCACGTACAATTATTTGATACGGCTTTAAATTTAAGCCACTAGGTCTTCCAGCAGTCAAGTAGTCTACGCCACTAATACTCACTAAGCTGAACGGTCATCGTGACATTATAATATATTACAATGATATCATTAATAGGCTATAGAATATTTAAATCTCTTAGAAGCTATAGAAACTTATCAAAAATAAATTGTTCCAACAAACATCTGAATCACCTGAGGGAATAATCAACTCTCAATATTTTGCAACAACTAAGCAATTAGCAAGCATAATAGAATGTTGAAAATTTATTCTCAGATCAACATAGAAAAACAGTCAGAAAATTAAATACATTTCAGGTTGTTGTACGAGCTTGTACAACAAGTGCGTGTTGCCAGTGATGGCTTATGGATCTGAGATATGGTACTCCACAGCAGGCCGTACGGAGAAGCTCAAGTTCGTTCAACGAGCTATGGAGATGGATATGCTCGGGATTTCTGAGCGTGATAAATTTAGAAATGAGGATATCTGCAGTAGCACCAGAGTAACCGACATAGCCCAACGGAGTAGTAAGGTGAAGTGGCAATGGGCCGACCATATAGCTCGAAGAACCGACAATCGATGGGGCGGAAAGGTTATTGAGTGGCAGCCTCGTACCGATACACGAAGTGTAGGTCGTCCCCCCACTAGATCAAGTAACAACTTGGTAAGACATGCAAGAAAGAAGTCGATGAATGCAGTTTGCTCAGTACAGTGCTTTGTGCTATTCCTTGCGGGAGGTCTATTTTCAGCTGTAGACTTGTGAGGGGCTGTAATAATGATGATATTACTGAAAAGAGCTACTGGACCAAATGAACACACTCAAGAACTTTATAAAGAAATTATTATCCGAAAAACTTATATATGTTTTATAAGGTAAAGATTTATAAGGTAAGTGTTGGGAGAAAAATAGTATTCTTGTCACTTTTAATATTTAATACTTAACTGCATTCCATTAATAACGTTATACATAAAATTTAACTTTGGTAGGTACATAATTAATGAAATCTGTTAGTTACTGTAACAATACATTTCATTATTTGTTAACTAATTTATACTGGATGGCGCTTAGGTTATCAAGTCAAATAGCACAGCAGTTAATACAAGTTGATATATGTGTGTTAAAATAATAAAATAAACTATAATAAAAAAAATAAAAAATGCATCTTTCAAACCAAATAAATAGCATAAAAAATTGCACGAAATAAATCATCCTTGATAATATCAGTTTCCTGACCTGAAGCGACCTGTAAAAGCGGCAACGGCGCGGACGCGCTGCGGCGTTCAGTGCTCACGCGACTTCGACATACGTAATTATAATACCTACACTTGCCCATACAAAGGTAATTAGGCACGCGTAGCGCGATGCTAATCCGATGTTAGCAACAAAGCACAAATTTCATGGTATTGTTTTTATCCAAATAATCACTTTATTCTTGAAATCACTCAAGTTTAATAATCAAATTTGACATACACGTGTAGTATTATACCTCTCTCGGTATGTTCGTAATGCCAGGGCCGTGTTTTGGTGGCATTCTCGGTAAATCAAAATCATGTCAGTGTATTCCGACGACGTGAAATTGATACGAGACAGACATTTTAAAACTTAAAAAAAGTTATAGGTTAAAAAAAAATAAAGCGTCCAATTGCGCACGGGCTGTTACACCACTAAGTTATTAAATATGATTATCTAGCGTATTATTAACATGTCCTATCATAAATAAAAAATACAATACAGTAAAAGAAAGCGTCCAATTTCGCACAAACTGTCACACCACCTTCTTACCACAATTATTATTATCGTATTAACGTGTCTTATCACAAACAAATTAAGAAACTTATCAAAATATCCGAAAAAGGAAAAAAAAACAAAAATTAAAACTCAAAGGACGTGTACGCGATAAACGAAAATTAGGTCAAGCGACTCATGAACCATCCCCAAGGATGTTGTGTCAGACTAAGTGACTTACTTCCTATTTTATCGTCGCACGCGCCAGAGAAATATGAATTTTGACAACAATTCTTGTCGCTTCGCGCATAGAGAATTATGCTTTAAGTCGTCTATTTAAATAAATTTTTCGCTTGTACTTGTTTTCACACATCCGTAGCGCGCGGTCCCTTTGTTTTTAATTTCGGGCATAAGAATTGTGCCTTAAACTGTTAGCCGTAAGTACATTTTTCCTTGATTTTTCACTTTATTTGAGTAATTCGGATTGGCAACGTTAGAATCAGGTACCTTCACCTTCACGGGCCATGGGTCTTTGACCTTCTAGTATTCATTAGGTGATATCTGTATGCATGTATGTATGTATTTACATGCTGTTGTTTAATATTAAAACGTAAAAAATTCTGCCGCGACTAGAATGTTAATTGTTATATTTTTTTTAGATGTGTATGCTTAAAGAACTTTGTGTAGGATACGTGTATTCATTTAACGTCATAACTTCATCGTCACTCGGTATAAAAATTATAATAACCTTTCTTGCCGCTATTTCTTAAAAGGTCTCCGATAGCGTAGACTTCAAAAAGTGCTTCATAGAAACTATTTTTGAATATAAATATAATGACTTTGACTTGACTATCTAAATAAACAACTAGACATAGTTCTGAAGCATATGCTATAAGAAAGATTAGACGTCTGTCTAAATGTTAAAACAGCTAGATAGGTTTATATATTTTCATAGTAAAATGTCTTATGGAGTTTTGCTTTGTAAAAATGCGACTGATATCGAAACGATATTTGTTTTGCAAAAGAATAATATGGACAGTTTGTAAGGGCAATTTATAACTTAAATTTAGAAGTATCTCAAAGAATAGGTTAAAGAAAGAAATGTAGGTATAAACTTTAGCCTTGCAATATATTTATGAGAATAATTATAATGTATATACATAAAAACATAAAGTGCTTTGATATGAACAAAGATATTTTGTACTATAAAAACAAGCTTGTAATGCCATTATTAGATTTCACAAAATTATTAATACATTTTTGGGGCCAAGTAAAAAAAAAAATAACTGCATGAAAATCCCAGAAAATGTGCAAAATATTTAAAAATTTCATTAAAAACTGTATAAAATGATTTATTATAACATTAAAGAATACATGAAAAAAATAACTCCTAGGAATTAGGTGATGATTATCCCGATGGTTCTATTATGATTCATATAATTGCAATAGAACCATCGTGGTAACGATTCGTTCGTTCGTTCTATTGCCAGTCATATAATTAATTATATAATATTATTTTGGGGTATCTATATAGTTTTCTCATATGGTTGGGCTCTATAAATATTTAAATGTAAATGAAAATGATATATAATATACGTAAATTAAATTTAAATTAAAAATTAAATAAAATAAATACAGAAAAGTACATAAATAAATAAAAACCCAACCAGATGGAAGCCCTCGGCAGGGGAGACCAAACGGGGGAAAGAAACCGAGGGACGATGCAGGCGGTGTCAAGGAGAACCGCCTTCAGCATCTAAGTCATAATTTGATCGGCAGACGACCTCACATGTCGATCATCTCGTGAGCCAGGTCCAGATATTTTGTCTGCTTATCTGTTTCGGCTTTCACGAGGTTCTCGTCATAAATAATGGTAATGCAAACCAAAAATATCCTTGACTGTGCGCGGTCCATCAGCACAATATCAGGCTTATTCACAAGAATAGTCCTATCTGTGATGATGGCCCGGTTTTTCGGATTATGCATGGTGAGAGCGCTTAAAAAGCCGCGCCCACCATGTTTCCGCAGCAAGTACAGACTCATTACTGACGATCTCGGATGATGCATCCTGTGGGACATCATAACAGTATGTACTTTTCTGTATAGCGTTCAGTTCGGACTGAGTCCACATGAGAACATACATGATCCAACCGTTATATGCGCGTATCTTATTAATGCCCGACAAAAGACTGTTATGCACTTTTATCAAGCGTGCATAAAACACATCACAAACTGACTGTTTCATGTCCGTCGCATCCTTACCTATGTTCTGTGACATACCCAGGTATCGGTATGTTTTAGCCTCGGATAGGGACTTTATGTTGATGGGAATAGATAAGTCTATGCACTAAGAGTTAGCAAACCTATCCATTTCGAAATGGAGGACCGCATTCTTATCCGTCCCTAGCTCCTTTCTAACAGAATTGCTAAAGTCACAAGTGATGTTTAAGGTGGGAGCGACTGGAGTCGAATAACTTGAGATCATCCATATAGAAAAGGTGGGTCACTTTTGTACCTCCTTTCCGAAGCTGAAATCCCCTCCCAGAACCCTTCAGTAAGGTACTGAGAGGGTTCGGAGGTTTGTCCCAGCAAACGCCATCGTGACGGTGCGCACAATTCTCGGCCTATTATTGCCCGACCTGAAGTTTATCAGTCTGCCGATGAGGTCCCTTGCCTTTGAGATACGGCCCTTAATCCTTTTCCTCCAGACTGGGATAGCGCTGGTTTGCCCAGTAGCATGTCCAGAAGTGAAAAGTTTGGCACCAACAATGCGGCAAGCTGCCAAAGCGGTACCAAAGTGTATTTAGTCCGTATCGCAAAGGTCCCGGCTGATTTCCAAGTAGAATGCCAGCAATGTATTCAGGGTCGTCACGACATCCCGATTCCGCTTGCTTAGGGCTATGCGCTGGAGTCGCGGTCGATTTTCGTAAGGCGTAAAGCACGTTTCCACAATCACCTCCTCCAATTTACTCCTCATCTGTTTTAGTTCATGGGTGACCATTCCATCATAGCCTTAATCAAACAGAGCTGGAAGATCCATCGTGGCCTCCACATGTGGCTGCTGGACTGTGGCCTGAGGAGCCACATCCTCAGCTATAGCCGGTTCATTCGAATAACCTCACGCCGTAGTCTTTATTCGGCATTATTAAATATTTTCGAGCGCAAGATATACCGAACTCGGTCTGCCAGAGTTTGCTCTGCGACGGGAACAGAATGTTCTAGCTCAGCGAAAAATCGATGCATCCGAGCCCAATACGCTGTCCCTCCAGTTTCTTCCCCTTTCGCCCTATAGTATGCCCGCAATGCATTTGTGTTCTCATATTCCAACGCATGTGGCGTTCTCCACTATCGGCGAGTGCCGCTTGCCGAGTCCGAGAGGACTCTGCTGTTAGGTGGTCATGCAGCACCTCGCAATCGGCTGGCGGCCCGCATGCTGTCGCATCTAGCACCAGTTCCAGACGCGCCCCGGTGACCGCCAGGCAGCGGCCCTATGCGTGTTATATTTTTTCCATCATCCATAAAATGGGCGTCAATTAACGGAAGACACCCAGGCCCGGCACCATTTTATGGTGTGGCCGCAAGCACAGACGAGCCTTTGTACCCTCAAATCTGTCAATGCATGGTGCTCACACCTCTTGCCAAGGCGCTGACTGACTGCGCCGACGTAGCAGTTTTGTCACTTAACTGTTACGTCAGTGGGTGATAAGTTCGTCACTTCCCTACGCCTTATTTATTATTATATTATTGTTATTATTGATATAAATATAATGTTTAAAAAATTATCCTGCTGGTTTATTTGCTAGTTCTTTAAAGATAGATGTATTTTTTGAACTGTTGAAGGCCTCTCAAAAATTTTAAATGCATTTTGGGGCAGTTCTTCAAATTGTGGTGATTAACAAACTTATAGTCCGTCTGGTGCCTGCAACTATATTTGGTTGCAGGTATCAGACGGATGTAGAACAGAAGTCTATAGATACTTTGTCACTTCAGAGGATTAAGATAAAATGTGTCACCATTGTTATCTATTACCTGTAATTATTATCTACTTTCTATACCTATCCTTCAGACTGGAAATTCGGGGACAGAAATAGGTAAGAGGATGGTACTTAATCAGACAGAATCCAAGGCATAAAATGAGCTACGACCTAGTAAATAAATTATTAGCGTTTGATTGAACAGAAGTTTCCGCCGCGCTGCCACATTGTGTGATGGCGAGCTAAGAAGAAAAAGAAAAGTATTACGCACTGAAAAGTACAGCACAAGAATAATAATTACTTTTTAATTCAAATACAATAAGCAGACACCACCAACAACATTTTTACTAATTGAATAAATTTGAAACAAATTGACTTTAATTAGTATAATTGATTTTATTAATTTATTGATTGGCGAGATCATTTAGTAAAGACACGGTTAAAATATACTTTAATACATTATATACGTAATATTTTCGGATATAATGTCAAGGGGGATTTATGTCCATTATTTCTCATCAACCTTGATCAATATGAAGCAGATCTCTGTGATGTGAGCCCGTAAATGAGGCTTCAAGTAAAGAGCTAGCTGACAAAAATGGGAGAGATTGTAAGTAACTATACAATTGGAGACCTTTTTTAAAGTTGACTGCTGTGGTCCGGTCTGATGGATAAAGAGAAGTACTATAATTGCAGACTGTGAGGAATTCCATCTTAGTTCTCAGAAGTCACAACAAATCTGTAACTTTCTTTGTTTGAAGTCGGCTGCAGCTGCTGGTGTCCGTGGGCTGAGGTAGACTTACCATCAGGTGGACTGGAGATTCATCAGTCACTTCAGTTTTCAGAAGTTCAGTTTGCAGAACGGGGTGGATCATAGCAGAGCGAGTTGCAAATATTACACGATCCTATGGTTTCTTCGATCTGCCTATCAATATTTGGTTACCACATACGTAATCTAGCTTAATTTTTTGTCTTTACATTGCCAAAATGGAGCTTATGCAATTCTTTAAGTAGACTTTCCTTAAAAAACTGTAGGTATAACCACTTAATAAACAAACACCCATTCTCGAAATTAAAATCATTTTTATATTTAAAATATGGCTTAAATTCCATGTAGCGCATTTTCAATGGCCATTTATAATAAAATTAATAATTTTACAGAGTATTATATCTTGCATAGTTTCTTTTCTAATATCTTTTACCGTATCATGTTATCGTTACTAAAATTAATAATTAAATTAGTTTGATCTGGACTAAATTTAATATTTTTAGAACAATTATTTACTGAACATTGTGATAAAAAATCGACAGCGTTATTTTCACTTTTAACATACTCTATGGTAAAATTGTGTGCGGACTAAAATATAGCATATCGTTGAAGTCTATTCGCTAACTAACATTTCAGGTAAACATTTTTTACCGCCAAAAATCGACATCAAGGGTTTGTGATCAGTCCGCAAAACAAAAGGTGTCACTCGGCCGTATAAATAGTGGTGTAACCTTTTTATAGCAAAAATGATAGCAGTCTTTTTTTTTTTGAATTTGTACGTAACTTCGTTCGGCATTTATGAGTGAGCGCGATGCGTTCGTCACTACTCGCTCAACGCCGTCAAGCTGTAGCTGCGCGAGCACTAATTCATATTTGATTTAAATGCCCTTTATGTTTATCTATGATAAAACCTAAATACTCAATAGAGTCTTTAAATAAATCGCATTTATTTTCCTTTAATCTAAGTCCTGCTTCCTGTAATTTCCTAAGTACTCGTATCGTTTTTGGTGTTCATCTTTTCTTGGGGCCGTTAATAAAATATCGTCTAAAAATTGGAATGTAGTTAAGTATTAAAGTGACAAGAATACTATTTTTTTCTCCCAAAACTTTCAAGATAACCTCATAAAACATACATATTATACAAGATTGTAGGATAATCATTTATTTAAAAAGGTTTAGTTAAGAAGGTTTGGCTGTGAATAATTTTGGCAATATAACGTCACCCTGTTTTACACTACTCTGCACTTGGATAGGTTTCACATTCTGGTTCTGTACTTGGATAGCCATCGTAGCCTTACAGTACTAAAACATTAGCACTTACACTTCGTGTTCTTAAAATAAATGGAGCATGGTTTCCGCGTTACCTGAAATGCACATATTGAATGTTCTGTCTGCTTTTTACGTTTGTCTGAGAATAAATTTTCAACATTCTATGATGCGCGTCAATTGCTTAGTTGTTGCAAAATACTGAGAGTCGATTATTCCCTCAAGTACCTAATTCAGATTATCTTTAGACCAAATTATTTTTTATTCGTTTCTATAGACCATTATTAGTCTATTAATATCATTGCAATATACAGGGTTATTTGCAATACCCGGTCAAATTTGCAGAGAAGGTTCAGAATAAGTAATATAGGTAAATGGTGAAGAAAAAATTATTAAAAAAAATCTCAAGCATTCTGTCCTTTAACTTTAAAATGCGTGGTAATGCATTATTTTAACTGATTTTACTGCGCACGCACACATTTGCAAGGTTCGATCGGTAGGCAAAAACGTTGTTGACCATAAATCACATTCAATTAGGATATTTTCAAATAAAGGCAGAGACTATGAACTTCCATTTGCAATGATCTTGACATACCTATGTTGCTTCCTCCACATCCATATAGGCATACACGCTCGTCGGTTAAAGGTACTCTTAAATTGGCCCATTTTCAATATATCGCTAATTTGGTCGATAAACACTCGCCTAGGGCGTCCCTTCCCGACTCTGCCGTTGTTGTAAGTAAGGCCATAAATCTTCATTACCACTTACCATCAGGTGGCATAGCAATCAAGCACTGGCTTAGAATATTTAATATTAAAACGCCATACTTTACAGAGGGCCTTAGCACCTACCAGCTATTTTCCGACGCTGTTATCGAAATATGTGCTTTAACTTGAACACGCTATATTGACTTTTTATATGTAAATAAAACAAATATGCTAATTTTAAAACATATATTAAAATATCACAAAAAATATAAAACATATTGAACGTTCAAATGTTAAAATGGGTAATGTTTGTTATTTATATGATATTTTTATAGGGAACATGTTGCGAACTATACTTGTACATATATTCAGTGTATTATGGTTCTTGTAATACATATTCTCATTTATTTTTAGCATGAACTAATATCAGGCAGCGGCTTTCCCCTGCAGTTGTTCTTCCAGCCGTACCAGGCGTCGAAGCCGTGCCGCTGGTAGATCTTCTTAGCACAAGCAGCCGACTTTGATATATTGTCAGAGAGCAGTTCTGAAAAATCATTTTAAACTATGTTAATATTTGGAATCTTGCAATATCAACATGGGTATTTTTAAGACTTCTGCAGTTCAGATCATTGTTATAATTTTCGTATTATTATTGTACGTCTGGATTGTTTTCGTCAATTTTAACCCATGTACGAGTACCGTCTTTGGCTACATCATAATTTACCATCGGGTGGGACATTAGTCAAGAAACAGAAACATTCACTGTTCTCGATACTCCTGTTCTTTATGTAAATCATACATAGAAAGGAAATAAATACACACTAGATGTCAAAATGAAAGTTTTTCTTGTAACTGTTTGCCCAGGTAAGCAAAGCACAACCGGCAACGTAAACATTCGTTGTTCTGATTATGCCTGATTCTTTCTAACGATTAAGTACATCCGCAGGTATTCCTGATAACTTTTATTGAAATCGCCAACTTAAACATAAATCCAAGTTTATTTAATTTTTTGACATTTTACTGTCTATATTAAAGTTTGTTGTTTCAAAAACTTACGAGCGGTCGACCTGAATTGACTTTAGTTGAACCTGAGATCTCGAGTGGTACCTTTTAAATAATACATTATACGATATGAAAAATCCAAAAGAAATTACTACCTCGTCATAGGGGAAGTGCATAAAATATATGTTGTGTTAGCAATGTCTGGTTATCTAAAAATTGATAAAAAGGATTTCACTCTTGAATTTGTATCTCATTCCATCAAAATTCTAGAAGTTATGATAAGCCTGATACAGTGTCTCATTACAGAAAAGGACTGGAAATACTAGTTTGAAGGTATCTCGCTCTGATATTCTGTACACCATTACCAGTCTATTGAATCCCACCACAGGTGAAATTAATATAGAGATTTAAAAAAAGATAACCCCTTTAATTAGGTTTGATACGTACATGTACCTATGTATTATTCGAGTTAATGACTTGGTGATAATTTTCAGAAATATCTTAAAGGAGTATACGCACGTTTACAGGTGACATTGCAGTCCTTGCCAGGCTGGCCAGTGTTGCTGCACCAATATCTGTCGTTGATCTGGAAAAGTCCATAGTCCCGGGAGCCGTCGCTATTCGGCCTGCTGACGATGTCAGTGCGACGAGAACTTTCGTTCTCCACTAGACACACCCCTAGTAATCAAAACAATTTGTAAATCCTCAAATATTACTGAAGATAATCATAAATAAATAACCTATATACTTCCCATAACTGGGTACGACACTTCTCTCATTTCTGAAAGGGTTATGAAGCAAGGGAATCTCTGCCATATCTGTTGGCGGACTTCACATGTCGTGACAATGTTTTCGACCACCGCAGCGTTATTTTAGTTTATATTACAGCGTTTAATATTTCGATTAATATGCGCAGTGGTGCCAGCCGCATTCAAATTGTTTTACGTGATAGAGCCATGCTGCAGCTATATTATGGTTGTAGCACGACTGGGTTGGCTCGACCGGGGTAGGACCACGCTCTCACACAATACCAGCGTAAAATAGCAGCTATATGCTGCTGTGTGTAGAGAACCGGAGCGAACTTAATATGTTATTTAATAATTTTTATATATTTATTTAATCTATATTGAACCTCACAAAGACAGTATGTTCTTTGTCAGTCAATTAGGACAATGATGACACTACGAAGTAATGTTATTACGTAATGGATTTTTGTGATGTTTTTGTACATCGACACATTCGTGTCACACTTACAGGAGATACTATTATATATATTTATACTAGTTGTTACTTACAGGACATAAGTTTATCAAGATCTAGATTTGTGTTCAAACACTAGAATTTTTCATTAGA
The DNA here is from genome assembly GCA_033319125.1 of Parnassius glacialis. Classification (NCBI taxonomy): domain Eukaryota; kingdom Metazoa; phylum Arthropoda; class Insecta; order Lepidoptera; family Papilionidae; genus Parnassius; species Parnassius glacialis. The sequence continues at coordinate 44,236,444 of JAVANC010000010.1, forward strand.
TGAGTTACACATAGCCTCATAGAGTTATAATACTATGCATTGTCCTTATAGTCTACTTACAATCTCTCATTTTGTTCTCCGGGAAGCCATTTCTTCTTAATTCTTGCACCAGCTGACATCGCGACAACTGTTTGGCTTCACAATGAAGGAGCATCCCTACAGCAAATAGAAGTAAAACCCACTTCATATTGATTATTTTAGAATACTTCGGGACTACAGAATAAACCGATCTGTTTCGTAGTCTGCTTGTGTATGCTGTCAATAGCAATTCATTACACTTAAATACTCGTACATCCTAGGTATAGTTTAGGTGAAGGAACTCTGCTGATTGCGACCAAGCAGTGTCTGAGAATCCCTTATTGTTTTCAAATTAATAAGCTATGACTAATGGCCTACAATGCAAAAGAATGATTAAAAGATTGAAGAAAATTACGAAAATGGATGACACTTGTGAACATTTTTTCCTTAATGGCAGAATATTTACACCTCTTAACTACAATCAATAGTTATTGTCAACGAGGGATACGTATTAATTAAAAACTGGCTTCCAAAAACTACAAAGAATTAAATTATGTCCAAATAATTTAGTAGCTTCTGAACTTGTTTTTGTTATACTTAGTCGCATTCAAAATGATAGGGAGTTTGTTTGTTTTTATAAAACCCTGTGTAGGGGCGGGTAAGAGTACCCAATATCCCATGGCTTCCCGTAGGTGTCGTAAAAGGCGACAGAGGGAAACTGACGCAAAAGATGGGCAGCAGCCTCATTCTGATAACAGCAAAAAGCAATAAAAAACTCTGGTTGCCAATCCGCTTGTCAAGCGTGGTAACTATGGCAGTATAACCCCCACTAACAACGAAACAAATATATGGCCCCCAGTCCCCGGTGGCCCCATTATTCCTGGCTACGGTGATGACCACGGTAACGGCGGAGCAGGGGGTGCTAAGAATTTTCGGTGTAAGTTTGGTTGCCACCTACGACGAATCGACCTGGCAACATAACGCACGCAACCTGAGGACTGACGAGAAGATCCTGGAGCTGAAAGAAGATATAGACATGTTGCGCTGGAATATTGTAGGATTATTTGAGGTCCGAAGAGAGGGGGAGGACACGGTAATCCTCGAATCCGGCAACTTGTTCCATCACCGTGAGGGCGACCATCTGTCCCAAGGAGGTGTCGGATTTAAAGTCCACAAGTCCCTCGTTAACAATGTTGTAAAGATTGGAATCTATCGACGAGGGTTGCGTACCTTATACTCAGAATCACCAAACGGTATTCGCTATAGGTCATACAGGTTTACGCATCAACCTCAGCACATCTCGATGAGGAGGTGGAGAAAATGTATAAGGATATCTCTAGAGCCATGCATTCCTCTAAAACCCACTATACGGTGTTAATGGGAGACTTGAGACGCAAAACTAGGCACAAGTGAGAACGGTGAGCTGAAAGTTAGGGAATTCGGAATAGGGCAACGGAACCCAAGGGGCCAGCAGCTGGCAGATTTTATGGAGAAATACGGACTCTTTATGATGAACTCTTTCTTCCAAAAGCGGCCCCATAAAAAGTGGACCTGGTCCAGCCCCGACGGTTCGACAAAAAATGAGATTGACTTCATTATGACGACCAGACGACAACTGTTTAGTGATGTCTCAGTGATCGCGAGGGAGAAAACTAGCAGCGATCACCGAATGGTGATAGGCACACTGAACCTAAACGTTAAGTTGGAGAGGTCACGTCTAATGAAGTCAACGCTCCGTCCCCCTCGTGCTCTAATTCAAAGCCCCGAGTTAGCTTCAGCTCGAGTTACAAAACAATTTTCAGTGCCTATAAGACAAGCTTGTGGAAACTAAAGTTTCTATAAAATCGTTTTTCATTAGTGGCAAATATGATATTATCGTTCTTCCGTTGTTGTGATTTTTGTATCGTTTGAGTCTGTGAAGTTCTTTGTGCCAGACCCGATCGAAGGCCTTCGCTTTGTTCAAACTAACGGCCAATGCCTCCCTTTTAGACTCGATCGCCTGCGCCCATCTATGTGTTAGGTAAACAAAAAGATCACCAGCTGAGCGACCCCGACGGAAACCGTACTGGCAATCACTAATCAGGTGGTGCTCCTCAAGGTACCGCATGAGCTGGCAGTTAATAATGGACTTCATTATTTTAGAGAACAAGGAGATAATGGCGATAGGTTTGTAGTTGGATGGATCAGAGCGGTTATCTTTTTTATCGGGGATCGGGTACACGAAAGCTGTTTTCCATGATTTCGTGACTATGCCTAGGGAGTAGGAGTACCTGAAAAGACGCGTTAGAACCGATGCCAACTCTGGATCGCACGTCCTCAGCACAATTGGCGTGATTCCGTCAGGCAAACTCTACTTGTAGATGTCCAGGGAGAGCAGTACTTTGCGTACTGAGCACTGTGTGAATCGCACATCAAGCATAAAGCACGCACACTGCGGGATGGTCGGCGGTGTGTTCCCTCCGTCATCGAGAGTCGAGTTGGACGCAAAAAGGGACCCTAAAAGGTCGGCTTTTTCTTTTGCGACGAGGGCGAGTGAGTCATCTTCCCTGTGCAGAGATGGTAGTGGTGGCTTACAGAAATTCCCTTAAACAGCCTTGGCGAAAGACCAGAATGCACGGGTTCCCGAAAGAAATTAATTTCTCGCCAATTCTGACAATGTGCTCATACTTTGCCTTGGCAATAACTCTTTTGAAGGACCTGGAGGCGAAGTTATACTTGTTTTTAAGTATGCTGGTGTTTACACCCTGAACCATCGAAGCCTCAACTCAGGCTTGATAATACTCCTGCTTACTGTGTAATGCAGTCTTACATGGGCGACCGAACCAAGGCTGAGATCTGCCTCCAATGGGTACCACAGATGATGGAATAAATAGTTCCATTTCCTGTAACACCATATCAGTGACAAAGTCAGCAACAGCGCTGGGATTATCCAGCAAAAGGCAAACCCGCCCCATGCGTAGGAAGCAAAGAAAGACTGCATTCCGCCCCAATCCACCGATCTGTAATGCCAAACACGGCAGCAGCCTGCAGAACGCAATCGCGAGAGAAGCGTGAGTGGCACTACACTCCTGATCAGACAATGGTCCGAAGATACGAGAGTGGCATCGACGGAAATCTGATATCCGTCTGGATGTGAGGTCAGCAGAAGGTCTAACAGGGAAGGTGGATCATCCTCCACATCTGGAATCCACGTAAGCGAAGTAACCAATTGTGTCAGCCATATGCCAAGGCAAAGACATAAACAGATCTAACCACATGATCGGTTAAACGTGAACCGAGCCATTCGGCGTGGTGGGAGTTAAAATCGCCAAGTATCACGATCTCTACGGACGGGATCGGTTGTAGCAAAAAACCTGTAGCCATTTGGACGTGGTCGATGAGTCGGGCTGTGTCACCTACCTATAGATGCACCCGTAGACGTGGGGATGCTCGTCGCTGTCTAAGCGCAGCCAAAGGTTGGACAGGTCCGTACCTTCAAGACTGCCGAGGCGTCGAGAACAGATATATTCTCTGACGTATACGTAAACTCCTTACCAGGGGTGCGGGTACCCCTCTGGGATAATCTTTCTTTTTGAATTCCGCTACCATGTAATGGGGGGAGGGGGGTTTAGGCCTCCAGCCACCTGCACTAACCAAGCCAAATGCAGAAGCAAAGCTTCTTCTTCACGATGGTATTCTGAGGTCGAGGTACTTCTTTGTGGTATAGCAGAAGCTGCAGCGAAAGGCAATATTTTTTTGCTGCATTGATATATGGGATTATGTAACTTTTACTCCATACCTGTGCCAATAAACGTTCTGTATCAAATTGTACAACGGTAATGTAAAAGTATTACAATAAACATCCATAAGAGGTGGTAAGAAACCTCTTAAAAAAACCTAACCTAACCTTACTTCATTCATTTTCTCAGTTCTGCCTAGGTCTAACTAGTTCTAGCTAAGCCTAAAGTATTTAGACCAAACTAGATTGTCCTGGGCTAAACTAGTATATAATGATACGCGTAGAATAAACCGATTTGGCCTAGGACAAACTAGTTTGGCCTGAAATCGGGTTTGGCCGGTAATATACATAAAAAATAGCTTTGATATGAACAAAGATACTAAGAACAAAAACAAGCTTTTAATGCCAGTTATTACGTTTTACAAAATGATTAGTACAATTATGGGATAGTGCCGTATACTTTGCCCTATAAATATGTCAAACATTTTAACTGCAACAAAATCTCCGAAAATGTTCAATGTTTTCAATTCAATAATTTACAAATTTCATTAAAAAAATTGTATAAAAAGATTTATTATAACATTAAGGAATACACGAATAAAAATAACTCCTAGGAAAGAGGCGATAGTTACCCCGATGGTTCTATTATGATTCATACAATTGCAATAGAACCATCGTGGTAACGATTCGTTCGTTTGTTATATTGCCAGTCATTATAATTATACATAATATAATTGTTATTATTAATAAAAATGAATGTTTAAAAAATTATCCCGCTGGTTTATTTGCTAGTTCTTTCAAGACTTTCTTTGTTTGAAGTCGGCTGCAGGTGTCCGTGGGCTGGAGTAGTCACTTACCGTCAGCTGGACTGTAGGTTAGTCAGTCATTTCAGTTTTATAAAAATAAAAAAACTTCCTTTCATTTTGAATGCGACTAAATATAACAAAAACAGGTTCAGCAGCTAAGAAATTATTTGGACATTATTTGTTTTTATTTTTTGGAAGCCAGTTTTTAATACTTACAATTAATACTTATTCCGCGTTGATAACAACTATTGATTGTAGTTTAGAGGTGTAAATATTATGCCATTAAGGAAAAGATGTTCACAAGTGTCAGCCATTTTCGTAATTTTTACCATTCTTTTGAATTGTAGATCATTAGTCATAGCTTATTAATTTAAAAACAATAAGGGATTCCCAGAAACTGATCGGCCGCAATCAGTAGAGTTCCTTCACCCAAACCATACCTGGGATGTACGAGTATTTAAGTGTAATTAATTGCTATTGACAGCATACACAAGCTGACTACGAAACAGCTCGGTTTATTCTGAAGTCTTGAAGTATTCTAAAATAATCAATATGAAGTGGGTTTTACTTCTATGTGCTCTAGGGTTACTTCTTCACTGTGAAGCCAAACAGTTGTCGCGATGTCAACTGGTGCATGAATTAAGAAGAAATGGCTTCCCGGAGAACAAAATGAGAGATTGTAAGTAGATATAAGGACAATGCTAAGTATTATAATTCTATGAGGCTATGTGTAACTCACCTAACTAAACATTCCGGTGTTTGAACACAAATATAGATCCTTCATAAACTTATCCCATGTAAGTAACAAGTTTTTCAGTGTTCACTTTTGTGTGACAGTGACACGAATTTGGCGGTGTATAAAATTATCACAAAAGATACTACGAATTATTTACATACTGATATGTAAATACCGCATTCGCAGTAGTGCTTTGGCATTAAGTTCTCACTACTTTTGGCATTAAGTTCGCTTTTTAATCTTGTACTGTTTTTGTAAGGTTCAACAAATATTAGATAACAAATTTAAAATGTTAACATCTCCCGAAATAAAAAGAGATGATGAATTTCAAACGGCTGAACAGATTTTTTTGAAACATAGCTAAGAATACTCTCGATTAAGACATTTTTCAAACGAAATAAACTTAGTCAAAATCGGTTCATCTGTTCAGGAGCTACGACGCCATAGACAGACATACAAATACACACTATAAACATATCACCCTTCTGCTTTCGTCGAGGGTTAATAAATAAGTAAACATTTGTATTTCGTGTGCTTGATTGTCACCTCACCTTATATAAAAAATACTTACAATAGCGCAATGCTATACGTGTCTGTCTGTGTCGTTAGATCTTCCTAAATTGGTTATTTGAGTAGTGGCAGCTCAGAGACTATTACGCGATCAACATACATCGAACAGATCGCAACTGGACAGAGATTATAAATCAACGGAATCAATAGAATTTAATTTCTGTAATCAGTGCTCGAAAATATTATAAGGGCATGTAAAGTCTGTCAACGTGAATGAAGGCTGCATGGCGGATTTATTTCTTGCTCCATAACCCCTTCAGCAATAAGTAGATAGGAAGAATATAAGCTGTTCATGTTTGATTGACTTCAGAATAGAATAGATGTTGCTTCGTACATATTTGTGGATTTACAAAATTCTTTGATTACTAGGGGTGTGTTTAGTGGAGAAGGAAAGTTCTCGTCGCACTGACATCGTCAGCAGGCCCAACAGCGACGGCTCCCGGGACTACGGACTGTTCCAGATCAACGACAGATATTGGTGCAGCAACACTGGCCAGCCTGGCAAGGACTGCAACGTCACCTGTAAACGTGCGTATACTCCTTTAAGACATTTTCTAGCAATTATATCTGAGTGTATAAAGTGTATTTGTTCATGAAGTATACTTGATGTTTAGATACACTTGCATAACCAATTTATAGACGGACTTAAAGGTGTTCCCCTTTTTACATCAGAAACAGAAAGAGAAATAGAAACTTTTTTATTCAATATAGATTATAAAGAATTATATTAAATCTCATTAATCTCAGGATTTATTTCACCTGTGATAGAATTCAATAGACTGGTAATGATGTACAGAATAATAGAGGGAGATAAATTCGAAAGAGTATGTCCAGATCATTTCTTTTTACTGTTAACTAAAGGAAAAAGAGATTAACTCTTGGTTATTGGGGTTACTCTGCTATAAAATACTTTTATAATTTCACTCTGTCTATTGCAGTGTACTACTTCTACATTTGATATGATGATACAATACGATGAAATTTAAGACGAAAATATATGTTAGCAAATCTTAGATAACAAAATATTCCAAATATATATAATATATTATGCACTCCCCCTCTGTATATAGAGTGTGGAATTTTTTGTACTTTCATATAGCATGATATATTATTCGAAATGTAACACTTAACGTCTCAGGTCTTACCCATTCTATGTAGTAAAATTACCTAAGTAAAACTACGACGAGTAAAATAACGACGACCCGAATGGCAAAAATTCAATGCTGTTATAGCAAAATTTTCCTAAATATCAACAAACTTTTAATTGACTTTTCAGAACTGCTCTCTGATAATATATCAAAGTCGGCTGCTTGTGCTAAGAAGATCTATCAGCGGCACGGCTTCGACGCCTGGTACGGCTGGAAGAACAACTGCAGGGGAAAGCCGCTGCCTGATATTAGTTCATGCAAAAAATAAATGAGAATTGTACTACAAGAACAATAATATACTGAATATATGTACAAGTATAGTTTGCAACAAGTTCCCTATAAAAATATCGTATAAATAACAAACATTACCTATTTTAATATTAAACGTTTGAATGTTCAATATGTTTTATATTTTTTGTATGTTTTGTGATATTTTTAAAATATGTTTTAAAATTTGCATATTTGTTTTATTTACATATAAATAAAATAAAAAAAGTCCATATATAGCGTGTACAAATTAAAGGACCCATTTCGAAAACACCGTAGGAAAATAACTGGTCTCTGTAAAGTATGTAGATATATTTTTATATATTCTAAGCCAGTGCTTGATTGCTTTACCACCTGATGGTAAGTGGTGATGCAGGCGATGATGATGAAGCGCACTGACTTAGCTTAACAAAAGCCTATTCACTTTTGCCTTGAATTCACTCACCTTGTAATCCGATGGAACGATATATGGTGGCAACTTATTGCACTTCTTTGCTGTACGCATGACGTTCGATGAAGCAAGCCCTTTGTTTCGAATGCGTGGTAGTCGACAACGAATTGGTGTAGACTTGCCTAGCGTCTGGTTATCCAATGGTGGAAGGGAAAGGGATTGCGACAAAACCTTCACACTTGGGCGAGACCCACACCATTCATTAAATGGGCTCACGTACAATTATTTGATACGGCTTTAAATTTAAGCCACTAGGTCTTCCAGCAGTCAAGTAGTCTACGCCACTAATACTCACTAAGCTGAACGGTCATCGTGACATTATAATATATTACAATGATATCATTAATAGGCTATAGAATATTTAAATCTCTTAGAAGCTATAGAAACTTATCAAAAATAAATTGTTCCAACCAAACATCTGAATCACCTGAGGGAATAATCAACTCTCAATATTTTGCAACAACTAAGCAATTAGCGAGCAAAATAGAATGTTGAAAATTTATTCTCAGATCAACATAGAAAAACAGTCAGAAAATTAAATACATTTCAGGTTGTTGTACGAGCTTGTACAACAAGTGCGTGTTGCCAGTGATGGCTTATGGATCTGAGATATGGTACTCCACAGCAGGCCGTACGGAGAAGCTCAAGTTCGCTCAACGAGCTATGGAGATGGATATGCTCGGGATTTCTGAGCGTGATAAATTTAGAATGAGGATATCCACAGTAGCACCAGAGTAACCGACATAGCCCAATGGAGTAGTAAGCTGAAGTGGCAATGGGCCGACCATATAGCTCGAAGAACCGACAATCGAAGGGGCAGAAAGGTTATTGAGTGGCAGCCTCGTACCAATACACGAAGTGTAGGTCGTCCCCCCACTAGATCAAGTAACAACTTGGTAAGACATGCAAGAAGTCGATGAATGTAGTTTGCTTAGGACAGTGCTTTGTGGCATTCTTTGCGGGAGGTCTATGTTCAGCTGTAGACTTGTCAGGGGCTGTAATAATGATGATATTACCGAAAATAGCTACTGGACCAAATGAACACACTCAAGAACTTATTAAAGAAATTATTATCCGAAAAACTTATATATGTTTTATAAGGTAAAGATGTAAGTGTTGGGAGAAAAATAGTCTTCTTGTCACTTTTAATATTTAATACTTAACTGCATTCCATTAATAACGTTATTCATAAAATTTAACTTTGGTAGGTACATAATTAATGAAATCTGTTAGTTACTGTAACAATACATTTAATTGTTTGTTAACTAATTTATACTGGGTGGCGCTTAGGTTATCACGTTAAATAGCACAGCAGTTAATACAAGTTGATATATGTGTGTTAAAATAATAAAATAAACTATAATAAAAATAATAAAAAATGCATCTTTCAAACCAAATAAATAGCATAAAAAATTGCACGAAATAAATCATCGTTGATAATATCAGCTTCCTGACCTGAAGCGACCTGTAAAAGCGGCAACGGCGCGGACGCGCTGCGGCGTTCAGTGCTCACGCGACTTCGACATACGTAATTATAATACCTACACTTGCCCATACAAAGGTAATTAGGCACGCGTAGCGCGATGCTAATCCGATGTTAGCAACAAAGCACAAATTTCATGGTATTGTTTTTATCCAAATAATCACTTTATTCTTGAAATCACTCAAGTTTAATAATCAAATTTGACATACACGTGTAGTATTATACCTCTCTCGGTATATTCGTAATGCCAGGGCCGTGTTTTGGTGGCATTTTCGGTAAATCAAAATCATGTCAGTGCATTCCGACGACTTGAAATTGATACGAGACAGACATTTTAAAACTTAAAAAATGTTATAGGTTAAAAAAAAATAAAGCGTCCAATTGCGCACGGGCTGTTACACCACTAAGTTATTAAATATGATTATCTAGCGTATTATTAACATGTCCTATCATAAATAAAAAATACAATACAGTAAAAAAACCGTCCAATTTCGCACAAACTGTCACACCACCTTCTTACCACAATTATTATTATCGTATTAACGTGTCTTATCACAAACAAATTAAGAAACTTATCAAAATATCCACAAAAGGAAAAAAAAAAACAAAAATTAAAACTCAAAGGACGTGTACGCGATAAACGAAAATTAGGTCAAGCGACTCATGAACCATCCCCAAGGATGTTGTGTCAGACTAAGTGACTTACTTCCTATTTTATCGTCGCACGCGCCAGAGAAATATGAATTTTGACAACAATTCTTGTCGCTTCGCGCATAGAGAATTATGCTTTAAGTCGTCTATTTAAATAAATTTTTCGCTTGTACTTGTTTTCACACATCCGTAGCGCGCGGTCCCTTTGTTTTTAATTTCGGGCATAAGAATTGTGCCTTAAACTGTTAGCCGTAAGTACATTTTTCCTTGATTTTTCACTTTATTTGAGTAATTCGGATTGGCAACGTTAGAATCAGGTATCTTCACCTTCACGGGCCATGGGTCTTTGACCTTCTAGTATTCATTAGGTGATATCTGTATGCATGTATGTATGTATTTACATGCTGTTGTTTAATATTAAAACGAAAAAAATTCTGCCGCGACTAGAATGTTAATTGTTATATTTTTTTTAGTTGTGTATGCTTAAAGAACTTTGTGTAGGATACGTGTTTTCATTTAACGTGATAACTTCATCGTCACTCGGTATAAAAATTATAATAACCTTTCTTGCCGCTATTTCTTAAAAGGTCTCCGATAGCGTAGACTTCAAAAAGTGCTTCGTAGAAACTAATTTTGAATATAAATATAATGACTTTGACTTGACTATCTAAATAAACAACTAGACATAGTTCTGAAGCATATGCTATAAGAAAGATTAGACGTCTGTCTAAATGTTAAAACAGCTAGATAGGTTTATATATTTTCATAGTAAAATGTCTTATGGAGTTTTGCTTTGTAAAAATGCGACTGATATCGAAACGATATTTGTTTTGCAAAAGAATAATATGGAAAGTTTGTAAGGGCAATTTATAACTTAAATTTAGAAGTATCTCAAAGAATAGGTTAAAGAAAGAAATGTAGGTATAAACTTTAGCCTTACAATATATTTATGAGAATAATTATAATGTATATACATAAAAACATAAAGGGCTTTGATATGAACAAAGATATTTTGTACTATAAAAACAAGCTTGTAATGCCGTTATTAGATTTCACAAAATTATTAATACATTTTTGGGGCCAAGTAAAAAAAAATAACTGCATCAAAATCCCAGAAAATGTACAAAATATTTAAAAAATTAATTGAAAAACTGTATAAAATGATTTATTATAACATTAAAGAATACATGAAAAAAATAACTCTTAGGAATTAGGTGATGATTATCCCGATGGTTCTATTATGATTCATATAATTGCAATAGAACCATCGTGGTAACGATTCGTTCGTTCGTTCGCCAGTCATATAATTAATTATATAATATTATTTTGGGGTATCTATATAGTTTTCTCATATGGTTGGGCTCTATAAATATATAAATGTAAATGAAAATGATATATAATATACGTAAATATTCATTAAATAAAATAAATACAGAAAACATAAATAAATAAAAACCCAACCAGATGGAAGCCCTCGGCAGGGGAGACCAAACGGCCGAGGGTTAAGAAGAAAGGGAAAGAAACCGAGGGACGTTGCAGGCGGTGTCAAGGAGCACCGCTTTCAGCATCTAAGTCATAATTTGATCAGCAGACCACCTCACATGTCGATCATCTCGTGAGCCAGGTCCAGATATTTTGTCTGCTTATCTGTTTCGGCTTTCACGGGGTTCTCGTCATAAATAATAGTAATGCAAACCAAAAATATCCTTGACTGTGCCCGGTCCATCAGCACAATATCAGGCTTATCCACAAGAATACAATACAATACAATACAATACAATACAATACAATAACTTTATTTCAGGCATCAAGGACTTAAAAATTAAGAACATTGGCCCATAGCAATATATACCTTAACCTAAAAATATATATAAAATATAGACATAACTTAACACTATCTAGGGAACTTTTTTCTTTGGCGCGTCCCTGTATCGGCGAAACACTACCCCAGAGGGCCAGAAATCGGGAGCGAGGAATATCTCTTTATGTTTTGCAGGAACCTGGAGTACGTAGGATTTGAAGTTCGTTGACCTATTTGACTCCAGACTCTGCAAATGTAAAGAGATCGGATCCTCAATGCGGCATCGGCTTCGTTCTTCCACGAAACGCAGGACGTCTTCTCCCGACGTACTTTTGTCCAAACGGGAGATGTAGAGTTGTATAGTTGGTTCCACAGCACGCAGAGTTGTACTCGCGTTTATCTTGGCGGTCCCACGCTGGTTACAGACGGGTCGCGACCGACGTCTCTTGTCAACAAGAGTAAACCCGTCCTTATCAATCTTGTCTTGGGTCACCACTGGAACTGATTTTATTTCCACATTCTTCCGCTTTCGACCACAAGAGGGTACCGGTTGTAAAGGTTTTCGGGCAACATCCGCAAACGTCTTCCCTTGTTTTGAGGTTGGCTTCGGCGGAGGAGTACCAATGGGTTCAGTCAAGGGTTGAGGTGGTGATGCAATGACGACCGAGTTCGCCCTAGTTTCTCGGTCATCAACCCGCTGACAGACGGTATCGCGTGACGGAGTCGCAATCATCGGTGAAATATGACTACTATTCCGGTTACCGCGTGTCGTATTTACATTCTGCGACGGCGGTGAATTTGCAGATGTTGCAATTATATTGTGCAACATATTGACTTGGTTCCTCAGCTCTGTTGCGGCTCGTTCCGATTCCTCAAATTTGGAACGGATGTCGGTAACATCGGCTCTCAACGTGGTGATGTCTTTCAACAATCTGGTGACATCTACGTGATCGAACGTCACGGGAGGCAGCTTGTTGAGATCACGCGCGACGAAAGTTGGGATGTCATCAGGGTCGGTCTCATTGAATAGCCTGAAGATGTCATGCAGGTCTTTCTTAACGCGTCCATCCCTGTGACGTGTGATAAGACGGATTTGGGTCACGGCTGAATCTGCTAATACCTTCTTGGCTTGGATGATCTCGTCCTCGGTGAAGCTTGTCATCAGTACCTGTTCCAGAGACACCTGGTCCATGACGTCCAATTTTTGTTGAACAAAGGCCAGGAACTCGTGGATTACGACGGTTTCGGAGCGTTTAGTTTGACACGCCATTTCGATTTATTTTTGCGCAGTAGGTATGCTTACGCTACAAAAATACTGTAGGTTCGGCATTAGAGCCGTCACGTCATTATGAAGCGACTGCACTAACCGGTAGTAAAATTGCGAATAGTCCTATCTGTGATGATGGCCCGGTTTTTCAGATTATGCATGGTGAGAGCGCTTAAGAAGCCGCGCCCACCATGTTTCCGCAGCAAGTACAGACTCATTACTGACGATCTCGGTTGATGCATCCTGTGGGACATCATAACAGTATGGACTTTTCTGTATAGCGTTCAGTTCGGACTGAGTCCATATGAGAACATACATGATCCAACCGTTATATGCGCGTGTCTTATTAATGCCCGACGAAAGACTGTTATGCACTTTTATCAAGCGTGCATAAAACACATCACAAACTGACTGTTTCATGTCCGTCGCATCCTTACCTATGTTCTGTGACAAACCCAGGTATCGGTATGTTTTAGCCTCGGATAGGGACTTTATGTTGATGGGAATAGATAAGTCTATGCACTAAGAGTTAGCAAACCTACCCTTTTCGAAATAGAGGACCGCATTCTTATCCGTCCCCAGCTCCTTTCTAACAGAATTGCTAAAGTCACAAGTGATGTTTAGCAATTCCATAAGGTGGGAGCGACTGGAGTCGAATAACTTGAGATCATCCATATAGAAAAGGTGGGTCACTTTTGTACCTTCTTTCCGAAGCTGAAACCCCTCCCAGAACCCTTCAGTAAGGTACTGAGAGGGTTCGGAGGTTTGTCCCAGCAATCGCCATCGTGACGGTGCGCACAATTCTCGGCCTATTATTGCCCGACCTGAAGCTTATCAGTCTGCCGATGAGGTCCCTTGCCTTTGAGATACGGCCCTTAATCCTTTTTCTCCAGACTGGGATAGCGGTGGTTTGCCCAGTAGCATGTCCAGAAGTGAAAAATTTGGCACCATCAATGCGGCAAGCTGCCAAAGCGGTACCAAAGTGTATTTAGTCCGTATCGCAAAGGTCCCGGCTGATTTCCAAGTAGAATGCCAGCAATGTATTCAGGGTCGTCACGACATCCCGATTCCGCTTGTTTAGGGCTATGCGCTGGAGTCGCGGTCGATTTTCGTAAGGCGTAAAGCACGTTTCCACAATCACCTCCTCCAATTTACTCCTCATCTGTTTTAGTTCATGGGTGACCATTCCATCATAGCCTTAATCAAACAGAGCTGGAAGATCCATCGTGGCCTCCACATGTGGCTGCTGGACTGTGGCCTGAGGAGCCGCATCCTCAGCTATAGCCGGTTCATTCGAATAACCTCACGCCGTAGTCTTTATTCGGCATTATTAAATATTTTCGAGCGCAAGATGTACCGAACTCGGTCTGCCAGAGTTTGCTCTGCGACGGGAACAGAAGGCTCTAGCTCAGCGAAAAAACGATGCATCCGAGCCCAATACGCTGTCCCTCCAGTTTCTTCCCCTTTCGCCCTATAGTATGCCCGCAATGCGTTTGTGTTTTCATATCTTTATTCCAACGCATGTGGCGTTCTCCACTATCGGCGAGTGCCGCTTGCCGAGTCCGAGAGGACTCTGCTGTTAGGTGGTCATGCAGCACCTCGTAATCGGCTGGCGGCCCACATGCTGTCACATCTAGCACCAATTCCAGACGCGCCCCGGTGACCGCCAGGCAGCGGCCCTATGCGTGTTATATTTTTTCCATCATCCATAAAATGGGCGTCAATTAACGGAAGACACCCAGGCCCGGCACCGTTTTATGGTGTGGCCGCAAGCACAGACGAGCCTTTGCACCCTCAAATCTGTCAATGCATGGTGCTCACACCTCTTGGCAAGGCGCTGACTGACTGCGCCGACGTAGCAGTTTTGTCACTTAACTGTTACGTCAGCGGGTGATAAGTTCGTCACTTCCTTACGCCTTATTTATTATTATATTATTGTTATTATTAATATAAATATAATGTTTAAAAAATTATTCCGCTAGTTTATTTGCTAGTTCTTTAAAGATAGGTGTATTTTTTTTAACTGTTGAAGGCCTCTCAGAAATTTTAAATGCATTTTGGGGCAGTTTTTCAAATTGTGGTGATTAACAAACTTATAGTCCGTCTGGTGCCTGCGACTATATTTGGTTGCAGGTATCAGACACACTGTAGAACAGAAGTCTATAGATATTTTGTCACTTCAGAGGACTAAGATAAAATGTGTCACAATGAGGGCTAATAATCTTTCACTCACCAGATGTCGCTATTTTTTTTATTTTTAATTGAGAAATTAGTTTTAAATAATAGTTTATCATTGTCTAGAGTATTATATTAATATATAACACAATGCGTCAATGGTTTGATTTTTAATTTTTTGCACATTATAACTCTTTTTTTTTTAAAAGTTGCCTTTTAGTCATATTTATAGTTTGGTTTATTCATTTCTAATGTAATTAATATAAAATATAACTAATAATACAGAAAGAAACCTTAAAGATTACATTTTCCTAAGAAATTATCGTCCCCGCTATGAAATCTGTCAAATATTTTACCTCACTCGAAAGTGGCGCCGCCCTGGTGGCAGAAAAATTCGTGGATGCCCTCATTGTTATCTATTACCTGTAATTATTATCTACTTTCTATACCTATCCTTCGGACTGGAAATTAGGGGACAGAAATATGTAAGAGGATGGTACTTAATCAGACAGAATCCACGGCATAAAATGAGCTACGACCTAGTAAATAAATTATTAGCGTTTGATTGAACAGAAGTTTCCGCCGCGCTGCCACTTTGCGTGATGGCGAGCTAAGAAGAAAAAGAAAAGTACTACGCACTGAAAAGTACAACACAAGAATAATAATTACTTTTTAATTCAAACACGATAAGCAGACACCAGCAACAATATTTTTACTAATTGAATAAATTTGAAACAAATTGACTTTAATTAGTATAATTGATTTTATTACTTTATTGATTGGCGAGATCATTTAGTAAAGACACGGTTAAAATATACCTTAATACATTATATACGTAATATTTTCGGATATAATGTCAAGGGGGATTTATGTCTATTATTTCTCATCAACCTTGATCAATATGAAGCAGATCTCTGTGATGTGAGCCCGTAAATGAGGCTTCAAGTAAAGAGCTAGCTGACAAAAATGGGAGAGATTGTAAGTAACTATACAATTGGAGACCTTTTTTAAAGTTGACTGCTGTGGTCCGGTCTGATGGATAAAGAGAAGTACTATAATTGCAGACTGTGAGGAATTCCATCTTAGTTCTCAGAAGTCACAACAAATCTGTAACTTTCTTTGTTTGAAGTCGGCTGCAGCTGCAGGTGTCCGTGGGCTGAGGTAGACTTACCATCAGGTGGACTGGAGATTCATCAGTCACTTCAGTTTTCAGAAGTTCAGTTTGCAGGACCGGGTGGATCATAGCAGAGCGAGTTGCAAATACTACACGATCCTATGGTTTCTTCGATCTGCCTATCAATATTTGGTCACCACATACGTAATCTAGCTTAATTTTTTGTCTTTACATTGCCAAAATGGGGCTTATGCAATTCTTTAAGTAGACTTTCCTTAAAAAACTGTAGGTATAACCACTTAATAAACAAACACCCATTCTCGACACTAAAACCATTTTTAAATTTAAAATATGGCTTAAATTCCATGTAGCGCATTTTCAATGGCCATTTATAATAAAATTAATAATTTTACAGAGTATTATATCTTGCATAGTTTCTTTTCTAATATCTTTTACCGTATCATGTTATCGTTACTAAAATTAATAATTAAATTAGTTTGATCTGGACTAAATTTAATATTTTTAGAACAATTATTTACTGAACATTGTGATAAAAAATCGACAGCGTTATTTTCACTTTTAACATACTCTATGGTAAAATTGTGTGCGGACTAAAATATAGCATATCGTTGAAGTCTATTCGCTAACTAACATTTCAGGTAAACATTTTTTACCGCCAAAAATCGACATCAAGGGTTTGTGATCAGTCCGCAAAACAAAAGGTGTCACTCGGCCGTATAAATAGTGGTGTAACCTTTTTATAGCAAAAATGATAGCAGTCGTTTTTTTTTTGAATTTGTGCGTAACTTCGTTCGGCATTTATGAGTGAGCGCGATGCGTACGTCACTACTCGCTCAACGCCGTCAAGCTGTAGCTGCGCGAGCACTAATTCATATTTGATTTTAATGCCCTTTATGTTTATCTATGATAAAACCTAAATACTCAATAGAGTCTTTAAATAAATCGCATTTATTTTCCTTTAATCTAAGCCCTGCTTCCTGTAATTTCCTAAGTACTCGTATCGTTTTTGGTGTTCCTCTTTTCTTGGGGCCGTAAATAAAATATCGTCTAAAAATTGGAATGTAGTTAAGTATTAAGGCTGATTTCACAGCTGTACGGGAGTCCCGTACGGGTAACCCGTACGGGACTCCCGGAGCGGAGACCGACGTATGGCGCTATAAGATCGTTTCAGAGCGACGCGGAGTATTCCGTACAGGACTCGGTCCGCGTAGAACCCGTACAACACCACCCTTGTCCCGCATCCGGACCTCCGTACATGCAGACACGAGCGCACCGCTGCTCATTCATCGTTTCACAGCGATGCGGAGAGCCCGTGCTTCGTGAGTACAATCGAGATGAGTCGATTAATTGACATAGGATTTGTCATAGACATTCATGCGCAGCTATAGCAGCACGAAACATGTCTTGATGTTTTATTCTGTTCTCCAACCTGGATAGTAGTTCATCAAAACTATTAATCGACATACGAAAATAATTAAAAAATTTGCGCGGGTCGTTCCTTAGTTTATAGTTTAAGGTTACAAATGAACTTTCGAAACATCTTGCTTCGATGATGGGATGTATCTACCTATAGCCTCTTTCTCTGTCGTCGTCGTCTCTCACAAATTAAATAAATACCACGAATTTTAACACGTTCGCATTCATTTTCATTTGCGATTGTCTTCCGCTAGCACCCGTATCGTACTAAGACTCGTTTCAGAGCACTACGGGCGCTACCCGTAGGGGTCTCCCGCATTACGGGCTACCCGCACGAGACTCCCGTACAGCTGTGAAACCAGCCTAAGTATTAAAAGTGACAAGAAAACTATTTTTTTGTTCCAAAACTCACAACTTTACCTCATAAAACATACATATTATACAATATTGTAGGATAATAATTTTTTTAAAAAGGTTTAGTTAAAAAGGTTTGACTGTGAATAATTTTGGCAATATAACGTCACGTTGTTTTATACTACTCTTGCATAGGTTTCACATTCTGGTTCTTTACTTGGATAGCCACCGTAGCCTTACAGTACTAACACATTAGCACTTACACTTCGTGTTCTTAAAATAAATTGAGCATGGTTTCCGCGTCACCTGAAATGCACATATTGTATGTTCTGTCTGTTTTTTTACGTTTGTCTGAGAATAAATTTTCAACATTCTATGATGCGCGTCAATTGCTTAGTTGTTGCAAAATACTGAGAGTCCATTATTCCCTCAAGTAATTCAGATTATCTTTAGACCAATTTATTTTTTATTAGTTTCTATAGACCATTAGTCTATTGATATCATTGCAATATACAGGGTTTTTTGCAATAATCGGTCAAATTTGCAGAGAAGGTTCAGAATAAGTAATATAGGTAAATGGTGAAGAAAAAATTATTAAAAAAATCTCAAGCATTCTGTCCTTTAACTTCAAAATGCGTTGTAATGCATTATTTTAACTGATTTTACTACGCACGCACACATTCGCAAGGCTCGATTGGTAGGCAAAAAGTTGTTGACCATAAATCACATTTAAATTGGGATATTTTCAAATAAAGGTAGAAGCCTTATTTACTCGTATTTACTGGTAGGCAGAGACTATGAACTTCCATTTGCAACGATCCTGACATACCTATCGTGCTTCCTCCACATCCATATACCTACGCATTCACGCTCGTCGGTTAAAGGTACTCTTGATTTGGCCCATTTTCAATATATCGCCAATTTAGCCGATAAACACTCGCCTAGGGCGTCCCTTCCCGACTCTACCGTTGTTATAAGTAAGGCCATAAATCTTCATTACCACTTACCATCAGATGGTATAGCAATCAAGCACTGGCTTAGAATATTTAATATTAAATCGCCATACTTTACAGAGGGTCTAGCAGCCTTAGCACCTACCAGCTATTTTCCGACGCTGTTTTCGAAATGGGTGCTTTAACTTGAACACGCTATATTTACTTTTTATATGTAAATAAAACAAATATACTAATTTTAAAACATATATAAAAATATCACAAAAAATATAAAACATATTGTACGTTCAAATGTTAAAATAGGTAATGTTTGTTATTTATACGATATTTTTATAGGGAACATGTTGCGAACTATACTTGTACATATATTGAGTGTATTATGGTTCTTGTAATACAATTCTCATTTATTTTTAGCATGAACTAATATCAGGCAGCGGCTTTCCCCTGCAGTTGTTCTTCCAGCCGTACCAGGCGTCGAAGCCGTGCCGCTGGTAGATCTTCTTAGCACAGGCAGCCGACTTTGATATATTATCAGAGAGCAGTTCTGAAAAATCATTTTAAACTATGTTAATATTTGGAATCTTGCAATATCAACATGGGTATTTTTAAGACTTCTGCAGTTCAGATCATTGTTTTAATTTTCGTATTATTATTGTGCGTCTGGATTGTTTTCGTCAATTTTAACCCATGTACGAGTACCATCTTTGGCTACATCATAATTTACCATCGGGTGGGACAGTAGTGAAGAAACAGAAACATTCACTGTTCTCGATACTCCTGTTCTTTATGTAAATCATACATAGAAAGGAAATAAATACACACTAGATGTCAAAATGAAAGCTTTTCTTGTAACTATTTGCCCAGGTAAGCAAAGCACAACAGGCAACGTTAACATCCGTTGTTCTGATTATGTCTGATTCTTTCTAACGATTAAATACATCCGCAGGTATTCCTGATAACTTTCATTGAAATCGCCAACTTACACATAAATTCAAGTTCATTTAATTTTTTAACACTTTACAGTCTATATTAAAGTTTGTTGTTTCAAAAACTTACGAGCGGTCGACCTGAATTGACTTTAGTTGAACCTGAGCTCTCGAGTGGTACCTTTTAAATAATACATTATACGATATGAAAAATCCAAAAGAAATTACTACCTCGTCATAGGGGAAGTGCATAAAATATATGTTGTGTTAGCAATGTTTGGTTATCTTTTTTTTTTTTTTTTTTAGTAGAGGGGGCAAACGAGCATGCGGCTCACCTGATGGTAAGTGACTACCGCCGCCCATGAACAACTGCAACACCAGGGAGGGAATTGCAGATGCGTTGCCGGCCTTTTAAAAAGGAGTACGCTCTTTTCTTGAAGGTCCCTAAGTCGTATCGGTCCGGAAAAATCGCTGATGGTAATCGATTCCACAAGGAAGTCGTGCGAGGAAGAAAACATCTTCTAAATCGCACAGTGGTGGACCGCCAATCATCCAGATGGTGTGGATGGTATCGGGAGTTCTGCCGCGATGTGCGTTCGTGAAATTTGGCGGCTGGGATTAATCCGAACAATTCCTCAGAGCACTCCCCATGGTAGATGCGAAAGAAAATGCAAAGAGATGCAACATCTCTTCGCAGCGCCAATGAGTCGAGCCGATCGGAAAGAACTCGGTCGTCGACGATTCGAGCCGCTCTGCGCTGGATGCGGTCAAGTGGAAGGAGCTGGCACTGGGGAGCCCCTGCCCAGAGATGGGAACAGTATTCCATGTGAGGCCGAACCTGCGCCTTGTAAAGTTGCAGGCGGTGTGCCGGCATGAAATACTGTCCCGCTCTGCTGAGCACGCCAAGCTTTTTAGAGGCCAATTTGGCCTTCACTTCCAAATGACCACGAAACTGCACGTCACTCGATATGTCGACGCCGAGGATTCCGATACTGGCTGAGGCAACCAGGGGAGTGCCTTGAAACTGAGGAGATACGACAAAGGGGTTCTTTTTAGCGGTAAACGCGCAAACTTGTGTCTTCTGAGGATTAAACTGGACTAGATTTAGTCGCCCCCAGTTCGAGACTTTGTCCAGCAAAGACTCGACTTCAGACACAAGTTTGTTCCGGTACTCGGAGACGTTTTCCCGAGAAATATTAGCACGGCCGGTGTATAGAGCATCACCAGTGCTGTCATCCGCATAGCAATGAATGTTATCAGTTAGCAACATATCATTGATATGCAGAAGAAACAGCGTTGGTGATAGCACACAGCCTTGTGGAACACCAGCGTTAATAGGCTTGTAGTCAGAACATGCACCGTCTACAACAACCTTGATGCTCCGATCTGCAAGGAAGCTGGTGATCCAATTGCACAATTTCTCGGGAAGCCCATAGGAAGGGAGCTTCGAGAGAAGCGCTTTGTGCCAAACCCGATCGAAGGCCTTCGCAATGTCCAGACTAACGGCCAACGCCTCCCCCTTGGACTCTACTGCCTCCGCCCATCTATGGGTCAGGTAGACCAGAAGATCACCAGCTGATCGACCCCCACGAAAACCGTATTGGCGGTCACTAATCAGCTGGTGATCCTCAAGGTACCGGATGAGCTGGCAGTTGATAATGGATTCCATTATTTTGGAGAACAAGGAGGTGATCGCGATAGGCCTATAGTTGGACGGGTCTGAGCGGTCGCCTTTTTTAGGGATCGGGTGGACAAAAGCTGTCTTCCATGAATTCGGGACTACGCCTTGGGAGTAGGAGGGGTATCTAAAAATTGATAAAAAGGATTTCACTCTTGAATTTGTATCTCATTCCATCAAAATTCTAGAAGTTATGATAAGCCTGATACAGTGTCTCATTACAGAAAAGGACTGGAAATACTAGTTTGAAGGTATCTCGCTCTGATATTCTGTACACCATTACCAGTCTATTGAATCCCACCACAGGTGAAATTAATACAGAGATTTAAAAAAAGATAACCCCTTTAATTAGGTTTGATACGTACATGTATGTATTATTCGAGTTAATGACTTGGTGATAATTTTCAGAAATATCTTAAAGGAGTATACGCACGTTTACAGGTGACATTGCAGTCCTTGCCAGGCTGGCTAGTGTTGCTGCACCAATATCTGTCGTTGATCTGGAACAGTCCGTAATCCCGGGAGCCGTCGCTGTTGGGCTTGCTGACGATGTCAGTGCGACGAGAACTTTCCTTCTCCACTAGACACACCCCTAGTAATCAAAGCACTTTGTAAATCCACAAATATTACTGAAGATAATCATAAACAAATAACCTACATACTTCCCATAACTGGGCACGACACTGCTCTTATTTCTGAAAGAGTTTGAAGCAGGGGAATATTTGCCATGTATGTTGGCGGACTTCACATCTCGTGACAATGTTTTCAACCGCCGCAGCGTTATTTTAGTTTATATTACAGCGTTTAATATTTCGATTAATATCCGCAGTGGTGCCAGCCGCATTCAAACTTTTTTACGTGATAGAGCCATGCTGAAGCTATATTATGGTTGTGGCACGACTGGGTTGGCTCGACCGGGCTATGGCCACGCTCTCACACAATAACAGCGTAAAGTAGCAGCTATATGCTGCTGTGTTTCGTATGGTGAGTGTAGAGAACCGGAGCGAACTTACTATGTTATTTAATATTTTTTATATATTTATTTAATCTATATTAAACCTCACAAAAAAGTACGTTCTTTGTCAGTCAATTAGGACAACGATAACACTACGAAGGCGGTGTTTACGTAATGGATTTTTGTGATATTTTTCTACATCGACACATTCGTGTCACACTTAACTACTGTTAAGTTGTTACTTACAGGAGATAAGTTTATCAATATCTGGATTTGTGTTCAAACACTAGAATTTTTGATTAGATGAGTTACACATTGCCTCATAGAGTTATAATACTAAGCATTGTCCTTAAAGTCTACTTACAATCTCTCATTTTGTTCTCCGGGAAGCCGTTTCTTCTTAATTCGCGCACCAGCTCACATCGCGACAACTGTTTGTTTGGCTTCACAATGAAGGAGCAACCCTAGAGCACATAGAAGTAAAACCCACTTCATATTGATTATTTTAGAAATCTTCAAGACTTCAGAATAAACTGATCTCTTTCGCAGCCTACTTGTGTATGCTGTCAGTAGCAATTAATTACACTTAAATACTCGTACATCCTAGGTATGGTTTGGGTGAAGGAACTCTGCTGATTGCGGCCGATCAGTGTCTGGGAATCCCTTATTGTTCTTAAACTAATAAGGTATGACTAATGGCCTTCAATGTAAAGGAATGATAAAAATTACGAAAATGGCTGACACTTGTGAATATCTTTTCCTTAATGGCATAATATTTACACCTCTAAACTACAATGAATAGTTGCTGTCAACGCGGGATACATATTAATTAAAAACTGACTTCCAAAAACTACAAAGAATTAAATAATGTCCAAATAATTTAGTAGCTTCTGAACCTGTTTTTGTTATACTTTTAACAGTGGTAGAGCCACGCGGTAGCTTTTGCTGTCGCACGGATGGGCCGGCTCGAACCGGGTTGGTACCACGACCTCACAGAATACCAGCGTGAAGTAGAGGTTTACTTCTGCGTTTCGCTTGGTGAGTACAGGTGGCCGGAGGCCTTTTTTACTGGAAATGAGGCATTCCATCTTAGTCCTCACGGGTGACAACGCATCTGCATTTTGATTCGCAAACGAGGATAGATGTAGATGTCTATGGGCCGCAGTAACCACTTACCATCAGGTGGACTGTGTGCTCGTTTGTCACCCTCATCCTATAAAAAAAAATACTTAGTCGCGTTCAAAATGAAAGTAAGTTTTTTTGTTTTTATAAAATTGAAATGACTCCCGAACCTACAGTCCACCTGATGGCAATTCACTACTTCAGCCCAAGGATACCTGCAGCCGACTTCAAACAAAAAAAGTTACAGATTTGTTGTGACTTCTGAGGACTAAGATAGAATTCCTCACAGTCTGCAATTATAGTAGTTCTCTTTATCCATCAGACCGGACCACAGAAGTCAATTTTAAAAAAGATCTCCAATTGTATAGTTACTTACAATCGCTGTAATTTTTTTCAGCTATCTCTTTACTTGAAAGCTCATTAACTCATAACCTCAAAATGCATTTAAATTTTTGGGAGGGCTTAAACAGTTCAAAAGATACCTCTGTCTTGAAAGAATTAGCAAATAAACCAGCGGGATAATTTTTAAACATTATATTTACATTAATAATAACAATTATATTATACATAATTATACTGACTGTTAATAGAACGAACGAACGAGTCGTTACCACGATGGTTCTATTGCAATTATATGAATCGTAATAGAACCATCGGGATTATCATCACCTCATTCCTAGGAGTTATTTTTTTCATGTATTCCTTAATGTTATAATAAATCTTTTTATACAGTTTTTAATGAAATTTATAAATTATTTAATTGAAAATATTAGATATTTTCGGAGATTTTGTTGCAGTTAAAATGTTAATTTATAGGGCAAAGTATACGGCATTATCCCATAATTGTATTAATAATTTTGTAAAATGTAATAACTGGCATGATAAGCTTGTTTTTGTTCCTAGTATTTAAAGTATAAAATATATTTGTTCATATTAAAACTATTTTTTTCTGTATATTACCAGCCAAACCCGATTTCAAGCCAAACTAGTTTGTCCTAGCCCAAATCGGTTTATTCTACGCGTATCAGTACCTATATGCTAGTTTAGCCCAAGACAATTTAGTTTAGCCTAAATACTTTAGGCTTAACTAAAACTAGTTAGACCTAGGCGGAACTGAGAAAATGAATGAAGTTAGGTTAGGTTAGGTTTTTAAAGAGGTTTCTTACCACCTGTTATGGATGTTTATTGTAATACTTTTACATTACTGTTCTACAATTTCATACAGAACGTTTATTGGCACAGATATGGAGTAAAAGTTACATAATCGCATATATCAATGCAGCAAAAAATTATTGCCTTTCGCTGCAGCTTCTGCTATAGCATGGATGAACCGGCTCGAACCGGTGAAGTACCACGACCTCGGAATACCAACGTAAAGTAGAAGCTTTGCTTCTGTATTTCGCTTGGTTAGTGCAAGTGGAGGAGGCCGAATCCCCCCCCCCCAAAACATGATAGCGGAATTCAAGAAGAAAGATTACACCAGGACGGTACCAGCATCACTGGTAATGGAAACCCTCACTGAGCATCCACGGTCAAGCTACCCTCTTCTTCCTGAGCGTGAGTGCTAAGGCTGTCCCGCGTATTCTGGGAGAGGGGGGGGGGGGAAATCCCGCTTTATACTAATACTGCACCCCTGCCACGCTACCCGTGGACTTCTGCAATATCAAGGGACTTCACTCGAACCTTAACGCCGTTCAATATCATTTAGAGACAGCGTAGACAGCGACGATCATCCCAGCGTCTACGGGTGCCTTTATAGGTCCCGTAGCGGTAATGCTACACAGACCGACTCATCGACCACATCCAAATGTCTACAGATCTCTTGCTACAACAGATGCCATCCGTAGAGATGGTGGTACTTCGCAATTTTAACGCACACTACGCCAAATGACTCGGTTCATATTTAACCGATCATTCGGGTAGATCTGTTTATGACTTTGCCTTGAAATATGGTCTAACACAACTGGTTACTTCGCCTACGTGGATTCCAGATGTGGATGATGATACACCTTCCCTGTTTGACCTTCTGCTGACCTCATGACTTTCACGCTGATATCCGGATGGATATCAAGTTTCCGTCGATGCCCCTCTCGGCTCTTCGGACCTTTGTCTGATCAGGAGTGTGGTGCCACTCATGCTTCCCTCGCGGTTTCGTTCTGCAGGCTGCTGCCGTGTTTGGCATTACAGGTCGGCGGATTGGGACGGAACGCAGTATTTCTTTGCATCCTACCCAGGGGTCGGGTTTGCTTTTTGCTGGATGATCCCAGCGCTGTTGCTGACTCTGTCACTGATATGGTGCTACAGGGAATAGAAATATTTATTCCATCATCTGTGGTTGTAGTGTTATGCTACTTACATATCATTTTACACTATTTTTCCATTCTGTTTTGATTTTCTGCATTCATATTTTGCATCACTTTTCACGCTATCAGTTATGCTACTTACATATCATTTTACACTATTTTTCCATTCTATTTTTGATTTTCTGCATTTATATTTTGCATCACCTTTATTTCCATAGGATCCGTTTTTATAGGTATATTATTCGATAGGTAACGTTTTTACACAATAACAAATCATTTTTACTTCGTATTTTCACGCTATCAGCACTTTCTAAATCGCTGTCAATGGAGTCTTACCTTTTTCGATCTTTTATATAGTTCTCCGTAACTCTGCAATTTCGGGTTTTGTGCGCGCTGCTGCACTATTTTTTTTCCTATATCAATAATATCTCATTTCTTACTTAAATGTTACTGTTTTTCAATTATATGCCTAAAACCAAAAATTTATATTTTTGACAACCTTTATTTATTTCGTTGTCATGGCAATTTTTATTCATATTCGTTACCGGTATGATGTTTTATCTCGATATTTCCACATAAATACTCTTTTGCTCTAGGTCATTTACCAAAAATTTCCTTTTAATTTAAATAATTTCTCGTTCTCTCTAAAAAGGTATAAAAGCCGAACCATCGGAGAATACAGGAGTCTCGCTTCAGTTTGCAAACGTGAAGCATCTACTAAAGGCCTTATCCCGGGGCCACACTGCCCCGGGATCCTGCAAGCCTCCATCTACATCTGAAGTCGTCGGCGTAGTCTACTTCAAGCGCGGGGCCACACTGCTCCGGGATCCTGCAGGCCTCTATCTACATCTGAAGCCGTCGGCGTAGCCTACTTCAAGCGCGGAGCCGCACTATTCCGGGATCCTACAAGCCTATACATTCATCTGGAGTCGTCGCCTGCGCCTTCACCTGCTAGTGCCCGCGCTACCTTTGGGCGCTGCGACTGCTTGCTCCAGGCGCTGAGTGCACCTACTCCAGGCGCTACGTGCGCCGGCTCCGGACGCTGCGTGTGCCCAGTCCAGGCGCTGCGTGCCGTCGCCGCCAAGAAACTACAAGCTCCGCGTGTGCCTACTTCTACAAGCGCAGCGTGTGTCACTTCGACCTTTAGGCTCCACTACAATATTGTCATATCTTTATTTTTTTTAACTAATTGTAATTTCACGTCATCTATCACCATCATCATATTTCATTTTTTATATAAAATTGTAAATACCTTTTAAAAATTTAAATATATTATTTTCTTGTTCTACTTTTGTTGTTTTGTTGTTTTTAGGTTAGGGTCTTTTTCTTTAATTGTCGCTTCACGACATGGTACCCATCGTAGGCAGATCTCAGCCTTCGTTCAGTCGCCCCTTTAAGACTGCATTACGCAGTAAGCAGGAGTGTTATCAGGCCTGGGCTGAGGTTTTGGTGGTTCGGGATGTAAACACCAGCATGCTTAAAAAGAAGTATAACTTTGCCTCCAGGTCCATCAAAAGAGTTATTTCCATGGCAAAGTATGAGCACATTGACAGAAGTGGCGAGAAATCAGTTCGCCTTCCTTCGGGAACCCGTGCATTCTGGCCTCTCGTCAAGGCTGTTGAAGGGAATTTCTGTAAGTACAGTTCTGTAACAGTGGTAGAGCCAAGCGGCGGCTTTTGCTATTGCACGGATGGGCCGGCTCGAACCGGGGTGGTACCACAACCTCACTGAATTCCAGCGTGAAGTAGAGTTTTACCTCTGCGTTTCGCTTGGTGAGTGCAGGTGGAGGCCCAATTCCTCCCCCCTTCCCATCAACATGGTAGTGGAATTAAATAAAAAACTACCACAGGAGGGTACTAGCACCCCTGGATAATCCCTCGCTGAGCATCCACGACCAAACTACTCCACTCCTGAGCGTGAGTGCTCAGGCTGCCCCGCTTATACTGGGGGGGCGGGGGGCAAAATTCCGCTCGCGACTAATGCTGCTCGGGGCAAGCGGAGCAATACAACCAAGGCGACTCCTGTCACCCTATCCGTGAATTTTTGCAACATCCGAGGACTTCATTCCAACCTTAACGCTGTCTATTACCACCTAGAAACGGCGAAGCCGGCCTTGCTCTTTTTAACCGAGACTCAGGTGTCCTCTCCGGCTGATACTTCATATTCTCCTGCCCGGGGTACAAATTGGAACACTCTTTTGTGCCCTGGGCTGGAGTTTGCGTATACGTCAGAGAGGACATCTGTTTTCGACGCCTCGGCAGTCTTGAAGGTCCTGTCCATCCTATGGCTGCGCGTAGACAGCGACGACCATCCTCGCGTCTACGGGTGCATCTATAGGTCCCATAGCGGGAATGCCAACACAGACCGACTCATCGACCACGTCCAAATGGCTGCAGACTCCGTGCTACAACAGGTCCCATCCGCAGAGATCGTGATACTCGGTGATTTTAACGCCCACCAAGCTGAAACTTCGCCTAAGCGGATTCCAGATGTGGAAGAACATGTACTTTTCCTGTTGGACCTTCTGCTGACCTCTCATGCGGACGGATATCAGGTCTCCGTCGATGCCCCTCTGGACTCTTCGGACCAATGTGTGATCCAGAATACGGTGCCACTCACGCTCCAATCGCAGTTACAATCTGCAGCTTGACGCCGTGTTTGGCACTATAGGTCAGCCGATTGGGACGGGATGCGGTCTTTTCTGCATCCTACCCTTGGGGGCGGGTTTGCTTCTCGCCGGAAAATCCTAGCGTTGTTGCCGATTCTGTTGCTGACGTGGTACTTCAGGGTATGGAACTTTTTATTCCATCCTCTGTGGTGCCCATCGGAGACAAATCCCAGCCATGGTTTGGTCGCTCCTATAAAATAGCATCACGTTATAAGCAGGAATGCTACCGGGCCTGGGCAGACGCATCAACGTCTCGGGATGTAAACACCAGCGCACTTAAAAAGAAGTATAATTCCGCCTCCAGGTCCTTCAAAAGCGTCATTGTCAAGGCAAGGTTTGTGCACATCGGCAGAATTGGCGAGAAGCTAGTTCGCCTTCCTTCGGGAACCCATGCATTCTGGTCTCTCGCCAAGGCTGTCCAAGGGAACTTCTGTCAGCCATCTATTCCATCTCTGCACAGAGAGGACGACTCACTGGCCCATGTCGCAAAGGAGAAAGCCGATCTGTTGAGTTCTCTCTTTGCGTTTAACTTGACTCTAGATGACGATGGGAACACACCGCCGACCATCCCGCGATGTGAGTGCTCCATGCCGGATATGCGGTTTACACAGCGCTCGGTCCGCATAGCACTCTTCTCCCTGGACGTCAGCAAGTCAAGTGGGCCCGATGGAGTCCCTCCCATTGTGCTGAAGACGTGTGCTCTGGAGTTGGCACCGATTTTAACGCGTCTTTTCCGGTAATCCTACTCCCATGGCGTAGTCCCGAATTCATGGAAGACAGCTTTGGTCCACCCGATCCCTAAAAAAGGCGACCGCTCAGAATGGAATCCATTATAAACTACCAGCTCATGAGGTACCTTGAGGACCACCAGCTGATTAGTGACCGCCAGTACGGTTTTCGTCGGGGTCGATCAGTTGGTGATCTTCTAGTCTATCTGACTCATAGATGAGCGGAGGCAGTTGAGTCCAAGGGGGAGGCATTGGCCGTTAGTTTGGACATAGCGAAGGCCTTCGATCGGGTCTGGCACAAAGCGCGTCTTTCGAAGCTTCCTTCCTATGGGCTTCCCGAGAAATTGGGCAAATGGATCACCAATTTCCTTGCTGATCGGAGCATCAAGGTCGTAGTAGACGGTGCATGCTCCGATTTCAAACCTATCAACGCCGATGTTCCACAAGGCTGCGTGCTATCACCAACGTTGTTTCTCCTGCATATCAATGATATGTTACTGACTGGTAGCATTCATTGCTATGCGGACGACAGTACTGGTGATGCTTTATATACCGGCCGTGCCAATATTTCTTGGGAAAACATCGCTGAGTACTGGGACAAACTTGTGTCTGTAGTCGAGTCTTTGCTTAACATAGTTTCGGATTAGGGGCGACTAAATCTAGTCCACTTTAATCCACAGAAGACACAAGATTGCGCGTTTACCGCTAAAAAGAACCCCTTTGTCGTATCCCCTCAGTTTTAAGGCACTCCCCTTGCTGCCTCAGCTAGCATCGGAATCCTTGGCGTCGACATATCGAGTAGTGTGCAGTTTCGTGGTCACTTGGAAGGGAAGGCCAAATTGGCCTCTAAAAAGCTCGGCGTGCTCAGCAGAGCGAGACAGTATTTCATGGCGGCACATTGCTTGCAGCTTTACAAAGCGCAAGTTCGGCCGCCAATGGAATACTGTTCCCATCTTTGGGCTGGGGCTTTCCAGTGCCAGCTCCTTCCCCTTGATCGCATCCAGCGCAGAGCGGCTCGAATCGTCAACGACCGAGTCCTTTCCGATCGGCTCGATTCACTGGCGCTGCGAAGAGATGTTACATCGCTTTGCCTTTTCTTTTACATCTACCACGGGGATCTCTCTTGTTGGGATTAATCCCAACCGCAAAATTTCACCAACGCACGTCGCGGCAAAATTCCCAATACCATTCACACCATCTGGATGCTTGGTGGTCCACCACTGTACGTTTCACTAGAATCTTTCTTCCACGTACGACCTCTCTATGGAATAGCTTACCACCAGCAATTTTTCGGGACCGATACGACTTAAGGACCTTTAAGAAAAGATCTTACTCCTTTCTAAAAGCCGGCAACGCCCCTGCGATTCCCTTGGTGTTGCAGTTGTTCATGGGTGGCGGTAGACATTTACCATTAGGTGAGCCGTATGCCCGTTTGCCCACTTTCCTATAAAAAAAGATATTACAAAATTGAGAGCAGATATAGGAACACTTTGTCAGTACATCAACAACAATAGATCTAAGAAAGTAGTTCACAGAGTTGAAATTATATTTAAAAACGCAATAACAAAAAACAACACATACAAGACACCAAAATACTAACAGAAAACTTGAAGATATCTTGGACCCACTAATACAGAAACTAGCACTCAAAGCTCACAGACTCAAACGACACAATAAATCACAACAACGGAAGAACGATAATATCATATTTGCCACTAATGAAAAACTATTTTATAGAAACTTAGAGAACCCACAGAATAACACAGAAATCAGGAATTGACAAACTCCAACAGCAGAACAGTTAGATAAATTTTGGTCTGATATATGAGAATAACAGGTACCACATAATGAGAATGCCATCTGGGCAACTGAAGAAGAACAGAGATGGAGTACAATAGAAGAAATGGAGTTTACTAAGATTACAGAAGATGAGATCCGAAATATTACAGAATGATTAAGATGAGATCCGAAATATTACAGAATGATTACATAACTGGAAATCTCCAGATATTGTTAAAATCCATAACTATAGGTTTTTTAAAAATTAACATGCCTTATAATATAATACTATAGTCAAAAATCTATCAGATATCATTTTTGCGAAACAGAACATCTCCAAATCCATTGCTACTAGTATAACATATATGCTTCCATAGGGTATATATTCCACACAACCAGCCCAATATCGGCCAATCACATGCTTACCAATTATCTACAAAATTTTGATAGCAGCAATAGCGAGGAAAATTAACCTACATATAGAAGGACATGACATAATATGCATAATATGCCGAAGAGCAGAAAGGGTGGGTCACATGGGATGTAAGGAGCAATTCATTATAGACACAACCACCCGTTTTGTTTTAACGTGGTAGAGCCATGCTGCAGCTATATTAGTAGTGTAGTTGTAGCACGAATGGGTCGGCTCGACCGGGGTAGGACCACGCTCTCGCAGTATATCAGTGTAAAATATCAGCTTAACGCTGCTGTGTTTCGTATGGCGAGTGTAGAGTATCGGAGACCCATTTTAATGGAAACGAGGCATTCCATCTTAGTCCTCACGGGTGACAACGTATCTGCTTTTTGATTATTTATTAAGGATAGATGTAGATATCTATGGGTCACAGCAACCACTTATCATCAGCTGGACTGTGTGCTCGTTCACCCGATCCTATAAAAAAATCCTAAAACATGCTACTGCAGAAACAGAAATTTACACTCTACAAATTATATAGATTATAAAAAAGATTTCGACAACATCCCACATTCTTGGCTGATACGAATACTGAAAACATACTAGATTCACCCTGAATTAAAAGGCTTTTTACGTAATGTCTGACACAGTGGAAAACTAAACTGCAACCAAGCACCCGAAATAACTGCATCACAACAAGACATATAAACACCAAGAAAGGTATCAATCAAGGTGACTGCTGCAAGGTGCTGACTGCCCTGTGGTTCTGCCATGCACAGAATCCACTATGTTACCAGCTGCGGTGAACGGGCTGAATACTGTCTTAAACACAATGGCGATGAATAAATAATTTCACATGTTATATATATATATATATATATATATATATATATATATATATATATATATATATATATATATATATATGGATGAGGTTAAATTATATGCACGGACAGAAAAAGAAATGAAAACTCTAATAAAAATCACCACAGAATTGAGCAAGGACATAAATATGCAATTTAGACTGGATAAATGTAAAACCATTTATTAAATAAAGGGCAAGATCCAGGCTGGTGACTATGCAGTTGATCAAAGGTTTTCTCATAGTCCACATACGCAAGACAAAGTGGCAGATTGTACTCTTCGGTCTTCTGTACATTTTGTCGAAGTGTATATATATGGTGTATGGTGCTAAAGCCTTTTTGGAAAAGGATTGTTCGGGAGGCTGGAAGTCGTCGAGTCTGCGTGCGAGACGATTCGTAATCACTCTCGAAAACAGCACGTAAACGTGGCTCAGATGAGAAATCGGTCTGTAGTTCTTCAACAGAGGGTTGTCGCCTTTCTTGAAGAACAAAACTACCGCACTTCTGCTCCACGCTTCCGGAGTAGTGCCACCATGGAGGACGGAATTAAAGATCTTCTGAAGGACTTTAAGTACCACTATGCCACCCGCTTTCAGAAGCTCCGCTATAATTCCTTGCTGTTTTTAAGGGTCTGGATAGCCATTCTAATCTCGCTTAGACTGACGTCCGGGATATCATGGGAATAGTCGGATAAGACTTGCTCTTGGATCGTAACTTACATTTGCGTGTGGCTCTAACGATGACGTGTACAGATGCCCATAGAACCTCTCAATTTCACTCAAATTCTCAGGTATCCCGGAAACGATGCTGCTTCATTCGGTTCTTCAGCTTCGACAGTTGGCTCTTTCTGGTAGACAGATCTGTGGCAAAGACTTTGGATTCCTGGTTCCACTTGATCGCTTCTTCTATACGAGATGTATATTGAAATTGCGCAAGTTCCACTGCATGCATTTGGAGATCTGTCTGTTCAGTTGCCTGTGTGCTCTCAAAACTGCTGAAGACTGCAGCCTCATTTACCGTCTAACAGCCAGGAGATTAAGAGTGCGATCGGAGAGTTTTGTGTTCTTCTGCGACGAGTCTTACAGAATTTAGCTCCGACCGCATGGACAATTTCCACAAACTTCTTATTCATATCCTCCACTTCATTTCAATCTTCTAGGCACTAAAATTATTTTGTAACTCGAGCTGAAGCTAACTCGGGGCTTTGAATTAGAACACGAAGGGGACGGAGCGTTGACTTCATTAGACGTGACCTCTCCAATTCAACGTTTAGGTTCAGTGTGCCTATCACCATTCGGTGATTGCTGCCAGTTTTCACCCTCGCGATCACTGAGATATCACTGAACAGTTGTCGTCTGGTCGTTATAATGAAGTCAATCTTATTTTTTGTCGAACCGCCGGGGCTCGACCAGGTCCTCTTTCTATGGGGCCGCTTTTGAAAGAAAGAGTTCATCGTAAAGAGTCTCTCCTTCTCCATAAAATCGGCTAGCTTCTGACCCCTTGGGTTCCGTTGCGCTATTCCGTATTTCCCTACTTTGAGCTCACCGTTCTCACTTGTGTCTAGTTTTGCGTTGAAGTTTCCCATTAACACCGTATAGTGGGTTTTGGAGGAATACATGGCTCTAAAGATGTCTTCATACATTTCCTCCACCTCCTCATCGAGATGTGCTGAGGTTGATGCGTAAACCTGTACGATTTTTAGCGAATACCGTTTGGTGATTTTGGGTTTAAGGTACGCAACCCTAGTTGACACACTCCAATCTTTACAAATTTGTTAACGAGAGGCTTGTGGACGATAAATCCGACACCTCCTTGGGACAGATGGTCGCCCTCCCGGTGATAGAACAAGTTGCGGGATTCGAGGATTACCGTGACCTCCCCCTGTCTTCGGACCTCGAATAATTCTACAATATTCCAGCGCAACATGTCTATAACTTCTTTCTGCTCCAGGATCTTCTGGTTAGTCCTCAGGGTGCGTGCGTTATATGTAGCCAGGACGATTCGTCGGTGATGGCAACCGAACTTCCGCCGGAGATTCTTAGCACCGAATGCTCCGCCGTTACCGTGGTCACCGTCGTAGCCAGGAATAGTTGGGCCACCGGGGACCGAAGGCCGTTTATTTGTGTCGTTGTTAATGGGGGTTATACTGCCACAGTTGCCACGTTTGGTAAGCGGATTGGCAACCTGAGTTTTTTATTGCTTTTTGTTGTTATCAGAATGATGCTGCTGCCCATCTTTTGCCTCAGTTTTCCTCTGTCGCCTCTTATGACACCTACGGGAAGACATGAGGTATTAGGTATTCTTACCCGCCCCTACACAGGGTTTTATAAAAACAAAAAAAAACTTCTTCTAATTTTGAACGCGACTGAGTATAAAAAACAGCTTCAGAAGCTACTAAATTATTTGGATATTATTTAATTATTTTTGGTTTTTGGAAGTCGGTTTATAAGGTTTAATTATTACGTATGCCACCTTCACAATAATTTTTAATTGTGGTTCAAATGCGTAAATAATACGCGATTAAGGAAAAGATGTTCACAAGTGTCGGCCATTTTCGTAATTTTTATCACTCTTTTCCATTATAGGCAATTAGTCATATCTTATTAGTTTAATAACAATAAGGGATTCCCAGACACTGATCGGCCGCAATCAGCAGAGTTCCTTCACCCAAACCATACCTAGGATGTACGAGTATTTAAGTGTAATTAATTGCTACTGACAGCATACACAAGTAGGCTGCGAAAGAGATCAGTTTATTCTGAAGTGTTGAAGATTTCTAAAATAATCAATATGAAGTGGGTTTTACTTCTATGTGCTCTAGGGTTGCTCCTTCATTGTGAAGCCAAACAGTTGTCGCGATGTGAGCTGGTGCGCGAATTAAGAAGAAACGGCTTCCCGGAGAACAAAATGAGAGATTGTAAGTAGACTTTAAGGACAATGCTTAGTATTATAACTCTATGAGGCAATGTGTAACTCATCTAATCAAAAATTCTAGTGTTTGAACACAAATCCAGATCTTGATAAACTTATCTCCTGTAAGTAACAACTTAACAGTAGTTAAGTGTGACACGAATGTGTCGATGTAGAAAAATATCACAAAAATCCATTACGTAAACACCGCCTTCGTAGTATTATCATTGTCCTAATTGACTGACAAGAACGTACTTTTTTGTGAGGTTTAATATAGATTAAATAAATATATAAAAATATTAAATAACATATTAAGTTCACTCCGGTTCTCTACACTCACCAAATGAAACTAACGCTGCGGTGGTCAAAAACATTGTCACGACATGTGTAGTCCGCCAACAACATGGCAGAGATTTCCTTGCTTCAAAACCCTTGCAGAAATAAGAGAAGGTCCGTGCCCAGTTATGGGAAGTATATAGGTTATTTATTTATATGGGTATTATATATATATAAAAAATTATATGGGCATGTAAAGTCTGTCAACGTGAATGAAGGCAGCATGGCGGATTTTTTTCTTGCTCCGTAATCCTTTCAGCAATAAGTAGATAGGAAGTATATAAGCTGTTCATGTTTGATTTACTTCAGAATAGATGTTGCTTCAGACATATTTGTGGATTTACAAAATTCTTTGATTACTAGGGGTGTGTCTAGTGGAGAAGGAAAGTTCTCGTCGCACTGACATCGTCAGCAGGCCCAACAGCGACGGCTCCCGGGATTACGGACTGTTCCAGATCAACGACAGATATTGGTGCAGCAACACTGGCCACCCTGGCAAGGACTGCAATGTCACCTGTAAACGTCAGTATACTCCTTTAAGATATTTCTGAAAATTATCACCAAGTCATTAAGTCGATGAATACATACATATCAAACCTAATTAAACAGGTTATCGTTTTTTAAATCTCTGTATTAATTTCACCTGTGGTTGTATTCAATAGACTGGTAATGATGTACAGAATAGCAGAGCGAGATACCTTCAAACAAATATTTCCAGTTCTCTTCTGTAATGTGACACTGTATCAGACTTATCATCACTTCTAGAGTTTTGATCTAATGAGATACAAATTCAAGAGTAAAATCCTTTTATCAATTTTTTTGGAAAACTCAGTATTGCTAACACATACATTTTATGGACTTGCCCTAAATTTTTTGGATTTTTCATATCGTATAAAGTTTCATTTAACTGGGGAACTCAGGGTTAACTGAAGTCCATTCAGGGTCGACCGTTCGTAAGTTTTTGAAACAACTAACTTTAATATAGACTGAAAAGTGTCAAAAAATTATATTAATTTAAATTTATGTGTAAGTTGGCGATTTAAATGCAAGTTATCAGCAATACCTGCGGATGTATTTAATCGTTAGAAAGAATCAGACATAATCAGAACAACCGACGTTGCCTGTTGTGCTTTGCTTACTTGGGCAAATAGTTACAAAAAAAAAACTTTCATTTTGACATCTAGTGTGTATTTATTTCCCTTCCACGTATGATTTACATAAAGAACAGGAGTATCGAGAACAGTGAATGTTTCTGTTTCTTGACTACTGTCCCACCCGATGGTAAGTTATGATGTAGCCAAAGATAGTCCTCGTACATGGGTTAAAATGGACGAAAACAATGCAGACGCACAATAACGATATGAAACCTATAACAATGGTCTGAATTGCAGAAGTCTTAAAAATACCCAAATTGATATGGCGAGATTCCAAAATATTAACAAATTTTTAAATGATTTTTCAGAACTGCTCTCTGACAATATATCAACGTCGGCTGCTTGTGCTAAGAAGATCTACCAGCGGCACGGCTTCGACGCCTGGTACGGCTGGAAGAACAACTGCAGGGGAAAGCCCCTGCCCGATATAAGTTCATGCTAAATATAAATAAAGACTGTATTACAAGAACAATAATAATCTAAATATACGTACAAGTATAATATATTACACGATCACTATATACGATATAAATAACATGTTGTACAACGAATATTAAACATTTCTTGAAAAAATATTTTTATAAACCTATTTGTGATATTTTTAAAAATATATGTAAGTTTTAAAAATCAGTTATTTTGTTTTATTTATGTGTAAAAGTCCGCATGATATAGCATTTCTTAATATGGCGTGTACAAATTAAAGTATCCATTTAGAATACAGCGCAGGAAAAGTCTCTCGTGGGTACTGCGATTTTCAGTCTCTCTGTCAAGTGGGCGATTACGACATAATCTTCACACTTCGGCGAGACATTGAGCTGATAGTTTTTTAAAAACTTAGGGTGCTTACATAAAGAAACAGCTTTCCGGTACAGACAAACCTGTGCTGGTCGGTACCGATCGGTGCAGGGTTAACCTGCATAAAGAAACACGTAAATCTGTCCTTATTGACAACCATGGCCTCCAGTTCATAGGACGACGGTTTATTTTTTATTTTTGGAAAGTGTATATTTGGAAGTAATTGGAAGTATAGACTAGAAATGAGTTGCGGTGGGGGGGGGGGACGAGTCCCCCCCCCCCCAGAGATAAGTCGTGATCTTTAGACCTAGTCAGTTTGTATAGTCTATCATGTAGAAGATGTCATGGGGGTCATGGTTGAATAGGGGCAAAAAGTTCTCATTACACTACTAGGGGACAAATGGCCAAAAACCAAAAAATTGGGGGTTGGCTCGAACTTTAGGCATAGTCAGTTTGAATAACCTATCATGTAGAGGATATCATAGGGGTCATGGTTGAATAGGGGCAAAAGTTCTCATTATACTCCTAGGGGCTCAAAATGGCCAAAAACCAAAAAATATATAAAAAACTTATTTCGGCTATAACTCTGCTTCCTTCCTTACACAGTCATTAGTTGCCGCATCCCACTTGTTTAAATTTAGAAAGAACCGTTAGTCTCTCTAATATTAACAGGAAAAGAAAAAAATATGGGTCATATTATCATTTATTTATAAAAGACAAAGTTTGATGATCACAGGTTTTATTATACCAGGATGGCACGAGAAACATTTTACTACATATTAAATAAAATAAAACAGCTCTTAATTAGTAGATGATGTAAAAGGCATGTTCAAATATCAAATACCAAGGCTATCAAAACTTCGTTATCCACATTCATTTTCATAAACACACACCCTACACCAGCAAATGCTTAAACCCGGATGGCACGGTAAAGGTAGTCGGCACCGACAAGCTTAAATCTGTTTCTTTATAAGTGACCGCATAAGATAACATAGAAATATTATACCAGGACCGATCGGTACCGACCAGCACAGAATTGTCTGTACTGGAAACCTGTTTCTTTATGTAGCACCCTTACGTACAATTATTAGATTCGTCATTAATTTACAGCCAGGACCTCATTTCAGCAGTCTGGTAATCGAACCACATCACCAACTCTCGTAGTGTTGTATCTTGTAATGATATTAATAATAGGAATATATATTGATCGAAAATAAATTGGTCTAATGAGAATCTGAGGCTCAATAATTTTGCTACAACTATGTCACTAAGCAATTAATAAGCGTAACCTTACACTCAAAGCAACAAAGGAATAAAGACAGAGTATTAAGTACATATCAAATGATGCTGAAACTATGTTCAACTTCAAGCACACGATACGCACACATACGCACCTAAAACCATATGTTATTGGTTGCAAATAGTTTCAGGTACATGTTGCGTTATTTCCGCGTCACTTGAAATGTTCTGTTCTCTTTCTTTAAACTTCCTTCTCATCTTTCTTTGTTGGTCTCAGACATTGAGTTATACAAAACTAGAGAAGCAAACCACATTGCCGCGCGTCGAAAAAAGTGTAACCACTATCCAAACGCGACGACGTAGCTTTGAAATCATTAAAATTTTAAAGTAAACATATATCTGTCTCACTTACACAAGTCGCGGAAAACAATATCGTCCCTAAGATTAGATAAAGATAGACACACAAACATGCAGTGGCGGGTTGGTGTTGCATACTTTATGAAATTTTACCCAAAATGAGCAATATAAAGGAGTTTATTTTTAATATTGCAGTAAATTGTTTTTATTTTAAATTTGTATATTTTCTTATTAGATGATGACAGAAGTAAGCATAACTAATGAAATAAAAGATGTTTTTTATATATTATTTTTATTGTACTAATAAATCAAACAAAAAATAAAGCAAATAAAAAAACAATTTAAGGTTTCTTAAGCGAGATCTGTGTTGAATATGCATAAGTTGTGAAATCATCAGCAAGTTTTTGTCTCTTACATTTAGTCTCATGACATTAGCTACAAAAACTTTGGTTATCAATAAATTTCGTTGATTTTCTTGTTTATAGAATTTCCATACTACTTAACAACTTTAAAAAGTTTTTATATATTTTTGCAACAATAGTAAGGATAGTTAATGGATTCAGGCGTGACTCTGCGGAAGTCTATTTGTAAGATAATATAAATGGTTTTAATCTGTAATACTAATCCGCTTAAATATTCATAATAGTCCATGCTCTCAAACTCCGCTATGAAGCATCAGTTTGTTATATAATTGCCTTTTGGGTTCTTTTTTGTGTGTTTGAGTGTATAATTTACTTTCGTGGTAGAATCTTATTTTTATGTACTTATAAATAATGGCATTAATCAATAAAAGGGAATGATCAACTTGTATTGAAGATAAATGATCTCCCGGGTGTATTGCAAATTCTTTTAATAATGTATTTCCTTGAAGCTCTTTTAATATTTTTGTATCTAATGTCATAACACCAAATTTAGTAGACAACGACTTAGTTTCGGAAAGTTTGCAATGCAAATTTATTAATATAAAAAAATAATAATAAAATATAATTTTAAAATATATTTAAAATATAAATTTAAATTATAATTAATCTTTTTTCATTTATTCAAAATATTAAAAAAAAAAGAACAAAATTATTTTTTTTAGCCCTACAGCAGAAACCACACACGGTTTAGTTGCTGTGATCTATTAACTATAAACTATTATCTTATACTAAAAACTATTATAGATAATAATGGTAAATTTATATATTTATTAACTAATCACTAAGTATATTATTAATATGTAAATTTGAGATAAATCAGGTATAAACACATTAGATCAGGCAATTTACAGTAATTATGTTATCATTTAAGATACTATTAATATATTATACTAACTTATAATAATACAAATACACATACCATACCGACCATCTAGTTATTTAATTAGAAACTCTTTTAGTGTTCTTTTAGCTTTTATTACTTTGTAATATTTTACTTTATTTAAGACAGTGAGAGGAAGTTCGTTGAGTAAAGAGGGGAGCAGGTATTCCCACGTGCGCTTACCATAAATATTTTTGTAAGTTGGAAGCTTAAATGTCGGTAACCTATTCAACTTACGTAGGGTTACAGGTCTACTATATATTTTTAATTTACTCAACTGTTCCCACTCTTCATATAGGACTGCCAATTTAATTTCTTCATATACATTTAACGTTTTACAATATTTAAATAAGTTTGAATCATCATATCTGTATAGTTGCTTAACATAGTTAGGAACTATTGCTTTTAAGATTTTTAGTTGTATTTTATAAATTTCTTGTATATAAGTTTTAAATGTTCTACCATAGCTACTCAGTCCATAGTTTATTATTGAACTTGCTAATGCCAAATATAAAAGTCTCAACGTTTGGTAAGGAATTTTATGCTTAAGTATTGTTAAATTACAAAATATTGCTCTTAGTTTGTTACAAATGTGAATAACATGAGGTCTCCAGTTAAATTTACTATCTATTATTAGGCCTAAATACATATGCTGATCAACCATTTCCGGGGGGTTACAATTCCATTTGGTGTATTGCTGATGTAGACAGCTGTGTTCATGTGCAATGATAGTGGGCTGTGTATCATATTTTATGTAGCTTGAGTGTATATGCATCAGCTTAGTTTTTTGAGTATTGATTACCAGCCCAACATCATGTGCCCATTTGCACAGCTGATCATAGTTATGTTGCATCAATTCTTGTGCTTTAAATAGGTTGTTATGTGCAGTTATTAGACATGTGTCGTCTGCGAACTGGTAAATGGAACAATCTTTAAAGATATTACAAATATCATTCACATATAACAAGTATTCGGACGGACCAATAATAGAGCCCTGGGCTGTACCCTGAGAAGTAGATATTTTATTACTATATTCACCTGCGACCTTTATTACTGTATGACGGTTTGTGTGATAGTTTTGGAACCAATTCAGGGCCGGACCCTGAATTCCGTTTTGTTCTAATTTTGAAAAAAGTATATTATAATTTAAAACATCAAATGCCTTACTAAAATCAATAAAGATAGCAATAACATGTCTCCTCTCATTTAGGTGCAAGTTGACTTCGTTAGTAAATTTTGCAAGTAACTGTGAGGTACTTTTATTTTTTTGAAATCCAAATTGTTTACTGTTTATTATTTTATTCTGAGCAAGGTATTTGCTTAAAGTATCTCCAATGTACCCCTCAATTATTTTGTCAATGGAAGATAAAATAGTAATTGGTCGGTAATTATTTGGATTGTTGTAACTACCTTTCTTATGTATAGGCCTAATAACACCTATTTTTAATAGGTCGGGATAATTACATGTTTCAATGGACTGATTAATTAAATAAGTAATAATAGGTGTTATTTTGCCTTTAACATGTTTTATGTATTTTGCACTAATGTTATCCCAGCCATCACTTTTATTCTCATTTAATTTGTTTATTATTGTGGATATAGTGTATTGGTTTGCTTTTTCCAATCTAAAACATACATTCGGTTCATTAATATAAGTATTGGTTTTAAGAATAGAAGTGCTGCAGGATGTACAGGTTTGTTCAATATTTTTTTGAAATTCTGTAGCAAATTTATTTGATATTAATTTAGCAGGCATTTTGAACTTATTTAATAAATTTTTTTCAATTTACCACATAACTTGTTCACAATATCCCAAACTTTTTTGGGGTTTTTAAAATTAGCTATTATCTGACTTTAAATATGTCTGTTTTTTATGTAATTAATATATTTGTTAGTGTTATTTCGATATTTATTATACAATATTCTATTTTGCAAGTTAGTTTCATCCTGTTTCCATATAGCTAATAGCTTATTCTTAGTATTACACATTTTTATGGCTCTTTTATTTATCCATACACAATTCCCCCTTCTACTTGTATGTACTTTTGCAGTATATTGACATTTTTTATGAATATAATTGTATTTTTTAGAAATAATGTTCATTATATCATTAGGATTAACATATCTTAACCCCTGGCTCCAGTCTACATTACACAATTCATTTAGTAATTTGCGATGGTTTGTTTTAGTACAATATTTAATGTTCTCTTTTTGTAATGAAGCCTGGACTATCACAAAACCGGTCATATAATGGTCAGCTATGGAGTTATTTATCACTGCTGTATGTATGGATGATGCAGGAGCACTGTGATTGTCAAGGCTTCGTATGAATATGTGATCAATACAGCTTTTGGTAATTAAGTTCCCTCTAGATTCAATCCGTGTATACTGTCGAATTCCACAATCAAGGCCTACCTCACTCATGGTGTTGAGATATAAGTTAACATTTGACTCATTTAGTTTAATGTTTATGTTTATGTCCCCGATAATTACAAGATTACTTTTTGAAGGAAACTGCTTTATTACCTGTTTGATTTCCCTGATAAAAAATACTTGATTAGAGCTTGGAGGTCGGTATAATGCACAAATATACAATTTATAGTTGTAGCTTGTTGACACTTCACCAATAATGGATTCAGAAAAACATGTATTCACGGGAAGTCTATTAAATGAAACACTTTTATGCACATATAAGATGACTCCTCCACCTCTTTTGTTTATGCGAAGTTGTGAATACATCTCATAATCTTCTAGTTGAAAGAGAGATGAGCACTCCGCTCTTATGTTAGCTTCTGTAACTACAATTATGTGTATTATTCTTAAGCTGTTGCTTATTATGTATTCAAGTTGGTCAAAGTTTTTTAGCATGGATCTTATATTTACATGAAGCGTAGATAAATAGTTACATTCTATGGAATTCTTTTCTATAAATGCATTCCAGTTGTTATATGTATATTCATTTATGTGTGGAGTGAAATCTTCCATGCAACACTACAATAATAACTTGACAGTTGACAGTTAAATATGATTTCATTTTGTGTTAAATAATTTCACCAATCTTTCTACATCATTGCTTGATCGAATGTGGTGTATTTTATCTGTTTCATGTTTTCTTGCCAATATCACACCATTCTTACACCACACGAACTTGCAGAGATTATTTCTTTTTAGTTCTGTTTTTGATTTCCACAGCAAATAAGCAGTTGCAGGTGTCAGGGATTCCCTGAAGTAAATCTTGCTTCCTTGCGAAAGTCCTATGTCTCGGCAGCTGATATCTAGATTTTTTGAAGATTCCAACCACATCTCTTTGCACCCTCTCAATAATAAAATTACTATTGACTGCGAGTTATTGCTGTTGATCGAGCGAACTGTTTTTTTTCTGAATGCTTTTATTATATCTTGTGGGTTTTGGTTTATTTTTATAGCGATTCTTTTTGTTAAATCTAATAGATTCTCCGCTTCCTCTTCAGCAATACCACATATCTCGATATTATTAATAATGAGGTTTTGTTGTAACGAGTTAATTTTTTGTTCAATGGCGTCATTTTTTAGTGACACGTTTTTTAGGTTGTTTTTTATGTCTTTTATTTGGTTGTCAGTTAATTTCAAGTTTATTTCGTATTCTTTAATTTTCTCTTGATATTCATCCATTTTTTCGGAGAAAAATTGTAAGGTAGTTTGAAGTTATTGTTGCATAATTTCTCGTAATTCTCTCCTTATGTCGCTGATTTTTTTTCTCGTTAGAGTGTTGTATTGCAGTTCTGAGCTGGAACCTGTGTCTTCTTCCGCGTCAGGAATAATACATGAAATTCTTTTCGGTTTCGCTGTACCCGTGCACGAACGGCATCTCCAATCAACAGAGTCGGTACTATTTAAGACGTTAAGTTGCTCTTCTGAGATTGCAGCACATTCCCCATGTGTCCACTTGCTGCAAATATTAAAATATAATTTGACCATTCATGAATAAACTAAAATAAGAATAATTAATTGTTTTGTATAAAGGTTGAAACATAGTTTTTATTTTTAAACAAACAATTTTACTTGTTTATTTTAAAACAAAATTAACTTATTCCATAAATTATATAGTCTCCCATTAATGTGGTAAAATCACAAAGGCGGAAAAGTGGCAACATTGAAGCTAAATTGCAATATTCGATATTTTATTTTATTTTTAGTGTTTTAAACGTTAATATGAATATATAAATTAAAACTTACGT
The DNA here is from genome assembly GCA_033319125.1 of Parnassius glacialis. Lineage (NCBI taxonomy): Eukaryota > Metazoa > Arthropoda > Insecta > Lepidoptera > Papilionidae > Parnassius > Parnassius glacialis. The sequence goes on from JAVANC010000010.1 coordinate 44,281,140, forward strand.
GTGGAAAGTGATTCCGCTTGATTTATTATGTTTTTGTGACCTTGAATCGCATTCTTTCACTACACATTTACCCATTTTTTGTCGTGAATCGTTCGGCTTAACTCGGATGGCGTCACATTGAACACTGAACCGACGTTCGCTGGGCATATGGCTGTGGCCATATGTGAAGTGGCTAAGCTTTGGCGAGGCAATTACTTATCTAGTGTAACATATAAATCAATGGTCTCAGATCTTACAAAACCACTTCATATCACTGGAGCGCTTGAGTTGCGGCAATAGTTTTTGTATAAAGCAGTGTTTATATATAGACATTAATCTTTGTAGATTGCTGACTAAGAAGATTATTGTGATATATATTGTATTTGTATTCTGTCTGATATAGGAATGCCATAAAAAAAATTAATTAAAAAAATTGACCAAGGGCTCACTCAAACTCCTTTTAAAAGCAATTAATACCTTATCTATTACATCACAATTTATTTTGCACAATATTATTTATCGAAAGAACTGTTTTAATACGTTTAATAAAATTAGTTATGTCCATAATTTCAACACGGGTAATAAATCATTAAGATAATAAATTTAAACCTGCTGTTAATTTAGTTATTTTAATAGCAAAATGTCTTATGGAATGTTGCTATGGGAAAACGCGACTCATATTGTAACTCATAGAATTATCTATACTTGTTTTGTAAAAGAGGGCCGTAAGGGCAATTTATAACTTAAATTGTTAAATTGTAGTGCAAACAAAACGTAAAATAAATAAATATATGAACTTTAGCCTCGCAATGTATTTATGAAATTTAATGTATATACATACAAAAATAAATAGCTTTGACGTTAAAAAAAGATTATTTACACTTTCATTCATCATCATCATCCTTAACATAAGCCTCCCCCAAGAAACGCCACAAAGCACGGTCCTCAGCTACATGCATCCATCAACTACCTGCATGTCTTACCAGGTCGTCACTCAATCTAGTGGGATGTCACCCTACAATTTCGCCTACTGGTACGAGTCTGCCACTCGAGAACCTTTTTTCCCCATCGGTGGTCGGTTATTCGAGCGATATGGCCGATCCATTGCCATCTCATCTTACTAATCCGTTGGGCTATGTCGGTCACTCTGGTTCTACAGAGGAAATCCTCATTTCTAAATATATCACGCAGAGAAACCCTGAGCATAGCTCCTTGAGCTCATACGGCCGGCAGTGAAGGAACACATCTCAGATCCTTAAGCCGTCATTGGCAATACGCACTGGTTGTACAATCTTGTTTTCAAGGTTTGAGGTATACCTGACGAGAAGATGTGTCTTAATTTCCCGAACGCTGCCCAGCCGCGTAAAATTCGTTCATTGACCTCTCGGTAGTCGGACTATTTGTCCCAGTATGATTATACTCGTCAACAACTTCGAGCTCAGTGCTCCCAACAACTACCGGTATAGGTGTGACATGGACGTTATACATGATCTTTGTTTTGTCCATGGTCATCTTAAGACCTATGCGTTGAGGTTATTGAGCATAGTGCTTAGGTCCTCCAGCAATTATGCCATAAGGACTATATCGTCGGCAAATCGAAGGTGAGTGATGTACTCGCCATTGATGTTAATACCGTATCCTTTCCAGTCCAGAAGCTTGAAAACGTCTTCCAATGCAGCGGTGAAGAGTTTCGGGGATATAACGTCACCCTCTTACACCTCTCTGCAATTGGATAGGTTTTGTACTCTGGTTCTGTACTCGGATAGCCATGGTAGCCCTACTGTACAACCACTTCAGCACTTCGATATACCGACAGTCAACTTGGCATAGCTGAAGGGACTACAGCACCGCCCAATTTTCAACGGAATCAAAGGCTTTCTCATAGTCCACATACGCAAGGCATAGTGGAAGATTGTACTCCTCGGTCTTCTATACAATTTGTCGAATGTGGTCTATATATTTGCTAAAGTCTTAAATACGCAAAGAGATGCAACATTTCTTTGCGTAACTTCGAGGTAACCAGAATATAATGAATACAACTTTTACTTCTTGCTAAAGGATATAGGATGATTCCAAAAGAAGTGATAGAACTTTATATCAGTAGTAAAATACTGCAAAAGTAGCAAGAATTTCAGTTAGAGATAATAGTTTGTATCATTTTGAAAGGTTTTAAACAAGGTTATGGATGACTGCGTTCCAAAAAAAAAACAAAGACGTGTAAACTCTGGGTACAGTTACCGCGAGTGGTACACGATAGACATTATTCACAACATACAATTAAAGGCTAGGATTCATAGACCGTTTAAGGGTAGTTAATATGGGGTGCGAAGTCAGAAGTCCTCCACGTGTGCCTGGTAGTTGCGGGTCCCTCTCGATACGTCTGGAGGGAAGAGTAGCTACTGGGCCGGTGCACCCTGGGCGCGGCAGTAATCTTCCTCGAGAAATGAGAAGAAATTCTTACTCCTTGGGGAAGGTTACTGCCGCGGCTAATTATTCTGACATGGGGTGCCTCCGGGCAGACAGTGAAGGATTCATCCTTTGCTGTCACCGCCGGTCTCGTAATCCCAGTATCGAAGTGTCGTGGATCATGTCTCGCGGCTTTGATTGGGACCGAGGGTCTTGGCTTAACCGCCCGGACCGCGAGGGAGAAAACCTCTATAAAAAGTTACCCCGAATCTCAAGCGGCGACGCACCGCGAGGGGATGGATGGCTGACGGGGTTCTATGAACAAATCAGTCGCTAGTGCGCTCCTCGCCAGGGTACCTGCAGACCCCCTGGCGAGTAATAAATCCTCTAAATCTGCTTACCTTGGTAAGGGGTCTCTGCCAAGGTGGACCTTTAATTACTCCCATACTCGTGGGTATAAAAAATGGAACATGAAATACAAAAAAACAAAACCGCCGGCAACGGCAACGTAGAGGAGAGGAGGAACGATGCGGGGACAGAGTCCGACGCCGCATCGAGCAGCGTGGGAGGCTCAGAGAGCTCCCGACACGTGGGACCTGGGACCGCGGAGATCAGCAAGTTCTTCCGCAAGCGGTCCAGGCGGGATGGCGACCAGGGGTCGGCATCCGGTGAAGAGGAGGTTTCGGCCCGGAAAATCCCCACCAACAGGCGGGGCGGGCTGAGAGGCAAGGGGAGGGAGCTTTCTGCCAATCAGAGGGCCGAACGAGCGGCAAAGCTTGCCGAGGAGGGGCGCCACCCGGACGATACGGCTCGGGTCTCAGGCGAAGAGACGGATGCAACTGGCGGCTCCGAGGTGGAGCGTAAGGCCAGATTCGTAAAGGAGGTGGAGGCCGCGATCAAGGTAGTGGCCCACAAGCAAAAGGCCTCCTCGAAGTTAAAGGCCATTCCCGCGGCCTCCGCCTCCAACATGGCGGCTGCGGAGGCCAACTTTGTTGGAGCCGGGCCTAATGCGGACAAGGTGGCGAAGCTTCGGGCGAACGTGGCCCGCCTGACATCCGCCATGGAGATTCTCCAGAAGGAGAATGAGAAGCTCCGCGCAGACCTGGCCAGTCTACATGAGCCTGCCTCTCGCGCGGCGCCCCAGACGCAGCGCCCAAGCCAGCCCGTGTCGGTGGAGAACCAGGTTCTGAACCTGGTCCGGCAGGAGCTGGCTGCCTTCCAGCACCAGTTCTCCGTGCTGGAGGGCATCGTCCTGCGCCCCCCCCTAGAAGCAAACAAGACGGCGGCGAGGCCGGCAACGGTCTCGTACGCGGCGGCCACGGCTGCCGCATCCAGGCCGGGGCCATCCAGCCAGCCCTCGGACGGGGCTGCAGTTGCCCCTCCCCCTCCTGAAAAGCCGGTTCCGGCAAAACCGATACCGGCTGAACCGGCTCCGGCTAAGCCGGCGACGGGAAAGAGAGGCAAGGCGAAGGCGAAAAAGGGCAAGGCGGCAGCACAGGTGGTGGCTGCGCCAGCCCCAGTGCCTGCGGCGAATGGGCCAGCGCCAGCGGCAAGCCAGCTGCCGCCGCCGCCACCGCCCCCCCAGCTCCCTACACCTCCCGCGGCTGAAGCCGGTTGGCAGGTTGTCGGAGAAAAAAAAGGGGAAGAAGGCAGCCAAAAAGGCCAAGGAGCAGGAGCGGCAGCGCCAGTTCAGGGCGCGCAAGATCGCGGCTAGGCTCCGCGCCCCGAAGACCGCAGCTGTAGTGATTACACTACAGCCGGACGCGGAAAAGAAGGGCGTTACCTACCGCGATCTGCTCGCGAAGGCGAAAGAGGCGGTGGATCTCGGGGAGCTCGGGATCACCGGAGGCCTCCGGCTCAAAGTCATCCAGACGGGGGCCCGTATGTTGGAGATCCCCGGGGAATCCAGTGGCGCGACTGCGGACGCTCTGGCTGCGAAGCTCAGAGCGTCCCTGAACGCGGACGAGGCCCGAGTGTCCAGGCCCGTCAGATGCGCAGACCTGCGCATCATGGGTCTGGACGACTCGGTATCGGAGGAGGAGTTGGTGGCCGCCGTCGCCAGGTCCGGGGGGTGCACTACTGACCAGGTCAGGTCAGGCGCCATACGCCCGGACCAACAGGGTATGCATGCCGCCACGGTGTGCTGCCCTGTTACGGCGGCCAAAGCCATAGTGGAGGGCCGAAGGCTTCTGGTGGGCTGGGTCTCAGCGCAGGTTAAGCTGCTGGTGCCCAGACCTCTGAGGTGCTACCGCTGTCTCGTGGGACATCACGTGTCAGTGAAATGCGCCTCGGAGGTTGACCGCAGTGGCCTTTGCTTCCGCTGCTGTCAGCCCGGACACAAATCGGCGACCTGCTGCGCCACGCCGCACTGTGATGCATGTGCGGCGACCGGCAAGCCAGCCGATCACTGGGCCGGAAGCAGGGCCTGCGTGCCACCCGCCAAGGCCAAGGCCGCGGGTAGGGGAGGGCCCTCCTCCGCCGCCACCGCCTCTATGGCCACCGCCGCAGCCGCAACTGCCGCCGCCGCCGCTGTCACTGTTGCCGCCGCCGCCGCCGCGACACCGACGCCCGCAGAGGGGCGCCCCGTGGAGGAAGCGGAAATGGAATGCCTATAACGGCCCCATTAAGCTTCCTCCAGGCGAATATCAACCACTGCGCCTGCGCTCAGGATCTGTTGCTCCAGAGCATGGCGCAGTGGTCGATTAACATCGCTGTGGTCGCTGAGCCGTATTTTGTCTGGCCTAGGGATGACTGGGTGGCGGACCTTAACGGCTCAGTGGCCATCATTTCTTCGGCCGCCGCCGGTACCCCGACCCTTGAAGGTGTCAGGAGGGGTCAGGGGTGCGTAGCAGCACGGTTCGGGGAGTTCGTCGTTGTGGTGGTGTACTTCTCCCCGAACCGATCTCTCGCCGAGCTCCATAACTCTCTTGCAGAGCTGAGAGCAGTCGTCGTCGGAAGCTATCCCCTCCCCGTACTTGTCCTCGGGGACTTCAATGCCAAGAACTTGGCTTGGGGTTCTCGTCGTACAGATGTGCGGGGTAGGATGGTGGAAGACTGGGCTCTGGAGACAGGCCTGGTCGTCCTAAATCGGGGTTCTGTCCCCACGTGTGTGCGGATGCGGGGCGAGTCGGTGGTGGACATTTCGTTCGCTAGCCCCGCTCTGTCGCCGCGTGCCATTGACTGGCGAGTCATGGAGGGGGTGGAGACCTACTCCGACCACCGGTACATCCGGTTTGACGTCTCCACCCAGCCCTCGAGCGCGCCAGTCCAACAGGCCCCGAGTGGTCCGCGTTGGGCGCTGAAGCAGCTGGACCGGGAGCTCCTCCTGGAAGCCTCGATCGTGCAGGCCTGGGTGTCATCACTGGATAGGCCTGCCGACGTCAATGATGAGGCAGGGTGGTTCCAGGAGGCCATGTCCGAGATATGTGACGTGGCAATGCCCCGCGTCCGGCCAGGAAGCGCCCGGCGTCAGGTGTTTTGGTGGTCGCGTGAGCTGACGTGTCTGCGCGAGGCTTGTGTCGCCGCGCGGCACCTGTACGCCAGGCATCGTAGGCTCCGCATTCGTCCACCGAATGCGGCAGCCATTGAGGCGGAGCTGTACGAGGGATACAGAGCGGCGAAGACCGCCCTCCGGGAGGCTGTCATGCGGGCCCGGGATCGGGCCCGTGAGGAGATGCTGGAGACTCTCGACAGAGATCCGTGGGGGCGCCCTTACAAGATGGTGCGGGATAAACTCCGCACCTGGGCCCCCCCGCTGACGCAGAGTCTCCGGCCTCAGCTCGTGGAGGACGTGGTGAGCGCTCTGTTCCCTGCGCGAGGGGAACATCCGCCCCCGCCTATGGCTCCGCCACCTGCGGTGCCGGAAGCGGACCACCAGGACGACGACGACGACATCCCGGAAGGGACCGGGGTAGACCTGAGAGTGGCGGTACGTAGGCTCAAGGCCAGGAATACCGCCCCAGGACCCGATGGCTTGCCTGGCAAAGCCTGAGTCCTGGCCTCGGAGGCTCTCGGGCCCCGACTGGAGGGGCTCCTAAGCACATGCTTGGAGAGAGGCCAATTCCCGCTTCGTTGGAAGACGGGGAAGCTGGTCCTCATTTGGAAGCCGGGGCGCCCTGCGGACTCTCCGTCCGCATACCGGCCCGTGGTGCTGCTCGACGAGGTGGGCAAGCTCTTTGAAAGAGTCATTGCAAACCGCCTCGCCGAGCACCTTGCGGGGACGGGGCCGGATCTTGCGGAACACCAGTTTGGTTTCCGCAAGAGGCGCTCTACGGTGGACGCCATCATGCGCGTGAGAGCCCTCACGACGGGGGATGCAGTGGCCAGGGGGGGGGGTTGTTTTGGCGGTGTCTCTCGACATCGCCAACGCCTTCAACTCCATGCCCTGGAGCTGCACTCTGGTATCACCGGGTGCCGACCTATCTCCGTCGTATAGTCGGGGACTATCTGACGGACAGGGCCGTCATCTACCCCGGTCGCAACGGTGAGTGGAACCGGCGAGAGATGTCGTGTGGTGTCCCACAGGGTTCGGTTCTGGGGCCGCCCCTGTGGAACATCGGTTACGACTGGGTGCTGCGCGCCGACCTCCCTACCGGCGTCAGCGTAGTTTGCTACGCTGACGACACGCTGGTACTGGCACAGGGGGGGTCGTACGAGGCGGCGGCGGAAAATATGACACGCGGGGTTGCGATAGTCGTTGAGAGGATCCGGCAGCTGGGTCTTGAGGTGGCTCTGCACAAGTCCGAGGCCATGCACTTCCATGGTCCTCGGAACAAGCCACCACCGGGATCCTCAGTGATGGTAGGAGGGGTATCCGTCGGCGTCGAGTTGACGTTGAAGTACCTAGGACTCGTCCTCGACGGCCGATGGAACTTCGTTGAGCACTTCCGACGTTTGGCTCCCAAACTGGAACGGACCGGGGCTGCCTTCAGGCGGCTCCTGCCGAACCTTGGGGGGCCAAACGCCTCCTGCCGGAGGCTCTACGCGGGGATTGTGCGGTCCATGGCCCTTTACGGGGCCCCGGTGTGGGCGCGTGTTTGGCGCGGCTTGCCGTCCACCACCTGAACGCGCCCCAAAGGGTGGTCGTCGTGAGAATGGTTCGCGGCTACCGCACGATCTCCCGCGAGGCGGCGTGCCTCCTTGCCGGATTGCCGCCATGGGATCTGGAGGCGATAGTCCTCGCGCGCCTGCACGAATGGCGCACGGAGGCACTATGCCGGGAGGAAACCCCGCTGCCGCGGCAAGTTGTCGTGCAGCGGACAGACTTCCGGCGTGATCTCATGGCGACATGGAGAGAGCGACTGTCGCAACCCCGTGCTGGGCACGCCACTATAGCGGCGATAAGACCCCTCTTTGAGGAGTGGCTTGAGAGACGCCACGGCGTCCTCACCTTCCGCCTGACGCAGGTTCTCACCGGACACGGTGTGTTCGGGAGGTTCCTGCACCAAATCGGGCAGGAGGAAACGCCCGGGTGCTCCCACTGCGAGGATCGACCGGAGGACACGGTGGAGCACACCGTGGAGGTGTGCCCTGCTTGGGCGGAGCACCGCCGTGTCCTCGTAGCGGCGATAGGCGGCGGCGACCTCTCGCGTCCGGCCCTGGTCGAAGCCATGGTCCGGAGCGAGACGGAATGGGATGCCGTCACCACCTTCTGCGAAGCAGTGATGCTAGCGAAGGAGGTGGCGGAGCGGGAGAAGGAGAGAGCAGCAGCTTTCCTTCCCGGCCGCCGCGGGAGACGCCCCGGGCGTCGGGGGCTACGTCGTGGCCCCCGGCCACCGTAGGCGCGGGCCTGTGGATGGCGAGCAATGGGTAGCTCGCCGTCCGTCCGTCTAACGACGACAGGCCGTGTCGACGGCGCGTTTTGTTCCACGCGCGCCTCAAAGAGCTGTCAGCATCGTGAAGGGGCCCGCAAGGGCCGACGCCTGCCGGGGCTGCGGGCTGTTCGAAAGAGATACCGCGGCTCCGGAACGTAAGGGCACTGAAGGAACACGGATGGTTTTTAGTCAGTAAAAGTCTGACACTCCCTTCCGCTCCACCCAGAGCGAAAGGCGTCATTTGATGATTTTCCATCCACAAAAAAAAAAAAGGGTAGTTAATATGGGGCCGATTATGAGGCGTTTGCTAAATTAATATATGGTGAAAGTCATATGTTTAATAAACTCCGCGTACAAAAATTATATAGACCGGATATAGAGTGAGTTCCAGGAAAAACAACCAAAGGCGTTTTGGGCTTACGTTAACTCAAATAATTAAAAATTAAAAATTTTGTACAGCCGACTTCAATTTAAGCGTCTTCAATATAAGTTATTTAAGAATAACTCAATAACCATTGGTCTGACCTTGATGAAATTCATATGGGACCACACGAGAACTATCAGCTTTCAAATAAATCATCATCAATCATCGAAATCAGTTCACGCAGTACAAAGTTATAAGGTAACACATAAAAAAAACATACACTCGAATTGAGTACCGTCTCCTTTTTGGAAGTCGACAAAGAAAGACAGCAGAAGTCCACGCAAGATTTTAAAAGATGTAAAACTAGTGAGCAGTGTGCTAATGAGTTTGTGCAGTATTTTTATTCTGTTTTTAGCCCCAAGATGCCCAAGCTGGACGTAGAGACGATAAAAAAAAACTGGTGGTGAGAATGGAGCGGCTAGGGTACATTTAGAAAAACTAAAGCTTGATGAAATACTTTATGCTCTGCCAAAACTCAAGCCAAAAAAGTTAACGGGACCCGATGGTATACCGCCCTATGTTTTCGAAGACTGCCGATTAGTATTTAGTAGGCCACTTCTCTACATCTTTAATCAGACATCTTTAATTTTAGAAGACACAAGTTTGCGCGTTTACCGCTAAAAAGAACCCCTTTGTCGTATCTCCTCAGTTTCAAGGCACTCCCCTTACTGCCTCAGTCAGTATCGGAATCCTTGGCGTCGACATATCGAATAGTGTGCAGTTTCGTGGTCACTTGGAAGGGAAGGCCAAATTGGCCTCTAAAAAGCTTGGCGTGCTCAGCAGAGCGAGACAGTATTTCATGCCGGCACATCGCTTGCAACTTTACAAAGCGCAAGTTCGGCCCCACATGGAATACTGTTCTCATCTCTGGGCCGGGGCACCCCAGTGCCAGCTCCTTCCACTTGACCGCATCCAGCGCAGAGCGGTTCGAATCGTCGACGACCGAGTTATTTCTGATCGGCTCGATACACTGGCACTGCGTAGAGATGTTGCATCTCTTTGCGTATTTTATCGCATTTATCACGGGGAGTGCTCTGAGGAATTGTTCGGACTAATTCCAGCCGCTCAATTTCACCATCGCACATCGCGACAAAACTCGCGTTACCATCCATACCATCTGGATGATTGGCGGTCCACGACTGTGCGATTTAGAAGAAGTTTTCTCCCTCGCACGACTTCCTTGTGGAATCAATTACCACCAGCGAATTTTCCGGACCGATACGACTTAGGAACCTTCAAGAAAAGAGCTTACACCTTTCTAAAAGGTCGGCAACGCATCTGCAATTCCCCTGGTGTTGCGGTTGTTCATGGGCGGCGGTAGTCACTTACCATCAGGTGAGCCGCATGCTCGTTTGCCCCCTATTCTATAAAAAAAAAATCAGTGCCTGGCGGAGTCTGTGTTACCCGAAATATGCAAAAACAACTAAGTCCATCCCGGTACCTAAAGGAAGTCAGTGTCGAACGTCGACCAATACAGGCCGGTTGCTGTACTTTCGACACCAGCTAAGGTACTGGGGACTGAAGCACACAAGAACATCCTCTCGAAGGTTAATGTATAGCTTTCAGATGAGCAACACTATTTCAGACCCACCAGGATCACTACCACCAACCTAATTAACTACATGAGTTATATTGTACCTGAAGTGACTACAAAAAGCTTTCGATCTAGTGGATGATACACTGCTCACAAATTTGGCAGGTTTAGGTTTTACTCCCCATTTGCTAAACTTTTTTGCTAGCTACATACAGGACAGACAGCAGTATGTAAAATATGCGGGTTATAGGTCACAAAATTATCACGCACCCGCTACGCGCATGACACGCGCGTCAGCACCCGCGTCTATCTCACGTTGAAATTTGTTGCATATAATTTGAATCTTATGACAAATCAATAAATCTGAAATTGCATTTATCGACGTTCAACCGCACACGCCTCGCCAATCCATTTTGTTGCACTCTGGGTGGGTTTCTAGTGAGAGCTCTCTTTTAAATAAGTTATGGTCCTACTGTGACATAGATATGGTGTTTGTCGTAGAAATAAGTACATATGATCAATGATTATTAATTAGATTGTAGCTGTATAATTGTAATTGTAGTTTGTAAAAATAGTTGTCTACATTATCGCATTACGTGATAAATCTGTAATGATAATTGTATAATGGGAAATAATTAAATAAATAACTAAAATCTCTTCGCAGTGCCAGTGTGTCAAGCCGATCGGAAAGAACTCGGTCGTCGACAATTCGAACCGCTTTGCGCTGGATGCGGTCAAGTGAAAGGTGCTGGTATGGGAACAGTATTCTATGTGGAGTCGAACACGCGCTTTGTAAAGTTGCAAGCGGTGTGCCGGCATGAAATACTGTCCCATTCTGCTGGGCACACCAAGAGTTTAGAGGCCAATTTGGCCAAGTGACCGCGAAACTGCAGATCACTCGATATATTGACACCAAGGATTCCGATACTGACTGATGCAACAAGGATTGTGCCTTGAAACCGAAGAGATACTACGACAAAGGGGTTCTTTTCTTGGGATTGAACTGGACTAGAGTTAGTAGTTCTCAATTCGAGACTTTGTTCAACAAAGTCTCGACTCCAGACATAAGTTTGGTGTGTTGTTGTTGTGTGTTGACTTTTCGGAAACTGGCTTGTTCCGGAGGCTGGAAGTTGTCGAGTCTGCGTGCGACTCTCGAAAACAGCAGGAAGATGCGGCTCAGAAGGGAAATCGGTCTGTAGTTCCTTAAGAGAGCGTTATCGCATTTCTTGAAGAACAAGACCACCGCACTTCTGCTCCACGCCTCCGGTGCAGTGTCACTATGGAGGAAGGAATTAAAGAGTTTCTAAATAACTGCAAGTACCGGGTTTCCACTCGCTTACAGAATACTAAAGATAACTGAAGATACTTTCAATACTAGGAACAAAAACAAGCTTGTAATGCTAGTAACCGACATAGACCAACGGATTAGTAAGCTGAAGTGCCAGTGGGCCGGCCATATAGCTCGAAGAACCGACAACCGATGGGGAAGAAAGGTTCTCGAGTGGCAACCTCGTACCGGTAGCCGAAATTTAGGGCGACCCCCACTAGATGAAGTGACGACCTGGTAAGACATGCAGGAAGTCGATGGGTGCACGTGGCTCAGGACCGTGGTTTGTGGCATTCCTTGGGGGAGGACTATGTTCAGCAGTGGACTTATGAAAGGCTGTAATGATGATGATGATGAATGCTAGTTACTAGATTTCACACACATACGAGAGTAAATTGTGTAAGTTTTAAGACTAACAAAATTCCACGAAATGTTCAAAATTTTTCAATTAAAAAGTCTAAAATTTCAATATATTACATATAGGTAATTATAATATAAAGAAATACATGAATGAAAATTATCCCTATGAGTGAGGTGATCGTTACCTCGCTGGTCCTATTACTAATCATATAATTGAATATTATTATTGTAAATATTGATACAAATATGTATACTTAATATATTGATACAAATATGTATACTTAATATATTGATACAAATATGTATACTTAATGTTTAAAAAACCCTCTGGGTTTCTTGCTGGCTCTTCCCAAGACAGAGCCAACATCCATTATAATCAAAACCTGTGTGATTGAAACGTGGTGCTGAATTAACCCTTGACTCTGGTAAATCGGCCATTAATTGATGTTGTATAGACGGACCATTTTTCTGCATTTGACGCAGTTTAGGAAACGCAATTTTAAGACTCTGTTGCCCCCTGGAAGTTATTAAAATTTGTCGCAATACCCCGTGAAATATCACATTATAGCATGATAATTTAAATCTTAGTTCAGAAATTAAGTCACTTGTTGGGAACTCTTTAGACATTTATGTTTGACGACAAGCGACGAATTTTCATATTTCACATAAGCTTATCGCTTAGTTTCCTTCCTCACCATGGCGTTAAATCAAATTTAAAAAATCCATGATACCTCTTCATATATAATGCCTAAACGCTATCGAAAACTTAGGCGTAGACATTAGCACATGGGATCCGCTGCAAGTACACATACTGCCGCACAAGTTAGACGGAGAAACGTAAACAGGATGTATAAAATTGCACAAAAGGCCAGAGAAATCAGCCATTACGGAATGTTTACGAGTGTAAACTATGTTTGCAATTTTTATTACTCTTTTGGATTATTGTTCATTAGTTATAGTTTATCAGTTAAATAGTCTAAATTCCCAGATACTGTTCGACTGTAATCACCAGGATTCCTTCACCTAAAAGCATACTTAGGATGTACGAGTATTTAAATGTAATAAATTGCTATTGACAGCATACACAAGCTGACTACGAAACAAATCGGTTTCTTCTGGAGTCTTGAAGTATTCTAAAATAATCAATATGAAGTGGGTTTTACTTCTATGTGCTCTAGAGTTGTTCCTTTATTGTGAAGCCAAACAGTTGTCGAGATGTGAGCTAGTGCGCGAATTGAGAAGAAATGGTTTCCCAGAGAGCACAATGAGAGATTGTAAGTAGACGAGCTGTGCTTAGTATTATAATTTTATACACCTTTGAATAACTTTCTAATCAAACATCCGAATTTGAACTGAAATACAGAACATTCGCTAAGTTATCCCTTGTAAGTAATAAGTTAACAAGAGTTTTGTGTGATCCTGACACGAAACGTGGTGAAAGCATTGTCGGGACATGTGAAGTCCGCCAACATGCATTCAGGCAGCGTGGTAGGTAGTGTTTTCCTTGCTTCAAAACCCTTTCAGATATAAGAGAAGGATTAAGCCCAATTATGGGAAGTATGTAAGTTATTAATTGTTGATTAACTAATTGGACGTTGCTCCTGAATTATTTGTGGATTTACAAATTGATTTGATTACTAGGGGTGTGTCTAGTGGAAAAGGAAAGTTCCCGTCGCACTGACATCGTCAGCAAACGAAACTTCAACGGCTCCCGGGACTACGGACTGTTCCAGATCAACGACCGATATTGGTGCAGCAACACTAACAGGCCCGGAAAGGACTGCAATGTCACCTGTAAACGTACGTAAACTTCTTTAAGATATTTTATAGAAATTATAACTGAGTAATATTTTTGTTGAATAAATACACGTACATAACAAATTTGAGTGTCAATTGTGGTGCAATTCAACTGTAGAGGAATGTCCTGGTGATGGTGTACCATCTGTAAATACCAGATCGAGATATCATCAAATGAGTATATCCAGTTCATTTCTTCTTTACCATTAGTTGAAGAAAAAAAGGATCAACTGCTAGTTATTAGGGTTAATCTCTCATGTAAAAAATAAGGCCCGAGGCAGCTTTTGCTGTTTGAACATCAACGACTAAGCTACTACACTTCTGAGCGTTGGTACTCAGGCTGCCCCATGTATTCTGGGGGGTGAGGGGAGGGGGGGGGGGCAAATTCCACTTAAGACAAAAATTCTCGGGGCAAGCAGAGCAACAAGACCAAGGCGAACTCTGTCACGCTATCCATGAATTTTTGCAATATCAAGGGACTTCAATCGAACCTTAACGCCGTCCACTACCTTCTTGTATCGCAGGTGTCCTTTCCGGCTGATAATTTGTATCTCTCCTACCCGGGGTACTATTTGAAACACTTATTGAAGACAATAACGACCATCCGCACGTTTATGGGGCCTCTATAGGTACCATAGCGGTAATGCCGACACAGACCGACTCATCGACCACGTCCAAATGGTTACAGATTCCTTGCTACAGAAAATTCCATTCGCAGAGATCGTAATCCTTGGCGGTTTTAACGCCCACAGCTCGGTTCCCGCTTAACCAACCATCCAGAGAGATCTTTTTATCCTTGGCATATGGTCTGACACAAACGGTTATTTCACCTGTATGAATTCCAGATGTGGAGGATCATGTACCTTCCCATGCTGATATCAGGTCTCCGTCGACGTACCTTTTGGGTCCTCGCATCATTGTCTAGTCCAGGGTGTGTTGCCATTTACGCTACCACCGCGGGTGCATTCCGCAGGCTGCCGCCACGTTTGGTTTTATAGGTCAGCTGATTGGTATAGGAAGCGCTCTTTTTTGCATCCTACCCTTGCGGACGGGTTTGCTTCTCGCCGGACGATCCCAACGTTGTTGCTGATTCTGTCGCTGATGTGGTACTTCAGGATATGGATTTTTTTATTCCATCTTCTGTGGTGCTCTTCGGAGGCAGTTCCAAGCCATGGTTTGGTCGCTCCTGTAAAATAGCATCACGCTATAAGCAGGAGTGCTACTGGGCCTAGGCTGACGTGTACACGTCCCGGGATGTAAACACCAGCGCTCTAAAAAATAAGTATGATTTCGCCACCAGACCCTTAAAAGGAGTTCTTGCCAAGGCAAGGCAGAGCATGTCGGCAGAATTGGCGAGAAAATTGGCTGTCCAAAGGAACTTCTGTCAGCCATCACTCCCATCTCTGCACAAGCAGGACGACTCACAGGCCCATGCCGCAAAGAAAAAGGCCGAACTGTTAAGCTCTCTCCTTGCGTCCAACTCAACTCAACTTGACGGCTCCGTGGCGCAGTGGCTTAGCAATCAGTTGTTGCGCTGGGGGCCGCGGGTTCGAATCACGCACGGAACAAGTATTTGTATGGCCTACAAATAATTGTTCCGGGTCTGGATGTTTGTCCTTGTGCAATTTATGTTTGTAAACTGCCTCCACGACACAGGAGAAAATCCTAGTGTGGGGGTAGCGTTTTTTTAAAAAAAAAACTCTCGATGACGGGGAGAGCACACCGCCGACCATCCCGCGGTGCGAGTGCTCCATGCCTGATGTGCAGTTTACATAACCCTCGGTTCCCAAAGCACTCCTCTCCT
This sequence comes from Parnassius glacialis, assembly GCA_033319125.1. Lineage (NCBI taxonomy): Eukaryota > Metazoa > Arthropoda > Insecta > Lepidoptera > Papilionidae > Parnassius > Parnassius glacialis. The sequence continues at coordinate 44,296,584 of JAVANC010000010.1, forward strand.
TGGACGTTAACAAGTCGAGTGGGCCTGATGGAACCCCTCCCACTGTACTGAAGGCGTGCTCTTGAATTAGCACCCGTATTAATGCCTATTTTCCAGTACTTTCACTCCCAAGGCGTGGTTCTGAATTCATGAAAGACAGCTTTGCAGCACAAATGGGCAGGAGCAGTAGAGTGTAAGAGGGAGGCATTGACAGTTAGTTTGGGCATAGCGAAGGCTTTCGATCGGGTTTGGCACAAAGCGCTTCTTTCGTAACTTCCTTTCTATGGGCTTCCCGAGAGATTGTGCAATTGATTCCCCCATTTCTTTCCTAATCGGAGCATCAAGGTTGTAGTAGACGGCGCATGCTCCGATTACAAGCCTATCAATGTTGGTGTTATCCCCTACGCTCTTCCTTCTGTATATCAATGATATGTTGCAAATCAGTAGCTTTCATTGCTATGCGGGCAACAGCGCAGATGATACTTTTTTACACCAGCCGTGCTAATATTTCTCGGGATCACGTCATCGACTACCGGAACAAAGTTATGTCTGAAGTCGAGTCATTATTAAACAAAGTCTTGGATTGGGGCGACTATAATATAGTCTATAGAATATAGACCAGTTTAACCCTCAGAAACACAGGTTTGCGCGTTTACCGCTAAAAAGATAAAGCCTAAGCCAGTATTGGAATTCTCAGCGTTGACATATCGAATGACGTGCAGTTTCGTAGTCACTTATAAGAGAAGGCCAAACTGACCTCTAAAATGCTTGGCGTGGTACGCAGTCGGGATAGTATTTGATGCCGGCACACCGCCTGCTACTTTACAAGGTGCAGGGTCGGCTACACATGGAATACTGTTCTCATCAGAGATGAGAACCTGCCGAGGTACTCCAGTGCCGGCTTTTTCTATTTCACCGCATCCACTACGGGGAGTGCTCTGAGGAATTGTTCGGATTAATTCCAGCCGTCAAATTTCCCGAGCGCACATTGTGACAGAACTCGCGATACCATCCAAACCATCTGGATGCTTGGCGGTCCACCACTGTGCGTTTTAACTAGGAAGTTTTATTCCTCGCACAACTTATTTGTGGAATCGTTTACGACCGGCGATTTTCGGCGCATCGATACGACTCAGGAACGTCCAAGAAAAGAACTTACTCCTTTCTAAAAGGCCGGCAACATACCTGCTATTCCTCTGGTGGTGTAGTTGTTCATGGATGGCGGTAGTTGGTAGGCTTACCATCAGTTGAGTCACATGCTCGTTGTCCCTATTCTATAACAAAAAAAAACACTGGAGTATAATGACGAGTGAATGTTTCCATTTTTCACAAACAATTTTTTATCAATGTTAAGCTAGATCTATTCTAATATCAGACCTGATAGTAAGTGGCGATGATGTAGCCAAAGAAGATATATGGGTTAAACAGACTTATCTATCCAGACGAAAAATTACGATAGGAAAGTAATAGTTTTCCTTCCTTCCTTTCTTTTATGATGCGAATGGCAAAATTCCTAAATTTTAACAAACTTTCTTTTTAGAACTGCTCTCCGATAATATATCAAAGTCGGCTGATTGTGCTAAGAAGATCTACCAGCGGCACGGCTTCAACGCCTGGTACGGTTGGAAGAACAACTGCAAGGGAAAGCCGCTGCCCGATATTAGTTCATGCTAAATTTAATTAAATTATAAAACGTATCTAAATATAATACGAGTATATTATAGCACAGGATTCCTATAAAATATTAATATTTATTATTATACTGCTTTGAATTTAAAAATTGGTAATATATATTAGGCATATCTCTCGGCTATTTATCCTTTCAAAGATTATTCTACATTAGGTATTTTAGCTTCAGTTTTTTTTTTCTCTGTATTTATTAATGAACGGGTCGTTTAAATACTTACTTACTTACTTATCGTCACGCACAATCCCTGACGGGGTAGCCAGAGAGAACAGTCGTTTAAATAGAACATTAAATTTTAATTTTAATACTTATGTACACTCACCCTATAGTAAAATGTGGATGACGGTGTTGATTATATAAATATGAAGCATTTATATAGTACTCCTTTTATTGACAAGATTATATTGCACCATTGTTTGTTATCCCTAATAAAGACAAAAAATATTCTTCATAACTTCTTGTATAATATTTTTTATATATTTGTGATATTATAAAAATATATGTTTTAAGAATCAGCACTCTTGTTTTATTTATATGTATTATGTAATTCTGTATACCATGTATTTTTGATACGGAGTGTACAAATTAAAGCACCCATTCCGAAACAAATCTTCATACTTGGACGAGACATGTCTAGCGGACGGATTTATTTGAGCTTGCGAACAATTATTAGGTACGGTTTTAATTTGCAGCCAGGACCTCATTTCAGCAGTCAGGTAATCTAACCATGCTACTAACTGTCGCTAAGTCAAGGGGTCTTTGTAGTTTTGTATGTTGTAATGATCAATAACAGGAATAGAAACTGATCAAAATAACTAAAGAAAAACTGCATCACGTGCGGGAATATATTTTGCAACATCAAGCAATTAAGACACATAATAAATTGTTGTAATCTTATCCTCAGACCAATACATTAAGTAAGTATCAAGTAACACGGAAATCATGCTCAATTTATTTAAAGAACAAAACTCATGCCCCTAAAACCTCAAAATATAATATTACTACGTACAAAAGTTGCACTCCTTTGATGTCGACTGCTTGCCGACATTTTAATAGCCTATATAATTATTATTAATTAGATAAATCGCGCTCGCAAGCTAAATAAAACTTTATCGCTGTGCGCGAGTGTCCGTATTACTTTGTATCTTGTCCTTTTCTTTCGTCACGGCAGATTTCTATAGGCTGCCAAAAAAGAGTAAAAAATACATTGCGAAATGGTAAGTTACTTAAGTAAGATACCTATTCTGGTATATTCCACTCTTTCCCACCAAATGCCCCACTGGTGGGACAAAGAGGATTCTTTAAAATTTGTTCGTCTATTTTTCCCCACTAATTGTTACTTGGTGGGACAAATTACACTGTTATAATAAGCCTCGCCAGCTTGTCTCCAGTAGGGCTGGAATAAGCAAATTCTAAGTCCTTGAAATGTTGTTCAAGCAAAAAAAAACCAAATAATTAAAATTAAATAATTGTAATCAATATAAGTTATAGATTTACATATTGTTTAAAACATTTTTTGAAGTTATCTACAGAAATCACTGACAACGTTAATAAAAGATTTACTTACCAGATGTTATAATTATATATATTTATAATTTGACCTCTTAAAAAGACATATAACGATGTACATGCCAAGAAGTATAAATCACGGAATATTTTAGTCCGGTAAAGTTACATCAAAAAATACGGGTAAGATTATAATAATTCTCATAGAGCTAAAAATAGGTACGAATGTTAGAGACACCATTATAAATGAAATGTGAAAAGTCACCATCGTTCCTACATATGAAAAAATATTAAGGTCAAAATTGTGTTTATTATAACACGCATGTAAAAATAAATATTGGATCAACATCAATCGGAAATATATTCATCCAAAAGTTTACTTGCTTTTCCGAAATGCCAAAATCACATACTATTTTTACGCGCAATAACTGGCTGCGGAGGGGTAAAATACAAATTAAGAAATTGTTTGAGAAACAAGATATAGTTAATTTTTTTTAAATTGGCTACTAAATGCGCCTGCAAAAAAGTTAGATGTTTGTGTTTATTAGCATGTTCCAGTTCTCAATGCTAATTGTGCTCCAATGTTGAATCGCCATTAGAGGAGGATTCTAATGATATTAGGAAGAAGACATCTGATGCATCTCTTAGAACAATTCACATGTATCCAACAGGAAGAGGAAGAAAAAGAAGAAGAAAAAGCAGATATAACACTTGAAGTTCCATTAGATAATTATCAATCAGACGAATAGTTTCCCCAAATTACTCATAACTTACACCGCTTTCATATTTTTTTCATAATTGATACTATATTTTTTAATTAAACAGGACCACAATAGATCGTGGAATAGGTGACCCGGGGAAACCACGTTAAAAAAAACGAGTCTCACAGATGGTGTCGAAACTTATTTGTAAAATTTTTTAAACTTTTTAACCGTATATAAAAATAAATTATTACGATAAATACAGATAAAATATAATGTTACAATATTATCTAAGGAAAAGTTTTTGTGATAACCCTTACGAATTTTTAGCGACTAGACGTCGAGACAGCCTTTATGCGGTATAACAAAGGAGTTGAAACACTATTACTATTTATTATATGTACACATATGCAACAATTTTGTAATTCAGATTGTAATTCAAAGGTAATATTATGCCATTAAGGAGAAAATATTTACAAGTGTTATCAATTTTCGTAATTTTTATTATTCTTTTGTGTTGTAGATTATTAGTAATCGTTTATCAGTTTCATAGCAGAAATTCCAGATATTGTTCGACTGCAATCAGCAGAGTTCCTTCACCTAAATCATACCAAGGCTCTACGAGTATTTAAGTGCAGATGACAACACTGGTGATGCTCTATACACCAGTCGTGCCAGTATTTCTCGGGAAAACGTCGCCAAATACCGGAACATACTTGTGTCTGAAGTCGAGATTTTGTTAAACAAAGTCTCGGATAAGGGGCAACTAAATCTAGTCCAGTTCAATCCCCAGAAGACACGAGTTTGTGCGTTTACCGCTAAAAGGAACCCCTATGTTGTATTTTCTGAGTTTCAAGGCACTCCTCCTGTTCCCTCAGTCAGTATCGGAATCCTCTGCGTCGACATATCGAGTGACATGTAGTTTCGTGGTCACTTGGAAGAGAAGGCCAAATTGGCCTCCAAAAAGCTTGGCGTGCTCAGTAGAGCGGGACAGTATTTCATGCCGGCACACCGCCTGCAACTATACAAGGCGCAGGTTCGGCCTCACATGGAATACTACTGTTCCCATCTCTGAGCAGCATCAGTGGGAGAAGCTGGCACTGGCGAGCCAGTGCCAGCTCCTTCCACTTGTCAGCATCCAGCGCAAAGCGGTTCGAATCATCGACGACCGAGTTATTTCCGATTGGCTTGACTCACTGGCACTGTTAGTAGAGATGTTGATCTCTTTGCGTATTTTATCGCATGTGCCACGGGGAGTGCTCTGAGGAATTGTTCGAACTAATTCCAGCCGCTCAATTTCACCATCGCACATCGCGACTAAACTCGCGATACCACCCATACCATCTGCATGACTGGCGGTCCACCAGTGTCCGATTTAGAAGATGTTTTTTTCCTCGCACAATTTCCTTGTAGAATCAATTTCCACCAGCGATTTTCCGGACCGATACGATTTAGGGACCTTGAAGAAAAGAGACCACTCCTTTTTAAAAGGCCGGCAATGCATCTGCAATTCTCCTGGTGTTGCAGTTGTTCATGGGCGGCGGTAGTCATTTACCATCAGGTAAGCCGCATACTCGGTTACCCCCTTTCCTATAAAAAAAGTGTAATTAATTGCCATTGACAGCATACACAAGCAGGCTACGAAACAGAACGGTTTATTCTGAAGTCTTGAAGTATTCTAAAATAAACGATATGAAGTGGCTTTTACTTCTATGTGCTCTAGGGTGATCCTTCATTGTGAAGCCAGACGGTTGTCGAGATGTGAGCTGGTGCACGAATTAAGAAGAAATTGTTTCCGGGAGAACAGAATGAGAGATTGTAAGTAGACGAGCTGTGCTATTATAATTCTATAAAGCTTTGTATAACTTTCTAATCAAACATCAGAATTTGAACTTTAATCTAGAACCTTCGATAATTTATCCCTTGTATGTAACAAGTTAACAACAGTTTTGTATCACCCTGGGACGAAAGTAGCGAAAACATTATCAGGAAATGTGAAGTCCGCCAACGTATATTCAGACAGCGTGATGGGTAGTGTTTCAAACCCTTTCAGATATTAGAGAAGAGTTGATCCCAGTTATGGGAAGTATGTAGTTTATTAATTTAAAAAAAATATGTAGGTAACTAATTAAAAAAGGTCATTAATTTTTGATTAACTTCGGAATTGGGAGTTGCTTCAGAAGTATTTCTGGATTTACAAATTGCTTTTATTACAAGGGTCGGCCGTGTAGTGGCGGATAAGAATACCCACTACTCCATATCTTCCCGTGGGTGTTGTAAAAGGCGACAAAGGGAAACAGGCAGGAGATGGGCAGCAGTATCTTCCTGATAACAGAAAATTATAATAAAAAAATGCGGTTGCCAACCCGCTCGCTAAGTGTGGCAAGTATGGCAAATACCCCCAATTATGAAAGTAACAAATAGACGGCCCCCAGTCCCCGGCGGCCCCGCTGTTCCTGGCTACGGTAGCGAGCTTACAGTATTTTGAAGTCTAGCAGTGGTATACTTCGGTTTGGATTTGATTTGATTAATTATGGGATCCCAAGCAGATAGCAGCACCCATCCATCTTCTCTATTGAAATTAGGATGTTTTTTAATTTCAATAGACTCGCGAATCATCCTTGGGAGGAATCGGTGTTCTTTTGCGAGGATTTGTGGTCTATCAAATCTAATGTAATGGCGGGGACGATCTTGAACATGTTCACAAACTGCAGACTTCCCGATACGTCGGTGCTTCACGTCAGCTATATATTCTTTAACGCGGGTTTTTATAGATCTTTTTGTTTGTCCTATGTACGAGAGACCACATTCACAATCCAGCTTGTACACTCCTGCATCTTGTAGAGGGATATGACACTTGACGAATGGTAAAAATTGACCAATCTTCTTCAGTGGCTTGAAGTATGTTTTAATGGAAGCTCGCTTCAAGATGTAGCCAACCTTGTGTGTGACTCCTCTGACATAGGGTAGTACAGCAGGTACACGCTCGACTGTGGCTGGCTTCACTCGGTCACTGTGACGTAGGCGCGGGACCCGAAGCTTGTTGTCTTGCAATACTTGCTCGACGTGCTGAAGCTCGGCGGCCAGATGTTTTCTGTCACAGATCCCTCGTGCTCTCTGAAACAAAAATTTTCCCACGGTAGCTAACTGTGAAGGATAATGGTGCGATTCACCATTTAAATATCGGTTGGTATGGGAATTTTTCTGTACACAGTATGATCAATAGTGTTATCAGGATTTCGGATGACTAAAACATCTAGGAAAGCTAAAGTATTGTTTGCCTCTAACTCCATTGTGAATTGTATTTTAGGGTTTATGGAATTAAGGTGGTTTAAAAATGCAGTTACTTTGTCAGATGGTAAAATTGTGAAAGTATCATCTACGTACCGCTTGTAGAATCTTGGATTCACAGGAGCAGTAAGAAGGGCTTTCTCCTCAAAGTCCTCCATGGATATGTCGGCGACTACGGGAGATACAGGTGAGCCCATTGCCACTCCGTCTACTTGCATGTAGAACTCTTCTTTCCACAATAAATAGCCAGATGTGAGGCAGTGTTTGAGTAATACTGCATATTCTGTGGGCATGTTGTTATTTCTAGCTTTCTAGTAAGACCACAAATCCTCGCAAAAGAACACCGATTGCTCCCAAGGATGATTCGCAAGTCTATTGAAATTAAAAAACATCCTAATTTCAATAGAGAAGATGGATGGGTGCTGCTATCTGCTTGGGATCACCTTAATAAAATCAAATCCAAACCCAAGTATACCACTGCTAGACTTCAAGATACTGTTAGCTCATTCTGCGTAAATCGAACCAAAAGTTAATATTAAAAAACTGAAGGTTGCCGGGCTAACTATGACAGCAGGACGTCAAACACCTCAGTCCCCCGTGACCACGGGTGCTGGAAAGCACCCGAAACGTCGGGAATATAAAAATAAGATAATATACGTGATAATATCCCTAAAATTAGTTTTATTTAAAAGGCTTTAGTACCATAGACCACATACATACCCTGCGGCAGATTGTACAGAAGACAGAGGAGTACAATCTGCTTTGCGAATGTGGACTTGAATGTTGTGGATATGAGAAAGCCTTTGATTCCGTCGAAATTTGGGCGGTGCTGCAGTCCATTCAGCGGTGCCAAGTTGACTGTCGGTATATCGAAGTGCTGAAGTGTTTGTACAGTAGAGATACGATGGCTATCCAAGTACAGAATCATAAACCTATCCAACTGCAGAGAGGAGTAAGACAGGGTGACGTTATATCCCAGAAATTATTCACCGTTGCATTGGAAGACGTTTTCAAGCTACTGGACTGGAAAGGATGCGGTATTAACATCAATGGCGAGTACATCACTCACCTTCGATTTGCCGACGATATAGTCCTTACGGCAGAATCGCTGAAGGACCTAAGCACTATGCTCAATGACCTCAATAGTTTCTCCCAACGGATAGGTCTTAAGATGAACATGGACAAAACGAAAATCATGTTTAACGTCCATGTCACACCTATGCCGGTAGTTGTTGGGAACACTAAGCTCGAAGTTGTTGACGAGTATGTTTACCTGGGACAAATAGTCTGACCAGGTAAGTCCAACTTCGACCTAGAGGTCAATCGACGGATTCAACTCGGCTGGGCATCGTTCGGGAAACTACGACACATCTTCTCGTTAGATATACTTCAAAACCTGAAAACGAAATTGTACAACCAGTGCGTGTAACCAGTGATGACTTACGGATCTGAGGCGTAGTTCTTCACTGCTGGCCGTATGAGGAAGCTCAAGGTCGCTCAGCGAGCTATGGAGAGGGCTATGCTCGGGGTTTCTCTGCGTGATAAACTTAGAAATGAGGATATCCGCAGTAGAACCAGAGTAACCGACATAGCCCAACGGATTAGTAAGCTGAAGTGGCAGTAGGCCGGCCATATAGCTCGAAGAACCGAAAACCGATGGGGAAGAAATGTTCTCGAATGGCAGCCTCGTACCGGTAGGCGAAGTGTAGGGTAACAACCCACTAGATGGAGTGACGATCTGGTAAGACATGCAGGAAGTCGATGGATGCAGGTGGCTCAAGACCGTGCTTTGTGGCATTCCTTGGGGAGGCCTATTCAGCAGTGGACTTATGAAAGGCTGTAATGATGATGATGATGACAAGGTCAAGGACAATATCTATTGGAGAAGGAGGGTTCTCGTCGCCCCAACAGGGACGACTCCCAGGACTACACTGTTCCAGATCAACGACAGATATTGATGCAGCATCAGTAGCCTGCCTGGCAAGGACTGCAACTTCACCTGTAAACGTGCGTTTAGTCATTTAAGATATATTTTTACAAATTATCCCCAAGTCATTAACTCGATGAATACATACAATTACATAAAAAATATGTAGGAGGAATTGAATGTGTACTCTTTTTTAAATCTCGGTACTAATTTCATCTTTCACTGTTGTGAAATTCAAACTAGTAGGATGTACAGAATATCAATGCGAGATACTTTCAAACGAGTATATCCAGTTCATATTTTTTACTATTTACTGAAGAGAAAAGGGATTACCATATGAGTAACCCAAAGCACTTCATATAACTGTCATAAAAAAAAACTTTTATAAGATTTTCGCTACTCAGTTTCACGTCTATTGTAATGTGACACTGTATCAGACTTATCATCACTTCTAAAGTTTTGATCCAATGAGATACAAACTGAAGAATAAACTTATTTTCCATCAAATTTTAGATAAAAAAATATTACAAATACAGGGTAATTTTGGAACGCTCCCGAAAACTAAGACAGGCGACAGCACCAAGTATACCTTTGATCATGGGTCACAAATAAATTCGATCCTGATGAAAAAAAAATCATCCTTTTACAACGTTTTATTAGCTTTATTCACGTGCCATCATGTTAGTACAGCTAAATGAAACGATTATTTCATAAAAAATATCATGAAAATACTGAAACATAAAACCAGCAGTGGAATGACTGAATTTAGATCAGCTGATTAAAGGTCAATGTACGCGCGAACGCAAATTCGCGCGGCCCGCAACTAGCGGGCCATACCACAATACCTAATAATTTACAACACTTCTTTAAATACCTAACTTATCTACTTAACCTACTATTTTGCCACTGTGCTTGTCTCCACGTAGCTACTTTAACCCGAATTTACAGGTTAAATACAGGCCAAATAACTGGTTCGATTCCCCGCTAATGAAAAAATACTTAAATGAAATGTAACCAAGGTTGGAGTCATGCGTTTTTATTCATCGTGTAGGTATGTTTATTATTCTCATGTATTCAGTTATGTACCTATTCAGATTAGTCCAGTACTAAGTTATTTAAAAAAAAATAGTTATGAAACAGCTTACCGCTCTAAATCCTCCGTGGTCTTATGAGATGCGGCTCAAATTGTGCTCCATTCATTTCAAGGTAGATTTGGGTGCAGGCGGGGCATTATCGTGTGGTCTTCGACACAGTCCGTACGTAGTTTCTCGAAAGCATCCACGATCCTTTGGTGTATTTCATCAGCACTATCACACTCACGATTTAAAACCCTTTCTTTCACATACCCCACAGAAAGAAGTCTAACGGGGTCAGATCTGGTGAGCGAGGTGGCCAAGCGTGTGGTCCTAGTCTGCCGATCCAGCGATCATCAAATAGCTCATTGAGGCGCTCACGGACGAACCTCACGACATGTGGAGGGGCACCATCATGCTGGAACCATGTGCGGCGATATTCAGCCAACGATAGGTCGTCTAAAATGTCAACCAACTGTTCATTTATAAAGTTTAGGTATCGCTGTCCGTTCAGTCGCTGTGGCAGAAACACTGGTCCCAGTATACATTCCTTAAATAAACTTGCCCTACGTTATCCAACCATTGGGTTTGGTACCCGGTTTGTCGAACAACGTGCGGGTTAGCCTCTGAATACACGTGTGTATTTCTTCGGTTCCACAGGCCGTTTCTGGTAAGTGTCGACTCATCCGTCCAGATAATGTGCTCAATGGAACCAGGCACACGTTGTTGCTGGTATAATAACCAACGGCAGAAAACTCGTCGGTGGTCGTGATTGCCGGAACTAAAGCTTGCACTTTGTGCAATTTGTATGGGCGTATTCGATTACGCATCAACACTTTGTGCACTGCACAGTATGACACACTTGTTCCATACCGACGTCTTAACAATTTATTTAGCGATACACCGTGTACCTAAGTTCGGATACATAACATGTTGCCGTATTTACAATCACTATAAACGTACGCGTTAAGCATTATTAAAACAAAAAACGTAACAACAAGAATAATACCAACACGTAATCACAAGTAATAACAATTTAATAAATAAAACGATTGAGCTGTCGCTCGCGCACGCGTGTACAAAATCAACACGGAACTGTTTCAAAAACTACGATTAATAACGAACCCCGACAAAATTAAAATCTACTGCATCACAGCGTGAGGCGACTCGAGCCGGCCGGGTTACATAATTGTTTCGCACCGAGCTAGATACAGGTCGAGTGGAGGGAGTATGGTTACAGTCGCGTTCTAAAGTACTACATGGTATTGGGATATTGTTTTTTTTTATAGGATAGGGTGACAAACGAGCACACAGTCCACCTGATGGTAAGTGGTTACTGCGGCCCATAGACATCTACATCTATTCTCTATTACAAATGTAGATGCGTTGTCACCCGTGAGGACTAAGATGGATTGCCTCATTTCCAGTAAAAAGGGCCTCCGGCCACCTGCACTCACCAAGTGAAACGCAGAGGTAAACCTCTACTTCACGCTGGTTTTCTGTGAGGTCGTGGTACCACCCCGGTTCGAGCCGGCCCATCCGTGCGACAGCAAAAGCTGCCGCCTGGCTCTACCACTGTTTAAAATTGTTTTATAATATTATAGTGAGTAATTAATTGTTTTATTGTAGAATCATAATAGGTGCTTTACTGGCTACTTAGAACTTTGGAAAAGGTTGGAATTAACAATGGATAATGTTTACTTGAGCATTATTTGTTATTTCTATCGTAAAATATAAAGTAGTTTGTAACAAGAAAACTTAAGCTAAGGGTGGCACGCCGTCCATTATGTCGTCTTGAGTCACATGGAAGCCAGATGTTGATGGTGTGTTGGTGTTACTGGATGCTACTTCATCATCACTTTCATCTTCGCTTGAGCTTCCGTCATCAGGTCGATCACATGGTAAGTTTTTCGGTATTCTTCCTCAACACTTTTAACTTTACTGCACAATTTTCCCCATTCACCTTCCCCTATCATATTTACCTTTTCGTTCACTAGTTCAGTCATAAAACAATAGATATAAATAATTTTTCTTTCCTTCCTTTTTAAAACATCGTCGCGAGTCACAAAGTAAGCTGTGTATGCGACTGTATTTTTGGAGCGAACAAGGCGCGGGAACCAATAGCATGCAGGCACAGTAATACTGGCGGATTGTTCCCCCGTCGCGCCCCCTTCGTACCAATATGTGATAAATCGCTCAGTGCCCAAGTTCAAGGCCAGCGTTCCTTTTTCACCGTTCGCGCGTACATTAACCTCCATTAGTCAGGTGATATCCATTCAGTTTCCACTGCTGGTTTTATGTTTCAGTATTTTCATGATATTTTTTATGAAATTATCGTTTCATTTAGCTGTACTAACATGATGGCGCGTGAATAAAGCTAATAAAACGTTGTAAAAAGATGATTTTTTTTTCATCAGGATCGAATTTATTTGTGGCCCATGATCAAAGGTATACTTGGCGCTATCGCCTGTCTTAGTTTTCGGGAGTGTTCCAAAAATACCCTGTATATTATGAATTTCATTAACTTCCCATGATTACCTAAAGAGGGAGTTATTTTTTCTTGGGATGATAATATACAATAATGTATTATTTTAAAGGTATCACTCGATATCCCAAATCTCAGCAACGCAATTCTAGTCGACTACTCTTAGTTATTGACTCAAAAAGCTTTAAAAACAGACTACAAACTATCAATAAATTGAAATTAACTTGAGTTTGGGTCTTACTGGATGTTTTTTTATTAAAATTAAAATGATGTATTTAATCTTTAAAAAGAAGCAGAGATAATGTATTTTTTTTTCTGAATGTGTATGCTGTTGACCCTGCGGCCTTGACAGCTTCATCTAATTAGGTTCGTAAGTGAGGACTTACGAACTATTGAGTGCAACAAAGTGCCGAGGCACCCCGACCCCTGCTTTCGGAGTGAGGCTCCTCAAGCTAGGGGGGGGGGGCTCGATGCGATTCAAGGGCCCCATAGAAGAAGGTACGAACCTCGGCTTGAATCACTATCGTGTTTTTGTTAACGGGTCGCAAAAGTTAGAAACGCCCCGTATCACGGGTGTTAAACCTCGTGTACGACGCATTCGCCGGCGAATGCGGTGTGCCCTAGTGTTCTGTACTAGAGTAGTGTCTGAGTGCGTGTGAGTGTTTATGGTTACTAAAGTAGTTCCCTCTCCTGTGGAGGGGGGGGGATCGACCTATTTATAGAAGTGATCCCGTCGTCGGGATCAGGAAGAACGTTCTTGGGACGTCTCCTGTGGGGGGCAGAATCCCTCTCTGGGGAGTACGAGCCCGCCTCATTCACCGACGGATTTTTGTGTTCCTTTATCGAATTGAAGTATCTTAAGGATACTTCAATTCGATAAAGGAATTGTAGAGATAATGTAAACAACGGAACGGGACTTTTTTATACGTGGTAGAGCCACGCTGCAGCTATATTATGGTTGTAGCATGAATGGCTCGGATCAACCGGGGTGGGACCACATCTTATAGAATACCAGCGTAAAATAGCAGCTTAATGCTTCTGTGTTTCGTATGGTAAGTGTGAAGAGCCGGAGACCCTATTTACAGGAAACGAACGATTCCATCTTAGTCTTCAAGGGTGACAACGCATTTTCATTTTGATTATCAATTGAATATAAATGTAGATATCTATGGGTTACAGCATTCACTTACCATCAGGTGGACTGTGTGCTCGTTTGTCAAGCTTATTCTATAAAAAAGCGCTTCTTTCGAAGCTCCCTTCCTATGGGCTTCCCGAGAAATTGTGCAATTGGATCACCAGCTTCCTTGCAGATCGGAGCATCAAGGTCGTTGTAGACGGTGCATGTTCTGACTACAAGCCTATTAACGCTGGTGTTCCACAAGGCTGTGTGCTATCACCAACGTTGTTTCTTCTGCATATCAATAATATGTTGCTAACTGGTAACATTCATTGCTATGAGGATGACAGCACTGGTGATGCTCTATACACCGGCTGTGCTAACCGGAACAAACTTGTGTCTGAAGTCGAGTCTTTGCTGGACAAAGTCTCGGACTGGGGGCGACTAAATCTAGTCCAGTTTAATCCTCAGAAGACACAAGTTTGCGCGTTTACTACTAAAAAGAACCCCTTTGTCGTATCTCCTCAGTTTCAAGGCACTCCCCTGGTTGCCTCAGTCAGTATCGGAATCCTCGGCGTCGACATATCGAGTGACGTGCAGTTTCGTAGTCACTTGGAAGAGAAGGCCAAATTGGCCTCTAAAAAGCTTGGCGTGCTCAGCAGAGCGGGACAGTATTTCATGCCGGCACACCGCCTGCAACTTTACAAGGCGCAGGTTCGGCCTCACATGGAATACTGTTCCCATCTCTGGGCAGGGGCTCCCCAGTGCCAGCTCCTTCCACTTGACCGCATCCAGCGCAGAGCGACTCGAATCGTCGACGACCGAGCCCTTTCCGATGGGCTCGATTCATTGGCACTACGAAGAGATGTTGCATCCCTTTGCATTTTCTTTCGCATCTACCATGGCAAGTGCTCTGAGGAATTGTTCAGATTAATCCCAGCCGCCAAATTTCACGAACGCACATCACGGCAGAACTCCCGATACCATCCACGCCATCTGGATGATTGGCGGTCCACCACTGTGCGATTTAGAAGATGTTTTTCTTCCTCGCACGACTTCCTTGTGGAATCGATTACCATCAGCGATTTTTGCGGACCGATACGACTTAGGGACCTTCAAGAAAAGAGCGTACTCCTTTTTAAAAGGCCGGCAACGCATCTGCAATTCCCTCCCTGGTGTTGCAGTTGTTCATGAGCGCAGGTGAGCCGCATGCTCATATGCCCCCTCTCCTATTAAAAAAAAAACTTTACCATGCCCGTGTCTCATTATTTACTTGGGATTTTTTTATGTGAAAAGCTTTTGTCTTTGACATATTCGTTGTGTATCTATTTCGCTTGAGTATCATGTTAAGTGATTTTTTCTGTTTTTGATTGAACATCTTGTTTTTATTCTAATTTATTTCTTGACTATTATCACACCTCGTCCTGGTAAGCGGTGATGTAGCCAAAGCTAGTATATATCATCATCATCATCATTACATCCCTTCACAAGTCCACTGCTAAACATAGACCTCCCTCAAGGATTGTCACAAAGTACGGTCCTGAGCCACCTGAATCTATCAACTACCTGCATGATTTACCAGGTCGTCACTCCATCTAGTGGGGGGTCGCCCTAAACTTCGCCTACCGGTACGAGGCTGCCACTCGAGAACCTTTTTCAAAGTTGGTAAAGTTGGTTAAGTCGATTAAAGAATCCAGAAATCTTAAAAATGTCTATAAGTACTAGTATTGAAAGATTTAGAATATTAACAAAGTTTTAAATAATTTTTCAGAAATGCTCTCTGATAATATATCAAAGTCGGCTGCCTGTGCTAAGAAGATCTACCGGCGGCACGGCTTCGACGCCTGCTACGGCTGGAAGAACAACTGTAAGGGAAAGCCGTTGCCTGATATTAGTTCATGCTAAAACAATGAAGACTGTTCTACACGAACAATAATAAATTATATGATCCCTATATAAAATATCGTTTAAACGTTATTAATAGAATAATCTACTTATAATAGTAAGCATTTATTTTGTAATATTTTTATACAGAATGTCCCAGAACTCAACGTCAAGCCGAAACGGGGTGACAGGATTGATTGTAACCATCATGAGAAAAATCAGAAAAAAAAATCTATTCCATGCAGTTTGGAAATTATGGGCATTTAAGAAAATTCTAGAAATTTGGTCAAACTGTAATCATTTTTCGGTTATTGTGGTTAATTTTTATTATTTTTGTTCATTTAAACTTTGGAACCGTAACCCTAAATAACATTTTTAGAATAACAGTCAAAAATAATGACACAACTGTCCCAAGTTTTCTAGAATTAAGACTATTTGTCAACTATGAATCAAAAATTTTCAAAATTTGTCGACTTCGAAAGGCCCTCCTTTAAAAAAAATGTTCTAAAGTGCCTTGGCAAGTGCCATTAAAAGTTCTCGCATTTAATCAGGATTGTAATGTAGTATTGTATACTTGTTAGTTTCATACTAAAAAAAAAACTAGTAAAAATATAAAAACCTCGAATAACCCGATTTTTGCTAACCCATTTTACTCAGTTCAAATGTTTTTTATTCGCACAAGCTTTTGGTAGGTTCTTAATTTTACGGCAAAATGATGAAAGAGATGGATAGTGGACATGTTTGCCATAAGCGATCGAGACAGGTAGTGACGCCACGCAGTGAGACGGAGATGCGTCTGACACCAGTTAGTACGTTTCGCTCATTCGTCTGCTGCGCACCTTTCCGTATTCGCTTGTGTTGATTTAGTACTGACAACTTTGGCTTCTCTTTTTGGACTTGGATTTTTGTGAATTGGACTTTTGTGTTAGCATTCTTGTTATCTACCATGCCTACGCGCTACACTTCACAAGAATATACCAACATGCACCTCATTTATTGGGAATACAGATGCAATGCAAGTGCCGCCGCTAGACTTTATCGTGAAAGATATCCAAATTTAGAGCGCTATCCGGATCACCGCGTGTTTGTTAATGTACACCGTTCACTCACGGAGGGCGGCCATTTCCCGAATCAAATACGGGTTGGAGGTAGAGATCGCTTTCCTTACGAGGAAGAAGTGTTGCAAGAGGTCGCAGATGAACCAAGTATTTCCGTTCGTGGAATTGAAGAAAGAACGGGAATACCCAAAAGCACATCACATCGTATTTTACAAAGAGCCGAAATGCACCCGTTTCACGTACAACGAGCTTAAAGTCTTCTTCCTCGACATTATCCTGAAAGGATTTTATTTTGTAGAACAATGCTACAGAGGCTTAATGAAAATCCCCTATTCATCCAAAAAATTCTCTGGTCAGATGAATCTACATTTAAAAAAGATGGTTACAAAAACTTACACTATTTTCACGAGTGGCATGTGGCGTATCCACATTTAATGCAAGAAGACAGATCCCAGTATCGCTTTAAAGTAAACCTGTGGACCGGAATTTTAAACGGCATAATTGTTGGGCCTTTTGAGCTGCCTGAGAACATGAATGGCACGAATTACCTACATTTTTTACAAGAAAATTTACCAACTTTGTTAGAGGACGTACCACAAACAGATCGTCGCCACATGTGGTATCAACAAGATGGCTGCCCAGTGCATTACACAGTGCAAGTAAGAGATTTCCTTGACCAGAAATATCTGGGAAGGTGGATTGGACTTCAGGCACTATCTCGTGGCCAGCCCGTTCCCCAGATTTAAATCTCCTGGATTTTT
Organism: Parnassius glacialis; assembly: GCA_033319125.1. Classification (NCBI taxonomy): domain Eukaryota; kingdom Metazoa; phylum Arthropoda; class Insecta; order Lepidoptera; family Papilionidae; genus Parnassius; species Parnassius glacialis. The sequence continues at coordinate 44,314,053 of JAVANC010000010.1, forward strand.
TTTATTGGGGCGTTCTCAAAGAAAAGTTTATTCAAAGCCCATTGATAGCGTAGCCGAGCTGCGTGAACGAATTTCTCAAGCTTCTGAGGACATCAACTCCGAGGATATGCCCGACTTATAACTAGATCTCTTTTAATAAGGTGTAGGACGTGTATTGAGGCTGATGGTAAACGATTTGAACATTTATTGTAATAAAAAATGTTATTACCCTATCTGACTTTTATTCCAATAAACCTAAACTAAACTACTTAACTTATTTTCACGCACAATCCCTGACGGGGTAGCCAGAGAGAACAGATCGCCAAGTGTCACGATCCTTACATACCTTTTTCGCTTCTTTCAGATTCATTATCTTCTTCATACATGCACGTCTAGGTATCCGAGTACTCTTGACCCTCCCCTCTTCGAGCAAATTGCTCACATGGTCTTCGAAAGTTAGTCTCGGTCTACCGACATCTTTTTATATTAACTTTCGCGCTATATTTTTTCTTCGCCATTCGGTCTTCACTCATTCGCTCAACGTGCCCAAACCATCGAAGCACGCCCTTATCAATTTTTGTGATAAGGTCATCTTTCAAACCTGCCATATTGCGAATCTCTTCGTTTCGCTTTCGGTCGGCCATGGTAACGCCGCACATTTTACGAAGAGATCGCATCTCCACTGCATTCAACTTGCTTTTATGCTTCTTCTGGCATACTCAGGTTTCGCTGCCATATAACAAAGTCGGTACCAACACTGCGTTATGTATTGCAAGGCGTGCACTCTTCACTACGCCTTGCTTTTTGACTAACGCAGTCAGGGCACCATTGACTTTGTTCCCGGCAGCGACACGCCTGTCCACATCTAAATCACATCTTCTGTCCCGGCTCAAAGCACTCCCCAAGTATACAATTTCATTTACCTGTTCTAGACATTCCCGATTTACCCATATTTCACACTTCGTTCTCTCTTCGTCCCTTTCAAATACCAGAACCTTAGTTTTATTAGCATTCAAACGGAGACCTTTAATTTCACATTCCTCTTTCATACACGTGACTAATTCCTGCAGTTCTGCCTCTGATGGTGCAATAAGCACTGCATCACCAGCATACAGCAGACAATTTACTTTTATGTCACCCAATTTCACACCCAAACAGCTATCTTTCAGTTTCTGTAAACAGCTGTCGAGATACAGTATGAACAGCCAGGAAGACATGACACAACCCTGTTTTATGCCCGTTTGGACGCTAAACATGGGTGACAGGTCATGCCCTACCCGCACACAGGCTTTACAGTCACAGTAAAGTGACTGCACAGCCCTTAGCAATCGACCATCCACACCGTACCCCGGCAACAATTCCCACATTTTCTTCCTTACAACCTTATCAAATGCTCAAGATCCACAAAAGCACAGAAAAAATCTTCTGGTTAGCAGCCAGAAACTTCTCCATGATCATGCGTAGAGAAAACATTTGATCCGTGCATCCTCTTCCAGGTCTAAATCCGCATTGTGCCTCCCATAGAAATCTTTCCGATTTCTCTTGCATCCTACGTGTCAAAATCTTCGAGTAAACTTTACTTGCTAAACTGGTCAAGCTGATCGCCCGATAGCACCCGCAGTCAAAATGTGAACCTTTACCTTTATATAAAGGCACAATGACTGCGGATCGCCAATCATCCGGGACATCCCCCGTCCGCCAGCACAAATTGCACAGCAGATAAAAGCTGTCCCAGACGCGAGGCCCACCATACTTGACCATTTCAGCAGTAACTCTGTCTAGTCCCGCAGCCTTACCACATTTCAAACTTCGAATCGCACGTTCAATCTCTTTCATACTGATGACCCTGAGGTCATCAGTATGAAAGGAAAGAAAGTATGACACTGATGTCATCGAGGTCCGGGTCTGGCGTACCAGTCACGGCGTCATCCCCGGATCCCTCACTAAGATCATCACACGCATACATTTCTCTATAAAATTCGCTCCATCGCTGCATGACGTCCGATTTTTCTGTGAGGACGTCATTAGTTCTCGAAAGCACTTTGTTCATTCTTAAGGCCGTCGCACCACTTCGGGTCCTTCTAACCTCTTTCCAGAAGAGTTTGGAGTTCTCCTTAAAGTTGTACGACAACCTTTCGTCCGCTTCCATTCTACACCTTTCACGCAGTTCCTCAATCAATGCTTTCGTGTGAACTTTCTGCAGCTTATATCTTTCTTTCATCTTCTCTCTCATATCCTTATCATTACTAGAGGACAAGTAGTCTAACCATGCTTTCTTTTTCTTCTCTACAGCTTCTTTTACTTCATCATTCCACCATGCATCTCTTCTTTTACTACTGCCTCTTTTTATTGTTCCACACACTTCTTCCGCTGCACTTACCATTCCATCCCTAAGGTTCTGCCATGTTCTTTCTACACATTCATTTCTGCCATCGATGGTGTCAAGCTTTTCGGCTACCTTCGCATGATATTTGTCCCTAGTATCCGCTTCCTGAAGCTTCCAGCTTCGGATGCGACAGACCGACTGTGGTTCTGTTACTGCCGTCCGGTAGCGCCAACCCGCGAACAGACCCCTAAATCTAGTAATCACTAGATAGTGATCCGTTCCCAGGTCAGCACCCCTGAACACTCGCGTATCCATCACCTGTTTTCGCAGTCGGTCATCCACCAGAAACAAATCGATCATACTTCTCTCATTCTTTCTTTCTCTAGTATACATATGGATTTTCTTGTGATTAAACATAGTGTTTGTCACAAGAAGACCCTTTTCCTTGCATACTGCCAGTATAAGCTTGCCAGCATCATTAACCCTTTTATCGCCAAACTTTCCAAGCACCTACTCGTACCCTGGTCGAGCGGTACCAACCCATCCACTCAAATCACCACACACAACAATTCTTTCGTTTCCCTAGCCAAATCTAGAACTTCTCTTACATTCTCCCAAAATTCCTCCAGCTCAGCCCTGGACGACGAAGCTACCGGCGCATAAACAGCCAAAAGGAATAACTTCGTCAGTCCCAATTTAAAGCGAACCCAGAGAAGTCTCGAGTTCACAACCTTATATTCAGTCATAACATCGACCAACCGAGACGACAGCAGCACCCCCACTCCCTGGCGGGCGCTCTCGCTCTCCGGGACTCCGGACCATAGAGCTAACGCCCCGCCAGGGAGCTCTTCAGTACCACTGCCCTTCGGTTTGGTCTCCGACATACACACGACATCTAATTCTCTTTCTTTCATTATTTCAATCAACTCATTCGTCTTATCTTTCATGCCTCCTCTAACATTCCACGTGCCAACTCTGCACTCTGTCATCCACCTTCCGCCGTTTCGGGCTGTGCGTGACGGGTGGCGGTCCCCATCGCCGCTTTGCGCGCTGCATTCCACACCAGCGGGGACGAGCTGGTGTGCGTCGCCTTGGGGGGACGCCCTAACCCTCGTTGGCATGGGGGCGCAGCTGTGTAGAATTGCAGCCCTGAGAAGGGCTGGCAGGGGTCGCGACGAGCACGCTTCTACAATGACCCCCTAAACTAAACTAAACTAGGTCAAGATATTTCATTATTTTATTATTTTACTTACTTTGTTGACTTTTTAAAAAAGTGGCGTCACTATATGTCTCGGTTGCTCATGGCAAACATGTCCACTATCCATCTTTCACATCAATAAAAAACATTTGAATAAAAAATATTTGAACTGAGTAAAATGGGTTAGCAAAAATCGGGTTACTCGAGGTTTTTTATTTTTTATTAATTTTCTTAGTATGAAACTAACAAGTATTGTACCATTTTACAATTCTGATTAAATGCGCAAACTTTTAATGGCACTTGCCAAGGCACTTTAGTACATTTTTTTAAAGGAGGACTTTTCAAAGTCGACAAATTTTGAAAATTTTAGATTCATAGTTTAACAAATAGTCTTAATTCTAGAAAACTTGGGGCAGTTGTGTCATTATTTTTGACTGTTATTCTAAAAATGTTATTTAGGGTTACGGTTCCAAAGTTTAAATGAACAAAAATAATAAAAATTAACCACAATAACCGAAAAATGATTACAGTTTGACCAAATCTCTAGGTTTTTCTTAAATGCCCATAATTTCTAAACTGCATGGGATAGTTTTTTTTCTGGTTTTTCGCATGATGATTACAATCAATCCCGTCACCACGTTTCGGCTTGACGCTGAGTTCTGGGACATCCTATATATTTGTAATATGAATAAACTAAACTAAAAGTGCACGCCTTGCAATACATAACGCAGTGTTGGTACCGACTTTGTTATATGGCAGCGAAACCTGGGTATGCCAGAAGAAGCATAAAAGCAAGTTGAATGCAGTGGAGATGCGATCTCTTCGTAAAATGTGCGGCGTTACCATGGCCGACCGAAAGCGAAACGAAGAGATTCGCAATATGGCAGGTTTGAAAGATGACCTTATCACAAAAATTGATAGGGGCGTGCTTCGATGGTTTGGGCACGTTGAGCGAATGAGTGAAGACCGAATGGTGAAGAAAATATATAGCGCGAAAGTTAATATTAAAAGGTGTCGAGGTAGACCGAGACTAACTTTCGAAGACCATGTGAGCAAATTGCTCGAAGAGGGGAGGGTCAAGAGTACTCGGATACCTAGACGTGCATGTATGAAGAAGATGATGAATCTGAAAGAAGCGAAAGAGGTATGTAAGGATCGTGACACTTGGCGATCTGTTCTCTCTGGCTACCCCGTCAGGGATTGTGCGTGACGATAAGTAAGTAAGTAAGTAAGTAATAAACTAAATTTACAGATTTTTTCGCATTCAATTTTACACTTTTTTAAGTTAAATGCGATAAAAACCGTAAAATTAATTTTATTTAATGTGTAGTATTCGTGTGAATACAAGAAATCATCATTTTGTGATATTTTTACAAATTATTTGGTTCAAAATTAGCACTTTTGGTTAGTATTGTACATATATTAAATTATAAAAACATACAAACACATACATTAAAAACAGCGCACGAAAAGTCTCTTGTCTCTACTAAAATTGCCAGTCCGTATGCCAAGTATGGCGATTACAACAAAATCTTGACACTTGGACTCATCTCATGAGACTAATGTCCATCTGTATTTTCTGTATGGTCTGACGCACAAATATTATTTACTACTTAAATTCGAAGTTAGGACCTTATTTAAGCAGTACTATGTAACTAAGGAATTAATGTGCATAATAGAATGTTGAAGCCCTTACATTCAGACCGACATAGAAAGATAGAACAATAAGTACATTTCTAGTAAACCATGCACAATTTATTGTAAAATCACGAGACGGCGTATAAGAATCCACTATCGCATATATTCTGTTCAGTTAGAGACGGTCGCTTTTGTGTCGCACCGCCTCAGCACGTGCCGCATCTTGGTAAAGACATCACCGCGACATCAAAGGTCACCGCGTACGGCGTACAACCGCAGGAAAATTTGACATTTTCAAACGAAACGCCGCATCGTAGTGAAAGGTTGTTTTTGTTGACTCTTCTACGTATACAGAAAATATTTTTTCGTCCTTGAGAGGACAGTGAAGTGCCACAATGTGAAATTTTAAATGAACCAATAACAAAAATACTATTTAAGTATGGATTCAGAACGTGATGACGTTGAATGTTTTATTATGAATACCGGTGGCAATGACTCTGACACTTTGAGTAATGAAGAATAGTGTGTATTTTATTTTGCGTTTATGTTTACCTAACTACACATATTTTTCATTTAAATTCACTTTGCTTCCTAACTTATGTTTACTATTTATATTCGTATTTTATTACAATAACCATAAAAACAAAAAATAGTATTCCATTTTATTATTAGAATAGAAAAACGTTTATTTAACAAACATAGTAAAAATAATGAAATAAAAGCAAACTAATAACCTCCGGGTGTACCGGCACTATCTTAGTGAACAGTCTATATCTTCCCGTGGGTGTCGTAAAAGGCGACAATAGGAAATAGAATAAGGAGATGAGCCTCAGAATCCTCCTGATAACAACTTTGAATAATAAAAATCTGTGTTTGCCAAGAAAGTGATTCGTCCATGAAAATACTAATACGTCCTTAGTCCGTACTTACTAATGTCCTTCAGACCAAATTTCGGTCACAGTAGACAGTCTCAACGGAAACTAGACTTATGCGTAGATCGAATCATATTGCCCGAGTGTATGCGCAAACACAGGTACACTAGAGAGGGAGGAAGAGGGAACAGAGGTTCCCTCACTCTTTTTCGGAGAGAGAACAGGCACAAGACTGAACATGAGGTCCCGGATTCGCATGTCGAATTGGGCCAAAATCAGTTATTGGGTTTCTTGCCAAATAATTTTCAGTAGCAGCCAGGAGTCAGGAAGTTGGCAGTCAGTAGTTTCACCCTCGTGCCTCGGAAAGCGCGTAAAGCCGTTGGTCCTGCTCCTGATTTCTTTCCAGTCTTGTCAGTTTATAGTCCCATCGGACTATGAGAATGAGGAATAGAGAGTGCACCCGTGCTTGTGCATATACATATTATGTCAATCCCAACGGAGATTAGCATATACATATATAAGGCTAGTCTCCATTTGGACTGGCTGCCGTGACCATAATTCGGTCTGGAGGACAAAGTAAGTACGGAGTAAGGTCATATCAGTATTTTTTTACCAAAAAAGAAAAAGGTTTATTGACTTCAATCTTCTTCTTCGCATACAGACGCATAGCCAAACAGACAAAACACTGTTAATTTTTATAATAATTTTATTATAACATTCACTAATTTCATTCATTCATTACAGCCTTTTACAAGTCCACTGTTGAACATAGGCCTCCCCCAAGAAATGCCACAAATTGCCGTAATAATATGTATAGATTTTATTCTTAAACGAAAACTGATGTAAAGTTACTTAACACTTAAACCTTACCTTAGTTTATAATATCCTCTAAACTGTTATTAGGCGAATAGTTTCGGTTTGCTACGGAATTTGCAGCAACCGAAGCGCGCATTAAGTTGTAGTGTAAATAAAGACGGTGACAAATAATGGTTTAAGATTTTGGAAATATTTTGTTATAAAAATAAATGTTTTTCTTTAAATTAAAATAAGCATTTTATAGCCTTTCTTTCTATTAAATATTTCTCCATATTCTTCTTCAGCAGTCTGTAACGGTCACTAGATATGGCTGTCGTTTGGCTTTCAGATTATCGAGCATACAAATTTCGCACATTTGACTGCGCCTCGGCTCCAGTCTAAATAAATACTCACCTTCAATTTCACTGTACTCGAGCAACCAGCTTTAGATCCCCAATGAGATTGTTAAGTAGAAGGAAAACATTGTGAGAAAAATATCTGTATAAGAAATTTGAAAATTTAGAGGACTAGTGAAATTCCCCACACATTGGAGTAGTCCCACGGAATTGCTTCATAGCCCTATCAGAAAATGGAGGGAGGCCTTTGTCTTTCATTAAGACGTATAGAGCGGCCATGAAACTAAACTATGAATCAAATATGAAATTAAGTTATAACGTGGTGGAGCCACGCTTTAACTTTATTATGGTCCTAGCACTAATGGGTCGGCTCGACCGGGGGAGGACCACGCTCTCACAGTATACCAGCGTAAAATAGCAGCTTAACGCTGCTGTGTTTCGTATGGTGAGTGTAGAGAACCACAAACTCTTTTTACTGGAAATAAAGTATTCCATCTTAGTCCTCAGGAGTGACAACGCATCTGCATTTTGATTCTTAAACGAGGATAAATGCCAAATTACCATCAGGTGGACTGTGTGCTCATTTGTCACCTATATTCTATTAAAAAAAAAATTTCGACTTTTTCCATAATGGCCTCATTTCTATGAGAAATAAGTTGGTGGATTGCCTTTCGCCGTCACCACATGTCATAGAACCATTAAAGACAAGTTAAAAAAAACAGTAAGAAGATATGAAAGAAAAACCGGAGTGACGGTTACCGGTCTAGTGAGTTCAGAATCTAGAACACTAAGGTGTATAACAACGTATAATTAAACGAGGCATGTAACTTATTTTTGGAAAACATATATTTTTAAATAAAGAATTCGAAAATGTTATTGATGATCGAAGTGAATGTCAGACGATAAAAAATAAACGGAAAAGTGTCCTCTGCTCAATTAAGTCAGTTCACGTTTTTATGGTACGGGTATTCACCAGAGCAATGAGGTTAGCAATTTTATTAACGTCTCGACGCAGTCTTATATCCCAGTATAAGAGTGATGCGTTATTATGACGTCATTTCAAGCGAAAAAGGCTGAATTATTCAAAGTAAGTATACATCTTACTTATTTGTGTCAACAACTTAATAAATAAGATGACGTACGGACTGTGAAACTGAAAAGTCGTGGTTGCAAATACGCCATTCGACTAATGTCGTGACCATTTCTAACATGAGTATTAGTAGTAGTAGTATATGGATTATATAGTATTAATTTTATAATGATACTAGCTATCCACCCCGGCTTCGTACGGGTAATTTCTGGATCTCGGCAACAATGCCACGGACCGGGCCCAACAATTGCTAAAAATCATCCAGGTGACTCCATAAGTACCCCATAAAAGTGTAAAGTAAAGTGTAGGGCGTCCTCCCACTAGATGAAGTGACGACCTGGTAAGACATGCAAGTAGTCAATGGATGCAGGTGGCTGGGGATCGTGCTTTGTGGCATTCCTTGGGGGAGGTCTATGTTCAGCAGTGGACTTGTGAAGGGCTGTAATGATGATGAAATGATGATGAATACTGCCTCACAGGCCGTGTACGGTTTCTTGGACATGGGGTCGTAGCCACACTGCCGCAGCACCGGCGTTTCATGGGTGCTGCAAGTCAGTGTAAACAAGCATTAAATACCGTACGGGCCGCGTCGCGACCGTACCGCATCCGCACCGCACCCGCATCGCATTCACACTGCATCCACATTAATGCGAATTCTCCGTTTATAGTTAATTCACGATGTGACACCGCTGTGGCGTCAGTACGGCTACGACAGGAAGCTTATCATTGTAACAGCGTTGAAACTCTTGATTGTATTTGATATGCTTCTTATTTTTTATATCAGCCCGTAAACTTCACTGCTGAGAAAATTCATCTCCTGCTGTAGGAAGGACTTGGTTCAATAGTCTCGCATGGCAGGCGGATCGACGATACGCAGCAATAGCAGGCACCTCACACCTTTGACGCTGTTGCCCGTCATTGATCTAAAATAAGATCGGTGGTGGTGGTAGGCTTCCTCTGTTCATGGGGCCGTATCCACACTGCCACTGTACCGGGACTGCGCCACAAGTTCATTACGGGTTTAAACGGGTTGGCAACCGCAGTTTTTATTTTATTTTTAGTCGACATTTAGAAGACGCTGCTGCCCATCTCGTGATTTGTTTCCCGCTTCACCTCTTACTACACTCCTGGGATAATATGGGGTAGTGAATATTCTTACATTTATTTTTCTTAAGTTTAACTATCGTTGTTTCCTCATTTTTTGGCTGTTTGTACTTTCTTGATATTTTATTTTCTCAAAAGAAATACTTTTTTCTTTCTTTTTCTTTCTCTTTACACCGCCACTACACGGTATACACATTAAACACACTACAAGTTAATTATACAAAGGAAATTCTCATTAGCGCGGCAGCGATTCGGATGCGGTGCGGTTACGGTACGGCCGGCTGTATACGAGATCGTTGTACTGCCATCTACTGGAAATCGTACGATTTTTCTGCCACTTCGCTTAGTCGCTATAGAACGTAATGGGGCGATTGATTCTCTAACGCCACCAGCACACGGTTCACCATTGTTCAATCTAGATAAAATATCGATCCACTTCTACAGAGAAAGGAAAAACGCCTTTGTGGCGTTATAACAATCATTTACTACTATAGATTAATGAACCGACTTCTCAAACAATTACTATTTGTGTGCCAACTCTTACATTTTTTCTTTCAAGTCATGTACACCTACTCTGAATGGGGATTATGAGGTCATTGCTTCCCCATTGTCCTAGATTTGTTGTATTTATGTCGATATAAGATAAGAATACTACATGTAATGAACATTCTTTATTTTTTTGTAAGAAATCTCCTTTGTAATTGTACATTATTTCACCATCTAATTTGTGCTGTTTAGTAGTGTGATCACTGATCACTAATTAACATTCAAAGCGTGGCGATTACGCCATTCTCTTCTTAATATACACGGGACTTTGAATGATAAAAGACGATCAGTGATATGTAGTAGATAGTCTTCGAATTTAGTTACATTGTTTACTAATTACGCAACTCAAAACTGCATTTGTGTGCACACACACACGCGGATACACACGCACGCACATACACACGCGCGCGCACGTAAGCACGCATGCGAGTACGTTTCACGCATGCACGCTCACACGCACATACACACACTAATCGAAATCTCTTCAGTAAATGTAACCTGTAAAGGCCCAAGAATGACCGAGCTGGCAAGCACTACTTAGAAGATTTGTCGATACTATTCAGTGTCATACTTCGCAGTGCCCTACATCACCGAGTAGTGTAGTAGAGAATAGTGATATTGGGATTCAGCGATTCGGATAGATTACCATTATTAAGTGGCGAAACTTGCGAAGACACTTATTGATTTCACGATGTCTGTCCCTCTGTCCGTCTGTCCGTCTGTCCCACGATTATCTCGAGAACGGTTTCGAATTTTCAAATTCTGTTTTCAGCAATCGATTACTGATCACCCAGGCATCTGAACCTCCTGTTTTGAAACTGATTGCTCAACGGCAACCGTTAGAAACCGCTACAAAGCTGATTGCTTCGCCACTTTGCTACGCTGTTAGCTTGCTAGGTTTATTTTCGTTAATCATTAGGATGCACCGCATGTGAGTATGGTTGCCAATTGAAGAAAAGGGACAAACAAACTAGGTAGTTTGTTTGTTTGTTTGAGGTAGGTACCTCCTACAACCTATCTTGATGGTAAGTGGATTACACATCCCATAGATACCTGAAACCAACTTCATACAAAGAAGTAAAACCTTTAATAATTCAATTTTTTTTACAACCAACGTCAATATAAATTATTAAGAATAACTCAAAAACTATTGGTCAGACGTTAATCAAATTTATATAGGTCCACATGTAAAGCACCAGCTTTCAAATGAAAAAAGAATCATCGAAATCGGTTCATCCAATCAAAAGTTAGTTAGTTAGATAACACACATAAAAAATATACAGTCGAATTGAGTACCTCCTCCTGTTTGAAGTCGGTAGAAAATAGATTTAAGGGTGGTAACTACCTGTACTGATTCCTAAGCAGAAAAAGAGTATAAGTTGGCTGTAGGTGACCAAGAGCTGCAGTACCCACATCAGCTAGGCTGTAAGACCATTTGTCACTTCCAAATTATTAAAAAGAAAACTACCCAGATGAATTACTGGGAAGGAAACGAATCCTACCATCTAGTACATCCAAAGATTTACGATTAAAAAAACTTATCAATAATAAAAATTAATTATTTAAAATTTTCTGTATGTCATATAAGTTAAGTTTGAGCTAAGACGTAGTGTTCTCAATATCTGTGTTCATAAGTTGTATTTCATTGCGTCCAGAAAGAGCCACTCCAGTTCGCAACCACACCTGCGCTTTAGCAAGCGTAGGCTTTAGCTGTAGAGTGACTTAGCTACTCTTCGAACGTGTTGTGTTTTTAAAGCAGGTTACGTCAAGCGCGAACTGTATTCATGAACTTTGATTCCGTACAAAGATTTAAAACGAAACGTTCTAATCTGGAAGATTTGTTACATACATTCCAATCGTCAGTGTCTTCCTTCATTAATTATATTGTTTAAATAAAATCAAGGAATATATGAATATAAAATGTGCAAGCAAACAAAAAAAAAACGAAAACGTAAACGGGCTGTATTTATTTAGAACGAATGATGTCGTAGCAAAAATGTAAGCATTTAAGCTAAACAGTAAAAGCCACACGAAAGTACTGTTTATCACATAGCAATTTCCGTTGTCATCTCAAACTGCGTAACCCAAATAGCGATGGCGGTGGTTTTCCCGGGCATGCGCAAACATCGACAACGAAGCGGCGAGCTAGTTCGTCCCTGCAGTTGTTTGTGATGTCCGCGTGCGAATGGGAGGCGCGGGCTGGGCGCGGGGCGAAGCTCGCGTAGCTGACGACTCCGACTTCGAGACGCTGAAGCAGCTCTTGGCCTCTGAAGACGGTTGGAGCCTGGAGTATGAACGCGATGGCGTCAAAGTCTGGGCCGAAAACGCCGCGCACGGCGCGTTGCGTACGGTTAAGGTAAGTTTTTTCGCACACGTTAACCTGCCAGTCTCTTTTGTGCTTTGGTGCATATATTTTTTTAAGTGTCCGTGCCTGTTAACTGTTTCGTTTTATGTTTATGTTATTGTTCACAGTTTGGTTATTATAGGATAAAATTTAAAGACATTAGTTTATGAATACATAATATTTTGTGTTTACTTATTACTTTCTTTCACATTATCAAAGAATAAATTACTATAAATCACATTATCAAAGGGAAAATTTATTTATATCAAATAAAATAAAACATTACTTTACACGTTGTAAATACTGAAGAACAAATAGGAAAATTAAACGTTGAATGCAACAAGGAATATACAATATTTTTCTTCAAATGCTAACGGCACTGATATTGAATGGGTAAAAATTGCCCATCTAGATATATTTAAACCAAACACACTGACTAGTTATAGAGCGTATCATTACCACTGCAAAAGTCAGCATGGAGCCCATTAGTGGCGAGTTCAAGAAATTGAATTTTGCAGAGGTTTTTTTGTTTTTTTAGGAGCCATGTTGCAGCTGTATTAATTGTATATAGTTGTAGCACGAATGGGTCGGCTCGACCGGGGAAGGACCACGCTCTCACAGAATACCATCGTAAAATCATAGCTTGACACTGCTGTGTTTCGTATGGTGAGTGTATAGAACCGGAGACCCATTTTACTAGAAAAGAGGCATTCCATCTTAGTCCTCACGGGTGACGACGCATCTGCATTTTGATTCTGTATTGAGGATAAATGTAGATGTCTATGGGTCACAGCCACCACTTACCATCAGATGGACTGTATGCTCGTTTGTCACCCTATCCTATAAAAAAATAATTATTGTATTTGTTTTTATCTAAAACTATATTATATTAACATATTGAATAACGAATATTCTATTCTATTGCTAGCGATCCCACTCGGTTTCGCACGGGTGATTTCTGGATCTCGACAACAGTGCCACCTACCAGGTCCAATTATGAATGAAAACCATTCAAGGACCCACTCAAACACGCATATATCTATCATCTCAGAGGTGTCACTGACAAGATTGGCTACATCTTGAAGCGTGTTTCCATTAAAACATACTTCAAGCCGCCGAAGAAGATTAGTCAGTTTTTACCATCAGTCAAGTGTAATATTCCTTTGCAAGATGCAGGAGTGTACAAGCTTGATTGTGAATGTAGTCTCTCTTATATAGGACAAACTAAAAGATCCATAAAACCTGCGTTAAAGAACACATAGCTGAAGTGAAGAATCGACGCTCCGGGAAGTCTGCAGACTGTGAACACGTACAGGATCGCCCACGTCACTACATTAGATTTGATAGACCACAAATCATCGCTAAAGAACACCGATTCCTTGCAAGGATGATTCGCGAGGCTATTCAAATAAAAGAAACATCCTAATTTCAATAGAGAAGATGGCTGGGTGCTACCATGTGCTTGGGATCCCATAATTAATCAAATTAAATCCCAACTCAAGCATACAACTGCAAGACTTCATGATACTGTAAGTTCATACTGCGTAGATCGGAACAAAAATTAATAATTTTTAATCTGAAGGCAGCCGTGGTTAATTATGACGTTGGGACGTCATACACCTCAGCCCCCCCCCCCCCCCCCCCCCGGTGACCATGGGTGCTGAAAAGTGCCCGAAACGTCGGGAATATAAAATAAGTTAATATACGCGATAAAATCCGTAAAATTAGTTTTATTTAAATGTGTAGTGTTCGCGTATATATAAGAAATCATTATATACAATTATTATAATATTGATATTAATACTAAACTTAGTTACACCAATTCTTCATGAAACAGCTTGGTGGCGGTCCCCTCAGCCCATCCACCCAGGGATTACTTTGATGTCTGTTCAAAGGTCGGTCTTGAAATCCTCTTTGAAAAAAATTAAATGAAAATTACTTGTGTTGTTGAACACTAACTCCGCCTAGGTTTCTATAAACCGCCACAATTATTGGTTTTAATTTTAATGACCACTCATTAGTTTTAAAAAACCTTTCATCTCTTTTACGATAGCTTTTATTATATATTAAAATTGCAAAATGCAAAATACTTTTAATAATACGGAAAACAGGTATATGAGCAAGTCACTTGGACACCAAACAGTCGCCCTTAAATCGCGTGAATTGTTCTCGACTCGTAGCGTCGGTGACCGTTTAATGCTGTGTTACTTGTACCACATATGTGTCATCATGAATTTGAAAATCAGGTGTATCGTATTGCGTATTTGTGGACGCATACTTCGACCATATCGTATCTCTCACCGTATCATGCCACAGTCATGCTATAAACCACGTCCACATTTATGATACTGTATCTTGTCAGCGTTTCACCAACGCGTGTCGTCATGTGTAGACGCTCAATCTTTCCTACGACCCTAGTATCCAAATTTTCCGTTCCTCGTATTATTTCCTAGTGATTCAGTTAACAACTTTCATTCAGTTCATACATGGAGTCAGAATTCATCTCTGTGATGGCTCAGAGTGTAGCAGCGACATGTGCTTGTTTTATTGTAATGAGTCAAATAGGGTAAAAAAAGAAAGATACATCGTTGGTAGCAGCTAGAACTGTTTAGAAACCCAAACCTATATGATGGAAGAGAATTGCTGCTTGAATCTTGATTGATCATGCATTGGCATTGCGTATCCCCTTTGATGATCAGGAAAAAACAGCCTCGAGATGGATCACAGTGTATCATGTATCAAATGACAATATCAAAAGGCGTCCATACTATCTACGATTATTCTGCCGATCATGATACACGTATCCGATACGACTTGCATCAGATACGCGGTTATATACGAATCTGGGTGTATCAAGCTATGGCATGTAACTTCATCGCGTATCATTTTCCGTCCACACTAGCGAAAATGATACACGTCGATGCCACGCGTCGGAGATCTGATACACTATGGATACACTAAAATGACACAAGTGTGGACACAGCTTAAGATTATAGATGCCCCGCAACATAACATAACAATATATATTTTAGTGTATGACAATCCATCCATCCAAACGGACCAAAGCAAATAATGTTTGTTTGTATTTTTTTTTTTAGAATAATGGTGACAAACGAACACACGGCAACAAGGCGTTTCATCTTGGCCGTCAGAGATCGTAAACGTCTGTAATTTGAACCTTTATCGATGATAGATGTAGTTGTCTATTAGCCAGTCTTGCGTACCACCAGGTGGGTAGTGTGCTCGATTGTCACCCTCATTATAAAAAGATACAGCATTAGTGTTAAAGAAATAGGGTAAAGATTAGTCCCTTTGTAATGATAGGCTGCCAAGAGCGGTTATACTATTAATGTGGCTATGGATTTGTGAGAGTCACTCTTGGCAATACTAGCCGGTGTAGCCATGGCAATGTGCGGCGAAGTTAAAACAACATTAGGTTTTAATCAGCATAAACATCCCTCGCGAGCCAGGTATGCATAAAATTTCCACTAAAAATGTACAGAAAAAACTAATGCGTTTTAAACTCTGTTATATCACGGGCTGAATAAACAAGTGTAAATAAGCATTACATTATCTGTGACACTCAGCTAAGTATACAAACGATTATTGATGGCCACGCTGCCAAGGTTGTCAGGGATAATTTTATAAATATTCACTTATATAATATTCACGCAAAATTTTTGCTTTCTCTTTTTCAAAAACCTTACCTAGGAATTATTCTATGAATTTTTCGTGTGACTTTGAAGACTTTTTTTAATCGAATAAGTGTGACAAACGAGCAGACAGTGCACCTGATGGTAAGTAGATGCTGTGCTCATGAACATCTACATTTATTTAAATAAAACTAATTTTCTAAGAGAATACTTCGAAGCGAAATAATTGCGAACCAAAGTGACAATTGTGTTTATTATTAGTGTGGTTTTAGATTGTAATTAGTGTTGTGTGATTAAAGTGTCAATTTTGGTAATTTAATCGGCAGTTTTTAATTGTCTCGAACCCCAAGCTCGTAACAATAGTTACAGTTTTGTTATACCACGTTAAAAAGGTGTTATATTAATTTAAGTATGTACTTAAATTACCTATGGACGGCCGGTTGCTAAACGAAAGATCTACCGCTCGGTGTGTCGCCCGGTAAGCATAGTTCCTTTAGACTACAATTTTTCTTCGGTCCCATAACCACATTGCTACGCGTTGACAGCACTACCACTGGACAAACATCCCGGCTCTAAAAACTATCTGTAGCCCACATAAACACTAGTTCTCAGCAGGATAAGAACCAGCGGCCATTTTGAGCCACAGGCAAACTACTGTTACCGAGCAGTGCATATTTGCAATTCTTGTTAAAGTGTTTTCCTCTTCACCATTTATCCGATGTATTATATTCTATAAGTGCTATTTACGCTATCTATCTTTTTATCTTTGATTAAACGTTACCCCACACCAGCATTTTCTCCTGTATCGTGTAGACAGTTTACATACATAAATTGTTTAAGGACAAACACCCATACCCGGAACAATTATTTGTATACAAATATTTTTTGCGTTTCCGGATTCGAACCCGCGGCCAGCAGCGCTGCAACTCATTGCTACGCCACTGCGCCAAGGAACCATCAGCTATACTTTTGCCACGATTAATCTATCCATTCATCCATCCATTCATTCGTTTGTTCATTCATTCATTCATTCATTAGAGCTCATCAAAGTCTACAGCTAGGCCTACAGGGGTGACATATGCCATAGTTGCCACGTTAGGTAGGTGGGTCTGTAACCGCAGTTTTTTATTATTATTTTGTTGTGAACGGAAAGATGCTACTGCCTATATCTTATTTCAGTTTCCCACTGGCGTCACTTACGACCACCACAGGATGATATGGGGGAGTGGATATTCTTAAACCTCCAGTACACGTTTCACTAGTTATTTTGGTATACGTTTGGCAGAAATGAAATGGTTAGACTGCTCGCCCGCTCGAAGCTTTCCCATTGTCGCTTCTTCCTATAGCGTGAAAAGGAATGATAGATTCTCTTATGATAACACCATTCATGTTCTATTCATGTATATGGCATTATATGGGGTAGTGGAATGTCTAACAACGCCATAATACGGTAGTACGATTAGTAGTAGAGCTACGATGCAGCGGTATTATCCCTGTAGCATAACTACACTTGATATTGTATATGAGCGTGAGAATAATGGCGTGAAATAGCAGCACGTGCTGCTGTGGTTTGTATATTGCGTGACAAGCAATATTTTTATATATAATATCATTGGTGACAAGAACAAAATACGCTTTTTACAAGTAACGAGGCATTCCATTTACGTTAGATTTACGTTATAGTTGACAATACATCTGAGTCGGTTTTTAAATGAGGAGGACAGAGGAATAAGTGTCTATGTGGTACAGCATCCACTTACCAAGTGGATTGTGTGCTCGTTTGTCAACCTTATTTGTATACTGTTAAAGCCTATTCAACTTCCACTGCTAAATATAGGCCTACCCCACAGATTGCTTCATAGGGAGGATATTTGCCATAGTTGCCACGCTTGGTAAGCGATTTGGCAACCGCAGTTTTTATATAATAAAGGCGAATACACAGTTCGCCTGATGTTAGGTGGATGCTGTGGTCCCTAGACATCAACATTTTCGATCATAAGCAAAATGCAGATGCGTTGTCATCACTGAGGACTAAGACGGAATGCCTCGTTTCTAGTAAAAAGTGTATCCAGTTTTCTACACTCAACATACGCAACATGAAGCTGCTGCTTTACGCTGGTATTTTATGAGATTGTGGTCCTACCCCGGTCTTCGTGCTATAATCATGGTGTAACTGTAGCATGGCTCTAAGACGTAAAAAATAACAAAGTGATCACAGAATAGATTAATAATAATGTGTCTGCAAGCGGTGGTGTACTTTGTTACTCAATTTGCAGTGAGTCATGCCGACTGAAATTGTTACATCGACGATATACTGACTGATAAGACTGTAAAGAGACTAGCATACAATGTCAGCGATAAGAGAACAATCACATTACAACCAGACCCCGAAACCTTGTCCTAGGTTTGGATTCAGAATCCACATTCCAACCCAATTCATATATATATATATATATATATATATATATATATATATATATTTATTTATTTATTTATTTTTATAACATGCATTTATGATCAATAAAAAAAACCATGCCGTATCAACCAAGTCCCAGTTCAAATTTAATTTTACTCTATTAAAAAGATTAAAAGGCTATATTTTTATATCTCCATTAATTTAACTTCTGCGTATCCAGCGAACAATCTAAATTAATTGAAGTAATTTGAAAGGTCTTCATCGCTAAAAAGCCACGCGTGTGTGTAATTATTCTTTTGTAAATTGTTCCGAATATAATATTCGACCAAATAATTTCTATTGTTTTAATAACGGTCTACAATTGCTGTTGGTAATTTATTTTAGGACAAAATAGTGATAGTGCTAATGAGATTTAATTAATAACGTAGCATATTTATCATTGACATGATAATATTCTGAAACTGGCCGAAACATGCTTTTAAATATTTAAAATATTCAAACTTTGATAAATATTACTTGCGTCCAGGTTAAAAAATAATTACATGACATTTATAAAAAAAAATTAAATATGTCTCTGTCTCTGTCCTCAATTTTCTTAATTTTTTCAGGTTTTTCCAAATGATCCTATGGTGTAAGAGTATGTGTTTTCGGGACGATTCAGTAACACCGGTACGAAATTACCTGATTGATTACTGAATGCAGGTTCGATTCCTGTAGAGAATAATATACAAATAGCTACTTCGAAACTTCAAGTTTAGAAGTATTCGTCAGTTTGGTCATCACACAGTTGACCACCTCTCCACCGAATCAGTAATTCACTCCTGGGGCGATGTATACGCTTTTACAACAAAATTTCAAAAAAATATACAAAATTTGACCTGCTCAAAATTCAAAAACTTTATAGTTTGTATAAAAAGGTTTATTAAAATATTAAGAAATTTATGGATGATAATAATCTCTGGGAATGAGGTGATCATTACCAAGCTATTTCTAGTTTGTTGTGTTTTAATTGTGTAACATACAATGTTGTAAGCTGTTATTTAAAAAAAAAGTCCTGCTGGTTTTCTTGCTGGTTCTTCCCGGGACAGAGGTTCTTTTTTCGAACCAGTGGTAATTAAACAAAAGAGTGACTTTCAATAAGTATTATTTATAATTTATATTGAATAAAAAAGTTTCTGTTTCTGTCACACTTTTCTTTTCCTGCTTTGACAAATTTGTAATTATTACATTGAACACTGATTCGTGAACGATTTATTGACTAGGTACGAGAGGGCGGCACTGAATTTTTTTTTGAGCAGAATATTAGCCCTACTACGAGTAGGGCTAATATTCTGTTTCTTGTCGCCAAATAGCAGTGTCTGCGCCGCTGTGATCAGGTCTGAGTATAGAGAACCAGTAATATAGACTGTGAGGATTTCATTTTAGTCCTTAGAGCATACATCACATATTATGTGATCTTCTTTGTTGGAAGTTAGTTGCAGGTGCCCGTGGATTGCAATAGCCATTTCATCATCATTATCATTACAGCCCTTCACAAGTCCACTGCTGAACATATGCTTCCCCCAAGGAACGTCACAAAGCACGGTCCCGAGCCACCTGCATCCATTGACTACCTGCATGTCTTACCAGGTCGGCACTTCATCTAGTGGGAGGACGCTCTATATTTCGCCTGCCGGTACGAGGCCATTCGAGAACCTTTCATCGCCATCAGTTGTCGGTCCTTCGAGCTATATGGCCGGCCCATTGCCAATTCAGCTTACTAATCCGTTGGGCTATGTCGGTTACTCTGCTAATCCAATAGGCCGTAACTGTCAGGTTTTCGTTTTTATTTTATTTTATATCTTAGTTGTAATAATGACATAGGATATAAAATTTTTACACAGTCTTGTTTCTTTAATTACTGTTTAACCTTTGGACATGCTAAATGTAATAAAACTTTATTACAATTTTTAACACTTAAAATATCGACGTATATATAGTTAAAATATTAAATAAGTACACACGAAAGCCAAATTTTCGCTCCTCGTTTTAACACGGCGTCTAAATATTTGCCGCCTCACGATGGGCCATTTAATCGGTTTACTTACGTGGAAGCGGGCTTTTATCGTCGTTACGTAGTCGTTTTCATTGTGATACGCGGACAGTAATTGTAAATAGGTGTTTGCAATTATCAAAAATTACCACCATTGAAATTAATATAGAGAACAAAATAATAACTTTGTTCAATATATATATTTTAAAAACGTTACCCCCACACTAGGATTTTCTCCTGTATCGTGGAGGCAGTTTACAAACACAAATTGCACAAGGACAAACATCCAGACCCAGAACAATTATTTGTAGGCCATACAAATACTTGTTCCGTGCGGGATTCGAACCCGCGCCCCCCAGCGCAAGCAACTCATTGCTAAGCCACTGCGCCACTGAGCCGTCAAAATATATATATATATATATATATATATATATATATATACACACACAAACACACACACACACACATGTATATATATATTTTTTATATATTAATTATTTGTTTTATTTTTAAATAAGAAAAGGCAATGAGATGGTGAGTAATCAATATACGTCTATATGTAATATACGTACTGCTGGGCACAGGCCTTCTCTCACTTCTGAAAGAGTTCGCTGCGCTACTCCAATGTCTTGGCGGACATCACATGTATCCGAAATGTTTTTTTTTATTTCTCAGTCATGCAGGTTTCCTCAAGATGTTCGTCTTCACGAACGAGCACATGATAAATCAGCACTTGAAATTTCAATTGACAATTTATTGGTGTCGGCGGGCTCGATAGCGTTTTGGTCGCGTACAGGAGAAATTTACAGCGAGCGCTCTATGACTCACGAGTAATGATTATAAACTCTTTGATGGTGATTGCGAGTGTTAATATTCACGTAAATGTCTCATTACACTATAATAAAATCAAAAGATCAGTTACACTAACGTGATTATAAATTTAGGAATCAAAAATAATAATGCATACGTAAAATGTATCTATGCCAATCTTTTTTCGAAATAAGAACATGATTTTTACTACATTCACTGGTTGCGCGCTTTACCATCAAGTAATCTCGGCACATTACTTGATGAGGAAAGCTTGCGCATCGCCGTAGGAATCCGACTAGGAGCGAATATGTCAATCTCATCAGTGTCCCTGTGGTAGCAGCGTCGACAAGTTTGGGCTCCACGGACTTTCATGTAAGAAAAGTGCTGGTAGGTTTTGACGGCACGGTTCTTTGAACGATGTCATCCGAAGGGCTCTTGTCTCTACAAATGTTCCCTCGGTTTTAGAGCCTTGTGCAATATTTAGAGACGATCGCAGGACAGTATGACATTGGTGCCTTGGGAGAGAGGAAAAGCCCTAATGTGGGATACTACTTGTGTAGACACTCTGGCGGCCTCTCATCTCAGTGGTACCTCGTTTAGAGCCGGGGCGGCATCAGAGGCAGCTGAACTGCGTAAGTGGCGCAAGTATGAGTCTCTGAGAGATGACTACATATTTGTGCCACTTGCTGTAGAGACTATCGGTCCGTGGGGTCCACGTGCGGTGAAGTTCTTAAAGGAACTCCATCCGAGGCTGGTCGTTGCTGCTGGTGATAAGAGGGCTGGTTCTTTCCTTGCTCAAAGTCTAAGTATAGCCATTCAGCGGGGAAACGCAGTCAGCGTTCTTGGCACGATACCGCGGGGATTAGGACTATATGGTCATTAAATTACTAGTTTAATAATATTGTAAAACATTAATTAAGTTTTATTATATTATGTATACACTATTCAGTAATATAATTTAAAAATTACATAATTTAAAAGAATAAATGGCATTAATATTATTAAAGTAGTTTATTTCTATTTAAAGGTACAAATACTTATATCATAAAAGTAAGTTCTACTTTAATAGTTAAGGAAATGTAATTAAGAAAAACATAAATTTTTCTGCCATTGGGAGCCGCGGTATGCCCGCCGGAAATTTTATAGTATGCGAGCAAGCCGTTCACATTTGAGTACCACTGAAGTTGTTAATTTCAAGTTTTAATGGTGATTTACCATGTGCTCGAAGGTAAAGAGAAATATCGTAAGCTAAAAAGTTTAAAAGGTTTCTTCGAGTCTATTAAATAAACTAAACACATCAACACGGCATAGCGATATTTATTTTTCGATATTCATTGACCATCAAAAAAAGTACTGGCCGCTTTAAAATGTCTCATAATTGTTTAATATTAAATTGTTCGTCATTTATTCCAGATTAGTTCTAAATTCAAATAAAAGAAAAAAAAGAAAATGTGTTGCGGTAAAAATTGAGTTAAACAAAATGGAGCGATTTTATACTCTGAGTCCTCTTCTTTTGTTGTTTGATTCCATTTGAGTTGATTGTGATAATTTGACATTATTTTTCGATGATATTATTACGTAGACATTTAACTGGAGAAGAGATGTTAGAACAGTGGGAATGCTGCAGGTTAGTGCTTTTCAATGTGACGTCGTTACGGTAATAGACACCAGGCTAAATATAATTTCGAAATTGTCGTCACGCTATCATGCCACGAGGGAGGTGGCGGTGAGACACCCAAGACCAAGCCGCATTACTACACCCAGACAAACCATTTTTTGCAAATTGCAGCGAGAAGGCAACCAAATGTTACGGCAATTGGTCCAAAGGCTACAGTTACAAACACCAGGTGCTGGTGGGTGACCAAACTGTGAGGAGGAGACTGCACGAAGCCTTCACGCTCGTAGATCATTTCAGGTTCTAGCTTTTTACCAATGAATCCCTACTTGGTTTTCATCCTGATTCTAGGAGTTCACGTGTCTGGAGAGTTCCTGGTCGTATAAGCCAACTACAATCCCCATAAGAAGTTTATCAATTCCAAGGTGGTATAATTGTGGTGTAGGCAGGAATTAGTTTTGGTGGAAAAATGGACACCATTTGGATACACGATACTGTGACGGCTGAAAAATACAGATATGAGGTGTAAAACTAGCCACATCGAACACAAATTGGTCAAAAGTTTCAGAACATGATGTCATGGCCCCAGAATGGCCAATGCGATTGTCAGATTTAAATCCCATTAAATGTGCTTGGGATATGCTTCAAAGAAGAGATCTGAGGGATTTACCTGAAAATCTGGATACAGAAGAACCACTTTTTATACATCTCAGTAAGACCTGGGACAATATTCCTCAACACGCTATTGACAATCTCATTCTGAGTAAGCCCAAACAATGCAGATGCGTTTTGAATGTCATGGGTGCTTCTATTGATTAACTCTTAATGAGGCCTAATAATTTTCTACTCACCAGATGTCGCTAGTAGATACTGAGGTAAAGCTTTTTGTTACACAATGTAATTTAATTGAGAAGTTGGTTTTTAATAATAGTTTATCAGTTTTTAGAGTATTATATTAATACACAAAATACTACGTCAGAGGTTTGCTCTTTAATTTTTTGCACATTTTAACTTTTTTTTTAAATTTTCTACTTTTATGAATATCTGTGGTTTGGTTTATTTATTTTTAATCTTATTTATATAAAATATAGCTAATAGTACAGAAAGAAACAATAACCTTTACATTTTCCGAACAAATTAACTTCCCCGATATGAAATCTGTCAAATATTATACCTCACTTTCTAGTGGCGCCGCCCTTTAAAGGTCGTGGATGCCTCATTAATACCCGCCCTTAAAAGGATTTTTACTTTACTTTATTTTTTATTTTAAAGTCAAACTTTCATGATAAGTTTCCACACTTGCGTTTTTTTTCTCTGCATAAGAATTTAAAATCAAATTTAAAGTCAAAGTTTATATGAAAAAATGTTAGTTTATTAAATAAAATTATTATACATGTCTTAAGCAAATATTGATATCCTCTTTGGAATTTATGTGTTGTTAAAATATCCCTATACTGTATTGATCTGTTTATTTGAGGACATGTAAGGTTGTAAATACTCCTTCTATCATCGTAGTAGTGAATCAATGTAGCATGTTTCATGATATCTTGAAAATTACATAAAGGAACAGTGCAAAAAGCACTTTTATCAATTACTTAGGCCAATATCCCTTCGGTATATTTACGACCTTTACGCGAGCAGAAATGAGGTTCAGAACGTATAAAATTAATCCTCAGGCACATGGCCCAAGCGGTTCTTACGAAGAAATCAATGTAGCAGAAGTGATAGAAGCGGCCGCGTATGTGAATTCCGCTCGCCCGTTACCATAAATAACCTAGCTCATTTCGAATCACTCGGAATGCTGTAGGTACAATGGCGAATACACTTCTGAAATTAATTGCGCTTTACAGGGGTAACTTTAATTTTTATTAAATTTGCGGCCGTGTAGTGGCGTTGTAGGAATATTCACTATTCCATACCGTGCCGCGTGGGTGTCGAAAAAGGCGACAGAGGAAAACAAACCATGGAGATGGGCAGCGTCTTCCTAAAAAATAAAAAACTGCGGTTGTCAACCAGCTTGCCAAGCTAGGTACCTATGGCAAGTATCCCTATGAGTATATCTATAGGGGACGCCTTTCTTCAGCAGGAAATTTTTATTGGCTGTAACGGTAACGGTAAATTTGTGGCTAGACGCCATCTTTGGTAACGGGGGGACTAATTATTTCATTCACTGGACGCCAGTGTCCTTAACACCATTAGTCATATAATAATGCTAACTTATCTTAGTTCTTAAGGTTGTTAACATCCTAGGACTGAAGGGACAGATTATTCATCATACTTACATTGATTATTCTATTGTGCTCATTTTCGTCTCATCATCTTGAAGGTAATAGTTGAAAATCAGTGTTTGTTATTTGAGAAATGTTAATCGCTGAGCTTAAGACACATTTGTTAAACTACAACATTTCATTTAAAGAAATAACAGTTAGTTATAATTCATATCTCATAGCCCAGGTGAAACCAACTAAAAACTGAACTTATCAGGGATCCTTGCCAAATATTTCACGCTAGCTAGAGATGATGAGAAATGAATAACCTTAATTAATAACTTTTAACGGATGGGGAATACGTACGGTTCGGCAAAACCTAATCCTGTTATATTGATTTTCTCACATAAACTCGCTGAAACATACCTATCAACCGGTCTAATATGAAAACTTTTTCGCCAAATATCAAATAGTTCTTTTTTATTATTTAGCTTCCGTTCTTCTTTTTAATCTGACTTCAAAATAGGTGGAGGTTTTATATTCAATGCGTATGTTTATTATGTATTTGTTCACTGATTTCTCGGTAACAGCGTAACAGATTTAAATACCTATTTATTTTATATTAAATATGCTTTAATAATACAAGGTTTGTTCCATTTAAATTTAAAGAAAAAATAAAACATACGTGAGTGTCGTGCACACTGTTGGAACGAAGTTCCTTTCGTAATATATTATTATTGATAAACATATTATATTATTGATTTACAAATACAAATTAATGAATTACTAGCGGATATTAAAATGAAGTGTCATATAAAGTAATATTTCTTTTATGGCAAGATAAGATAAAGCGTAGAGATGGATATTATTCCATCTCGTTCGCACTATAGAAGGGGGTCGTGACGAAAAATCTTACACTTTTTCTCGCCTAGCCCTCATCCGTCAAATTCATACCGTGCGATAAGGAACTTCGTTCCAATAAATAATATACAAAATGTTTACTGTAACTATCCCACTTATACGTCATCCTAGCCATCTTGGGCCTATGATATGATTTATTTGTACCGAAACGTGTAAAAAATTTAAATTTTTATAAGATTTTAAAACTAAATTGATTAAAATAATTTCCACGGCTTTTGAAGTCAAGACTTTGATTCTTTGATATAATATATTTTAAAAACGACATCAAAAGCTGTTATGTGGAAATGATTTCATCCATTTAATTTTAACTCTTTATTAAATTTCTTTTAAATAATAATGATATCTCTTTTAAATGATAATGATGAACCAACTCGAGAATGTAAAGAATACTTCTGAGATAATTTATTGGCGAACCTAAAATGCGTTAGGCTTTTCGTTTTTACTGGATTAATTCATAATTAATAGGCGCTTTATCCAGTCAGTGTTTCGTCCCTTTTATAAGTCTTTCTCTCTAATTTATCATCATACCAAATTAATGGGTACGAAAAATCTTACCTAATAATTAAATATTATACACTATTTAATAATACACTATAAAAAGTATAATACACTATAATAATACACTATAATATTTAATAATACACTGTAAATAATACACTATTAAAATATTATACACTAATTATTTTTTGACCTTTTTATACTTAAATTAATTTGTAAAGTATGCAAATTGTAATATAAAAGATTTAACACTTTCACTGTCCGGTTTTCAGATACAATAGTAAGACAATAGCAATGACCTATGTATTGCACGGGACAGCGAAAGGGTTAAAGTAGACTATGGGTCGTGTGGTGGTGGAATAACGTACGAGGATCAATATTCCCATATCATCCCATGGGTGTCGTAAATGTAATGTGCAGCATGTAAATGTATACGTCTAAGTAAATGGGTAGGAATAACAATAAGACCGACACACCATTGTGGCAGTTACGGTATACCACTTATGGAGCAATCTATGGGGAGACCTATGTTCAGCAGTGTACTTTTGATAGGTTCTATTGAATGAAATATTTCATTAGATAATTTACAAGGAAAAGTATAGAATACTATCAACACCGCTAGGAGTTCTACTCTAAGTTTCGAGATACGAGATTTATTTATATTACTGGCACTTTAAACAACAGCTAAAAATGTTCCAGCTTGACCCCCTTATAAATTAGACGAGGCCTGTATCCAACAGTTTTACCGTGAAGTGGCGGTGTAAGAATATCCTTTACGTGGTAGAACCATGCTATTTTTTATAGGAATAGGGTGACAAATGAGCACACATTCCACCTGATGGTAAGTGGTCGCTGTGACCCATAGACATCTACATTTATCCTCGTTTGCGAATCAAAATGCAGATGCGTTGTCACTCGTGAGGACTAAGTTGGAATGCCTCTTTTCCAGTAAAAAGGGTCTCCGGTTCTCTGTACTCACCATACGAAACACAGCAGTGTTAAATTGCTATTTTACACTGGTATTTTGTGAGAGCGTGGACCTTCCCCGGTCGAGCCGACCCATTCGTGCTACAACTATAATACTAATATAGCTGCAGCATGGTTCTACCTTGTATAAAATGCTGCAGCTATATTGTGGTTGGTGCACGAATGGGTCGGCTTGACCGAGGTAGGACCACGATCTTACAGAATATCAGGGTAAAAACAGCTCAATGCTGCTGTGTGTCGTATGGTGAGTGTAGAGAACCTGAGACTGCTTTTACTGGAAACGAGGCATTGCACCTCAGACCTCTGGGGTGACAACGCATCTGTATATTGATTCTTAATTGAGAATAAATGTCTATGGGCCACAGCATCCACTTACTATCAGGTGGACTGTGTGCTCGTTTGTCATCCTCATTCTATAATAAAAATTCACTACCTCATATCATTCCGTGGGTGTAGTAAGAAGCGACAGAGGGTAACAACTTAGGAGATGGGCAGCAGAGTCTTCCTGACAAGGACTTAAAATACCCAACCGGCTTGCCAAATGAATCGGTATCCTCAACATAGATGTAGAACTTTCTGTCCGCTAGAAACGATGCCACTAGTCGCAGAACAACTGGAGGGATACTCGTTTGTTCTTTCAATTCGTAGATATACTTTTACGAACGCCTTATCTATATCGAGAAAGACGCCCATCGATATGCGGTTACGGTTGTGCTCGGCCGCAAAAAATACCCTGGTCAGCTGTGTTGCCGTAGAGTGATCCCTTATAAATCCGTGTTGTTACGTCCGTAGTTGTATGCACGGGTGGACTCTTACTAGAATCAATCTTCCCAACAGTTTGAGTACGTGCGGTAGCAGTGTAGTCAGCCTGTAACTAGTTGATCTACGCTTGTCCTTCCCGGGCTTTGGTAGAACGATCACCGTGCCGTTTTTTCAGCCCTTCGTGAAGTGGGAAGTCCGCAATACTTTGTTGTAGAGCCAACCGATCTCTATAAGAGTTCTATTGGGCAGCTGTTGAAGTGCTGCGTTGGTTATCTCGTCATATCCCGGCACCTTCCTCGATTACAGGTGGGTTACTGTCGTCAGTTCCGCGGGGGAGATGAACCACGCTTCTGCAAGCGGTGCGGTGGCGCGGGCGACGACAAGAAGTCCCGTACACGGCTCTTCTTTTTGGTATGAAGCTCCATGAATTCGCTCTAGCTTTGGCCTCGTAATAACGCCCGCCCGTATTGTTGGTCAACGGGCGGACAGGAGGTTTGGTCTTAGTTAGCTGGCGGTTCAATTTATAGAGCCACGCCTCTTGCCTATTTCCCTTGGTATTGCAGTTGTTTACGGCGGTGGTAGTCACTTAGACACATCTGGTGAGCCACATGTTCATTTGGTCCCTCTTATTCTTTATATATAAAAATTACGTGTCACGTTGTTTGTCCGCGATGAACTCCTAAACTACTGAACTGATTTCAATGAAATTTTGCATAATCTGTGCAGTTTCGTCCAACTTGAGAGATAAGATAGTTTTTATCCTGATAAGTGACACAATATTTTTTTATTACAAATTTAAGGATTTTTTTATATGAAGGGTCGTTGAAAAGGGCAGAACAACGTCTACCTGGCCAGCTAGTACATATATAAAAAAAGGTATAGAGGCTGTAAATTAACTATTTTACGTTAACTTATTTATATTTTAATTCTATTTTTTCACCGAGTAAAAGCCTTTTCTGCTCCTTGTGTAATAATTACATTAATGGCGTTTGCCGCTATTCGCTGAAATAAAAAGAGGATTCCCGATAAAGTAGCTGTAAAAGCCCCAAGTACGCTTAAGGCAATTATGGAATTCAATTGAAAGACTTGTGGCGCGAGGTGCTCGATATTGTCATCACTAAGTGGGACAATTGTGGCAAAGTTACGAAGGTGGTAAGACATTAGTGCGGATATTTACTTTTCTAGACATATATCGTTTGTGAGATCGAATTTTAAAACATGATAATATCACACTACAGCCATATTGTGGTAGAGCCATGCTGCAGCTATATTTCTGGTATAATTGTAACACGAATGGGTCGACTCGACCGGAGAAGGACCACGCTCTCACAGAATACCAGAGTTCACGCAAAGCGCTAGTGTCAAGCATCGACGCTAGATGGCACTCGGCTCGGCGCGATACGGGATGAAGTTCGGCCGAGCGTTTTGAACGGTGGGTGTCGAGAACGCGCTAGAAAAATTGAGAGTCCAAATTCATCGCTGCGACGCTGGGCCACCAGTGCCCATGCTTTGATAGGTCGACCGGATAGGGCCATAACTTGATGAAGCGGTTCGAGCAGGTCGATGCTCGAAGGGCTGCAGTGGAGGAGGCTTACGCTGAGCTCGAGGATTCGGATGTGGAAAAGGGAGTCCTGGACTCCTGTTTCGCAGACTACGAGCAGTTCTTTTCGCTCACGGACGAGTTGATCGAGGCTGAAGGCAGGTATGCCGAGGAGGCGCGTGAAGCTCGGACGAGTGGCCTGCCCGAGTCCTTTCGGAAGCAGCCTCAGCCGGAGCTGTTGGGACGACTCCCAACTCTGGACTTGCCAAGGTTCTCCGGGGTCCTTTCCGAATGGCTGACCTTCGTTGGTATTTTCGACAGCCTAGAGGACGCCCGGAGTGACTTGACCCCGAGCCAGAAGATGGCGTACCTCCTGGCCTCACTGGAGGGGGAGGCCCTGAGCGTCATCGGCCATTTGAGATTGTCGGACGACGCCTACCAGACTGCTCGGGTCCTCCTAGCCAGAAGATACGCCAACGTCCGGCGAATTGCGCACGAACATGTTGAGCAGCTTCTGAGCCTCCCGCTGCTTAGTGACCGGGCCAGACTGCGTCCGGACCTGTTGGATCCAGTCTTGGTGGCCTGTAATACGTTGAGGCGGCTGGATTTACCAGTAGGCGAATGGGCCTTCTTGTTGCTCCGCATCGTGCTGTCCCGTCTACCTCTCGATCTTTGAATGCATTTTGAGGAGAGGTACGGCGGGGGCGAGGCCTCCTATATTCCGCCCTTCTATGACCTGCTGCGGTTTTTGGAGGAGCAGTGCCGACAGTTCGAGCAAACGGCGGGCACCGTCGATGACTTACGAGCCGTGCCCAGTGAGAGGCGGAATCCGCCGGGCAAGTCGTCGTCAACCCCCCCCCCCCCCCCTGCTCCTATTGTCGAGCATTTGATCACCTGGTAACGTCTTGCCCGAAATTATTAGGTAAGCCGGTTGCGGCGAGGCGAACTATCGCCAAGGAGCGCCGCCGGCCTCAGTGAAGGCGTACAACCTGTCGTGAAGCGACAATTAAAAGAGAAGGAAAACCTAACCTACGATCAGCAAAACAACCAAATAGACCAAGACAATAATATATTTAAGTTTTTAAAAGAGTATTTACAATTTTATAAAAAAAATGAAATATGAAGATGATGGATGATGTGATTTACAAATTATATTTTAAAAAAAAGGTAATAAAAAAAAGATTTATGTCGTAGCTGAGTCCAAAGATCCCAAGCGTGCTCTCAGCGCCTGGAACGAGCACGCACGGCGTAGGTGGGTAGGCGTGGGCGTCTCTAGGCGACGACCTCAGGTGAATGCGGCGATTGCAGATTTGATCTTTGAGATTGCGATCCTCAGCGACTTCAGACAGCGCAGTGGCCTGCAGGATCCGGTGACTGCAGGCGGGACAGAGGTTTGTAGGTTCCGGTGATTTCGGGCGGAACAGAGGTTTGTAGGTTCCGGCGACTCCAGGTAGAGTAGAGACTTGTGGGATCTCGGCGACTTCAGGCAGAGCAACGTTTTGTAGGATCCGGCGACTTCAGGCAGAGCAACGGATCGTAGAGTCCAGTGGCTTCAGGCAGGATAGAGGCTTGCAGGATCCCGGGGCTGAGCGGCCCCGGGATAAGGCCTTTAGAAGATGCTTCCGATACGAGAACTGAAGCAAGACTGAATTTCTTCACCGATTGTTCGGCTTTTATATCTTTCTAGAGAGAACGGAAAAATTATTTAAATTAAACGCAAATTTTTTGTAAATGGTCAAGAGGAAAAAGTATTTATGTGGAATTATCGAAATAGAAACTACAGACCGGTAACAAATTTGAATATAATTTCCATGGAGACCAAATAAACATCAGTAACAGAACATGTCAAATTTTAGTTTTAGGCTTGTTATAAGAAAATGGAAAGATTTAAGTGGAAAAGGAGATATTATTGAAATAGGAAAAAAGGTAGCGCAATTACCCACACAAAGCCCGAAATTGTAGAGTTACGGAAAACTAACTAAAAGATCGAAAAAAGGTAGACTTCATTGACACCAATTTAAAAGTGCTGATAATGTGGAAATACGAAGTAGAAATGATTTGTGATTGTGTTCTTATGGTTTGAAATCGTTACAGGATCCTATGGAAATAAAGGTGATGTAAAATATCCCGATTTGAAGTGAATGCAGAGAATTGAAACAGAATGGAAAAATGGATTTAAATTAATGTAAAATGATAAGTAAGTAGCATAACACTACATTTTCCCCCCGACCCTGGAAAATTTTTGACTCAGCAAAAATTTTGATATATACATTCTAAAATAAACCATAAAAACACAGCTTTGCAGAAACAGACATCACCAGTCAAAATCAGATATACTATCTCTTACATTCATCATCTGCATTCAGGTAAGGGTGGAGTTCACATTCAATGACTACCACTCTAAAAGTGTGTTTTCAAAACGACATTAAGGCTTATTTAAGGAGTAGTCAACCGCTCCTGTGTGGGAAAAAAAAATTAGTCGAAGAAACACCACTCTTAGAAGTGTGTTTTCAAAAGGACATTCAGGCTTATTTTAGGAGTTGTCAACCGCTCCTAAGTGAAGATAAAAATTAAGGGAGTAGTCAGCTGCTCCCAAGTGAAGATAAAGGTAAAGAAATACCTCAAGTAGGCTTTAGTCGCTATGACTTAAGTAAAGATTAAGAACGGCCAGAGCGGTAGGGCTCAAAGCCAGAGATCAGCAACATCACCAACGAGATGTGTCTGAAATAAAAATAAAAAGTGACGATTAACCAACGAAAGTTCGAGGTCCTAAAGCAAGATGTGTTGAAGAACACTGGATCATCAAACAAACAAACAAATTAGAAGAAATAAAAATAATAAGGTGAAAATGATGGTGATATTTATACATATATACAAATTAATAGTAAATAAAAGTTAAGAAAATTGTTGATTTTACATCTTTAATGTGCCACTTGCCTCTAACTCCATTAGGGTCTTCAAGCACATAGACTAGTGGTGACAGTTTAGCTATCACTTTGCACTTGATGAACTTAGGGGCAAGTTTAGCATTAAAGTATGCGCCGGCATCGCTTAAATCATGGTTTTACGCCAAACAGTGTCTCCCACATTGAATTCTTTAAAAGACCGACGAAGATCATAGCGAGCGCTATTTTTAGCGTGAGCTATGTGAAGTTTAGTTTGAACTTTGTGAAATATAGATGAGAGGAGACCAGCATTAGACGCGTAAATATCACGAGGCATAAATACCAATTCCTCGAGGTTCTGAGTTGGAGTATAGAAGGAACCACAAGGTATTGTTTCCCTACCAAAGACTAAAAAATTTGGAGTAAAACCAGTAGCTACATTTGTAGCGCTGTTCATTGCGTACTGAATCTTAGCAAGATGGTTGTCCCAGGATCTATGATCGTCTCCTACTAGAGATGCTAGAGCTGTAATAATTGTGCTATTAAACTTCTCCGTAGGATTAACCTGAGGACAATATAAAGCTGTGTGAAAAATACAAGGAACATTATAAGAATTTAAAAATGAGTGGAATTCTCGTGACTGAAATTGAACAGCGTTGTCCATTATAATAGTTTGAGGAATGCCATGAACTAGAAAAACTGAATTTTCCAAAACATTAATAATATTAGCTGAAGTAGCACGTTTAAGGGGAAAAATCATAGTATATTTAGTAAAATTGCAGTTAATCACTAGAATATACTGATTTCGTCTTCGAGTCATTGGCAATGGACCCATAAGATCTAAGGATATAGTTTGAAAAGGTCTGGAGCAAAGTTTGGGTTTACCCATAAGACCATAGGGAGAATGATTAGGGTGTTTGTAGGTTAAGCAGGTTTCACAAGTCGAGATTAATTCATGTCCTTAAACATACCAGGCCAATAGTATTTTAATGATATTTTCTTGAATGTTTTGAAGATACCAAGATGGAGTTCTGAAGGGGAACCATGGTTAGCTTCAATAAGTGCCTGTCTATCTTGAGGTAGTGGAACTTCTTTCCAAATAAAGTCATCTTTTAGACGATCGGGAGAATGGATACAGCGGTAAAGTTTGTTATCCCTGATAGTGTAGTTGGGATATGCGTCTGGATTGTTGGAACATCCGAAAAAAATTTTGTTGTAGTGTTCAAGTCTACGATCAGGTGGTTCTTCAATCGTAATGGGATGTACGCCTTGAGGTGAAGTTTCTCGTGTATTAGGACGTTCTTGGTTTTTATGTCTTGATAATAAATCTGGAACAAAGTTATCCTTTCCTTTTTTATGTCTTATGACAAAGTTAAAGCATGATAAGCGTAAAGTCCAGCGAGCAAGTCTTCCTGATGGGTTTGATAAATTCTGAAACCATTTAAGCGCAGCATGATCAGTATATATTGTAAATTCTTTACCATTGTCTAGGTAACATCGCCAATGTTCTAATGCAGTTATTACAGCCAATGTTTCTCTTTCAGTAGTTGAGTAGTTCCGTTGATTTTTATTTAGTGCTTTACTCATGTAAGCAATCACGACTTCTTTATCATCTTGTTGTTGGTTAAGCAATGCTCCTATGCCATAATTTGATGCATCACAATGTACAGAGAAGGGTAGTTCGAAGTTAGGGCAAGCAAGGACTGGAGCAGTTACCAAGGCTTCTTTAAGTTTCTGGAAAGCAGCTGCAGCTTGTGAATTCCATAAAAATTTAGGAGCGTTCTTCCCGGAACAGGTTAGTTGGTTGAGTGGAGAGGCAATAGTGCTAAAGTTTGGAATGAATCTTCTGAACCAGCTGCAGGTGCCTATGAATCTTCGTACTTCTTTTCTGCAAGTAGGTACGGGATATTCTAAAATAGCTTTTATTTTATCTGGATCTGCACGTAAACCATACTCGTCCACAAGAAAACCAAGGTATTTCAGTTCTTTCTTGAAGAATTGACTCTTCTCAAAGTTAATAGTTAGATTGGCATATGATAGTTTTTCATGAACTTTCATGAGAAGCGATATGTGTTCATCAAAAGTCTCACTAATAATAACAATGTCGTCCAGATAGCAAAATACCTTGTTCTCAAATTCAGGAGTAAACAGCATATCCATTAATCTTTGTAGAGTTGCAGGTGAGTTGGTGAGGCCAAAAGGCATTACTTTAAATCTAAACATACCTCTTCCAGGTACATAAAAGGCAGTTTTATCTTTATCCGCAGGATTCAAGGGAATTTCCCAAAATGCTTTTGCAATGTCAATGCTTGATAAGTATTTGGAATTCTTCAGGTTGTCCAAAATTTCGCTTATTAGTGGCAACTTATAAGCATCACGACGTGTAATTGAGTTAAGCTTCCTGCTGTCAACACAGAAACGCCATTCACCATTCTTCTTCGGAGTGATGAGAACTGGAGATAACCAAGGACTTTCGCATTGTTCAATGACCTTCCATCCCAGCATCTTGTCAACTTCATTAATTAACGCCTTTTGTTTTTCAGGAGACAGTCTATAACATCTTTGTTTGATTGGAAGAGAATCACCAGTATCAATCTTGTGGGTGATTAAATGTGTGCTTCCCAGGATACCTTTTTCCTCAAAAGAAATTGTTTTGAAGCGTTGGATGATGTCGTTAGCGATGTTCTTTTGGTTAGGAGTTAAATGCTCATAAGGTAAAACTTTAGTATCTTTAGTTTCGATAGCAGAACATTTAGATTCTGTAAAGTTAAGAGAAGATAAAACACTAGGTAAAAGATTAAATTTTCTCCAAAAGTCAATACCTAATATTAGCGAAGGAAATATTTCAGGGAAAACATAAGCTTTAATTAAATGAGTTTGATTATTAAAATGAACAGGTAAGTCAAAATAACCCAAGGAATTAATTTTTTGATTATTAGCAGTAGAGACAGTAATAAGATCTGACTTGAAAAGTTGGCAGCCCAGTTTAAGAATTTCCAAATGAGAATTATTACCCAGAATAGTTACTGAACTGCCAGAATCTAGTAAACCAGATAAAGTTAAGTTATAAATTTTGACATTAACGAATGGACGATTAAGGTCTTGTTCCTTGGAGTAGAGTGTAGAAGAGATTTTGTAACAAGAAAAGAAGTTTTGAATTGTTTTAATCCAATTAGTCCAATCGTCGTTATCAAAGTTTAAGTTACTTTTCAAGTCAGTAGTTAGTTTTTTGAACTAGTATTAGGTTTGGGAGAACAAGTAGGGCAATCTGCAGTTTTAAAACCTTTAAGACCACATTTGAAACAAATCACGAATCGTGGTTGAGTACAGGTGTTTAAAGAATGACCTTGTTTACGACAGCGAACACAAAAGGAGCTTTCTTGAGGAGCTTTGGTTTGAGAGAGACTATTAACTTGCCTAGAAGGGTATTTGTAGGATGAAGTGAATTTATTCATGAGGGGAGGAGAAGGTCTTGAGTTATTAGAAGAATTTGAAGAGTCAACTGAACTTGAAGTGGAATGCTTGTAGTTGAATTCAGAAATAAGAGGACTTTGTTGTACATTTGGTTCTTTAAATTGTTTGTCTCTGTCTAGGAATTTTTCATAGTTTTGGCAAGTAGCCAAAAGAGAGTCGATAGAGTCAATGTCTTTTAGAGCTACGAAGACAGAATAACATGGGCGAATATTCCTCAAAATAATCTCTAATTGTTCTGTTTCAGAAAGTTTCTTCGAAAGACGAGAAAACATTCCAGACATGATGGAAATATAGATGACAATAGGTTCATCTCGACCTTGAGTTCGATTCCTAATCGCTTCTAAAAGTTTGTGATCATAATCAAAACCACCAAAGTCTTTGATTAATAATGAAGAAAGTTCGTTCCACGTTAAGTTTGGATTCTGATTATATTTAAATCTGAACCAATGAAGAGCATTGTCAGTGAAAATTTCAAACGCTTGTGAAATCAACAAGTCTTTGGACAAGCCACGAGCTATACAGTATTCTTCCAGTTTTTGAAGAAAGGATCTTGGACAGCTTTTACCATTGAAGGTGTGTCTTTTCAGATCTTTGAAGACGTTGGATGGAGAAAAAGATTGAGGTGGTGGTGAAGGATACGGGGTATGGATCATAACAGAAGTTTGAGAAACAAGAGGAGGTTCCATGACAGTCGGGTCAACAGGAGGGTCAAGTGATGGAACGTCATTTTCAGTTGAAGGTGGAGTCAAGGATTCGAGTTGTTTAGCCATAGCGTCATATTTCATCTTCAAAGTCTCGAAATTAGCTTTAAAGTCTGGATATAAGTCAGTATCTATTCGCTCTAATCTGTAAAAAACATGGTTAATAAAAGTTTCTATTAGTCGTAAATATTTGGTTTCACCTTGTAAAAATTTTTTAATTTTACAGTCCAGATAGGTCAATGTAGAATCAATTTGAGACAAGTCATCCTCGATCGGAATTGGAGAAGTCAGAATATCTTCAGGGTGAGAATTCGCAACTAAACGTAAAACTTGTTTTTTTAGAAGCAAAACAGTATTAGCTGGTTCCTCACATCTAATCTTCACTTCGTATTCAAGTTCGGCCTTGTTAAGGAATTCGTACTTAATAACCCTTTTCATTGTTATAATTACGTGTAAAGTTAAGTTTAAGAAATAAAAATATTATTAAAAATCGTACCTCTAAGTTATCTAGAATAAAAAATATTATAGTGATGAATGTAACTTAGAGTGATGAATGTAAATGAAGTGTTATTTGTAGGCCTAAATATAATCCAAATAAGTTGAAAAACTAGAAGAAGTTTTGTTTTAGAATTTTGAAGGTATGAAAAGGATGTGTAAATGAATGATGAATAGTAAGTTAAGAACAAAAGGGAAATCAATTAAATCAAAAGGAACTAGACAAGGCGCAGTAAAGGTGAAGAATTAAGAGAGAAAGAGGACTTTTACGTTGGGCGCCAAACTGTCGTGAAGCGACAATTAAAAGAGAAGGAAAACCTAACCTACGATCAGCAAAACAACCAAATAGACCAAGACAATAATATATTTAAGTTTTTAAAAGAGTATTTACAATTTTATAAAAAAAATGAAATATGAAGATGATGGATTTGAAGTGAATGCAGAGAATTGAAACAGAATGGAAAAATGGATTTAAATTAATGTAAAATGATAAGTAAGTAGCATAACACTACAAACCCGAGTGGCGACTGTTAGCGGTTTGCCCTCTATTGTTCTCGGGTTCACGCGGTGTGGCCTCCATTTGGTGGTGGGAAGATTAGGGCCCCCCTGGAGCGTTGAATCACGCGGTCAGGGGGTATTAGATTTGGGCTTGGTCGAGTAATTAATTAGCGACGCTTTAAATTGAAATTAAAAATGCTTTTGCGTTTTCCGCGAAATTTTCATACTTGTAGCGGTTGTGATTAAAATATTGAATTTAAAATACTCTTTAAATGCTGCTGCATATGTTTTGTAAATATACATGATCATTGTGTTTGTTGTTGCACGGAAAATTGAGATTAAATTGTGTGCCCTTTTGAATGCTTGTGCGTATGCTTTGTAATTGTATTTGATTGTTGCGTCTGTTTGCTGAAAGGAAAGTTTGAATTCATTTGATATTGAATGACGCGATTTGGAAAATTAGGTGTATGTTTGTGATAGTGTTTAATCATTTTGCTTTGTGAAAAGGATAACCCTATTTGTGCCGAAGGGAATAAGAGTCATTTCTCTTTTGGTTTACATTTTGTTAGCACTGTCTAAGATATTTATTTGAAATGAGAAATAGGGCTGTCTCTTACGTTTATTGTTTTGTTTACTTTGTCAAGTTGACCTATGTGCATCAGTGATTACTTTGTCTTAATTAATTCTGTAGTTGAACATTGATGCTTTTGAAAAATTAGTTGAAATATGAGCATAGGACTACCTGCCTAAAGGGCTATTTGTTTTGTAGATTATCAGGTGGAAATTAGCTGTCGCACCATTTGGTAAATGATTATATGGTGGATGGCTTGGTTATGCCTACTTGTTTGAAAATTCATACTAAGGACTATCTGTGCGTTTCGTTCGGCTCTCCACAGACGACATTCATGGGGAATTATGGGGTGCTTTCTGCACTGAACCTTAGGAGGTCCCTCTGGGCGCTTCGTGTCGCGTCGCTGTTGCACACCTGATCCGGTCGGATTGCGGAACTAATCATAGGAGCGCAGATAGGTGTTTGAAGGAGGTCGTCGGACTTCTGTCTAGGAATAGGGCTTATTTATGTGCTGCGATGAAGGGCATCCAGTTTAACCCTCCGGCTAGCCCACGTTGGGGCTGTATTTTTGAGGCGTTGGTTAGGGTTGCAAGATCTGATGGGGCGCCTAAGGTGGCCTAGTTGGTTGTAGATTCGGTCTTGCAACTTGCCGTCGCGACCCTGTCCCGCTGACCGGTTTGCTCGCGGACCTAAATCCTTATGTCCGGGACGGGGGTTTGTTCGCGCAAAGCGCTAGTGTCAAGCATCGACGCTAGATGGCACTCAGCTCGCCGCGATACGGGATGAAGTTCGGCCGAGCGTTTTGAACGGTGGGTGTCGAGAACGCGCTAAAAAAATTGAGAGTCCAAATTCATCGCTGCGATAGATAGCACGCGGTCCATTTTTTGTCGGGAACTCGTAATGGTAGGCGCGTATAGTAAATGTACTGACTGGGAATTGTGGCACGTATTCCTTGCTGAGAGCTTCACCCGGGACTTTTAGGTTTAACGCTGAGTCCGTATAAGTGGATTCGACTGTATTAGTTACTAGTGCGGTATTTGATATTCTAGAAATAACTGTGGCCACGCAAAACGGTAGTGACCGTTGATCCGGTCTCGCGTGTTAAGCTTTATAACAAACGAGAGTTAGTGGCTTCTGTAAGGTAGTTAATCGTACGACAGAGTGAAGGGACTGTCGTCGTAGAAACGAAGAAAATGACTGTGGACGGAGAGCAGTGGGAGCGGTGCGGAGGTCCGAACTGCTGCAGATGGTAACGGTCTAATAAGGTCAATAACACTACCAGCCACACCCAGATACACATCACTGACCCTTACTTTCCTAGCACTATACATCTACATGCGACCTGACCGAATCCTGAGGGACCAGTCGCCTTGGATAGAGGTAAGTAAGCTTCCTTTATTAGAATAGAACGCTCCCCCCTGATTGTTTATTGTAATTAGAAACTTTCCACCTTTGGCCTGTAGCAGGCCCGACCAACACCTGCTTGTAGGTTCTTCGTCTATGGGCCGCGGAAGACTCTACTCCTGGTATAGGCAGCTGCTGGTCGTAACAACCAGCGTAAAACAGCAGCTTAATGCAGCTGTGTTGCTTATGGTGAGTGTAGAGAACCGGAGACCCTTTTTACTGGAAACGAGGCAATCCATCTTAGTCCTCACGGGTGACAACGCATCTGCATTTTGATTCGTAATCGAGGATAAATGTAGATGTCTATGGGCCACAGCAACTACTTACCATCAGGTGGACTGTGTGCTTGTTTTTCACCCTTGTCCTATAAAAAACATATTATGGGTCTTCACTGTCTTGTTGGACTGGTTGTCGACTTACGCGACTAGCGCGTGTAGCGGGATTGTTTATCATGAAATCTCGGGTTCAAATCCAGGCTCAGTTATTGGGTTCTTCCTTCAAGAAATTCTCAGTAGCAGTTCGGACTCGCAATAGAGAGTGCACCTGTGCTTACGCGTGGTCTATAATCCTGTCCTGTGCTGATGGCTAGTCTCTGTTGACGCTGGCCTACGTGACAGAGGTGATGATTGGTGAATTGAATACGATATTCCTTTAAGTCTGGACTATATTTTAAGACTTATAAGTAATTTTACTCTTACCTAAACTTATACTTTAAATTTTGAAGATTAAAAACTTGAGATTGTATACGTCCCAAAATTATATATTGCAAAAAACATGACCTATAATAATGATTCATTGAATAAAACTATTTTTGAGGATTTCAGCCTCTCCACGAGGCCTCCTCAGGTGAAGTAGACTCTGCGGTGACTGACCGCAAAGCTTAGCCTAGCGTTAACACCTGTCGTATTGTCGTCAGTGGTGTGTTTTTCCTAGTATAGTGTTTTGGGAGTAGTGGTGCTGGGATTATTGGTGACGGGGATAGTTTAGATTTGTAGATTCTATTTTATTGAGAGAAATAATTTTTACCAACTTTAATTTAAAATCGTTTGTTACTTCAATTTCATAAAAATATCGAATATAAACGATGGCGTAAAAAATATAATTTTTCATTTCCTGCGACACCTTAACACCTTTTTATGATGATCGTTAAAGTGTGAAATATGGACTATAACTGTAACTGTAATGCTTCCTTTATCGCGCAATAACTTTTTGTTATGAATCTTTTCTATTAGGGATCAACGAGAATGCTTGATATGATGCTCAGCTTAATATTCTCACACAATGTATTAGTGGCAATTATTATTCGTAGCTTTTGATGTATTTTGAAGTTTTGATACATCGCCGTGTAGTAGTAGTAACACTACCCTTATCATTCCGTGGGCGTCGTAAAAGGCGACAGAGGAAAACTGAAACAGGAGATGAGCAACAGCATCTTACTGATAACAACTTAATTTTTAAAAAAAAAACCCCGATTACCAGTCCGCCTGAAAAACATGGCAACTATGGCGAAAGCCCCCCCATTGAGTCATTACATACATCATATACTATGTACATACATTTACGGCTTCACCTTGGGGGTAGGCAAAGTTCAAGGAGCCAGCTACTCGTATCACGTTTAGCCAAAAACTATGGGTTTAGATAGAACATTGTGAAAGAAGACATAGATGACTTGTCACATAAACTCTATAACTTCATACATCACAAACCCTATACCCATTATTCACCTTTTTTCTACCTACTTCAAAAAGGAGACGGTACTCAATTCGACTGTATATTTTTTTATGTGTGTTACCTCATAACTTTTTACTGGGTGAACCGATTTCGATTATTTTTTTTTTAATTGAAAGCCGGTGCTTCTCATGTGGTCCCATATAAATTTGATCAAGATCTGACCAATAGTTTTTGAGTTATTCTTAATAATTTATATTGTAGTCGGCTTCAAGTTCTTTATCGGACGCTACGAATTTGGGGGATGGGGGCTAGGCGAAAAAAGTGTAAGATTTTTCCGTCACGACCCCTTCTGACGTAGTGTAGACGGCCTTGGCGGGTTTATACCCGCCAAGGCCGTCTATTCCTTATGGAAGCGCGATGGAATAATATCCATCTCCCTCGCACTTTTTGCATACCTTAAGCGAAAGCGCAAGGTAATGTTCTACTATCGCCTAAAAATTAAAATTCCAACACTTTATCGAATAAAATCGTATCTAGCAATCATATTATACATATAAATGATATAAAAAGCACATTGTTAGAAAGATAAATGATTGTTGAACTTATTAATAATTTTTTTAAATCGATTAATTGCTATTTTTAAATAAAAAAAAGGGTTTTAGTGGCTTATGGTGTGGATTTATCATGTCCCTGTGGCTTGTAAACACTATAACTTTTGAAAATATCAATTGTTTAACTCAATCTATTTTTTAATCTCTTCATCTATCATGTGGGAAGCCACTGAATGTAAATGGCAGTGTAATTTTGTTTTGTTTAGCTATAATTAATTTTTT
Source organism: Parnassius glacialis (assembly GCA_033319125.1). Lineage (NCBI taxonomy): Eukaryota > Metazoa > Arthropoda > Insecta > Lepidoptera > Papilionidae > Parnassius > Parnassius glacialis. The sequence continues at coordinate 44,356,274 of JAVANC010000010.1, forward strand.
TCGGCTCCAAAATGGCGAAATTTTCGTTGATTTGGTTACCTCGTATATAAATTGTTTCTGTAAATGGGGATCTACAGCCACAGAGTAGTTTAGTTCACAGAGTACCTTTGTATTAAGTTTAGTTCGGCTTCAGTCGCCGTCGTGAGTGGACATTGTTTCGGTTGTTTTCAGCGGCTCAAAAAGATCGCTGTACAAATACACAATATTCGAATAACCAAATTTCTTAAATACTTGATTATAATAATAATAAGAGATTTTTTTATTACAACATTTAAAAGCACAGAATAAATAATAGTAGTACGTACTAAAAGTAAGTAGTATAATTTTTTTTGTCATGGGTGACATTTTCATGCTTTTCGAGGGTGTCGAAACCGATAGGGTTGTCGAAATGTAAATCCAAGGTGGAGGCTGCAATAGGTATAAAATTTTTCATCATAGGTGTCATTTTCATGGTTTTCGAAGGTGTTGAAGCTGATAGTGCTGTCGATATGTAAATCCAAGATGGCGGCTGAATTAGGTACCAATTTATTCATCATGGGTGTCATTTTCATGGTTTTCGAAGGTGTTGAAGTCAATAGTGCTGTCAAAATGTAAATCCAAGATGGCGGCTGCAAAATACGAGTATATCAATTTTTTCATCTTGGGTGTCATTTTCATGGTTTTCGAGGGTGTTAAAACCGATAGTGCTGTCGAAATGTAAATCCAAGATGGCGGCTGCAATAGGTATCATTTTTTTCATCATGGGTGTCATTTTCATGGTTTTCGAGAGAGTTGTAGCCGATAGTGCTGTCGAAATGTAAATCCAAGATGGCAGCTGAAGTAGGTACCAATTTTTTCATCATGGGTGTCATTTTCATGGTTTTCGAGGGTGTTGAAGCCGATAGTGCTATCGAAATGTAAATCCAAGATGGCGGCTGCAATAGATATAATTTTTTTCATCATTGGTGTCATTTTCATGGTTTTCGGGGGTGCTGATGCCGATAGTGCTGTCGAAATGTAAATCCAAGGTGGCGGCTGCAATAGGTATCAAGTTTTTCATCTTGGGTGTCATTTTGGTTTTCGAGGGTGTTGAATCCGATAGTGCTGTCGAAATGTAAATCCAAAATGGCGGCTGAAGTTGGTACCAATTTTTTCATCTCGGGTGTCATTTTCATGGTTTTCAAGAGTGTTGAAGCCGATAGTGCTGTCGAAATGTAAATCCAAGATGGCGGCTGCAATAGGTATCAATTTTTTCATCATGGGTGTCATTTTCATGATTTTCGAGGGTGTTGAAGCCGATAGTGCTGTCGAAATGTATTTAAACTACTTTAATAATTCCGTATAATCATGTTATACGTAATTTTTCTAATGCGCTTAAGGTATGCCCAATTGGATTTACCAATATATTCTTATCTTGCAATCAAAGAAATATTATTTTATTTTATTTGACGCTTCATTTTAATAGACGCCAGTAATTAATTTATTTGATAATCAATAATATAATACGTTTATCAATAATAATACATTAGAAGCGTCAGTAGCCTAATGGCAGGGCGTGGACGGCGAACTCGAAAGGTCGTGGATTCGAATCCGACATTCGAATACTGTCGTGAACCACTTCTATCATAAGCATTTTAAGCTTACCAGAAGTGGTTAAAAAATATTAGTAATGTTTAATAGCATTACTAGTATTTAAAAAAAATACTACGAAAGAAACTTCGTTCCAACCGAGTCTTCTTCCTAGTCCAGTGTCCTCACTCACGCATGTTTTTTTAATATATAGAAATAACCACCACAAATCAAAGAGACAACGAGTCAATGTTAGGTCCTGGCTTTGAGCCTTTAACAGGAGCTAATAATGTATTTATACACAAAATTCTTAGATTCGACTCTCAGTGGAACAAAACATATAGAGAGAACACTACGTACATTAATTTCGAGTGACGCGAAAACTCTGAACATAGGCCTGTATAAGTTCTAGACCCACGCTACAGCTATATTATGGTTATGGTTCTAGCAAGAACGGGTCGGCTAGATCGGGGAGAGATCACATTTTCACAGAATACTAGCGTAAAATAGCAGCTTAATGCTGTGTTGTGTTTCGTATGGTGAGTGTAGAGAACCGGATAACGTTTTTTAATGGAAAAGAGACCCTTATGGGTGATGACGCATCTGCATTTTGACTCTTGATCGAAGTGACACATACCATCTGGTGTACTCTGTTCTCGTTTGTGACCCTCATTCTATAATAAATGGCCTCTCCCAAGGTACCTGATCCACCTGCATCCATAGACACTATAACTTACAACGCTCGTAACACTCGTAACTCGGCTTCTGAGAAATAAAAAGTAGTGAGCGAAAATCGGACAGGGAATTGGTAAAGTTACCAATATTATATGTCCAACTACTGACTTCGAGCAGTCACCAGTCAGTTCAGATCACAGAGTACTTTATTATATAGTTCAGATCAATTTCGAGCAGCCGAGAAAGCGCACGTGCGCGTGTCGTTTTTTTAACATAACGAAATCACACTGGTGCCAAAATGATTTTAAAAGAAAAATGAAAAAGATTTTAAGCATTGCATCTATTGTTTCTTTAAAATGAAATTTACGGTTTGCTTAGTTTTTTGTTACGCCGGCGCGGAATTGTTCGTAGTACACTTGAGAGTTCCTTTTAAATTTGACCCCATTTTTGGCCGACTTCAAAAGAAGATTCTGAATTCGACTGTATGTTCTTTTTCATTTTACTTACATGTATATATTAGTGGCGGTGTAAGAATATCCACTACCCCATATCATCCCGTGGGTGTCGTAGGCGACGGAGGGAAATAAATCAGGTTATGGACAGCAGCGTCTTCCTAATAACGACTAAAAATAAAAATAAACTATCCCGCTTGCCTAGCCTGGCAACTTTCGCAAATATCCCCTTATGCGAAAATCTATACGAGACTTTAATATGCTCTAATGGTAACGGTGCATATTATGTTACCCGATATCTTTGTCAATCGTGAACCGATATTAATGATTATTTTTTTAATAAATAGGTTGATCCCATAAAATTTTAAGCAATCAATTCCACCCTTTAGAGTGAAAAAATAAGTGATGGAGAAATTAATGTACCTCTTTAATTAATGTAACAACATTCTAATTGTTATCTTGAGCTTGTAATTTTCTTTGTTTCACTTAAAAGGGTCAAAAAGTGTTAAAATTAAAAACAATAAAAGTATTTTCTCTCAACAGCTTCTGAAGTCGGGGTTTTGCCGAGCACCGGCTATATGTAGAAGCAGTTTTATTTTTTTTTGGAAGTCGGATCTTATTTTTATTTAAAAGTTTTTTTTGTTGAAAAAGTATTTGGATCATCATCATTGTCATCATTACAGCTTATAACAAGTCCACTGATGAACATAGGCCTCCCCCAAGGAACGCCACAAAGCACGGCTACATTGACTTCTTACCAGGTCGTCATTCCATCTAGTGGAGGGACGCCCTACACTTCGCCTGCCGGTACGAGGCTGCCACTCGAGAACCTTTCTTCCCCATCGGTTGTCGGTTCTTCGATCTATTTGGTCGGCCAGTTGCCACTTCAGCTTATTAATCCTTTGGGCTATGTCGGTTACTCTGGTTCTACTGCGGATATCCTCGTTTTTAAGTCTGTCACGCAGAGAAACCATTGCGTTGTTTAATTCGGTTTTACCGCGCTGTATGTATAATGGTTGTAGTAGGAATACGCCGGCTCGTCTTCTCACAGATTACCAATGTAAAAGAGCATAATACTCCTGTGTTTCATGCGGTGAACATCGAGAACATTTGACCCTTTTACAAGTAACGATCTATTCTATCCTAATTCTTAGGGGCAAAACATTTATACACTTTTATTTTTAATCTGTGTTAGATTACGATATTTGGTATTGGTAATGATTCTTAGAATTTACTAAATCAATACTAAATACTATACTCATATGTTTCCGTTTCTTGTAAAAAAAAGTACAAAAAATCTATCGCAGTATGGCACTTGTCCCACCGCCGACGAGGAAGCGATTAGCTATGGACATATACGTCATAGACACATAGATCCCGTGTCAATAAAATAGAGACAGATATTACAGATATATTGATCGCTGGATTTTCACACTGCCGGCAATAACTTCTCTCCACTAATTTGTCCCAGCGACAAGAGCTACCAAAGACAAAACCCGCTCAGCGATGCTCGGTTGACGATCTGAACTCACGCCGAGGGAAAAACCAGCGGTCAGTTTACTCTACTAGCGTTTACTACTGGCTACTCGTTTATAGCGTAGCGAGAAAACTATCGGAACTACACACTAGCTTCTCGTTCCTCGCCAACTCTTATCTAGTTTCTAGCTCTTTTCGCTTCTCGTTCATCGTCGTCGGTGGGACAAGTGCCTATATAAACTGATTACGATCAAATTCCATGCTCATCAGAATGGTGAGTAATCTCCTCATCAGTTTTCTTAATAATATTTGCTTATTAGTCACAGTTACTAATGATGATGGAGATAATGATGTAAATAGAACTACAAGAGCAGATTAAAATTTAAGAATACTTTATATGTAGGTACGTCATTTAAATAACGGAGAACAATTTTATCTCTTCATATATTTAATACTTAGAAACACGAAATATTCATTTCTCGCACAGGCTGCGTTAAAGTTGAAACGTGCTCTAAAACTTTCAGTTTGAGTTTCACTCAGTAATATTTTCACTCTATTTCGCATTTAAATTTACGAGGTCTGCAAAATTGTTGAATAGTTTAATTAAATTATTATACTGTTTATCTACCTTGACGAAAAGGGTAGACATATGTTTATTTTAGACAAACACTGCCTATAAACTCATGCGCCAGGAGCTATGAAATCAGATTACGAAATTTCGGCTGACGGACCGTAGTTTGATATTTTTTATTTGTTGACAGGCACTGAACCTAAAAGTTATTTGATTGCTGTCTAAAGTACGTATTAGTTTACGTAATTAAGTGATCAGGAGTACTTTGTACAAAAATACAAGTTTTTGGGTTTCCAATGTAAATTGAGGGTTGGTTCACAATGCAGATAGATTCAAAAAATATAATTAATAATAAACTATCTTCAGTTGAGTTCTTACAAGAAAATTACTAATTTGACATAGGGGAGAGAGAGCCAGGCCCTTATTCATGCAGGCTTGCAGACAGCTAGCAAGTAAGGGAGATTGATGATATGCAGGTTGACCAGCGGTGGTTGACGAAGGTAGTGTTCGTTAGGTAGCTCATTTGCGATAGGATATTAGGTAGTCGGTAGATACTGATTTTCCAGATTAAGGACAGCATTAGGAAGACTTGCAACAGCACTGGATGAATTCTAATCCAATATACATACAACGGTATACAAGTGGGTTTGGTTGTATTTTCATTGTCCGTGTTTTTAATAGTTCATTATAGACTAGGTCTAATATTATCGAAAATAAAATATCATGCGCGCAGTTAAAGTTTTAAAAGGTTTGATAGTCGGGCAGGCGACATTATGTGAACATTTCCACTTCGTTCGAAATAATCTAATCGTAGTATAGGTACGGAAGTGCACACTGAAATTATCGGGAATAGAATATTTCGGATTGAGTTACAATAAAACCTTTTTTAGAATTTGAATACTGGCCTCTTAAAATCTTAATGACATTCAAACAATTAAAAAAAATATTTAAAAATAAAAACTATGTTGGTTTAAAGTTGACACATCGTTAACAGAAATGGAGCTCACGCGTGAACATTTTCGTGCCATAATTTATCACAAGTTTCGTCGCGGCTTATCTCAAGATAAATATCTCAGCGAACTTGTTTCGATTTATGATGTTGGAGCACCGAGTCAAACGACAATATACCGCTGGTATGCCGAGTTTCGACGCGGTCGTATGTCGGTCAGCACTGTTTCTTCTGCAGGTCGACCAAGAACAGCGGTTACGCCTGAACACGTAGCAGCTGTGCGAACTATTATATTAGATGACCGTCATGTGACATACGAGCAGATTCGGGCTGATATCAGTATCGGAATGACTGCAATTCAGTCGATATTACATAATGAGCTATGTGTAAGAAAGCTAGTTTTTTTATAGTATAGGGTGACAAACGAGCACACAATCCACCTGATGGTAAGTGGCTGCTGTTTCCCATAGACATCTACATTAATCCTCGTTTGCTAATCAAAATGCAGATACGTTGCCACCCGTGAGGACCAAGATGGAATGCCTCGTTTCCAGTAAAAAGGGTCTCCGGTTCTCTACACTCACCATACGAAACATAGCAGTGTTAAGCTGCTATTTGACGCTGGTATTCTGTGAGAGCGTGGTCCTTCCCCAGTCGAGCCCACCCATTCGTGCTACAACTATACCACCAATATAGCTGCAGCATGGCTCTACCACGAATCCCGCTGGGTTCCCCACAATTTGTCCGAAGAGCAAAAGGCGGCTCGTGTAGATTGGTGCCGGAATACTCTGCAACGCTTCAACGGAGGGAAGTCAAATTCCGTTAATAATATCGTCTCAGGTGACAAATCATGGATTTATTCATACAAACCTGAAAAAAAAACATCAGCCAGCAGTTTGGGTCTTCGAAGGCGAGGTCAAACCAACGAAAGTGATTCGCCCCCGCAGCGTGTCAAAGAAAATGGTCGCTATGTTGTCTCGAAAAAGGGGCATGTTGCTAAAATTCATTTACAGGAACGCAGAACGGTTACCGCTGAGTGGTATATCATGGTTTGTTTGCCAGAGATGATAGCCAAACTCCGAAAAAATAACCCGAAACGTCGCATCATCTTACTTCAAGATAATGCGAGCTATCATACGGCTCGGAAGACAAATGATTTTTTGAAGCAGAAAAACGTTGAGCTGATGAGACATCCTCTGTACAGTCCTGACCTGAGCCGAAACGATTTCTTTACATTCCCTAGAATGAAAGATTTAATACGCGGTCAACGGTTTGAAGACCCCGAAGCAGCTGTGGAAGCGTACACATCAGCTATTTTGTCAACATCAACTTCAGACTGAAATTACTGTTTTAATGATTGGTTTGCACGATTGGAAAAGTGCATTAAGTTGAACGGAGAATACTTCGAAAAACAATAAAATACAATTGAGCTATATACATGCTATGTGCATGTGGTTTTTCTTATTACCGATCATTTCAGTGTATGTAAGAAACTTTCCCGGATGATTGCACGAGCTTAGTGGTTATGACGCCACTCTCGTGTTCCGCTTCTCGTATCAAAATTAAAGCTAATATTTTTAACTTTATTTCCATGAGATATCTGTTATGAAATGGTAAATCCAAATTAGAAATTTTATCTTGAATTCACTACATGAATAATTTTTCTAGTGTATTCTTTATGGCAATAAATCGATTACCATAAAGAATACACTAGTGAAATTCTCATTTCTGAAGAGGACATCTCATTTTGAAACTTAACTTGACAGTTCAAACTCCAAACTATTTACTTAAAAGAAAAAGACATTAGTTATATTACCTATATATAAAAACTAGCTGTTCCCCGCGATTTCGCCTGTGTTCATTTAAGGGTTTTAATTTTTTTGCCCGGAATCCTAATTATTTTTTTTTAAATAAAAGTAGCCTAAGTTACTCCTTACAATATCAGCTATCTGCCAGTGAAAATCCCATTAAAATCGGTTCAGCCACTTCGGAGATTAGCCGGAACAAACAGACAGACAGACAGACATACGGATAGATAGACATACAGACAAAAATTTTAAAAATTGTGTTTTAATTTTAAGTACCGTATACATTTTCATATGTATTTAATAAAAAAGCTGTTATTTTGATATTACAAACAGACACATCAATTTTATTTATTTGTATAGTGTATGTAGATATGTATGTGTATATGTAGATAAATGATCTAAAAAAAGATTTTTTTCCAAACCAATTGTAAAAGCATAAATGAGCTTCAAAGAAGTATTTTTATAATATATATTGCATAAATATTATTCTATTCTATTTTATTCTATTGATACGTTACAAATTAATGAAATAACATAACAGAAATAACAATTTCATTATTAATAAATTGTTCTGATCGAGATACAGCAAATTTTATGTTAGTAAAGGTAATGTTTTAAGATAAACCAGTTTACTTTCCTTTGATCGTTCATGTCAAATTATTTAAGGTCACGTTTGCTAATAGAAGCCAAACGAAACGTAATTTGTGTTTCCTTAACTCCTCTCACCACCTGTAAAATGAAATAAGTATTATTAACTTTTTTTTTATTTATACAATAAGCGTGAAAAACAAGCAAATAAGACATCTATATCTATCCTCGTTTGCGAATCAAAATGCAGATGCGTTGTCACCCGTGAGAACTAAGTTGGAATGTCTCATTTCCAGTAAAAAGGGTCTTCGTTTCTATACACTTACTGTACGAAACACAGCATCTACTATGTAATCTGTGAGAGCGTGTTCCTTCCCCGATCAAGCCGATTCATTCGTGCTACAACCATAATATAACTTCCTCATAGCTCGACCACATATAAACTAATCGTTATCAACCTTTTCATGGCTGTTGTCTCTTACCAGTTGGGTTAGTGATTTGAGTATTTTTTTTATATCCTACTAAGCCAGCGCTTACCTACAATCCCACCTGATGGTAAGTTGTGATGTAGCCTAAGATGGTAAAGCGTACTGACTTAACAAAAGCCTATTCACACTTGCCTTGAAGATACCCACACTGTAATTGTATGGAAAGCAGATGCTGGCAACTTATTCCACTCCTTTGCTGTACGCATGATGAACGACGTAGCGAACCGTTTGGTTCGAATGCGTGGTAAGTCAACAATGAAAGGGTGGAGACTGGCCGAACGTCTGGTTTTCCGATGGTGGAAGGGAGAGGGATGAATTAAATTATGCAATTCCTGCGCACTCTTTGAAATGCATCCTGTAGAAAACCGAAAGGCTAGCTACTTATAGTATAAGATATCTTTGACGCTATGCCGTGTGGTGGCGATAGAGAATCTATCCCCCAATTCGTCCCGTGGGTGTTGTAAGAGGCGACTATTTAAAATGCTAAAATGCTAGAAAAACCCTATGGTTTCCGACAGATGGCGCTATAACTAATTCCTTTACTCTGGACATATAATACATAGAGCAGCAGCTTCAAAGGTGCAAGACGTCTTGAAATGGTATAGACAATCTGCATGACAAGCGTTACGATGCCCCAATACAATGGGGCAGGCCTATGTACAGCAATGGACTTTAGCGAGCTGATTATGAAGAAGAAGATCTTTGATTTTGCGTTATAAACGAGTGACCCCTGAGTGTTCCCAGCCTATGAATTTATAAAAAAGTTCACTTACCGCGTTGACATCCTTGAGAACCAAGATAAAGTCTCACAGCCTTGGCGGTAGAAAAAAGTGTGGTACCAACCCAGATGGAGTTCTAGACTGAAAAGTTGCTCAACTATCTATAGATCATCATCTTGAACAAAGTACGCCTTGTTTATTGAACGTTGATTGATCAAACAAATTCTGTTCTAAGGAAATCAATGTACCGGAAGTAATACAGACAGCCGCATATACAGTTTCTTCCTGTTTGATGATGTATATTACAAATAAATGTCGAACCTTTTTGATCAGTTCGGTAAATATGTGAGAGCAAGTTCAATTCATTGAAGATAAGATTACCTGCTTTAGAAGAAGCGTAATTGAGTGTTCAAAGCTCCTATGTAATAACAGTAATTATAAAATTATAAAATAAGCTTCTACAAAAAGAAAATATTGGAAAGTTTGTAGTCTTTCACAAATGAAATAGCTGAATTAACTGTGTACGAAATAATATTGCGTCTAAATAAGTCTATCCAGATTGCAACTGCTACTACAACTAAGGATATAAAGTATACACGTGGTAGAGCCATGCTGCAGCTATATTAATTGTATAGTTGTAGCACGAATGGGTCGGCTCGACCGGGGAAGGACCACGCTCTCACAGAATACCAGCGTAAAATAGCAGGCTGACACTGCTGTGTTTCGTTTGTTGAGTGTAGAGAACCGGAGACCCATTTTACTGGAAAAGAGGCATGCCACCTTAGTCGTCATGGTTCACGACGCATTTGCATTTTGATTCTTTGTTAAGGATAAATGTAGATGTCTATGGGCCGCAGCAACCACTTACCATCAGGTGGACTGTGTGCTCGTTTGTCACCCTCTCCTATAAAAAAAATAAGAAAAATATGGGGCAACGTTGTAAACTATCACTATAACAGTCTCAGTGAGGTTATTTTCAAACCATCCATGTGAGTTTAAGGTTTAAGTAAGATTTTAAACTGCTCAATTAAGTAAAATTGCAGCCTATATACGTTCCATTCCTGGACACATTTCTGTGAGGGTTTAACCTAGGTAAGTTCCTTATCTTGCCTTGCGGTTTTTTATGGATGAATGGTGTTAAACGAGCACACAGTCCATCTGATACTAAGTAAATGCTGTGACCTATAGACACCTATAAGACCTACATGCTACATCTATTCTCGATTAAGAATCAAAATGTAGATTCGTTGTCACCCCTGAGAACTAAGATAAAATAACTCGTTATCAGGGCGTTATAAAGGTCTCATTCAAGCATTAAGCTGCTGTTATACGCTGGTATAATGTGAGACCGTGGTCCTTCCCCGGTCGAGCCAACCAATTCTTTGTGAAACCACAGTATGGCTGTAGCATGGCTCCACCACGTCACCTACAAGACGTACATCCTACATCTATTCTCGATTAAGAATCAAAATGTAGATTCGTTGTCACCTCTGAGGACTAAGATAAAATGACTCGTTATCAGGGCGTTATAAAGGTCAAGCATTAAGCTGCTATTATAGGCTGATATAATGTGAGAGCGTGGTCCCTTCCACGATCGAGCCGACAAATTCTTTCTGAGAGCGTGGTCCCTTCCACAATCGAGCCGACCAATTCTTTCTGAAAGCATAGTATGACTATAGCATGGCTCTACCACGTTAAGGTTAGGCTCAAATCACAGTAAACTTTTTCAACAGCCTGTTGTTTATATTACTTGTTGTACTATTATTTATTCTGTGATATTACGTAGCGTGCCTCTGACTTCATTACTGTTATTATAATTGGTTATCGTTGGGTACCTTATTTATTCTATTGTTCTTTCTGAATTTTTATGTAGAAGATGTTATGTAAGTATGTAGTTTATACCTCTATTTACCAAGTAGTGGTGGAGTAATAATATTCACTAGCCCATATAACCACGTGAGCGTTCTAAGAGGCGACACAAAGAAGCTAAACCAGGAGATGTGCATCAGCATCTTTCTGATAACAGCTGAAAAGAGAAGCCTATGTTCAGCAGTGGATATTTGGAACGAAGTTACTTATCGGACGGTACGGGTTTGGGTTTGGCGGATGGGAGCTAGGCGACAAAAAGTGTAAGATTTTTTCGTTACTACCCCTTGTGTCATAGTGTACACGTATTTTATTTTAAATGACGCTTCATTTTAATAGACGCTAATAATTAATTTATTTATATTTGTTAATCAATAATCCTTTTTTTATAGGATAATGGTGACAAACGAGCACACAGTCCACCTGATGGTAAGTGGTTGCTGTGGCCCATAGACATCTACATTTATCCTCGATTACGAATCAAACTGCAGATGCGTTGTCCCCCGTGAGTACTAAGATGGAATGCCTCGTTTCCAGTAAAAAGGGTCTCAACTTTAATATAATACGTTTATCAATAATAATATACTATGAAAGGAACTTCGTTCCAATCGCATGTTCTACGACACTCACGCATGTTAATTTCACGGACGAATCTTAAAACACAAACAGGAACCAAGGGGTGACCGATCTTCTTGGCCGTTAGTGATTGTGCCACGAGGTGATGACGTGACTATTTAAACACTAGTCGAAAACATTAATTTAATAAATATTTTCTTATTCTGCATTTTCTTCGTCATCCCTTAAAAGTAGTATAGCGCCATCTTTCGGAAGCTGCAAGACCACTCTGACATTTTCTATAATCGCCTCTTACGATATCCACGGTACGAAATACGGTGGTAGCAATGACTTTGTATTAAATCAATGGGATGGGATTCTCCAACCAATCAATGGGTTCACACGACATGTGTACTAACTTTTTTAATATAAAAATTAACCTGACTGAAGTGAATAAATTCTAATATAATACTTGTAGAAGCTGTGGGTCCATGCTTGTCCGCACTGCAAACTAATTTTAAACTTTTAGCAACGGAGCTATGGGAACAAATTGAGCATGCTGCTTTCAAGAGTAAAATTAGTTTATAAAGTCAATTCGCAATGTTCTATCAATTTTAAAATCCAACATAATAGATGAAATGAAATGAAAATGAAATGAAATTATTTCTCCACTACAAAAGTATATAGATAGGTCTATTAACAAAACTTAAGAAAATATGATATTATATTGTAATACTTTCTACTTCAGGACTCCAGGGCGCTTGCTCGCTGACTACTCTTCCAAGTTTGTCGGAATGTGTGTATGCGTGCGTGCGTTCGTGCGTGCGTGCGTGCGTGTGTGTGTGTGTGTGTGTGTGTGTGTGTGTGTGTGTGTGTGTGTGTGTGTGTGTGTGTGTGTGCGCGCGTGTGTGTGTGTGTGTGTGTGTTTGTGTGTGTTTGTGTGTGTGAGTGAGTGAATGCGTCTTAGCTTACAATAGTGACAAATGATTCATCTGAAATATGAAATGAAATTATTTCTCCACTACAAAAGTATATAGATAGGTTTACTAACAAAACTTAAGAAAATATGATATTATATTGTAATACTTTCTATTTCAGGACTCCAGGTCGCTTGCTCGCTGACTACTTCCAAGTTTGTCGGAATGTGTGTGTGTGTGTGTGTGTGTGTGTGTGTGTGTGTGTGTGTAAACGTGTGTGTGTGTGTGTGTGTGTGTTTGTGTGTGTGAGTGAGTGAATGTGTATTAGCTTACAATAGTGACAAATGATTCAGAGTTGTCATAACTAAGTTTTGAAAGACATTCATTTAAGGTGAAAGCTCCAGGGTGGCCCGCGTAATTAAAATTTTCTTACTTAATTTGGACTTTGTAATTCAGGGTCAGGTTGAATGTTTAACAAAATATGATTCACGACCGTAAGGAGTATGTGTTTACAGAATTATTAACATTAAAATCACCAATACAAACCTCCAAGTTCATATAATTCCTTTGAAAGAGTTTTTTCAACCTGACACTGACCTTCAAATTGCAAAAGACGTAAGAAAATTTGAATTTTGCGGGCCACCCTGGAGCTTTCACCTTAAAGAAAACTTACATTCATAAAAAGTTTTTTAATAATTAATTTATTTTGTTGTATAAGTAAGGAGCGAGAAAGCAAGACTGTCTTCTGAAGAAGGTACACATTGTATTGTTTTTTCGCTTGTTATCAATAATCTTAGGGTCATAGGTTAATTCCTTATACTTGCAAAATGTTAGGTGTAATATGAATAGTTGTCTTACGGTTTAAATTTACTGTCTTTATACAGACTGAGTGTTGGGTATCGGTAAGGCTTTCTTAGCTTTACTTAAAGCAGAGATCTCTGTACGCGTTTGATATGGGTCTGACGATAGATAGAGCAACATTTTTTTTCGAGAGATATCGTTTAAATAGTGTTCCTTTGTAGTTTATTTATTTACATAACACACAATTGATATTTAATATTTTATTTGATGACATCGTAATAAACTAATCGGCATACCTGATTCTTGAGTAGCGAGATCAAATCTTTCATTCATACATTTTACATTTTTACGTGGTAGGGCCATGCTGCAGCTATATTAGTAGCATAGACCGGGGAAGGACCACGCTCGTACAGAACACCAGCGTAAAATAGCAACTCAACGCTGCTGTGTTTCGTATGATGAGTGTACAGAACCGGTGACCCTTTTTACTAGAAACTGGGCTTTCCATCTTAGTCCTCACGAGTGACAACGCATCTGCATTTTGATTTGCAAGCGAGGATGGATGTAGACGTCTATGGGCCACAGCAACCACTTACCCTCAGGTGGACTGCGTGCTTGTTTGTCACCGTTATTCTATTAAAAAAAAGCTGACGAAAGGAGATCCTTTTGAGGGGTAACAAGACATTCCAACTTAGATTTAAAGATTAGGCAATATATCTGCATTTTGTAATTTAATTGAGGATAGATTTACATATCTATCTGCTACATCATATTGTATGGTTAGGTTGACTGTACGACCGCTTGTTTCCCTAACTACAATTGCAATTTTAGGTTTAATGCACCTAAAAAAGTGATATTACAAACAACGGTCATTTATAGAATATACCTAGCGTATTTATTAGAAATATGGACAAAAGAACTGCGACGTGGTAATATACTTTTTTTCTCTATGTACTTGAATAGAAGAGTCGAAGAAAACTTTAACAATAGTTTAACAAAATATTTAGATGTATAACTCACTAATTCAATATAAGTTAATACATTAAATAAATTAATAGGCGAAGATTTCAATATTACCATATTAAAAATGGAATCAAGTTTGAAATTCCATAGAAAGTCTTTATTATTATTCAAAAATAAAAATAAAAGTTCTCTTTTACAACATAAGAAAAGTAAAGAGACAATGTATCCACAAACGTCCCACGACAAGACTAGAAATAGAAAGACTATCACAAACTCTTTCTATTCTCTCACCTTGTCAGTCTTATACGTATACTTTAATCGCTATATTAAAGGAAACACCCCGTCGCACTGCTCCCGTACGAATATATAAATTTATATGTTCTCGAAGTATTTTTCATTTTACTAATGGATTTCTTTGCATTGAATTTCTTTGCAATGTATTCCTTTATCTTCAAAGGTACCTATTGAAAGTTACTTAAAAGCGCTTTGAACAATGTCAATTTGCTGACAGCTAAAACCAGGGTTGTTCGCGTCAGTCCCTCAATCACTGCTTCGGTAATACAATATTTGTGTTTAATAATTTTGTTTAACCATATGGTGTAAGATTATCCACTCTTATTGAATTCCCAGATTATCTCATGGGTGTCATTAGAGGCGACAGAGGGAAGATGAACGAGGAGATGGACAGCAGCATCTTCTTGATAAAAGCTGCATAGAAATACAAATGATGGTTGCCAACCCGCTCGCGAAGCGTGGCAACTATGGTGAATATTGCCCCTATGAGGCAACCTATGGGGGAGGCATGCTGCAGCTATATTATGGTTGTAGCACGAATGGGTCGGCTCGACCGGGGAAGGACCACGCTCTCACAGAATACCAGCGTTAAATAGCAGCTTAACACCGCTGTGTTTCGTATGGCGAGTGTAGAGAACCGGAGACCCTTTTTACTGGAAAAGAGACTCACGGGTGACAACGCATCTGCATTTTGATTCTTTGTTGAGGATAGATGTAGATGTCTATGGGCCACAGCAACCACTTACCATCAGGTAGACTGTATGCTCGTTTGTCACCCTATTCTGTAAAATAAATCTGATGAGGCCAATGACTAGTGGGATGGATAGTAGACAGTAACTTTTTAAACGAGCTGACATCCTAATAGTCCACCTGGTAATTGGCAGTCACGTGCAGAAACAGAAACTTTTTTATTCAATATAAATTATAAATAATACTTATTGATATTTACTCTTATGTTTAATTACCACTGGTTCGAAAAATACCTCTGTCCTGGGAAGAAGCAGCAAGAAACCCAGCGGGTCTTTTTTAAATAATAGCTTACAATTATGTAATCACAATGAACCACACAAAACAAATTAGAAATAGCTTGGTAGCGATCACCTCATTCCCTTTTTGCCATTTATTTAACGAAGGAGTTATTATTCTTACCCTCTCCTTCTCTTACTCTTTGCACAAATAAAGAGTGGTATTCACATACTTAAGTCCTACCTCCGTACGAAATTTATTAAGTATTAGTTACTGTTTATTTTATTTTCATGCCCCATAAAATACCACTGTTGGACGTGGAACTCTTTCGTCGTATGCAGGATTTAGCTTAACTGTCTCGCTTGACTGGTGGATGAACGATCGTTGTACTAGATGTCGCACCTATTCATTTTAAACGTGGTAGAGCCATGCTGTAGCTATTTTATGGTTGTAGACCGGAGTAGGACCACGCTCTCATAGAATACCGGCGCAAAAAAACAGCTTAATGCTGCTATGTTTCGTATGGGAAGTGTTTCTACAGACTCCGAAGACTCTTTTTACTGGAAACGACGTATTCCATCTTAGTCGTCGGGAGTAACAACGCGTCTGGATTTAGAGTGATAATCGAGGATAAATGTTTATAAGCCACTGCATCCACTTACCATCAGGTGGGCTGTTGAACTGTGTGCTTGTTTGTGACCTTTATTCTATAAAGAAAAACCTTTGACGCTTTTTCCCATCTCAGATTTCGGTTATCCTAGCGTAAAATGCATTATCATACTGTATCAGAAGCTATAAGATCTTTCTGATATATCCCGTAGTCGCTTCTTATAAAACTATAATTTTCCTATGAATATTTGTAAATGTGAATGTGAATGAAAATGTCTTGGAACACTTTAAAATATTTAATCTCATCGAACGTCATTGTTGTTGTACGGGTACGTAGCAATATATTCCGTCGCCTGCCGGGTAAACTAATTTTAAACTTTCAACCGACATGGCTGCTAAAATAAACTTTATATGAATGTTTCTAAAAGTTAAGTTAAAAATTAATGCTGCAATCATAACTTTTTCGAAATCAGTAATATCAATTTTGAAAACGAATGAACATGTTACCATAGTTTGTGTATTCAAGTATTTGAAATGAAATAAATTCTATATTTCATCGACGTAAGAAATGAACAAGTTTTTCTATTTAAAATTTTTTCATAGTCATAAATCGTCACGAGTTGTCGCTTGCGCTTAGCTGTGAGTGTCCGCGTTAACGATGACCGGTCCGGCGGGGTCAACGACCTCCACCGTGAAGTGTGCTACGTGCAATATTGTAATAAATGAGCTATTAGCGTTTATTCAGAATAAATGTGATATTATGGACGAGGATGGAATTATCAGGTTGTGTATAACAGCTTTCAAGCCTGAGGATATTTTGGCAGCGAAGAATCTTCTGTTCGAGTCGCTCAGAAAATCAAGAAGAAAAGTTCTTCGTAAGAGAGAAGGAAAAAGTCAGCGTGAACTGGAGGACATCATCAGTACAATTAAAGAGGTGGACCCTGAAGAATTGCCGATATTTGTGGCCCGTGACTTGCATAAGCTGCCTCCAGTCACATTTGATCATATCGATGTCACTAGGTTACTTAAAGATTTGATTACGCTACGAAATGAGCTCGAGCATGTTAAGGAGAATTATGTAAATAGCGAGAATTTTACACAGTTAAAAAATGAAGTGACGAATCTTAAGCAAGCGTCCTTAGTTAAAAATTTTGAGGGCAATAATTATGTGAATAGAATACGGGGATCTGCTAATTTACAAGATAGTTTTAATTGTGAAAGTGGTCCAATTGGTATAATACATATACCGCCCGAGACAAAGACATCTAATATTCACACAAAAACGACCTTGGCAATGAGTCAGTGCACTACTAGTGGCACACGGTCTGCCCCTACGCAGCGCTTCCCATCTCCATCGCGTGCACCGAATGGCGAATCGTCTGTTTCTGTTACACATCGCATCGAGGTACCCGTGGAGGCCCATGCAGAGGTTTTGAACGTGTCTGAAACCGCGTTACTGGCCTCATTAAACGAGCATCGCATAGATCCCGAACGCGCAACCACACAAACTAATACACAAATGAGTATGTCGGACATTGTGCGTAGTAATAATAATGGTATTGCTTGGAAGGAACAGGAAAAAAGTGAGGAGTGGAAATTAGTGCAGAGGAAAAAATATAGGAACCGTTTTTACAGTGAAAAAGGCACCTGCATTGATTTAGAGCAAAAGTTTCGCGCAGCGGATATTCTAATACCACTGTTCATAAATAATGTACATGTCGATACATGTGAGAGTGACATTATATCGTACATAAAAAGTAAAACCAACATAACAGTGAGGTTACAAAAAATAAAGTCTAAGCAGACAAAGGATTATAATTCTTACAAGGTACTTGTTCCTAAACATAAACTAACTATATTTATGGATTGCAATCTGTGGCCTGATGGAATAATATTTCGTCGCTTTGTTAATTTTCGCCGGCGTGAAAATAACAAAGAAAGTGATTCAAGTAAAAATGAAACGTAATTTTTAATCATTATGGATGAAACATCACTTATTTCGTTTAATTGCAAATACTTTAAGAGATCCCGAGAGTGCGTAACTAATCTGAGCCTTAAGGCAGATATTATTGCACTGCAAGAAACCTGGCTGTTACCGCATGAAATATCAGAACTCAGTTATGTTAGCAAGGAATTTAGCTACTATGGTAAGTCAGCGATAGATACTTCTCAAGGTATTTTACGTGGGCGTCCGTATGGCGGAGTGGCGCTGTTATGGAATAAGTTGAAATTTCACTGTGTTTCGGTTATTGAATGCGATAGTGATCGTATTGCGGCAATAAAAATTAGTTCTACGGACCGAGAGATGTTAATTTTTAGTGTATATATGCCTACAGATTGTGCGGAAAATTTAGTAGAATACGTTCAGTGTCTGAGTGAGATTGCGGCAATTGTTGAAAATTGTGATATTGAATCAGTTTATATTCTAGGGGATTTTAATGCCCACCCAGGGCATTTGTTTGGTACTGAAATGTTAAATTTTTGTAATGAGTTAAATTGGAATTGTATTGATCTTAATATTTTGGGTTTAGATTCAGACACTTATACCTTTGTCAGTGAAGCGCATGGTAGTAGGAGGTGGTTGGATCATTGCATAATCACTGAGGCGGCGAGGAGGTCTGTGGTATCTGTGAAGGTACACTACGATGTTTACTGATCCGATCATTTCCCTTTAGAAATTCAGTGCGAGATTGCTAATCTGATGCCTAAGCAAACTTTGATGTGTGCCTCAACTGACAAAGCTATATGGGGTAATAGAAATAAGAGTGAGTTAGAATTGTACGCAAAACTCTGTAATGATAAATTTAAAAAAATTGAATTTCCTGACAAATTAAGTAGTTGTTGTGATACTCTTTGTAATAATCATAGTTTGGATCACTTAGTTATAATAGATAACCTATATTCGAGCATTGTAAAGGTTATGCAAGAGGCAGCCAGGCTTAGCCATGCGGGTGGTAATGGTGACAGGAAAAACGTCCGCCCTCTTGCGGGCTGGAACAAATACGTGCGGGCTGCGCACCAAGATGCCCGCCAGAAATTCCTAAACTGGGTGTGGTATGGAAGGCCACGAGAGGGCTTCTTATACATAGATATGTGCGAGTCGAGAAAAGTTTTTAAAAACAAATTGAAATACTGCCAAAATCACCAAGAGCAAATTAAAATGAATATACTAGCTTGTAAGCATGAAAAGAAAGACTTTCGGGGGTTTTGGCAGCAAACAAAGAAAATGGGTCCAAAGTCTGGCGTCCCGGTGAGTGTCGACGGCGCTAGTGACCCGAAGGATGTTGCGAACTTGTTTCGAGCGCATTTCCAGGTTCAGCCTGTCACCGCCACAGGCAATGCTGGTAAATGTGATAGGGTGGTTGCTCAGCCGGTCGTGACCGGCGTGCCAGAACGTTTCACTATCAAGGAAGTTTTCGAGGCGATAAAAGGAATGAAACGTGGCAAGTCGCCAGGGCACGACGGCCTCAGCATTGAGCATTTACTTTACGCAGGGCCTCACCTGCCAAGATTGCTGGGAATGCTGTTCACAATCTGTAGGAGGCATGCCTACTTACCTGCGGATCTAATGAGAACGGTCGTAGTTCCAATTGTTAAAAATAAAACTGGGGATATTTCGGATAAGACCAACTACCGACCGATCTCATTAGCTACTGTGATGGCTAAAGTGCTTGATTGTTTGCTTGAGAGACAACTTAAACAACATCTTAAGTTTCACGACGCCCAGTTCGGTTTTCGACCAGGGTTATCCACTGAGTGTGCTATTATGTCCCTCAAGCATATAATCAAGTACTACACTTGCAGAAAAACATGTGTGTATGCTGCTTTTCTGGATCTGTCGAAGGCATTTGACTTGGTTCAGTATGATATTCTTTGGGCGAAGCTGTTGGCGAGTGGTGTCCCGAATGACATTGTCAATGTGTTTAAATACTGGTATGGACATCAGACTAACCAAGTCAGATGGCTTGGACAGTTTTCTGATGAGTTTAAGCTTAAATGTGGGGTGAGACAAGGTGGTTTGACCTCTCCCACATTATTTAATTGTTATATTGATCAGCTGATTCGTGGACTCAGCAGCATGCGTGTCGGATGCTCTATAGACGGTCTTTGTGTCAATAGTATAAGTTATGCCGATGACATGGTGCTGCTGAGTCCATCAGTCGCTGCTCTCAGAAGACTGATGAGCGTTTGTGAGCGTTTTGCTAAGTCTCACGGTCTTCTTTACAATGTAAAGAAGAGTGAGTTGATGGTATTTAAGGCAGACAGTCGCAGAGCTCTTAATGTTCCGCCAGTGTACCTAAACGGAGTAGCTCTACATCGCGTATCGTCCTTCAAGTATCTCGGTCATATTGTGAACGAGAGGCTGAGGGATGACTGTGATATGGAGAGGGAAAGAAGAGCGTTGGCAGTCCGCTGCAATATGTTAGCCCGCAGATTTTCACGATGTACCACAGAAGTTAAAATAACATTGTTTAAAGCCTTCTGCCAAACAATGTACACGTGTAATCTGTGGGTTGATTATACGCGGGGGGCTTTCAGCGCACTCCGAGTTCAGTATAATAATGCCTTCAGGGTGATGTTGGGTCTGCCGCGATTTTGCAGCGCATCGGGCATGTATGCGCAAGCGCGCACTGATAGCTTCGAAACGGTGTTGCGCAAACGTGTCGCCTCGCTCATGCGCAGAATACGTGGTAGCTCCAACACCATACTGAGGGCTATTAGTGGCAAACCAGATTGTCCTATTATGGGACACTGGGTGAATATGCATGTGCATAAACCTAGTGCCTCAGGTAGGCCTGGTTTGTACTTAAACTAATTATTCGTGTCTGCACTTAATTATTACTAACATAGCTATAACTACCTTGTACCTACTAACAATTATGGATATATGTCCGAAATAAAGAGATTTTATTTATAAATTGTCATCCGTCATCTGAGCTATATTTAAAATTTCGAGTCTACTTTATCAAGAAGTGCTCGAAATTCGAGTTAACAGTGGTAGAGCCACGCGGCAGCTTTTGCTGTCGCACGGATGGGCCGGCTCGAACCGGGGTGGTACCACGACCTCACAGAATACCAGCGTGAAGTAGAGGTTTACCTCTGTGTTTCGCTTGGTGAGTGCAAGTGGCCGGATGCACTTCTTACTGGAAATGAGGCATTCCATCTTAGTCCTCACGGGTGGCAACGCATCTGCATTTTGATTTGTAATAGCGGATAGATGTAGATGTCTATGGGCCGCAGCAACCACTTACCATCAGGTGGACTGTGTGCTAGTTTGTCACCCTTATCCTATAAAAAAAAATTCGAAATGCAAGATTTCACCTGGAACGACAGACAGACAAACAAGATAGTGACTTTAAAAAACGTAGTAAAAATGAAATAATTTTTTGTCCGTTTGTTTCACTTAGTTGTTTTTACATTATGTAGGTGCATAACTACTTTATTGTTTCATTAGTTACTAAGAGGTTTATAAACCTAATATGTAATTCAATAGTGTAGACATTTTCCTGGTGTCCATTTT
This sequence comes from Parnassius glacialis, assembly GCA_033319125.1. Lineage (NCBI taxonomy): Eukaryota > Metazoa > Arthropoda > Insecta > Lepidoptera > Papilionidae > Parnassius > Parnassius glacialis. The sequence continues at coordinate 44,378,040 of JAVANC010000010.1, forward strand.
GCTTTTTTTATTAAATTTCTTCTTTTTTTATAAAAATCTTTGTTTATACTTTATCATATGAATAAAATGATGAATATGTTTCTGTTCGTGGATTTGTGTCACCGGCGACCACAGAATAATATAGCTGCGGTTGCAACTCCGTAGCATCATGTTGAATCGGTAGTTATTTTGTTGGTGCTATTCAATTCTTATATAATAGTTAAGCCCATCCAGCTTTCTATTTATAAGTCTCTTATATCGCAATGTAGTTAACAGTGGTAGAGCCACGCGGCAGCTTTTGCTGTCGCACGGATGGGCCGGCTCGAACCGGGGTGGTACCACGACCTCACAGAATACCAGCGTGAAGTAGAGGTTTACCTCTGCGTTTCGCTTGATGAGTGCAGGTGACCGGAGGCCCTTTTTACTGGAAATGAGGCATTCCATCTTAGTCCTCACGGGTGACAACGCATCTGCATTTTGATTTGTAATAGAGGATAGATGTAGATGTCTATGGGCCGCAGCAACCACTTACCATCAGGTGGACTGTGTGCTCGTTTGTCACCCATATCCTATAAAAAAAGTAACATTAGTCGTACGTTAATATATAATACACTAGCTAGCGCTTAGACAAATTATCATGAATGCTCGTTTGTCACCCTAATCCTATATAAAAAAAGTTTCGACTAAAAATGTCTTCCTTTTTTTAAACTTAATTTTTTCATATATTTTAATCATTTAACAAATTTATTAACCAACACTTTAATTTTGATATATTAGTGAAAGCCTAAGTGTTTTACAATTATCTACTACATTACTTACTTATCGTCACGCACAATCCCTGACGGGGTAGCCAGAGAGAACAGATCGCCAAGTGTCACGATCCTTACATACCTCTTTCGCTTCTTTCAGATTCATTATCTTCTTCATACATGCACGTCTAGGTATCCGAGTACTCTTGACCCTCCCCTCTTCGAGCAATTTGCTCACATGGTCTTCGAAAGTTAGTCTCGGTCTACCTCGACACCTTTTAATATTAACTTTCGCGCTATATATTTTCTTCACCATTCGGTCTTCACTGATTCTCTCAACGTGCCCAAACCATCGAAGCACGCCCTTATCAATTTTAGTGATAAGGTCATCTTTCAAACCTGTCATATTGCGAATCTCTTCGTTTCGCTTTCGGTCGGCCATGGTGACGCCGCACATTTTACGAAGAGATCGCATCTCCACTGCATTCAACTTGCTTTTATGCTTCTTCTGGCATACCCAGGTTTCGCTGCCATATAACAAAGTCGGTACCAACACTGCGTTATGTATTGCAAGGCGTGCACTCTTCACTACGCCTTGCCTTTTGACTAACGCAGTCAGGGCATCATTGACTTTGTTCCCGGCAGCGACACGCCTGTCCACATCTAAATCACATCTTCCATCCCGGCTAAAAGCACTTCCCAAGTATACAATTTCATTTACCTGTTCTAGACATTCCTGATTTACCCATATTTACACTTCGTTCTCTCTTCGTCCCTTTCAAATACCAGAACCTTAGTTTTATTAGCATTCAAACGGATACCTTTAATTTCACATTCCTCTTTCATACACGTGACTAATGCCTGCAGTTCTGCCTCTGATGGTGCAATAAGCACTGCATCATAAGCATACAGCAGACAATTTACTTTAATGTCACCCAATTTCACACCCAAACAGCTATCTTTCAGCTTCTGTAAACAGCTGTCGAGATACAGTATGAACAGCCAGGAAGACATGACACAACCCTGTTTTACGCCCGTTTGGACGCTAAACATGGGTGACAGGTCATGCCCTACCCGCACACAGGCTTTACAGTCACAGTAAAGTGACTGCACAGCCCTTAGCAATCGACCATCCACACCATACCTCGGCAACAGTTCCCACATTTTCTTCCTTACAAGCTTATCAAATGCTTTCTCAAGATCCACAAAAGCACAGAAAATCCTCTGGTTAGCAGCCAGAAGCTTTTCCGTGATCATGCGGAGAGAAAACATTTGATCCGTGCATCCTCTTCCAGGTCTAAATCCGCATTGTGCCTCCCATAGAAATCTTTCCGATTATTACTACATTATACTTCCTTAAATAAGTTTTATTTATGGAGTTATTCATTTCGAACTTTTGAGTTCAAGCTGTGATATAAGTGCGCTCAAAACTTTAGCTCAGTAACGTCCGTAGTGAACAGTTCAACAGCCGGTCTCCACTCAACTGTTTTACGTTTTAAGTTGAAAAGGCAGTAAATAACAGTAAGTATTTATGTTTTAAATAGTTAAGCCGTTTGGTTATTTTTTATATAATACCAGCTGGTACCTGGTGCGTTGATGCCACGGGAGAAATGGAATATATTTTTTCTATTTTAATAAAACCTTAAGTCCACACTAGGATTTTCTCCTGTATCGTGGAGGCAGTTTACAAACATAAATTGCACGAGGACAATATCGTTTAATATCGTTCAAAATTTGGAAGAGTAGTATATTGTTTAATTAGGAATGATAATACATTCATTGATGTTGAATGATATATAACTTTTCAGCCTCCTAATTGGACCCCCTCTTCTAATGTGTATTATAAGAGAAACCAATACCAACCAAACCAAACAACAGCAATATCAGGGTAATTGCAGTTAAAAAGGAGTTAGTTGTGTGGTTTCTTTTTTTTTTAAGGTTCCTAAGTTGTATTGGTCCGGAAAAATCGCCAATGGTAGTCGGCCCCACAAATAAATACACATTTATTTACATTTTTTATTATTTGGTTTGTGTTTAGATCACAATAAACTTATCTAATCATATCGTTTTTAAACTAGCTGGATCTCAACCATCAGCATACAAAACACAGCAGTATTATGCAGTTATTTCACGCCGGTACTCTATGAGAGCGTAGTCCTTCCTCGTTAAGTCCATACTTTCGGTCTTTCATAAAATGGCTAAAGTTCATACTGCGTAGATCGGAACAAAAATTAATAATTTTAATCTGGGGGTAGACCCAGTCCCCCTCGTGACTACGGGTGCTGTAAAGTGCTCGACACGTCAGGAATACAAAATAAGTTAATATACGCGATAAAATCCGTTAAAAGTAGGTTTTATTTAAAACTACTTGTTTTTATACATTAAATTTTCGTAAATATACTGAGAGACCAAAGTTAATATATTTATTTCTTTAAATTTTTCTTCGATAGACTCTCTCGGGTTTAGGTTGTAAATAGTTCTTATGGCTCTCTTTGGCAAAACAAAAATAGTTTCTAAGTCAGCTGCATTTCCACATAGCAAAAGCCATAAGAAATTATGCTATGGGAATAACTGAAATAAACTAATCTAGCTGTATCGACGCTAGTGAGACCTCCAATCTTCTTTACAGCATAAGCTGCAAAGCTTAGTCGGCTTGCTAGTTTAGATATATGGAGGCCCCACTAAAATTTTGGGTAATGACAAGGAAAACAGTGGATTCTTCAGGACTCGGTTCTTCCCCATTTCATTCCATTCGCAGGTAATCTATCCTCGAAGATGATGTTCTACATATTTAAAAGAATTAAAAATTATGTCCAACCTACTTCAATATAAGTTATTAAGAATAACTCAAAAACTATTAGTCAGACCTTGATCAAACTTATATGGGACCACATGAGAAGCATCAGATTTCAAATAAAAAGAATCATCAAAATATGTTCACCCACATAAAGTTATGAGGTAACACAAACAAAACAAAACATACAGTCGAATTGAGTACCGCTTCCTTTTTGAATTCGGTAGAAAAATATATAGTCGAATTAAAACGTCTTAACGTTAATATATTTCGGCTAACTAATTTATACAAAAATAACTAGAAAATGTTTAAGTAAATTACATGACATTTTGCCTAAATCGAAAAAACTTGTATGATATATATTTTACTATTCATTAACTATATGTATTCAAGCAATTTGCCAAAGTAAGCTATCCCTGCGGGCACTATTAGGCTGGATTATACGTGAAAATGGGGTGCCGTTGCTGCTAAATGGGACGCATTAACTAGAATAATTTGAAATCGTATTTACTACAGCTGGATAAATAGCTATCAGCAATAAAGCTGGTAAAGGTTATATTATATTAGCTAGAGCGAGGTTAGGTTTAATACAATTATCACACCAGCAGCCCTTTTAAGGTCTATTGTTGTACGTACCTGGCGTCTATTGTTTATTGTTAAGCAAAAGTATATAAAATACCCAAGTGCATTATAAATTGTGATTACATAAATACATATTTATAAGCTTAAATTTTTGATCTACTAAAATGATAAAGCATATTATATAGATTATATAGATGAATTCTTTAATAATACATTTTGACATTAAAATATTATATTATTAAACTGAATTGACTACACAACTATCATGTAATGTTCCTATTACTACATGACAATTATACAAAGTGATAACAATTATTGTATTTACACTATACCTTTATTATCTTTAAATTTTTCATAATCATTAATATATTATATAATGATTTCAATTAAAACCTGACGTCAGAAGAGAAAAAAAAGAATGTTATTAATGAATGTTGCAATTATCAATTTTATATTTTGTATGCCTATTGGCGGGACATAGAGAACCTATCGAGATCTATAAATTAACCTATGTTATGATTTCTTATATTTACGCGAACACTACACATTGAATAAAACTGTTTTTTTACGGATTTTATCGCGTTTATTCTCTTATATAGGACAAACAAAAAGATCCATTAAAACCCGCGTGAAAGAACATATAGCTGACGTGAAGCACCGACGCTCTGGGAAGTCTGCAGTCTGTGAATATGTTCAAGATCGTCCCCGCCATTACATCAGATTTGATAGACCACAAATCCTTGCAAAAGAACACCGATTCCTACCAAGGATGATACGCGAGGCTATTGAAATTAAAAAACATCCTAATTTCAATAGAGAAGATGGATGGGTGCTGCAATCTGCTTGGGATCCTATAATTAACAAAATTAAATCCAAACCCAAACATAATACTGCAAGACTTCAGGATACTGTAAGTTCATTCTGCGTAAAGCGAACCAAAAATTAAAATTAAAAAACTGAAGGTAGCCGGGCTAACTGTGACATCGGGACGTCAAACATCTCAGTCCCCCCCTGAGCATGGGTTGCTGTAAAGCACTCGAAACGTCGGGAATAAAAATAATAAAATAAACGCGATAAAATCCGTAAAAAACAGTTTTATTCAATTAACCTATGTTCACAAAATAAACAGATTTGATTTGATTTGAAGACATGTAGGAAGTCGACGGATGCAGGTGGCTTGGGACCGTGCTTTATGACATTCATTGGGGGAGGCCTATGTTCAGCTGTGGACTTGTGAAAGGCTGTAATGATGATCATGATGATGTTACAGATTTTAAATGGAACTATTTTTAAGGGTCCTGGTCTGCAGTTTGTGACAGTATTCACGACCGCCGCTTCCATTTTTTTTCAAATTTGGTATCAAATATTTACAAATTAACGCAGAGTCCTAGGCTTATACCTTACAGCTTATAAAAGTCCACGGCTGAACGTAGGCCTCCCCCATACATTGCCTTACTCACTGGGTTTTGTCATGGCAGGCCAGTTGGCAACTGCAGTTTTTTATTATTTTGAGATGTTATCATGAAGATGCTGCTGTCTTTCTCCTGTATCATTTTCCCTATGAAATGGGATTTTACATATTGTTATACCGCCAAAATGCGGTTATTACGCGATAGGCTGTTGAAATAAATAAAATCCTTATTTTAACAGAGAAAATGGCCGAGTGCTTGGGATGTTGTAATTAAGAAAATTAAATTCAAATCCAAACTTATCACTGCAAGACTTTAAGATACAGTGACCTCATTTCTAGCAGATTCGCCAAAATTAATAATTTAAGCCGAAAGCGGCCCTAGTTTACTATGTCATGTGTAAATCAAACATCTTAGACTCACTGTGACCATAATTGCAGTAAAACACTTAAAAATAACGAGAATACATTGAATATCAGTATCAGGGCACAAATAAATAAAATTGAAGTGTCTGTTTGCAATGTCAAAATAATAGCTTGTTACTTAAAGCATATGAAAGTATATACGGTACTTATAACAAAAACACAATTTTTAAAAATGTTGTCTGTCTGTCTGTTTGTTCCGGGTAAGCTCCGAAATGCCTAGACCGATTTTGACGGGACTGTCACTGGTAGATATCCGATATTATAAGGAGTAGCTTAGGCTATTTTAATTTTAGACAAAGAATTAGGGTTCCGCGCAAAAAAATTAAAACCTTAAATTACACGCGGGCAAAGCCGTGGGGAACAGCTAGTATTATAATAATTATATTGTTATTATCATTATCATTAAACTCTTCACAAATCCACTGCTGAACATAGGCCTCCCCCGAGGAATGTCACAAAGCACGGTCCTGAGCCACATAAGGCCGTCACTAATTATATTATAATAATTTGACGACTCCGTGTCGCAGTGGCTTAGCAGTGAGTTATTCCGTGCGGGTTCGAATCCCGCACGGAAGAAGTATTTGTATGGCCTACAAATAATTGTCCCAGGTCTGGATGTTTGTCCTCGTGCAGTCACCCTTATACTATAAAAAAAACAAATTATGTTTGTAAACTGCCTCCAGATACAGGAGAAAATCCTAGCGAGTGGGTAACGTTCTATTAAACAAAAAAAAATTATTACTTAAAATAAACGCAATTAAATCTATAAAAATTACTTTAAGTGCCTTTCTGAAAATATAGCTACGTGTTTGTAATATCCTTTGCCCTGAGGGCGCTAATTCGCCCGGTAAGGGGAGATCTAATATACGCAGCCGAAAAAATGCGTTTCCTCCTGTGACATTAGTAAATTTAAAATTTTCCCGTTCCTTTGTCCTTTGTTTCATAGTCTATAATTGCGCGATAAATGAGTTATTGTCATCAGCATTTCTTTCATGTTTTGATGTTCCGAGGAATTTCATTTTCATAATGTAATTGACAATATGAACGCTGGGAGAACACAAAAAGAAAATTGTATTCTTTATTTTTTATTTACATTATAAATATACATCAAATAAATATTTCTTACCTGTATTAATTACGCGAATACTACAATAATAACATTATTTTACAAATTATCGCGTTTAATTTTACCTTTTTTGATTCGCGACATTTATTTAAATGTAATAAAATGAGGCAATATCGAAATATAAAAAAATCAAAAGCAATTTCAAATTAATAAAATGTGAAAAAAAAGTGGTTGAGATTCGGTCTGTCTTTACTATTAATTTTCCACTTAGTGAATAAGTTCGATTGTTTTGTTTAAAATTAATTACTGAATCGGTTTTATCGAAAACGTAATTAGGTATCATTATTTGCGAAAATAAAATCGATTAGGTGAGGCAGGAAATGCAAGCTGATCTAATTACTCTTTTTACAGGTCGTTGCGGAGTTTGAGGACGTGGAGCCCGATGCGCTTTATGACGTACTCCACGACCCTGAGTACCGGTCGGTGTGGGATACGCACATGCTGGGCGCGGAAGACGCCGGGCATATCAACGTTAACAACGACGTTGGATATTACGCGAGTAAGTTTATTGTTACCATTACTTTTAGAATCTTGGTGTCCATCATTGTTCATAATGTCCTTTAGACCGAATTTTGGTCACGAGGCCAGTTTTAACGTAGACTAGCCATCTGCGCAGGACAGGGTTATAGCGCCCGAGTGTATGTGCAAGCACAGGTGCACTCTCTATTCCCCCACTCTCATAGCCCGATAGTCTGTAATGCGACACGACCAGAGAGAGATCAGGCGCAGGACCAACGGCTTTCCGTTCTTCCTGAGTTACGGCGGTGAAATACCGCCAATTTTCTGATTTCGGGCTGCTGCTGAGAATATCCTAATAGAAAAACCGTTGATTTTTGACCCGATCCGGGGTTTGAACCCGGGTCCTTATAATCGACATTCACTTTTCATAGACAAATGTGACAATAAATGCAGATGCGTTGTCACCCGTGAGGACTAAGATGAAATGTCTCTTTTCCAGTAAAATGGGTCTCCGGTTCTCTACACTCACCATACGAAACACAGTAGTGTTAAGCTGCTATTTTACACTGGTGTTCATACGTTACTACTCTTGATCTTGACGTCTCAATTTAATAACTAGCTGCTTGAGCTTTTAATATTTTTTTTTTATTTCATTTGAGCTCGTTGTATCTAAAAATATTTCATTGATATGTTTTGTGTTTGAGTTATGATTTGGGTTTAGATTTTTTTAATAACCGGATTCTAAGCAGATGGTAAAACAAAACCAACTTCTCCATTGAAATCACCATCTGTAGGATTATCGTAGGCAGGGATCGGTGTTCTTTTGTCAAGATTCGTGGACTAACAAAATCTGACAATATACAGCATGCTATAGCGGTGCAATAACGTCGTGAAAATGAAGGTGTTTTAAAACGGATTATTTATAAATATTATTTTAGAATTTCCTTTTTGGGAAGGGGTTTTATTATAGAAAATAAACACAGGTACAAAAATATACAGTACAATTGCCTACTTGTAATATTATAGCGAAAACGTAAGCCATTGTCACTATTCACAACGCCATATCGATCACCGTGTGAAATGCTGGCCGGTCTGGCGGGAGGAAATGTTACTCATGAACTGTATGGATATACTAACCTACTTACTGTTACTACTTTAGATATTGTATATATAATTTATATTGTATATATATATTGTATATATAATTTAGATATTGTAGTCAAATCAAAGTCAAAACGTTTATTTCAATTTAGGTTGTTAAATCTTAGTATAAAATTAAATCTAACCAAAAGGTTACACACATTATTAAAAAAAAACTATAATAAAGAAAAACTAAAACTAAAAAGTTTTATTGTCTTACAATCCTTCTCCCCCTGATCCCCGTGGTGGCACGATACCTACGTCATATTCGCTCAAAGGCTGAATGGCTATACTTAGCCTTTGAGCGATAAAAGAACCAGCCCACTTATCACCAGCAGCGACGAACGTTTAGGTTACTTACCATCATACGGATTTCATGGGAGGTTAGTGCAGTGGTTTCCCTTTACCTTCTGCGCCAGACATTTTAGGAGTAATTTGGACACCAAGGCCGCTGTAGTATGATCGATATACCACCATTGGTCGGTCGCTATATCCTCGTCCGTTCTGTAGTAGGGGGTACCGCAAGTAGGTGAGGTTGACAGTTTCGACCGACTAGATGGTGTTGTGGTTCTCATCCTTATACCGTATCATCCTCAAGTACCCCATTCATTCGCTCCCGAGCAGATATTATCTGCAGTCTTCACATTCTGCAAGCCATCTAGCTTTACAAAGGTTCATCGCAGCACTGGAATAATAATGCTTCCTGTCCCTTCAAGCTACTCTCTGCGCTACAGTGTTCGGCACGGTTCTGAGCCTTACTGCTCGCCTCTGCTTCACGGCACTCTCGCAGATTACTTGCCTATTTCTCGACTCACCGCAGACTACAAGGCAATCCCTGGCACTTGCAATCGGACTGCACTATCGACCTCCGGTCTGAGCAGGGGGGTGATGTGGCGGCGCTGTCGTCGCACCACAAGCGAACCACTTCAAAGTCTAAATCGCGCTAACAAAGTTTCGAAGTTATAGTAGCATAATATATAGAATAGCTCCGAACTACCAATCGGAGCGTTGGCCGCTCCCCGGGCAGAACACCTTGCCCGGCGGGAGATCTGCCCTTTTCCTTCCACCCGCTACAACTATATAAAAAACTCAACGTTGCGCAGTGGCTTAGCAATGAGTTGTTGCGCCGGGAGACGCGGGTTCGAATCCCGCATGGAACAAGTATTTGTATGGCGTACAAATAATTGTTCCGGGTCTGGATGTTTGTCCTCGTGCAATGTATTTTCGTAAACTGCCTCCACGATACAGGAGAAAATCCTAGTGTGGGGGTAACGTTTCTTAAAAAAAAGAAAAAAAGAAAAGGAAAAAAATATAAAAAAAAGTTAGTAAATGGTAAACAAAATTTCCTTTTAAAATATATTTCTTTTTTAGCGTAGTAGCACACGCCGGGTATCCGTTAATCAATTATATAAACAAAGAAGACTCTCTATAATCTGCTTACCGGAACCAGGCCAGTCTCACTCCGCGTTTTAGGAATGAAAATATACCTACCCTGTGCGGACCACTACAAGGAGCTAATTCCGTGAGGTTGTCAGTCAACGCGGTCGAACTGACGCGCGCCTTACGTTAACAAAAAAGTATTTTTCTCTTATAAGTATTTAGGCACTTACTATACTTATTTCTAATTTTTTATTCAAATACGGCCTCTCAAAAAAAGAAAAGGTACAACATAATATACGGGCACTTAAATAACAAGAGGAATGTCAAATTTTCATTCTTTAGTGTTCCTAAAGATACCGAAAGGTAAGATATTACTATTTATAAGTAGATCTAGATAATTAGGTACCTAGTTACTGACGCCATAGTTACAAATTTATTATTTAATTTGCGACCGAACCACAGCTTCGCTGTTTTCGATTTTTCCGCATGTAAAGCCGATGATCTTAAAATTCTGTTCAGTGTAAGTAAACCTCCCAATTCTAGTGACAGCCTACAAGATCAGCATATAGTGGTTAATAGTTTATTAGTCGATAAAAGAAAGAGCCTGAAAATAGCAGCACTTCCCATTGCCACTTTTTCATTAATAATGCCGTCGCGTATCATTTGAAAAATTTTTGAAATATAAAAGTTTGTACAACCGACTTCAATATAAATAAAATGAGAATATCATCAATGTATTCGAAGTAAATTTAATACGCATTATTAACGATAACTTCTAAACTACTAGTCAGATCTTAATTAAGTTTATATGGGACATATTACATAAAAAGCACAAGCTTTCAAACAAAAAAAGAATCATCAAAATCGGTTCACCTAGAAAAAAGTTCTGAGGTAATACACATAAAAAATACAGTCGAATTGGGTACCTCCTTCTTTTTTGAAGTTGGTTAAAAATGGTAAGCAGGTAAATTATCTAAGTTTCAAAGATGTTCACGTTGTAATAATCTTAATTTTTCTCGATGTTCGTCACATCTAAGAATAATGTTCTTATTATCAGCAAATCTCTCTTACAAAGCAATAAGGACCGTGGCCGAGCTCACTTGACTACTCTAGCGCCATCTATTATCTATCTACGGAAGCTGTTGCGATGTATATCGATATGAAAATTTGACGCGCTAAATACATCGTTCTTTATTTAATACATTTCCATAGATGTCGCTACATGGTACCGCTAAGTAAGATTGACGAAGTCATTGGGCTCTAGTTATTGATACATTGCATAACATCTTGGTGTACGAGTATTAATGGTGTCTGCTCTTATGAATTCCTACTGTCGCCCACTCATTAAATGCCTTGCGACGGTTACTGTGTGCTTAAGAAGTAAATGTTTTGTTAAATTCATTGCTTATAAGGGTAAAAATACTCCATATAAATAGTCTGAATCGTTCTTGTAAGAAAGTGATGATAGATTTTTTGCCATAATACTTCTAAATCTGTCCAAGTGTTTTGCATTAATCGGAACAAACACAATTTTCTCAATTTCCTGTTTTGTATGCATATATGGCAATGAAACCAGTTGTCCGCAGTGATCTGAACTCAGTTTTTGAATTATGAATTTCTTGATTAGTACAACATCTGTAAAAATATTATCAATACAAGTTAAGTTTTTTTTATAGGATAAGGGTGACAAACGAGCACACAGTCCACCTGATGGTAAGTGGTTGCTGCGGCCCATAGACATCTACATCTATTCTCTATTATAAATCAAAATGCAGATGCGTTGTCACCCGTGAGGACTAAGATGCAATGCCTCATTTCCAGTAAAAAGGGCCTCCGGCTACCTGCACTCACCAAGTGAAACGCAGAGGTAAACCTCTACTTCACGCTGGTATTCTGTGAGGTCGTGGTACCACCCCGGTTCGAGCCGGCCCATCCGTGCGACAGCAAAAGCTGCCGCGTGACTCTACCACTGTTAAAACTTGCACTACACTCTGCAAAACGTGTAGCTTCAAAGAATAAATTATCACGATTGTATGATTTGAACAATTAGCAAAATTTAATACTGATGGCAGAAGCTTCCAGGAGATTGATATTAAGGTCTCCACATTCTACAAGAGATTTATTCTGTTATTAAGCTTAACTAAAAATTCTTCTATAATTTTTTCAAAGGTATCATACCTTAAACAAGGGGTCTGTAAACACTGACAACAATGAGGTGCTCAAGGTAAACACATGCCATTTCTACACTTCGCTCAGCTGAGAGGCTCACAATATCTTTACGTTCTTTACATGATATGGATTTATTAGCTAATATTAAGGAGTCACCACGTAATTTAGTATCTCTATTGAAAGACCTGACCACCTGGTGATTACTGAAATTAAATATGGAGTTGTAATCTTTCAACCAATGTTCAATAATACATAAAATATGTATGTGTTTACTATTTAAGAATAATTCTATTTCTAGTTCTTTGTCTAACATACCTTGTATATTTTGATGCACCAAGTTAATACAGTTTTTATTATTGCTATTTTGTGAAATTACACAGTTAAGTATTGGTGAGTTGTATTCTAAGGTATTTAAATTATGTTTGTTTGAGATTACCTCTATTGTCTTATTATCTAATTTAAATTACTTGAAACTGACTCCAAATCATTTGTAAAATTATTTTGCTGCTAAATAAAAGCAGATGTCACGGTAGCCAAAAATTTGGCTGGGTTATAATATAAATAATAAGATAGCGTATTTGCAACCAGTCTCAAACAAAACTTTGATAGGTAATACCTAACTAATGACAAAATAATAAAAGCGACATTAGTTGAAAAACTCCGCTATTCGGCTATTCGCCATATGTAGGCCACACCAAAAACAATTTTTTTAAGCTTACTTGAAGTGGTTAACGGGAGTGTTTATGTTATAAGCGTTACTACTATTCTTAAAAAAAAAAGTGTTTTTTACAATTTAAAAAAAATATAACTTCCTGAATTCGGGCTGTTGCTGAGAATTTCTTGACAGAAAAACCAAATTACTGATTTTTTTTGACCCAATCCGGGGCTTGAACCGGGGTCCTCATCACCATTACAGCCTATAAAAGTTCACTGCTGAATCTCACCCGTAGATTGCCTTATATATAGGATTATTATAGGGTTTTGCCACAGTTGCCACACCTGGGAGGCGGCAGATTAACAATCGCAGTTTTTCAAAATTTTGATTAGTTATCAGAAAGACGCTGCTGCCCATCTCCTGGCTTGTTTCCCTTTGTCGCCTCTTACGACACACACGGGACGATATGGGGATTTCAAAATAAAGTTGTGTTATACTTACATTATTTTGTTGGGAAACATTTGGAAGCGATCAAGAGAAAAGACATACAGCAAACAAGTGGTAAAACAAAAATTTTGTACAACTGAATTCAATATAAACAATCATTAAAGATGACTCAAACTCTACTGGTCAGAACTTGATCAAATTTATATGGGAACACTTGAGAAGCACACACTTTCAAATAAAAAAGAATCATCAAAATCACCTAGAAAATAACTCTGAGGTGGCACACATAAAAAATACAGTCGAATTAGGAACCTCCTCCTTTTTTGAAGTCGGTTGAAAGGAAATGTAGACACGGATTTTCCTTCATATGAATTATGAATGGACGTCACGTAGCGAGCATGTTGGCGCGCGACGTAGACAGACGCGACGCCGGCGGACATACTGGAATAAACCGTACCGTATTCTTTACTCATTTGCTGGCACGCTATAAAACAACACTTCCAGATTTGATTAGTAAAATTTTGTTTCTACAGGCTAACAATTTCCATTACTAACCATAGGTCTCGCCACATAAGTACCTACTTTTAATGTGAGAATAAAATAAATACATCATGGAGTATTCCCCATAGACGTTCTTAGTGGGCAAATTAGTAATCGCAGATTTTTATTATAATGTTTTTTTTTTATAGGACAGGGTGACAAACGGGCACACAGTCCACCTGATGGTAAGTGGTTACTGTGGCCCATATACATCTACATTTATCCTCGTTTGCGAATCAAAATGCAGACGCGTTGTCACCCGTGAGGACTAAGATGGAGTGCCTCTTTTCCAGTAAAAAGAGTCTCCGGTCCACTCACCATACGAAACACAGCAGTGTTAAGCTGCTATTTTACGCTGGTATTCTGTCAGAGCGTGGTCCTTCCCTGGTCGAGCCGACCCATTCGTGCTACAACTATACTACTAATATAGCTGCAGCATGGCTCTACCACGTAAAAATATATATATAATGTTGAGTTATTAACAGTTAGATGCATGCTCATATCCTACTTCATTTGTCACCTGTCTATGGGGTAGTGAGTTAATTTATGCCGCCATTCCGAGGCACAACATTTTGCTTAACATCTACATATAAGATGTATATAAGTATTTAATATTTTACATTTTTACGTGGTAGAGCCATGCTGCAGCTATATTAGTATATAGTTGTAGCACGACCACGCTCTCACAGAATACCAGCGCACGCACGGAAACCCTTTTTTCTGCAAACGAGGCATTCCATTTTAGTCCTCACGGGTGACAACGCATCTGCATTTTAGTTCGTAATCGAGGATAGATGTAGATGTCTATGGGCCACAACAACCACTTACCATCACGTGGACAGTGTTCTCATTTGCCGTCCTTATTCTATAAAAAAATACAAAATTTACCTTGAAGCCGTTTAGTGGCGGTGTAAGAATATCCACTAACCCTATCGCCCCGTAGGTATCGTAGGTGGCGACAGAGTGAAAGTGAAACAGGCGGTGGGCAGCCTTGATAACAACTCAAAATAATAAACTATGGCAAAATCCCCCCCACGAGTCAATCTATGGAGGAGGCCTACGTTCAGCAGTTGACTTTCATAGGCTGTATTGGATGGATGGATGAAAATTTACCTTTAATGCCGTTATAATAATCAAGGAACGTTGCATTTTTTGTGCGGTCCTTACAAATAATTATATACGAAGTTTTTAAAAAACCCATTACTATATCAAGATACCCGATAAACATCTAACAAAGAGTCTTTGTTAGATGTTTATCGAGTATCTAGCTACCGCAGACGAAGCGCTACATTACCCTCAATAAGGTATTGTGCTAATTTTATTTCTTTAACTACTGAAGACAGTTTTTGTATATTGATGATACATAGCATTATAGACAATAGTTGTGTGAACATTTTGATAATTGTTTTTAAAGAATTTGTAAATATAAATGTTTTCATGCAACATTGAAAATTTTCTATTAATACATTTGTTTATTTTTATATTATACACAAACACAATTTATAAAACCGAGATTTTCGAACTATCGTGCGATGCAGTTTGCAAATAATTATAAAGGATATATCATTTTGCAAAAATATTAAAGTAATAATAATAATCATGTAATAAAATAATCTATCATAATATTTAAAGTATTAAATAGTGATGAATTATATAATATACAATATTATTACAAAATATTAGTTTAGCTGAAATAAATAAAACTGACTGAATTAACTTTGTCCATGCTAAGTTAGGATTTTAAAATTTAAAAGCTTTTGTAAACCAATGGTTACGGATACGGACTGCGAAACTCAAAATACATGAAATTATGTCCTCCAGGCCGAATTTTGGACACGGCGGGCAGTCTCAACGGAAACTAGCCATCTTTGTGGGACAGGATTAGAGTGCCCGAGACAGGTGCACTCTCTATTCGAAATAAGGCGCAGGGTCGCTTTACTTGCTTTCTGAAGCACGTGGGTGAAACACCGCCAACATCAGGATCATGAGTAACAGCCCGGAGTCACTGTGTGTTACTGAGAATTTCTTGATGGAAAAACCCGATAACTGATTTTGGCTCGACCCGGGATTCGAACCCGGGCACTTATGATCAGCAAACACTTTTAAGATTACAATACCAACGAGGCAATAAAAAATACAAGTATGACACAGTGCTGTTGTGAACCTTTTCTGGGTAACTAATTTTTGGTTTTTAAGCTAAGTTTTTTTATAGGATAGGGTGACAAACAAGTACACAGTTCCACCTGATTGTAAGTGGTTGCTGTGCATAGACATCTACATCTATCCTCAATAAAGAATCAAAACGCAGATGCGTTGTCGCCCGTGAGGACTAAGATGGAATGCCTCTTGTCCAGTAAAAAGTGACTCCGGTTCTTTAAACTCACCATACGAAACACATCAGTGTTAAGCTGCTATTTTACGCTGGTATTTTGTGACGGCGTGGTCCTTCCCCGATCGAGCCGACCAATTCGTTCTACAACTATACTACTAATATACCATGACTCTACGAGGTATAATGGTAATAGTACGGTCAGTATTTATATGATATATGGAGTAGTTTTAACTATATTGTAGTTAGTAGTAGTGTAGTTATAGCTGTATACATTAAATAAAAAGAAAATCAGATAAAATAAATGTTATAGCTCTAACTAAATTTATTAACATCATAAAAAGCGCTTTTATGTTCGGTAACTAAAACCAGATTTTGATCGGGCGCTTGATTTTAGCCTGATACTGATTGATTAGATTCCCTTGGCACTATATTCAATTAGGGCCTATTGTTTAAGATCCAATATCCTGCCGTTTCTTCGTTATCGAGCAATCAGTAATGTAGGTCAAGTGAGTTTTCTTAGTCGAATCACGGCGTCATTATTTAGTTTATGTGACGTACCTAGAATGTGAGAATAAACTTTGTACATAATATTAATCGACTTGTTCAATGTTCGACGGAAAAGTAAATACATACGTAAGGAATTCATAAACGTTACATAATTTGTCAAATATATTACAAAATCTTCCATATTTCAATATTTTGTCATTAAAAAAAGAATTCACAACTTTTACTACTAAAAAAATCAATAAAGGACGCAGCCATTGTAACATTGTTTGCCAATATTAGAAATGACTACTGTAAACGTAAATTTGTTAAATATTATTAATTTTCCATTTTGAAGTTGCTGTGATTGCATAACTACATCATCTTCAGCATCATTACAGCCCATGATAAGTTCACTGCTGTACTTAGGCCTCATTCAAGGAATGCCACATAGCACGGTCCTGAGCCACTTGCATCCATCGTATTCTTGCATCTCGAACCATACTTATACGTGGTAGATCCATGATGCAGCTATATTAGTAGTATAATTGTAGCACGAATGGGTCGGCTCGACCGGGGAATTACCATGCTCTCATAGAACACCAGCGTAAAATAGCACTAAACGCTGCTGTGTTTCGTATGGTGAGTGTAGAGAACCGGAGACCATTTTTACTGGAAACGAAGCATTCCGTCTTAGTCCTCACGGGTGACAACGCATTTCTATTTTGATTTATAGTCAAGGATAGATGTAGATGTCTATGGGCCACAGCAACTACTTACCATCAGGTGGACTGTGTGTTCGTTTGTCACCCTATCCTATAAAAAAAAACAGTCGTTACTCCATCTAATGGGAGAACACAAAGCAACCATTCGCAAAGCTTTACTTCCATTGGTTATTGGTTCTTTAAGCCATTTGGCTGGCCCATTGTCAGTGATTGTTGCAGTTATGTTTTATATAATTAATTAATATTATTTTGAATACATTATATTTTGTGGTTAACAACTAAACAAATGAACATTTTAAGACTTTAAACCTCTAAATTACACGAGTTTTAACCAAAAAACAAAATATATCAAGCCACAAGCTCCTGTGTACAAAGTTAAGGCGGGAATACTCAATTTAACCTTATTGAAGTGTCTTGTGAACGTCAAAAACTCTACCGTCGGTTCGGAAAGTTATACCAAAGACGAAACTTTCGGTTCTTTCGTTTTTAGTTCATAATTTATGTCAAATTTGCTTAACTTTGTTGATTCACTAGAGCCCAATGACTTCGTCAATCTTACTTAGCGGTACCATGTAGCGACATCTATGGAAATGTATTAAATAAAGAACGATGTATTTCACAACAACCGCTTCCGTAGATAGATAATAGATGGCGCTAGAGTAGTCAAGTGAGCTCGGCCACGGTCCTTATTGCTTTGTAAGAGAGATAATATAATTAATATCTTAAAATATCCGTGTGGTCAATTTCTCGTTTCCTATCACTTTTTACATTTTTCTTCAATATGAAAAAAAGAGTTAACTGTCCGTCTGATGTTAAGTAATTGATGCAGGTCATGAAAGGATTTTTAATGTAATTTTTCAATAATTGTACTTTTAAATTATTTTAATTAACTCTAAACAAAAAAGGGGAAAAGAACTATGGCAATTATTCCCCTTATGAAGCAATCTATGGTGGACGCCTATGTTCTGCGGTGTGTAAAGTGGACTTAGATAATCTGTAATGAATGAATGAATAATATATATACTCTAATTTAACAAAATATAACTTGCTGGTTATATTTAAATAATTGCTGCTTAATTTAAATAAAACTGTCGACTGTAACTCTGATGTCCACTGCTACAAGAAAAAGTTTTGAACGTGAACCATTTGGGCCCATTGACTCCCATTTTGCCTCGTCAGATCGTAACTCAGTCATCTGGCACACATATTATATTATATTTAAGTCGTTGTACTTAGTTTTAATTCCTCCCTCTCCATTAGATTATCGGGCCACCAGACACACGGCTCGTATCTACCTCTTTCTTGTTGACATTGCGCGCATTTTTAACACTGGTAGAGCCAGGCGGCAGCTTTTGCTGTCGCACGGATGGGCCGGCTCGAACCGGGGTGGTACCACGACCTCACAGAATACCAGCGTGAAGTAGAGGTTTACCTTCGCGTTGCGCCTGGTGAGTGCCGGTGGTTGGAGGCCCGATTTATCTTTTCCATCTCTGCACAGAGAGGATGACTCACTGGCCCATGCCACAAAGGAGAAAGGCGATCTGTTAAGCTCTCTGTTTGCTTCTAACTCGACTCTAGATGACGGGGGGAACACACCGCCGACCATCCCGCTGTGTGAGTGCTCCATGCCGGGTGTGCGGTTTACACAGCGCTCGGTTCGCAAAGCACTCTTCTCCCTGGACATCAGCAAGACGAGTGGGCCTGATGGAGTCCCTCCCATTTTACTGAAGACGTGTGCTCCGGAGTTGGCACCGGTTTTAATGCGTCTTTTCCAGTACTCCTACTCCCAAAGCGTAGTTCCGAATTCATGGAAGACAGCTTTGGTCCACCCGATCCCTAAAAAAGGCGACCGCTCACACTCGTCCAACTACAGGCCTATCGCCATCATCTACTTGTTCTCCAAAGTAATGGAATCCATTATAAACTGCCAGCTCATGAGGTACCTTAAGGATCACCAGCTGATTAGTGACTGCCAGTACGATTTTCGTCGGGGTCGATCAGCTGGTGATCTTCTGGTCTACCTGACTCATAGATGGGCGGAGGCAGTAGAGTCCCAGGGGGAGGCATTGGCCGTTAGTTTGGACATTGCGAAGGCCTTCGATTGGGTCTGGCACAAAGCGCTTCTTTCGGAACTTCCTTCCTATGGGCTTCCCGAGAAATTGTGCAAATGGATCAACAGTTTCCTAGCTGATCGGAGCATCAAGGTCGTAGTAGACGGTGCATGCTCTGCTTTCAAGCCTATCAACGCTTGTGTTCCACAAGTCTGCGTGCTATCACCAACGCTGTTTCTCCTGCATATCAATTATATGTTGCAAATTGGTTACATTCATTGCTATGCAGACGATAGCACTGGTGATGTCTTATATACCGGCCGTGCACATATTTGTCGGGAAAACGTCGCCGAGTACCGGGACAAACTTGTGTCTGAAGTCGACCCTTTGTTAAACAAAGTCTCGGATTAGAGGCGACTAAATCGAGTCCAGTTCAATCCCCAGAAGACACAAGTTTGCGCGTTTACCGCTAAAAAGAACCCCTTTGTCGTATCTTCTCAGTTTTAAGGTAGGTACACCCCTTGATGTCTCAGCTAGCTTCGGAATTGACATATCGAATAGTGTGCAGTTTCGTGGTTACTTGGAAGGGAAGGCCAAATTAGCTTCTAAAAAACTTGGCGTGCTCAGCAGAGCGAGACAGCGAGACGCATCCAGCGCAGAGAGGTTCAAATCGTTGACAACCGAGTTCTTTCTGATCAGCTCGATACACTGGCACTGCGTACGGATGTTGCATCCCTTTGCATTTTCTATCGAATTTACCACGGGGAGTGCTTTGAGGAATTGTTCGGAATATTTCCAGCCGTCAAATTTCACGATCGCACATCGTGTCAAAATTCACGATACCATCCTCACCATCTGGATGCTTGGCGGTCCACGACTGTGCGTTTTACTAGGAGTTTTCTTCCTCGTACAACTTCTCTGTGGAATTGTTTACCACCGGCGATTTTTCCGCACCGATACGACTTAGGGACCTTCAATAAAAGAGCTTACACCTTTCTAAAAGGCTGGCAACGCATCTGCAATTCCCCTGGTGTTGCGGTTGTTCATGGGTGGCGGTAGTCACTTACCATCAGGTAAGCCTCATGGTCGTTTGCCCCATCTTCTATATAAAAAAAATTCAAATCAAATGGCTAGCTTTCTCGTTGATAATGCGTGCGCCGTTCGACCAGCAATGGAGTGGAATAATTTGCCAGCATCTATTTTTCTATATGATTACAATGTGGGTGTCTTCAAGCCAAGAGTGAATATGCTGTTGTTAACCTCAGTCAATCTGCTTTACTTTCTTCAGCTGCATCACCAGTTACCATCACATGGTATAGTAGTCAAGTATAAGTTTATAATAGTTAAAAAAACTATGTTATAAGAACTCAGAAGTTGACGAGTATGTTTTTCGGTTAATTAAAGTTTATTTTTCTAATACAGAATGAAAAGCCGTGGTAGCTCCAGGGGCTTAGCGTTCGCTGTAAATTTCACAGTACGCGAGCAACCCAGGTTCGATCCTCGCAGCCACCAATGAAATTGTTAGTTGCAATTTTAAGTGCTGTTTTACCACGTGCTCGGCGATGAAGGAACTCATCACTCATCGTGAGGAAACCTGCATGTCTGAGAAATAAAAAAATTAAAAAATTCAAAGACATGTGAAGTTTGCTAGCTCGCATTGGGGCAGCGCGGCGGACATTTCCTTGCCCTAAAACCCTCTCAGAAATGAGAGGAGGCCTGTGCCCAGCAGTGGGACATATATATGCTGTAACTTAAACTTTTAATAACAAAACTAAAAACATTGTATAATGGTATATTTTCACAAGTCAAAACATTACCCAGACATGTCCGAATAAAAATTCGCTTTGGGTGGAAAACGAAATTATGTATAAAAAGTCTTTGTTTTTTTCCCCTGTTTTTTGCATAAATAATGCGAGTAGTATGAATTAAGCTAGGTGCAGCTTCAGTTTGAAAAAGAAATATTAATATATAATATTTTATTATACACAATATTAAAAACTACAACAAGACTCTGAACCTACCTCTCCCTAAGGTTTATGGGCGGGGGTTTGGAGAGTACCGGGTTTATCTCGAGAAGACAACCAAAAAAAAAACTATAATAATAATAATAATCTCGCCAAAAAAGAAGAAGAGGGAGGAAAAGAATGAGAACTGTCGAACAACATACAGAAAATATATCTTGAGTGACATTTTGAACTTACATAATATTTTTAATTAAATAACATTATAATATTGCAAAAAGTATCATACAAAACAACAATATTCTACACATTTAAAACAAAAATGGGGATATATAAATGCCTTTTTTCCTGTGGGTTGCAGGATGGGGTATTTAGTAAAACCGACGTTAGTCGTGAATGGATATATTTTAATATTAATATAATAAAACGCATTAATATAATTAATATTAATAGGTTGGTGGTGGGTAAATGGCCTGCCATCACTTTATAAACATAATCGATTTTAATAAAAATTTATTGTTGTTTAGTTTTTATAAAAATGAAAGGACAAACGAACTTACAGTCAGTACCACTGCAGTCCATGGAAGCCTGCAGCCAACTTCAAAACAGAAAGGCTATAGATGCATTGTCAGCTCGAAGGTCTTGTATAGAATATCTCACAGCCTGTAGTTATACTGGTCCATAACCATTAAAGCCGAACACTAGCATATGAGTAAAGAACGCTAGTGCAGACCCTGCTATTTGGCGGTATAATAATTAGGTATTCTTTATATAATTAAGAAAAAAATTTCGAAGATATTTGAAGTTCGCCATCACGTTCATAGTAGCGCGGCGGACACTTCCATGTCCTAGAACCCTCTCAGATAGGAGGGGAGGCCTGTGCCCAGCAGTTGGGCGTATATAGTTTTGTACGTGGTAGAGCCATGCTGCAGCTATATTTCTGGTATAGTTGTAACACGAATGGGTTGGCTCGACCGGGGAAGGACCACGCTCTCACAGAATACCAGCGTAAAATAGCAGTTTAATGCTGCTGTGTTTCGTATGGCGAGTGTAGATAACCGGAGACCCTTTTTACTGGAAACGAGGCATTCCATCGTAGTCCTCACGGGTCACAACATATCTATATTTGGATTCATAGTCGAGGATAAATGTAGATATCTATGGGCCACAGCAACCACTTACCATCAAGGTAGACTGTGTGCTCGTTTGTCACCCTTATCCTATAAAAAAATAGTCTTTAACTTTAACTGTAACTATATATAATTGAGTATCAAATGAAATTGGTTAAGTGTTTATTGTTATTTCGTGTATCATCGTTACTGTTCGAGTGATGTGAGACGAAGGGTTTGACGTACACGTACTCGTATGCGTACACGAATCACGCATATATACGACCCACACACATACACACCCTCAATATCCCTTTATCTCGTGTTTCATTTCCCTTTGTCATCTCTGACACCCATGGGATGATGTAGGGTAGGCTTCTGTTAAGCCGCCACTACATGGCGAAATATTATATTTATTATTAACTATTTATTTATTTAAGTTTAATTTTTACACCAAGTACAAAAGGCGGTTTTAATGCCAAACTATGGTTGTGGTAAAAAAGTATTTGCCAGAGTGATTTCTTATATTTACGGGAATTCTACACATTGGTGCTGCCACCTGCTTGGGATCCTATAATTAACGACATTAAATCCAAACCCAAGCATACCACCTGTAAGTTCATTCTGCGTAGATCAAACCAAAAACTAATATTCAAAAACTGAAGGTAGCTGGGCTAACTATGACATCGGGACGTCAAACATCTCAGTCCCCCCGTGACCATGGGTTGCTGTAAAGCACCCGAAATTAAAATATATATAATATATAATAAAATAGCAAATTAAACGCGATAAAATCCGAAAACACTTTTATTCAATATTTGCCAGAGATTATGTCGTCTGACTTCTTACAGCTAATAAATAACGAAGTCAAGACTTATGACACACTATATTCTATAACTCAATTACACCGTTACTCAATGTACGAGCAAACAACTTCGCACAGCGACTTTAACACAATACAAATATAACAATGAGAAAAATTTATTTACACAGGCCCCAAGGAGCTCAATCGAAGAACTTTAAGCCCCTCCCTCAGTCTCGAAGCTTTACAATGCTTTTATAAATGTAACGAACATTCATTGGAAAAACCAAACAACGGTATGATTATTATACGTTAAACTTTTATATTATCACGGTTATAATTTTAGGTATCACCAATAAGGGTTTTATATGACATACATAGGTTTAACGTAAAACATTTATTTGGTATTTTACCAAATTATAAAACAATCATTCTAAATACTCATCACGCCCTCACAATACATGACGTAATTCTAAACGTGAAGTAACAGGCAACATAAGTGCTACATCTGGGTACAGGATTTCTCTAGGGAATAGTTCGATGCGCTGTCCGAATGCATGTTGACGGATTTCGTATGTCCTCCATAGGTATATGGTAGGTATCTCAGACATTCAGGTTTGCAGTTGTTCATGGACGGTGGTAGCTACTTGCCATCGGGACAGCCGCATGCGTTTGCCCCCTCTTATATATAAAAAAACTACGTTGTCCTTTTTTTATAAAAGAATGGAAAAGGAGCATGCGGCATACCTGATGGTAAATCACAAACGCTGTACATAAACATCTGCGACACCAGCGGAATCGCAGGTACGTTGCCAGCCTTTTAAAAGGCTCAGAGACGAGAAGAGTATTCCATGTGAGGTCGAACTTGCACTTTGTGAAGTTGCAAGCGGTGGGCCGGCATGTAATACTGTCCCACTCTGCTTAACTCACTAACCTTCTTAGAGGCCCATTTGGCACTGCCTTCCAGTTATAACTATAATATTTCAACGCCGAGGATTCTGATACTGGTTGAGGCATTTGGTCAAAAAACAAAACAGGTACGCACTAGAATATAATTTCCACCGGCGCGTTAGTGTCTGTGTGTACGTCTGCTCTGAGCATCCACTCGGCAAAGAGATGGGTCACTGACGCATTCAACTGAGGAGAAAGGGGAACTTTTACTTCTCTTTTTGATTGCAATTCTTGTCTAGACAGTGGCAACAGCGTACCACTCAATTACTTCATTACGGTATCTCTACGTTGGAAGTTTGCATCACCAACAAGGAGGTTCTCAAAACCTTGGTGAGTATGCCACCACATATGAGGCGAGACCCTCGAGAATAGTGGGGAAGCAATCAATTATTCATAAAATCAATACATATTTTAAGATCAAAGAAAATGTTTCGCAGTTCTTAAACATAAAATGAAACAATATTATTATAAAATAAAGCAAGATATTTAAAATTAATATTATTAGATTGGAAACCCTAACTTGAAGTCAACGGTTCGTACATGTGGTTTAAAATCGTACATATTATAATATTAATTGGAGAATTCCATTCCATTTACCAGTTACGTTATTATTACTATTTTGGCCACGAATTTGTGGAAAGCCGTGTATCGGTTTAATCATACGTGTATAGGTAGATAAATTAAATAATAATGACGGAATGTAAGCGGACGAATGTTGTGAAATTGCTTTGGGTGTATGATTAAATGCATGATGAAATGTTATGTCATGTCAAAGATACAGGATTTCAAATTGGAGGGGGGGGGGGGGGGGCTATCTTCAGCTTTCCGAGGACCTCAAAGTAAAATGCACAGGCACAGGCAAAAAATATCCCAAGCCCAAGAACAATAACAATAACAATAGCGACGCATGGCAAAAAAATATCTTTCAACTGTTGCTACTATCCCGTACGAAACAGTAATGCTACAATAATAAAATTCAATCCCGGCCCTTATTTCTAATTCCGGGATTCCGGGATTGTACATACACTATCTTGGGAAGCCCGGGATATTTTGATGATAATTAGAACTTCATTTAGAACAAGTTTTTCTTTGGAATAGTATTTCATGAATATATTTAAATAGTAAAAGAAACCCATAGTGCCTACTACACCATAAACAAAGCTTTTCAGAACTACAGGGGCAGCAATTAAATATTAATAATTGTGATCATCTTAACAATTATAAATATTAATTTGATAACTTCTCATAATCTCAATTTAATATTTAATTATTTATGTAATTTCTACAAATTTATTGAAAAACAATAAAAAAAGTATTTTCACATAACTGCTCTTATAAACTAGACTAAAATCAGCTGTGAGAACAAAATGGCTGACAAAGTCACAGTGTTCAAATTTTCTAACTATATCTGACCTGAGTACCCAAGTCTATAAAATATACATAAAAATACATTAGTCATTGGAAAACCCCGACGCCGTCAGTGTTTTCCAATATCATAGCTGTAATACTTAATTATACAAACGTACCTAGTCGTGAAATGCCGTATCGCAAATACTTTGAGCCAAGCGTAGGTTAATTTGACAATAGAAAGCTTTCCGCGGAGAAATATTATAAAATTTCATTTGCTATGTAATTAAATTCTTATCTAAGTGGTTCTTCTATGTTATATAAATTCGTTTTATTAATTTATTCAGTAATGAAATTATTTTCAATTATGTATCTACAATATCGCGGGGGCATTTTACGAACCCTGCTAGCACCAATGATATTGTTAATTGCAATTTTAAGTGCTGACTTAGTTCATGCGAATGACTCCAGCGAAGTGATAGAAAATATCATGATAAAACCTGCATGACTAAGAAATAATAATAATAATAATAAATTATAGTTAAAAAAAAACTAAAAATTACGCTAAAGATAAATTTATTTCATTTAATTATTGTAGTCATAGGTTTTTTTATCAAGTCATTTCATTTTCAAGTCAATCGGCCGTCTACAAGTTGGTGAAAATTACATTAAAAGATTTAGTTACATAGATAGATAGATGGATACAAGCTAAGTTAATTAATAAAAAATAAGCGTGTTAAAAGTCGCAATGGGGCAGCGCGGTGGAATTTTCCCTCCTGCAATACCCCACTGAGATATAAGAGGTGCTCAACATTTGGTCGTATATAGACTAATAAACTGTACTGTAAAATGTATAATAAGTCGTATTTTGTGAGAAAGTTTTGATATTGGTATTCTAATGAAAGAGAAAGGCAATAAAAACTGTTTGCTGTTGTAAACACCAGCATAAAGAAGACTTTATACTAAAGGAAATTAAGCAATAGTGAAAAATGAATATTTTTGTAAGTGGTAGAGCCATACTGCAGCTATATTAGTTGTATAGTTGTAGCACGAACAGATCGGTTCTTTAAAACATTTTCCTTATTAACAGAGTTGCTCCAAAATAAAATGCCATCAAAAACATAACTTCTAAAAAAACCCCAAGTCTCGCAACTCAGTTCTTCTACCCTAAAAAGTTGTGAGATCCATCCATTGATACATAGATTGACTTGGCAATCGCATGAAAACACAATATATCTCACAAGTAATACATATAATATTAAATTAGATTGTTTAGTGCGATTGCCAAGTCAACCTATGTATCAATCTATGGACTGAATAAATTAACCAACTTGGTATTACATGGATCTCACAACTTTTTAGGGTAGAAGAACTGAGTTGCGAGACTTGGCTTTTTTTACAAGTTATGTTTTTGATGGCATCTCATTTCTTTTTGTAGATAATTATATCTAGGTAGTTATTTACACCTATTATTCCATTATATATATATATATATATATATATATATATATATATATAGGTACACTGATTCATTCACTGCAAATGTAACTTTGTAATACTATATGTTTATATGGGATTACAAAGTTATTTATGCAGTTGGTGTATCTCAAAAACTGGACCGAAATTGTAAAATATTTTAACTTTTCCTTGATTTATATATTAAACAATAATAGTATTCCAAATTTGAAGTTTCTATGTCTGCTAGAAGTGCCTCAGAGTTTTGATGATCGGTCAGTCAGTGAGTGACAAAATTAAGAAATTTTGACTAATTATAATTCTTAAACTACTGGTTCAAATTTAATGAAATTTGAAATATACTGAGTGCATACAATGCCTACTTGGTTAGTAAAAATTCAGGCTTCTAGTTTTATCCATAACGAAGTTATAGGGTTTCAGAAATGGCCTGAACTGCTTCGAGAAAAGGATGGTACGGCCGTGCCGCTTTTTTGCTCGACTTGGCGGTGGCACTGCCGTGCCCCCAGATACCATATTACACCACTTACGTTTATGTCGTAGAGCCACGCTGCAGCTATATTATGGTTGTAGCAAGAATGGTTCGGCTCGATCGGGGAAGGACTACGCTCTCACAGAATACCAGCGTAAAATAGCAGCTTAATGCTGCTGTGTTTCGTATGGTGAGTGTAGAGAACGGGAGACCCTTTTTAGTGGCAACGAGCCATTCCATCTTAGTCCTCACGGGTGACAACGCATCTGCATCTTGATTCGTAGTCGAGGATAGATGTAGATGTCTATGGGTCACAACAACCAATTACCATCAGGTGGACTGTGTGCTCGCTTGTCACCTTTATTCTATAAAAAAACTTACTTATTTTATTTTATTTATAAAAGTGACAGCGAGCACACAATCCACCTCATCCCCTGATGGCTCATGACCATTTACATATATCCTCGTGTGCAGAATCAAAATGTATGGAGTAAGAAGGAATGCTTCGTTACCAATAAAAAGGGTATCCAGTTCTTTGCACTTATCATACGAAACACTTTTGGTCATGTAGAAAGAATGAACGAGGAAAGAGTGACAAAGCAAATTTATGTTACAGAAGTAAACGGCAGAGTCGGGAAGGGACGCCCTAGACGAAGGTTTATCGACCAAATCGGTGATACATTGAAAATTGGCCAGATTAGAAGTACCCTTAACTGACGAGCGTGTATGCGTAGATATATGGATGTAAAGGAGGCGAGAGAGATTTGTCAGGTTCACGCCAAATTGAAGTCCGTAGTCTCTGCCTACCCCTCTGGGTGACAGGCGTGAGTGTTTGTATTGTATTGTTTCGTATGGTGAGTGTACAGAACCGAAGACCCTTTTTACTTGAAAAGAGGCGTTCTATCTTAGACCTCACGGCTGACAACGCATCTGCATTTTGGTACAGCCACGCAGCAGTTTTTGCTGTTGCACGTATGGGCCGGCTCGAGCCGGGTTGGTACCACGACCTCACAGAATACCGGCGTGAAGTAGAAGCTCTGCTCCTGCGTTTCGTCTGGTGAGTGCAGGTGGCCGGAGGTCCAATCCCCCTCCCCCCCCCCATCAACATGGTAGCGGAATTACACATAAGACTACCCCAGGAGGGTACCAGTACCCCTGGAGAATCCCTCGCTGAGCATCCACGACCATGTTATTCCAATCCTGAACGTGGGTGCTCAGGCTGCCCCGCATATTCTGGGGGGGGGGGGGGGGGGCAAAATTCCGCTCAAAAACATAACTGCTCGGGGCAAACTGAGCAACAATACCAAGGCGACCCCTGCCACGCTATCCGTGAATTTCTGCAACATCAGGGGACTTCACTCTAACCTAAACGCCGTCCACTACCATCTTGAGACAGCGAAGCCGGCCTTGCTCTTCCTGACCGAGACGCAGGTTTCCTCTCCGGCTGATATTTCGTATCTCTCCTACCCGGGGTACAAATTGGAGCACTCCTTTGTGCCTCGGGCTGGAGTTTGCGTGTATGTCAGAGAGGACATCTGTTCTCGACTCCTCGGCAGTCTTGAAGGTTCGGACCTGTCCATCCTTTGGCTACGCGTAGACAGCGACGACCATCCGCGCGTCTACGGGTGCCTCTATAGGTCCCATAGCGGTAATGCCGAAACAGACCGACTCATCGACCACGTCCAAATGGCTACAGATTCCTTGCTACAACAGGTCCCATCCGCAGAGATCGTGATCCTTGGCGATTTTAACGCCCACCATGCCGAATGGCTCGGTTCACGTTTAACCGATCATGCGGGGAGATCTGTTTATGACTTGGCATATGGTCTGACACAACTGGTTACTTTACCTACGCGGATTCCAGACGTGGAGGATCATACACCTTCCCTGTTGGACCTTCTGCTGACCTCTCATCCGGACGGATATCAGGTTTCCGTCGATGCCCCTCTCGGCTCTTCGGACCACTGTCTGATCCGGAGTAGGGTGCCACTCACGCTCCCTTTGCGGTTGCGTTATGCAGGTTGCCGCCGTGTTTGGCATTACAGGTCGGCGGATTGGGACGGAATGCGGTCTTTCTTTGCATCCTACCCATGGGGGCGGGTTTGCTTCTCGCCGGATGATCCCAGCGCTGTTGCTGACTCTGTCACTGATGTGGTGCTACAGGGAATGGAACTATTTATTCCATCATCTGTGGTACCCATTGGAGGCAGATCTCAGCCTTGGTTTGGTCCCTGCTGTAAAACTGCATTACGCAGTAAGCAGGAGTGTTATCAAGCCTGGGCTGCGGCTTCGGCTACTCGGGATGTAAACACCAGCATACTTAAAAAGAAGTATAACTTCGCCTCCAGGTCCTTCAAAAGAGTTATTGCCAAGGCAAAGTCAGAGCACATAGGCAGAATTGGCGAGAAACTAGTTCGCCTTCCTTCGGGAACCCGTGCATTCTGGTCTCTCGCCAAGGCTGTCCAAGGGAATTTCTGTAAGCCATCACTACCATCTCTGCACAGGGAGGACGACTCACTGGCCCATGACGCAAAAGACAAAGCCGACCTTTTAGGCTCCCTTTTTGCGTCCAACTCGACTCTTGATGACGGGGGGAAAACACCGCCGACCATCCCGCGGTGTGAGTACTCCATGCGGGATGTGCTGTTCTCACAGCGCTCGGTTCGCAAAGCACTCCTTTCCCTGGACATCCAGAAGTCGAGTGGGCCTGACGGAATCCCCCCAATTGTGCTGAGGACGTGTGCTCCGGAGTTGGCACCGGCCCTAACGCGTCTTTTCCGGTACTCCTACTCCCAAAGCGTAGTCCCGAATTCATGGAAGACAGCTTTTGTCCACCCGATCCCTAAAAAAGGCGACCGCTCAGACCCGTCCAACTATAGGCCTATCGCGATCACCTCCTTGTTCTCCAAAATAATGGAATCCATTATCAACTGCCAGCTCATCCGGTACCTTGAGGATCACCAGCTGATTAGCGACCGCCAATACGGTTTTCGTCGGGGTCGATCAGCTGGTGATCTTATGGTCTACCTGACCCATAGATGGGCGGAGGCAGTAGAGTTCAAGGGGGAGGCGTTGGCCGTTAGTCTGGACATTGCGAAGGCCTTCGATCGGGTTTGGCACAAAGCGCTTCTTTCGAAGCACCCTTCCTATGGGCTTCCCGAGAAATTGTGCAATTGGATCACCAGCTTCCTTGCAGATCGGAGCATCAAGGTCGTTGTAGACGGTGCATGTTCTGACTACAAGCCTATTAACGCTGGTGTTCCACAAGGCTGTGTGCTATCACCAACGCTGTTTCTTCTGCATATCAATGATATGTTGCTAACTGGTAACATTCATTGCTATAGGGATGACAGCACTGGTGATGCTCTATACACCGGCCGTGCTAATATTTCTCGAGAAAACGTCTCCGAGTACCGGAACAAATTTGTGTCTGAAGTCGAGTCTTTGCTGGACAAAGTCTCGAACTGGGGGCGACTAAATCTAATCCAGTTTAATCCTCAGAAGACACAAGTTTGCGCGTTTACCGCTAAAAAGAACCCCTTTGTCGTATCTCCTCAGTTTCAAGGCACTCCCCTGGTTGCCTCAGCCAGTATCGGAATCCTCGGCGTCGACATATCGAGTGACGTGCAGTTTCGTGGTCACTTGGAAGAGAAGGCCAAATTGGCCTCTAAAAAGCTTGGCGTGCTCAGCAGAGCGGGACAGTATTTCATGCCGGCACACCGCCTGCAACTTTACAAGGCGCAGGTTCGGCCTCACATGGAATACTGTTCCCATCTCTGGGCAGGGGCTCCCCAGTGCCAGCTCCTTCCACTTGACCGCATCCAGCGCAGAGCGGCTCGAATCGTCGACGACCGAGTCCTTTCCCATCGGCTCGACTCATTGGCGCTGCGAAGAGATGTTGATTCTCTTTGCATTTTCTTTCGCATTTACCACGGGGAGTGCTCTGAGGAATTGTTCGGATTAATCCCAGCCGCCAAATTTCACGAACGCACATCGCGGCAGAACTCCCGATACCATCCATACCATCTGGATGATTGGCGGTCCACCACTGTGCGATTTAGAAGATGTTTTCTTCCTCGCACGACTTCCTTGTGGAATCGATTACCATCAGCGATTTTTCCGGACCGATACGACTTAGGGACCTTCAAGAAAAGAGCGTTCTCCTTTTTAAAAGGCCGGAAACGCATCTGCAATTCCCTCCCTGGTGTTGCAGTTGTTCATGGGCGAAGGTAGTCACTTACCATCAGGTGAGCCGCATGCTCGTTTGCCCCCTCTCCTATAAAAAAAAATTCGCAAACGAAGACAGATGTAGATGTCTATGGGCCACAGCAACCACTTACCATCAGGTGGACTGTGTGCTCGTTTGTCACCCTTATTCTATAAAAAAATGGACCTCACTGACCGATTTTTTCTACAGCAAATACCACTAGTACACAGTTATCTCTCAGATATATATGCATATGTAGCACCATATACTCAGTTCAATCATCTCTGATCTCTCTGAGCCATCCTAGCTCTAAACGACGTACCCCTGAGATGAGAGGTCACCAAAGTGCCTACGCATCCTGCCA
The DNA here is from genome assembly GCA_033319125.1 of Parnassius glacialis. Lineage (NCBI taxonomy): Eukaryota > Metazoa > Arthropoda > Insecta > Lepidoptera > Papilionidae > Parnassius > Parnassius glacialis. The sequence continues at coordinate 44,410,171 of JAVANC010000010.1, forward strand.
ATGTATCTAAACATTCCACAATGATTTTAAAATCGAGGAAGCATTTGTAGTCACTGATAAAATCGTTTTGAGAACCGTATTGGGACAATCTAATGAAGAATCAGTGCTTTTCTTCCGTGAAACTTCGTAGAGCCCAGACGCACTACAACAAGAATACCGATGAGGTTGACAGATCCAATTCATTCAGTTGTGTTTGACTTAAATAAAAAGGAAACAAATTGTCGCGATGTATATCCGTGTTTTGTTTTTCGGAGTGTGTAGTTACAGTTGCTGCACCGAAGTGCTATTTCAAACACGACCACAGTCTACAAACCGCAGACCGGTCTCTAATTGTAGAACGCAACCACAGATTGCAACGTTACCGCCGGCAGGTACCTACTGTATTCTCAATTGTTTTCTATTACAATTTCGAACAGTGACGTTGTTATTGCAACCAAGTGAATATATTTTGAAAATAAATCATTTAATAACAATAATAAACATTTCAGTGTCGTGTCCAGCTCCGCTCAAAAACAGGGACTTCGTGCTGCAGCGGTCCTGGCTCGATACAGGCGATGAGAAGATGATCTTAAACCACTCAGTATATCACAAGGATTACCCTCCTAGAAAGGGCTTTGTCAGGTGAGCGTTATGGGCTATTCAATTACTTAGTTATTTTTTATATTCGAATGTGAATAGTTTTTAGACACATACATTTTGATTTTTTTGATGACTGACATATTTTAAGATCGTGATACGTTAGGTAAAGATGACGACTGACAAAGTTCACCAGATTGTAACTAGATTCTGTGGCCCGTAGTCACCTATATCTAGTTGTTAAAGGGCTCAGATGAGTGTCTCTTTACCAGTAGAAAATGTTTTTGGTGTACGTTTTTTTTATAGGAGAGGGGGCAAACGAGCATGCGGCTCACCTGATGGTAACTGACTACCACCGCCCATGAACAACCGCAACACACACCACACACCAGGGGAATTGCAGATGCGTTGCCGGTCTTTTAAAAAGGAGACGTCAACTAACTTACCTAATAATAAACCTAGCAAGCTAACAGCATAGCAAAGTGGCGAAGCAATCAGCTTTGTAGCGGTTTCTAACGGTTGCCGTTGAGCAATCAGTTTCAAAATAGGAGGTTCAGATGCCTGGCTGATCAGTAATCGATTGCTGAAAACAGAATTTGAAAATTCGAAACCGTTCTCGAGATAATCGTGGGACAGACGGACAGACGGACGGACAGACGGACAGACGGACAGACGGACAGACGGACAGACATCGTGAAATCAATAAGTGTCTTCGCAAGCTTCGCCACTTAATAATGAAATAGCTCATATTTCCAACCGACTTCAAAAAGGAGGAGAGGCTTACAATTCGACGGCATCTTTTTTATGTATCGGTCGGTGTACACCGATGACTCGAAGATGTCTGAACTGATTTGGAATTTCTTTTTTCAAAGGGTTTCCAGATGGTCTCACTTAAATTTTATCGAAATCGGTCGAGCGGTTTTAAAAAAAATCAACAACAAATTATATTTATTTTGAAGTCGGTTGTACAAAATGTTTAATTATACCACTTGTAATGCGGCTATTCCCCGTTTAGCGGTAAATAATGTATATGAAGAAATATAAATAATAGTATTGCTTCTTAGTATGCTAGTAGTTAATTATGTTAGAGTGGTGTTCTTTTAGAACGCGTTCCTTTCCAGCTCGAGCAGCTCTTTTGTGTAGTAGTTTCAATATAGCTATAGCACGGCTTCACCACGCAAAGCCAAGCTGCTAGTTGCTAAAAGCTAACACTTTAAATCCCACGACCTCTTCATAGAATTATGGTAAATTTGGTATATTACCTTAATGTAGCCTTGTGCGTATGCATTAATTGAAAAAGAAACCTTATCCCATGCATAATGCATTAATGAGAAAGAAACGCTGTTTATAGAATATACAGTCTGCAAGAAATTTGGGGAGAGATGAAGATGTTTCAAGCTAAAAATTTGAATATAAATCTTCGAATTTTAACGATATATTCTTGTTGCGCTGTACCCGAATGGTCTAGCTATGCAAAAAACAATTGCAGCTCGGACTGATTACCTCTAAAATTTACGATATCATCATCCAGTATTCCCCTATTCCTTCCTCCAAAACTTTTATTTTTTAGAACATTATAAGGAGAATAATGTCTTCTGTCTGTAGGTTTTTTTTCTTGTTAATATATATATATATATATATATATATATATATATATATATATATATATATATATATATATATATATATATATATATATATATATTTCTTTGCTGGACGGCTGTACAACTGGAAAGTCTTAATAATTTTAAAACGGGTTTTAAAATAATTGAAAACGTTATGTAACATGGCAGTGTTAGTAAAGATTGTATTGTAAAAAAATATATTTTTTCTATTTATTATTCTGTAATTATCCAAGGAAAAATAATATGGATACAAAATATGGAGAGAATATTTTCCCCATTTAAATTTGAATATAAATTGGGAGAATTAGCATGTACTAAACGCCGCCTTAATTTCCTCTTAAAAAGCACTTTGAAATGTCAAATTAAATTTACCCATTAATCTATCTTACAGCAATATAAATATAAAATGTACCTTACATTTAAAACTGCGTAAACGCTACTTTTAGCGTATTGATATCATTAATACACAGTTTGATATTTTCTACCGTTTGATCGATGAAACTGTTGCGTTTGTTCCGACGATATTCGTCCAATTTGCTGCCACTCCAGCGATTAGATAAAACAATGTGTGCGTCAGCCCGTGACGACCTTCGCGGCCACTCGCACCGCGGCCGGTGCCGTCGCTGATTGATTTATTACCATCTGCAATATTAGGGTTTATCCCTGTGCTTAGTTTAGTGATTGGACGGATTTGCGCATAATTTTTAGGGTTCCGTACCTCAAAAGGAAAAAACGGAACGCTTATAGGATCACTTTGTTGTCCGTCTGTCTGTCTGTCTGTCAAGGCCCTTTTTTTCAGGAACGCGTGGAGGTATCAAGCTGAAATTCAAATCAAATACTCAAGCCTACTATCCCTTAGAGCTGTAAAAAAATCAATTTTTAAGTTAACGCAATCAAAAGATACAGCCGTTTATGCCGTAAATTTTCGACATTCGCAAGGGAATCAAAACCTACAGGGTACTTCCCGTGAACTCAGAATCTTCAAATTTGGTACGAAGCAACGTTTTATAGCACAGATAAAGGAAAAATTGCGAAAAGCATAAATTTTTAGTTACATCATTAATAAAAATATTTTTAATAATTTTAAACTTATATACCTACAGATTTGTTCGGAACCCTCGGTGCGCGAGTCCGACTCGCACTTTGCCGGTTTTTTTATACAAATTCAAAAAAAAGAACAGGTGCGATGCTACCTCTGGATTGGATTGCCTAACAACCTGTAATTATAATGGCTATCAATATCCTGCAGACCCGAAGACGCCAATCCAAGCACTGCTATTTTTATTACTATTATTATTATTTATTTAACAAATTATAGATAATACAGAGGATATATTATGGTACAACATAAGCTTAATGAAAACTTTACCGTGTACCACAAGCCGCTGACAGATAAGCTACACCTCACTCTACAAAATATGTATAACGCAACACTACTAAACAGCAATTGTCACAGTCCACAGGCGGTATATCGGCAATACATAATTAGCTAATAGTGCACTAAAAAGGCGTGAATCTTGCCACCGCCCACTTCGCCGCGTCAAAAACCGGTCGTTCCTGCGTCGCGTATACAGACTGATAAAAATTAAGATATAGCGTCAGAAATAGATAAGACGGCATTATCTAACCAGGTGGACTCCTCTAGACAGAAAACGAGCCCAACCACCTAGTGTTTAAAGTAGATTTTTTTTTATATGGAGAACGGGCACACTGCAAATTGTGACGTAACTTAATGAAATTCATGCCGCTTTATTCACTATAATCTATAAATTACAACAGAAATATTAGTTTAACCGCATCTAACGGGAATATTGAGAAATTAACAATTAAAATATGAATGTCGCAATATCCTAAAAACAATCTTTTTTTATGTTATATTAGCCAGAACACGAATATAAAAACAACTCTTTTTTTTAAATTTCTTGATTCCGGTGAGTATAATAAAACCTGTAGCCCGTATACTATAGTAAAATGGTATTTTTTACGTGTAACAAATACCTTTAAGTTATGTAAAAGTTTCTAGTGGGCCCAAAAACGATTGTCTGTTAATTTGATTGATTATAGTAAAACAGCAGGCACTTATATTGTTTAAAATTAGGACTGATGATAACATATTTATTGAAATTTATTGATATAGAATAATACTTTAAAATAAATTTCTCCGTACGACACGCGCGCCACCTACTGTAAGTTAATTGTACTATGTCGTAATGTATGTATGTATAACCCTTACGTAAGTGCAAGCATATTTTATGCGTGGTAGAGCCATGCTACAGCTAAACTAATTTGTGTTTATATAATGTTGTAGCACGAATGGGTCGGCTCGACCGGGGAATTTCCACGCCCTCACAGAATACCAGCGTAAAATAACAGCTTATTGCTGCTGTGTTTCGTTTTGTGTGTGTAGAGAACCGGAGACCCTTTTTACCGGAAAGGAGGCATTCCATCTTAGTCCTCACGGCTGACAACGCATCTGCATTTTATTCGCAAACGGGGATAGATGTAAATGTCTATGGCCCTCAGCAACCACTTACCATCGGGGGAACTGTGTGCTCGCTTGTCATCCTTATCATATAAAACAATAAGTTGAAAAAGTCTTAGCGCAATCCGATGTAAGCCCAAATATACGCCTGATACGTCCCCACACAGAACAGGCTTTCTCCCATTTCAAAGAGGGTTCGGAGCATTAAAGTGCCCGCCACGCTGACTTCACTTGTCTTTAAAATATATTTTCTAACTTTCCATACATGTAGATCGATTTATTTCAGTCATAATACCTTTACAGTTATTGGTTACATTGGACGGTCCAATAGACAGAGCAATGACCTGAATAATATAGCGGTCCTGTATGACATAATATTTATGGTGTTGAACTACTTTCAAGTACTGCGCATAGTTATCCAAAACCTTTAAATCTTGTTCATAGTTTCGATTAAACATAAAATGAATTAATACTTTTTCACAGGGCAGTGTCATTTTTGACCGGCTTTGTAGTACGAGGGAGACAAGGGAAAGGCAGCTGGCTGGGGTACGTGTCGCGATCTGATCCTCGTGGTGCAATGCCTGCTTGGCTTGTGAACAGGTTTGTTTTTCAGTCGTTTGTCTTTCCTCTATTATATAGGCCACGACTTGATAAACAGTGATAAGATGAGAAGCATCTGGAGGCTGATTAGCACTGATTAACAATTTTAACAGTGGTAGAGACACGCGGCAGCTTTTGCTGTCGCACGGATGGGCCGGCTCGAACCGAGGTGGTACCACGACGTCACAGAAAACCAGCGTGAAGTAGAGGTTTACCTCTGCGTTTCGCTTGGTGAGTGCAGGTGGCCGGAGGCCCTTTTTGCTGGAAATGAGGCATTCTATCTTAGTCCTCACGGGTGACAACGCATCTACATTTTGATTTGTAATAGAGGATAGATGTAGATGTCTATGGGCCGCAGCAACCACTTACCATCTTAGTAAATATTTTCGTATTTTTATTTTATTATAGAAAGTGCTTTAGTTATTAAATTATATTCGGAAATAATATCATTGTATTCTTAGCAAAAAATGAAGAGGAAACCTGTGAAGATATCTTTTATTATTATATATCCTATATATTATATATAGGATATATTATATTATTTTTATATGATAGGATGACAAACGAGCATACAGTCTCTACGTGGTAGAGCCATGCTGCAACTATATTAGTAGTATAGTTGTAGCACGATTGAGTTGGTTCGACCGGGAAAGGACCACGCTCTCACAGAATACCAGCCAAAAATAGCAGCTTAACATTGCTGTGTTTCGTATGGTAAGTGTAGAGAACCGGAGACCCTTTTTACTGGAAAACAGGCATTCTATCTTAGTCCTCACGGGTGACAACGCATCTGCATTTTGATACGCAAACGAGGATAGATGGCTATGATATATGCCAATGGGCCACAGCAACCACCTACCATCAGGTGGACTGTGTGCTCGTTTGTTACCCTATCCTATAAAAAAAAAACAGTCCACCAGATGGTAAGTGTTGTCCTTCCCCGGTCGATTCGACCAATTCGTGCTACAACTATACTACCATTATAGCTGCAGCATGGCTCTACCACGTCTAAAATAAGCGCATTACAGAATTATAGTGCACGTGTGTGTATGCGCAAGCACAGATGCACTCTATTTCTTCACTCTCATAGTCCGACAGAACAGGTATCCTACATGGAGGAAATCAGGAGCAGTACAACAGCGTTACGTGCTTTTCGAGGCACGGGACCGAAACACTGCCAATTTCCTGACTCCGGTCTGCTACTGAGAACTTCTTGAACACCCAATAACTAATTTTGGCGCGACCTTGGATTCGAACCCAGAACTTCATGATCATTAACCACGTTTACAACCACTATACCAACAAGGTAGTCAATAAAAATAAGAATAAAAAGTAAAGAAGTTTAAAACCAACTGGCTATTATTTTAAGAGCTTTAGAGTAGCGGCCTATGTTTAGCAGTGGACTTGTGATGGGCTGCAATTATGATAGTGAAGATTATAAAAATTCAAATAAAAATGTGCATGTGTGAATTTACACTGAAGACTTAGTGTTCTTGGGCTATGCTTTTATTATAAAATTAAGGGTGACAAAAGACCACACAGTCCATCTGAAGGTAACTACATAATGTGCCCGTAGATACCTACATCTATCATTAATTGAGAGTAAAAATGTTGATATTTTGTCTTTACCAGTCACCATACGAACATCACAGTATTATACTGCTGTATACGCTGGTATTCTGCGAGAGGTTGGTTCTTCTCTGTCGAGCCGTCACATTTGTATTATATTTAATATTGCTTAATAGTTATAATGGTTCTTTGTGTTTGAATTAGTATTTTTTTTAGAGTGACTGCACAATTAGCACCACGTCTGGTGCACCAGCTACAAGCAGCAGCTCGTCGGTATCCCGGCTGGAAAGCGCTGACGGATTCGCCCTACTATAAACCCTGGAGGCATCCTGAACAAGTCCCTTCTAAAAGGATCTCGCTGGAGGATGTGAGTTAGTCAGGAACATTTTTCATTACAGCCCACTGTTGAATATAGGCCTCTTGACAAGCAAGTTGACATTAGCAGTTTTAAAATTGTTATGATTTTTTATCAGGAAGTGTTGCTTCCCTTTCGTATTTCATTTTCTACCGACTTCAAAAAGGAGACGGTACTCAATCCGACCGTATGTTTTCTTTTTGTGTGTTACCTCATAACTTTTATCTGGGTGAACCAATTTCAACGATTCTTTTATTTGAAAGCTGGTGCTTCTCATGTGGTCCCATATAAATTTGATCAAGGTCTGACCAATAATTTTTGAGTTATTCTTAATAATTTACATTGAAGTCGGTTGTACAAATTTTTAATTTTAAATGATTCTCTATCGTCTCTTACGGAATGATTCTTTAACCTCGCAAATATATTACTTGAAAGCACTTTTTTTAAATTATGTTAACCGCGCAACATAATTTAGTGCAAAAAGAATCCCATATCCGATGCAACTTCTAACCTTTGCCAAGTCAATCTATGTATCAATCTATAGACTGAATAAATTAACCGACTTGGTATTACATGGATCTCACAACTTTTTACGGTAGAAGAACTGAGTTGCGAGACTTGGCATTTTTACAAGTTATGTTTTTGATGGCATTAACTTTATTTCGGTTTCAAGCTTTATTGCTAAGGGATTCGAACCGGGATTTATCATATATTCTAATGAATTGATTCTCACTTTCAGACTCAGTGTTAAATGCCACTTACTAATGAGTCTACTGCTGGGTGCTGGGCTGCCTCGGCTCCTCACATAACCTGCCCATCGAGTATAGTTCTTAGCCACCTCGTCAGGTTGCTTACTCTATCTGTTGGAAAATACTAGAATGTGTTGTTATAGCATTGCTACGTATATAAATATCATTGCCACCCCAGCTTGATCTCTTGCGGATACTACAACGAAAAATTTGTATTTAAATATTAAAAAGTAAAACTTTTACCAAATTCGTTAACTTTAATAAATTGAATACCCAGGCATCAAAAAAGTATAAAAGATTGAGTTCTTTAAGTAAGGTTGTTAAAAGAAATTTGTTTTCACTTTTCAAACTTCTCGCTGAAATTACTTTTGCTTTCGTAACAAAGTCATAAGTAACTCTACTCGATGAAATTTTTCGAAAGTAAAATGGATTATCCCGTCACGAAGGGTCTCACTACGTGATATTAAAACTTTGAAATTGACATTGATTGAAAAGCACGTGCACCGAATCATTTTCTTTATTACGTAACAGTTATAAAGTACTCATAAGTAATTATTATTATTTCGTATATTAAAATTAAAGTCATCATTAATACGGCCTATCAAAATACACTGGTGAACATAGGCATAACATCTCACAGAATACCGGCGTAAAATGGCAGCTTGACACTGTTATGTTTCGTATGGTGAGTGTAGAGAACCGGAGACCCATTTTACTGGAAAAGAGGCATTCCATCTTAGTCCTAACGGGTGACGACGCATTTGCATTTTGATTCTTTATAGAGGATAAATGTAGATGTCTGTGGGTCACAGCAACCACTTACCATCAGGTGGACTGTGTGCTCGTTTGTCACCTTATCCTATAAAAACTAGGCCTAACCTAAGAATGCCTCATAACTGTAGTATACCCCATATTTGCCATAGCTTCCACGTTTAACAGGCGAGTTGACAACCGCAGTTTTTTATTTTCTTTCTTATTAGGAAAACCGTGCTGCACATCTTCTGGATTTTCCCCTCTGTCACCTTTTACGACACCCACCGTACGATATGCCACAATGGGTATTCTTACACAGCCACTATATTGTAATTCATATAATTAGTTTTAAAAAAAATCAAATATCTTCGTTTCTGTCGAAGATCTCGTCAATACTTTACAACCGATAAAATCTATCTAAAATGTTATTTTGATTAGTTTAATATTGCGAAAACAGCACTAACATCTCTAAAGCAGAACGTACATGGGGCTCAGAAGGGAAATCGGTCGTAGCTAACTTTTACAGTGGTAGAGGCACGCGGCAGCTTTTGCTGTCGCACGGATGGGCCGGCTCGAACCGGGGTGGTACCACGACCTCACAGAAAACCAGCGTGAAGTAGAGGTTTACCTCTGCGTTTCGCTTGGTGAGTGCAGGTGGCCGGAGGCCCTTTTTACTGGAAATGAGTCATTCCATCTTAGTCCTCACGGGTGACAACGCATCTACACTTTGATTAGTAATAGAGGATAGATGTAGATGTCTATGGGCCGCAGCAATCACTTACCATCAGGTGGACTGTGTGCTCGTTTGTCACCCTTATCCATTGAGTTATATGTACTACGTACTAGAGAAGCCATTCCGAACATTGACTATGTTCAACTGAACTGTAGTGCAGTCCCTACAGTCTATACAAACTAAATATTGTGTAAATTGAAGATTTGTTTATTCCATAAAATAATTATTATTACATTTTATTTAGAAATATGTTTGTTTAGATTAAATGAAGATATTTTATAATAAATTCTTATATTTATTTTATATCAATATCTTATTTTATATCAAATTAAAGTCTTCGCTCATGCGCGACTACTACTACCGCGCATGCGCGAAGACATAAAGTAGGACACAATTTTTGTTTGGAATGGCTTCTCTAGTACGTAGTACATATAACTCAATGCCCTTATCCTATAAAAAAAGCTTTTCAATAGCGTATTATGTTCAGCATGTGATGGAAAGGGTTTGGAATTTCTCTGTGGGATTAAATCCATAACGAGGACATTTGCAGAATAACGAGAGTAATTGTCATAGCCCAGAGGATCTGTAAGCCGAAGTGGCAATGGACCGGCCATATACCTCGAAGAACCGACAACAGACGGGGAATCATTATTCCCCGTCGGTTGTCGATTCTTCTAAACCTTTGTTTTAACATCAGTTTAAGTCTTAATTTTTAAACAATTTCTTGTTTATGTCACTTGAGGCTCCATATTTCTTTATATCACTTGATAAAATTCCTTATAAAATTTCTGGGTTAATATATCACTAATTACAAACTCATTCTTCATTACAGTGTATAAACCCCGATGCCCCGCCTCCCCCTCAAGAGCCTAAACCAAACACATCTAAGGTTAAACTTGAAGTGCCGCAACCTAAAGAAATAGAAAGCCATAGCATAGAAGATTTAGGGGACATATCATCTGAGTTTAGTGTGGAAGTAGAAGAGGAAACATTAGACCATGCACAGGATCCAACAAAGAAGAAAGGAAAATTCTATAGACTGGTAAAATCAATGAAAAATAGAAGAAAAAGCGTGCAAGTTGCCAAAAGTGCTGATAATTTAGATAATGGTAAACCTCCAGAGGAGAAGCAAGAGAAGAAGAAACCGTTCAAGTTCCACCGCAGATTTAGCTTAAGCAGGGGTAGGGAGGACTAAGTTGATATACATATTAAAATTACAATATACTTATGTAATTTGAATTTCTCTACTAGAAGTAATATAAGCTTATTAGAGTTGTTGTCTGATTAGAAATTTGTAAAACGGAAACAAAAGGATAAAGTTTTATCATAAATAATGATTCATTTCTTATCAATGTAATATACAATAATTTACAAAATATTTATTTAAAAAAAAGCGCTAAACACTCTATCTGCGGAAATTAATATATTGAAATAACTTTTGTATATCGTTAGTAAGATCTAGATTCTCGATAACCTACAAAGTTAAAATTAATATAAAACGTTTTTATAATAATGAGTTTATCTGTATTCACACATTTTTTATAAAACTGTTGAATGAAATAAAAAATAGAGAAAACAAAATTGTTCAAACTTTTATTTGGTTTTACTTTAAAAAAACGCAATCAAATACACTATAGATTACATAAGTTCCACGATTGATCTTTTCATGTACATAATAGATTATGTTGTTTAGCAGCTTTGCGTGTAATTTCCTCGAGGCATTCAAGCGAGTACAGAAATAATAGCTAAATGCAGTTGAACAACTTCCTTATCACGTCTGAAAAGTATTTTGCTTAAATAGCTTTTTTTGTTTAATAGCTAACTCGACTAGGGATTTTCGATATTTGTCAAGTGTGAAGTTTACCACGATTAGTCTAATCGTATCGTCAAATAGGGAGAGAAACGATTAGAAAAAATAGTAAATCCAGCCCATACTCCTTTATTTATTGTATGTCGTGTGCGAATTGAAAAAGAAATCGTTCAACGTAATAGAGGTTTTAGCCCGTTAGATGTTAACTGTTTAATATATTGTAGTTACCGAATGGAGTAACAGATTACATTAAATAATTTATCATTTGACCAAAACAGAGATTTTGCTATTAAAGCCTATAAAAGTCCACAGCACACATGTATTGCCGCATAGGGAGGATTCTGTCATAGTTGCCACGCTTGATAGGCGATTTGTCAACCGTTGATTTTTATTATTTTAAGTTGTTATCTGAAAGATGATGCTGGTCATCTTCTGTTTTAGTTTCCCTCTGTCGCCTTTTACGACGATATAGGAGAGTGGAATCTTTTTATACCGCCACTACACGGTTTTAAAAAAAAACTAAATAAATAGATGGATGTACTAAATATGATGAACTAAATAAAAATAAATGTATAGATGGATGAAATGTTAATTAAAAATATACTATCGTATATAAATGTAATATATCGTCAATGAGGTTTTTATTAAGGAGTTTTTGTTATAAAGTTTGCGTGAGAGAATTTTAGTATAATTATGACATTATCCCTAGTGGAGAATTGTTGTTAAAAAAAGATTAAAAAGCCCGATTGAGATATTGTAAAAACCATATTGTAGGACTATAATATGGCAATGGTTTGTAGGGATGCTGGAGAGACCTAATTTTTATTTTTTTTAAATTCACTTAGCGGTTGTTCTAAAGACAAAAACACTTTTGTACAAAACTTTTTTCTTTAAGAAAAAGTATATATTTTAGTTATAGTTATAGTTAACTAAGATCTTTTATATTAAAATGATAACAACAGCAAAATAGAAAAAAAAAGAAATGGAAACAATATCAAACTCCTTTGTGTACTTAATCTTCCTTGAATTTAAATAAAACTTACTGTTAATAATAAATATAACAATATTTATACCACCATTTGGCGGAAGCCGTGGGATCTTTCTGGTATTTCCCATTATCTTATTATTATATTCCCGCCATTTCTTTTTTTAAATTCTTATTTGTATAGGACTACCGTAAAGAAATATTTAAAGAAAATTTTTCCACATGGCTACGTGTCAAAATGAATTTTCTTCTTACTTTTCTAATAAGATTAGCTAGATTAAAGAACTTCATGTGCATCTGTTTCTTCTAATACTATAAGTAGCTGTTTTAATAGAATAAATATTACAAACGTAGTTTACATAGTTATAACGAAAAGCACAAATCTGAAAATTTAACCATAGTGTATTTTATAAACGTCTTTTTTATTTTAAAAAAGTCATGTGAATGAAGGTCTTCCCTTACGTGCTCATACCACGAAACACATTTTGATATCATCAGTTTGCAGACTTAGCTAATTAATTAATCGCGTACTTATTTAATAAAAAAAGTAATAGTTAAAACTAGCTTTGTTTTTACTCTTTTTTTTAAATCAATGTAATAATAATACATGATTCTCAAGCTAAAGTGGCCCCAACGTAGGTCTATACATAGAAAAAATATTGTACAAAAGAGCTCTCACAAAGAAATTTTGCAACGGGGCTTACTGAGGCATAATACGCTACTGTAAACAATCTCTATTTTAAACTTTTAGTAAATATTTTATAAAAAAATAACAATATTCAATGACAATATTCTCAATAAAAACTTTAAACGCTTACACAAATATGTGATCGCAAAAACTACGGGACGGTGAATAAAATCGCATAATAAAGGAATACGTTTTTCTGTCACTGTCTCGAGAATTCCGATCTACATGAAAAGATTAACCAATAAGTTTTTTGTTCGAAGTTATATATTTTTTGCGGTATTACCAAGTTCAAGGTTATTAAAGCAATTTTTCTTTTCATTTAGATTCCGACCCGCAGTTTTAGAAGGGGTTGGTGATAGAATTTAGTTTTAAACTGAGTTTGATAAAATAAAAAGAAACTACTTGACACAAAAAAGATAATCAGGAATTGACAATGCAAAAAGATTGATTACTTAATTCTTTTTTATGAATAAACTACAAAAGGATAAAGCACGTAATAATAATTCAACAATTATTTATGTGATTAGCGAATTAAAAAATTATATCAATTTCAAATCGTTAAACGCAGTTTTGTTGTAAAATCATTTTTTTTAGTTGACAAATTAAATAATCATATTTAAAAACTTCCATGTATTAAACATAAAAAAAAATGTTTTCTAGTTAGCACACTTACCAACTAAGCCATATTTTTAAATTTGTTTATATCATATTTTTATTTGCAGTTTTAATTCAGATTTACAAGCTCTTAAATTTTGTAAAAGACTTTTTATAATACAAATTTTCTATTTAGAGTGTCTTAATCATATACAACGTGTTTCCTTCCATGGGTGCAGTAATAAGGAATTATGAAACGACCCTGATGATTTTGTGTAATACCTTTTACAAAAAAGATCTACATGAACAGCATACAGCCTGCATGAACAGGTTTCGAATAGGCTTAACCTGTATGAGTTTTATGGTCAAATTCAGACAGCTAAAAGAATCACGTTGTATAGATAAAGCATAATTACAATTTGTGCCTTTGCTCCTATTCTGTATTAATGAAATAATTCAAATGTACTTTTATAATAATTTAGTCTCGTAATCTATACTATCAATTTTATGATGTGCGAGTGTATTGTATGATATATGTGCCATCTCATTTAGAAATTCGATTTATCGTGCTTTTTAGAATACTGTCTTCTGACATATATAAGATACTGTCTAAATATAGTATTATATAGCTGTTTTGTTAGTGAAATAAATGTTCTATTTTCTGTGCAAACATTATCGAATATTGCTTAGTATTAGCTGATATTAGAAAAGTGTTAGTATTATTTCTTACTTTTGGTTATCTGTTTAGTAATTATTTTTAAATGTTACATACTATACTAGTAGAATTAATTTTTATTCATTATCTATCGATTTTGTTAAAAGTAAGTCTATCATAGCTAGCCCATTGTGAATTGTAAAAATTAGGTAATTACAAGATGTTCAACGGTCTGTTCAACATTGTGTAAAAACATTGCTGTGTTGACGACGAAGTACAGTGAAAAATATTTATGTTACCGGTGAAATATTCGCATTGATACGTTAAAACGCTCAATTTTGTATAGTTACAATGACGTAAACAGAGACATTTTTTAATATTATATTTACTGAGTAAAATTACCAGCTTTTATTCAAATTCTTCGATTTCAAACTAATGTTAAACGAAGTAAGGTACTTGTATGTACAGTTATACATATGTATGAAGAACCATTTTAGAAGTCCGTCTCTTACGTCACGATACATGTTTTAGAATTCACAAATGGATTTAAAAATTAATTTATTGTATTAATAATAAGAAAGGACTATTATAAAATAATATTGGAGTTAAAAGAAACTTAATAAACACGCGTTGAGCTTCGATGCCACCTAGTGAGAATACTAGGTCATAATCATAAAATTATTGTATTGTAATTGGTTCTTATAAGTCTACAAAATTTCAGACTTCTAGAAGTGGGTGCAAACTGAGTTATAAAAATCTATTACATTCACACATACATACATAGATACACACACACATACAGACCAAGCTAATATAAAGCGTTATTACACGTTTCTTATAATTTTGCAACACTATGATAAATTAGATATAACTTGATACTTGAAATATTAAGGTTGTTTCACATTTGTGCTATTTGCAACTTTGTAATATGCGTTAAGCGAGCTCATCTGCCTTGTATTTATATGCAGTATCAAAATATTACATATATCACGCGTTGTGTGTTTGACAAAATGTTTATTCTCATGTTACAGTGTTCGATTTGTTGATGGTTAGCGAATAAATACATATATTATGATGTAACAAAATTGGTTTTATTTCATTTCTCTTAACTGTTTCACCAGTCCTTTATCAGTTCACGGCTGGAAATGGGCCTCTCCCCGTATATGAACCGATGTTTTCCCTTTGTTAGTCCAAGGATATTATAATATCTGGTATAATAGAGCTTCTGAGCCATTCGCATTATAATATCTGGTATAATAGAGCTCCTGAGCCATTCGCATAATCCCCTCTTGCGATGCCCAGAGGGTCAAATAGGATGAGAGACCCTCTTTATTTATTCTACTTTATCTAAAAGTTTGCCTTGAAATCCGACTGGGTAGTTTACAAGCTATTACCTACTTCTGCCACCAAGTCGCAGAGCACTCTCTGCTATGCTCCGTTGTGGGACAACTAAAAGAATGAAAAGATGAAATACTGAGAACAGTAGAAAGGAAATAGAGAAAAGTATCTTTTTTATACATAAGCGTGATAAACGAGCACACAGTCCACTTGATGGCAAGTGGTTGTTGTGGCCCATAGATATTTACATCTATCCTCGACTACGAATCAAAATGTAGATGCGTTGTCACTCGTGAGGGCTAAGATGGAATGCCTCGTTTCCATTAAAAGGGGTCTCCGGTTCTCTACACTCACCATACGAAACAAAACAGCGTTAAGCTGCTATTTCACGCTAGTATACTGCGAGAGCGTGGTCCTTCCCCGGTCGAGCCGACCCATTCGTGCTATAACTATACTACTAATATAGCTGCAGCATGGCTGTACCACGTAACTATCTATTGTATCTATCTACATACAGAAAAAAGTGAGAGTATGAAGAGGCTTTTTTTGCCTTTAGGACAAGCATACATAAGAGAACCAGTTGTCAGTTAAAGGAAAAATATAACAAAAATAAATAAACAGTCAATTATAAATATTATTTTATATTGAATAATTGCATAATGAATAATTCAATTTGTTTAACGAGATAATTAAATAATTATGTATCTTGGAGAATAATGTAATTCACTAATGCCAGGTTAATAAATCCCGACATTATATACCGGAGCAACTCCATCAGACCTTTGGTCAAGCCAAGGTCAATAATATTTCTTTTGCTTCTCAAAACTAGGCCCTGTCAACTAATGTATAGAACCTATGCGGCATTTAATATCGCCATTGAATAAATTCGCAGAGAAATACGCAGGCTTCGCAGGTCGATGTAGTAGGTACTTCACAAACCGTGTAAATGGTGTTGTCAAAGAATTATTTCATTTGTGAGATTTGTTTTATCAGATTTCTACCTTAAAGTTGCTAAGTTATTTGAAAACCTCTGAAATGGAAGTGTTCACCTATTGATTTTGTTACTATCTATTGATTTTAAAATATTATGTTGTTTTTTTACTACGTTATTCTGGATTTTCTACCAATTTTGTGGGAAATCGCTGAGTTTTCGATCAAATCATTGTATAAATGACGCTTTAGATGAAGTTTTTCTTTTATTTTCAGAAATAAATAAAAATCGCAAGGTGTGAGGTCGGGACTATAGGGCGGGTGACCCAGTAATTCGACGATTGACGTCGCCAAGTAGTCGATTGTTTGCTTGGCGGTGTGCGACCAGGCGTTGTCGTGGTGAAGGAGAATCCTACTGCGAGGTCGTTTCTCCCGAACTTTTTCCAAGACAAGTGTTGCCACAATTTTTAGTGTACCACTCTGCAGTAACTGTTTTTCGATCCTTTAAAACAATTGTTGCGTAATACGTATTTTCCGAAGAACGAGGCCGCCATCTTTTTTCCAACGCTTCGACCTCTCTTCACTTTAGTTGGCATCTCCTCGGAAGGAACACCCATACAGCAGACTGTCTCTTAGTTTCATAATAATAAATCCAGCTTTTGTCACCCGTAAGTATGTCGAACACAGCATTTGAGTCACCTCCGTTAAATCTTTGAACCATTTCACGACGCCAATCAACACAACGGAGTTTTTGGGCCTCCGTCAAATTATGAGGTATCCGCCGGGCACAAAGCTTCCTGACCGTTAAATGTTCATGGAAGATTTTGTGCACTTGACTCATACCGATGCCTAAGCTTGTGCGAATCTGCTGATAAGTCACTCTTTTGTCAGTCTCTATCATACGCCGCACAACACTGATGTTACCTTCAGTCGTCGCCGTAGAAAGCCGTCCCTCACGTAAATCATCGGTGAGATTAGTGCGACCACGTTTAAACTCATTAAATCAGTTGTGAACAGTGGCACGAGAAGTTGCTTCATCGTGAAAGGCCAATCGAGGTCTATCATAACTTTCTTATTGACTTAGGTAAATGACATCGAAAGTCATAAAACATCATCGCACGAAAATTTTCTCGCGTTAAATTCATGCTGACGGTTCACAGATAATTTTCAATTTGCCGCCGAAACGTAAACAAATTACAAATTAATAAAATACATACACAATAACATTGGCAAGGAGTACCATTTTCAAAATTTGAACTTATTTTTTTATTATATCGTTTACAACTGGCCAGTTTTAAAAACTTTCAGGGTCGCTCTCGTAATAGAGGTCAGTGATAACTACCTACTAATTTATGTCATACTATATTGTGACGCATGTATTGAACCGCGTTCCCCGTGCGTATAAGGAACCGGTTTGTTCTCCAGTACTGGTGAAGTCATTTACATACCTGGCACATCGAGTTCGCATATACAGGCTGCTCATATTTGTTTAATAGTTATTATTAATGCTAATGATAAACTTATACAGTAAAACCCGCTTAAGACGGTTTTGAGGGTCCCAGCCAAAATCGCGACTTAAGCGGTAAAGCGTATTATGCGGGATAAGAAAAATAAACCATAATTTACAAATATTGTGTAGGTATTGAATTATAGGTATACGTATTTATAAATTTGTTAGAAAGGTATAATGTTGTGCATACGTATATGTATTTAAATACATATATAATTAATTATTATTTATAATGACATTACTTAAAATAATCACTTATTTTGGTTTGACAAAAAGATTTTGATGCGTTATTAATGACAAGGCTTTCAATATAATTTAACTTTTGCAGTGCGTCTTCACTTTTCCCGAAAGAAGATACATAGCGCCTTAAATCGTTTACTGCTGATAATGCCTGTATGTTTGACAAAATCGGAATTGACTCTCCTTCATCTTCATCGTCATCACTTAGGGCCTTTTTCCGGTGTTATTCACATCTTCAATAAAATCTTCGATCGAACAGGTTTCATAGGGTGCAACATTGTCATCAATGGACGAATATCCAGAAAACCCCTGCAATATCGCGGGCTCTTCTTCCAACACGACATCAGCTTCGTTATTTCGGAAACCTGCTTTCTTGAAACAATTTTGTATGGTTTCAGGCTTAATTGCTTGTCATGCCGCTGCAATGTTTAGGATCGCGTCATGCACAGTCAAGGTTCGTTTACTGTCAGGGTCTTCCATTTCCTTAAGATAGTGATGTATCAATCGTGTTCTGTAGCCATGTTTAAGGACTTTTATAATGCCCTGATCCATCGGTTGCAACTTGCTTGTCGCATTCGGAGGTAAGAAAACAAGTTTGATATTCTTTAGTTCAACATCTTTAGGGTGAGAGTTTAGAATTATCAACGAAGAGTATTATGCGTCTATATTTAATCTAGAAGTGGTCTTCTAAAGCTATTAACCAGTAATAAAACGAAGGCCAGTCATCCAAGCTCAAGATTGTGCATCATATGTTACAGGGAGCGATTTCATGTTTTTGAAGCAACGTGGATTTTTCGTATTTTTTTATAGTATGGGTATAGGGTGACAAACGAGCCTTACCCATCACTAGCAAACGTAACTTTTCCGACCCAGATGGCGTATTAGACGGGATGACGAATCGTATTAAGCGTGTTAAAAATGTATGAAAACATGCCTCAAGTTGCAGAGACTGACATAAAAATGGCGTATTAAACGAGAAATCGTATTAAACGTAATCCTATTAAGTGAGTTTTACTGTATTTGATTACTAATAATTATATATGTGAGTATAAGTCCGTGGAATATTAGTGAGTAGATAATTTATAATACTAAAAATTATTTATTCATAGGTTACATAAGAAGTAATTCTTTAATATATTTTTGACTAGCGATTCGCCCAGGTTTTGCACGGTTGATTTTTGGATCTCAACAACAACACCACCTATCGGGTCCAATTGTCAATCTAAACCATTATCTAATCAACTTTATCACAGTCCAGGTGTTTAGGAGAAGTTTAGACACATATACACGGTCAGAATAATTACATAATATGCATGTATTATACGAATATACTTTTACCTTGAATCATTTTATCTACTGATGAAAACTACATCAAAATTCGTTAGGTAGTTTTAAAGATCTAAGCGTACAGACAGCGGAAGGTGACTTTGTTTTATACTATTAAAGAAAGATGTTGCGTTGATTAATTTGTGTTTTTTTAGTGGTGAAGTGTGGAGTGGTTTATTGAATTGAGAATCATGTATTCTAATGTGCGTTCTTGGTTTAATTTGGTGTCTCTGACTTTCGAGTGTTAAAATTGTATTGTATTTTAATAAAGAAATTTTCAATTAGTACTTTATCGTTCATCATGTACAAGTAATATTTTACAGAAATCAAAAATATAAAAAAATAATTTTCCGGTGTCTATTTTTCCGTCCGAATACAATCTGGGCGTTTTCAAGATAACAGTAAATAGGCTTTTGTTACGAAGAGACAGTGCAATTTACCATCTAAGGCTACACCACTACTTATCAACAGGTGAGATTGTGGTGAAGCACTGGCTTATAATAATAAAAAAAAATATGTTGCTGATCTTTAAATTTGTTTATGACAACTTTTGATACTAATGTTTTTTAAATACGGACTTGTGAGGCGTAAATACGGACTAGGTGGATTTTTTAGATCCTACCATAGCTAGAAATATCACATATGTATCGAAGTAGTTAAATTGTACCGTTTCTGACTCACTGAGTCAGAACTGGTACAATTCTCAGTCGTCATCGGCTGACGGTGGGTCGATGGATCCTGCGGTCCGTTTTTGCGTAGGATCGGGGTAGATGTGAAGATCAATTAACTAATATGTTATTGATATCCGGTGGGCCTGCACCATCATTAGCGTTCCATTATTCAGCTTTTCCTCTTATCTATTATTCTTTGAACACCGTCATTACCGCTCTTACCTATTAGTCATTGTACACATTGTACACCCTGCTATTGTATTATACTTCTTTGTTCATTACTACCACGCTATTCTAAATCATCAATAAAACACATTCCTTAATTTGGTTACAATTTTTATTTTCAAAATGTTATTGAATATTATCTATAAAATAGGAGCGAAACATATCATCCACTAAAATATCGTTGTACAGTGTGTTCCTTGTAAATATGTTCGTAAAACTATGCATTGAACATTCCTGAAAGTTATATAGCAAATACATTAAGCAATTTTTTTTTATAGAAAAGGGGGCAAATGGGTATTCGGCTCACCTGATGGTAAGTGACGACCGCCGCCCATGAACAACTGCAACACCAGGGGAACCAGGGGAAACGCAGATGTGTTGCCGGCCTTTTAAAAAGGGGTAGGCTCTTTTCTTAAAGGTCCCTAAGTCGTATCGGTCCGGAAAAATCGCTGGTGGTAACCGATTCCACAAGGAAGTTGTACGAGGAAGAAAACATCTTCTAAATCGCACAGTGGTGGACCGCCAATCATCCAGATGGTGTGGATGGTATCGGGAGTTCTGCCGCGATGTGCGTTCGTGAAATTTGGCGACTAGGATTAATCCGAACAATTCCTCAGAGCACTCAACTCAACTCAACAGAGAAAGAAAATGCAAAGGCATGCAACATCTCTTCGCAGCGCCAATGAACCGAGCCAATCGAAAAGGACTCGGTCGTCGACGATTCGAGCCGCTCTGCGCTGATGCGGTCAAGTGGAAGGAGCTGACACTGAGCAGCCCCCAGCCCAGAGATGGGAACAGTATTCCACGTGAGGCTGAACATGCGCTTGTAAAGTTGCAGGCGCTATGCCAGCATGAAATACTGTCTTGTTCTGCTAAGCACGCCAAGCTTTTTGGAGGCCAATTTGGCCTTCTCTTCCAAGTGACCATGAAACTGCATATTCACCACAAACTGAAGTCTACTCATTTTGAACTCTATGAACGTTCCAGTCACATCTTATACAATTCCTTTTTAAAAACTCTAGATGATATCATGCAGCTGATCGTCCATATGAATCAAAATATTGACCGATGCCATTCGTATCGATGTACAAAGCTATCCAATGTGAGCCTGGTTTATCATTTGTAACCAAATTGAATATTATATACGTTGGTACGTGGGTATACATGGGCAGAGTATTAGCAGTATAAAAATTATTTTCTAGACTGGGATGAATCTTTTTTCATGGGTTGTTGTACATCTGGTGTATCTATGATATTACTACTATTAGTAGATTATTATAATAATCTACTTATAGTACCAATATTATTCAATGGTTATCATAGGAATGATCAATTATGATGATTTGTAAATATATTAAACCGCATTACTTTGTGATGATTTGTAATAGTCATATCAATTAGATATTAGTTGATTGATCTTCACATCTCCGGAAACGCGCATCCTACGCAAAAACGGACCACAGATTCGGGATCAGAGCATGCCATAGCCTTTTTTTGGATCTGTCGACCCACCGCCACCCGATGAGGACTGAGAGTTGTACCAGTTCTGACTCAGTGAGCCAGAAATGGTACAACTTTACTACTTAACGAATTTAGCACTTTGATACATAATAATCGATTTTAAATAAAACTGCGACTTGAAATAACTATTGCAGAGTTAAATTTAGTGAACCTATTAACTTTTTATGCGGTAAAACCATGCTGCAGCCATATTATGGTCGTAGCACGACAGTGTCGGCTCGATCGAGGAAGGACCACGCTTGAAATAGCAGCTCAACGCTGTTGTGCTTCGTACGGTAAGTGTAAAGAACCGGAGACCCTTTTTACTGGAAACGGGGCATTACAGGGGTGGAAACGCATCTGCATTTTGATTCTTATTCGAGAATAGACATAGATTTTATGGGTCACAACGTCCACTTACCATCAGGTGGACAGTGTGCTCGTTTGTCACCCATCATCTATAAAATATAGAAACTCTTTTATGGATGGTACCAGTCTATAGTTCAAAGACGATTAGGACAACGAAACAATTGCAAAATTTTTGTCAAAGCCCACTGCCACTGTGACGCTTTCATTTGAATTATTTCGCTTTCATAACTTAGAATTATATATTTTTAATAATATAATCAATCAATCAATATTATACAGTAAAACCCGCTTAAGACGATTTTGAAGGAACCCAGCGAAATTCGCAACTTAAGCGGGAAAGCGTATTATGCGGGATAGGAAAAATAAGACATCATTTACAAATATTGTGTAGGTATTGAATTATAGGTATACGTATTTATAAATTTGTTAGAAAGGTATAATGTTGTGCATATGTATATGTATTTAAATACGTTACATCATCGTTAATTATTATTTATAATGACTCAAAATTTAGATTACTCAAAATAATCACTTATTTTGGTTTGACAAAAAGATTTTGATGCATTATTAATAACAAGGCTTTCAATATAATTTAACTTTTGCAGTGCGTCTTCACTTTTCCCTAAAGAATATAAACATAGCGCCTTAAATATTTTACTACTGATAATACCTCTGCGTTCGCAAATAGGAATTGATTCTCCTTCATCTTCATAGTGATCACTGAGGGCCTCTTTTTGGATGTTATTCACATCTTGCCGCTGCAATGTTTAGGATCGCATCATGCACAGTCAAGGGTCGTTTGCTGTCAGGGTTTTCCATTTCGTTAAGATAGCGATTTATCAATCGTGTTCTGTAGCCTTGTTTAAGGACCTTTATAATGCCCTGATCCATCGTTGCAACTTGCTTGTCGCATTCGGAGTTAAGAAAACGAGCGTGATGTTCTTTAGTTCAACATCTTTAGGGTGAGCGGGGCAGTTATCAATGAAGAGAATTATGCGTCTACCTTTAATCTGGAAGTGATCATCTGAAGCTTTTAAAAAGTTAATAAAACGAAGGCCAGTCATCCAAGTTCGAGATTGTGCATCATATGTTACAGGGAGCGATTTCACCTTTTTGAAGCAATGTGGATTTTTCGCCTTACCAATCACTAGCAACGTAACTTTTCCGACCCAGATGGCGTATTAGACGGGATAACGAATCGTATTAAGCGTGTTAAAAATGTATGAAAACATGCCTTAAGTTGCAGGGACTGACATAAAATGGCGTATTAAACGAGAAATCGTATTAAACGTGATCGTATTAAGTGAGTTTTACTGTATTATATTCTTTATTGTACAAAATGCGATAGAATGAATGATAGAAGGTACGATAGGCGATCTTATCGCTCTGAAAGCGATTTCTTCAGGACAATTGTTTTACAAATAAAAATTATATAAATATATAAATACAAACATTTAAAATATGTAAACATTTTATGAAAATAACAGATGGTAACTAAAGTTGTAGCCTATATACGTCCCACTGCTGGGCACAAGCTTCCCCTCATTTCTGACAGAGTTTAGGTCAAGAAAGTGTCCGCCGCGCTGCCCCGCTGCGTGTTGGCGAACTTTACATGTCTTCTAAATATTTTTTTATTTCTCAGACATGCCGGTTTCCTCACAATGTTTTCCTTTACCGCTGAGCACGTGGTAAATAAGCATTTAAAATTAATTTATTTTATTGTATACAATATTACAAACTAAACTAATAAAAAAACTGTGTGTGTGTGTGTGTGTGTGTGTGTGTGTGTGTGTGTGTGCGTGCGTGTGTGTGTGTGTGTGCGTGTGAGTGCGTGCGTGCGTGCGTGCATGCGAGTGCGCATGCGCGTGCGCGTGTATATAGTATATAAGTTTATTGTATTATTGTTAATATATATAATATTAGTCTATTTTTAATTTATAAATATGTTCACTTTATATTTGGCACCTACCACATTATTTTCCACATGTCCCGGGTTGACTGGGAGAGAATGCCAAAAGGCATTAAGTTCGCCATTTGTAATCCTTTTATTAAGGTGTTAAGAAAGCGTAAACAAATAAATAAATAAGTATATAATTTTATTTAATATGATTTTCAATTTATAAACTATATTAATTTGTTTTAATAGTGCCTTTAAATACATTAATTGAAGTAAAGTAAAGTAAAGTACAGTCTACGAGTATATACGTCCCATTTCTGAGGGCATGACCCTCAATATATAGGTAGGGCAATAGTGTCCAATGGGTGTTGGCGGACTTCACATGTCTTCGAATAATTTTTATTTTAGACTAGCAATCCGCCACGGCTTCGCACGGGTGGTTTCTAGATCTCGACAGCAGCGCGCCCTGCCTGGTGCCATTGTGAACCGTTTAGATCATCCAGAGACTCACTCAAACACACACAATTTTTTTTTTTTAAATCGGTCCAGTCATTTTCGAGTTTTATCGAGACTTGGTCTTCTTCTTCTGGTGCCTCCCCGACTAGCGAAGGTTGGCAGTCAGCTTAGTGAAGTCTGCTCTATTCTTCGCGAAGCGAGACAGTTCGGCGGCACTCGCGATTCCTGTCCACTTTCGGACGTTACATAGCCATGACTTTTTTCTGCGACCAACGCCTCTTATTCCGGAAAGTTTTCCCATCACAGTTAGTTTTAGGATTCCGTATCTCTTGAGCCTGAGCACGAGCCCTAAATATGCGACTTTTCTCATTCTGACGGTCTGCATAAGTTCACGCTTTTGGTCGACTCGTCGCAGAACTTCCACATTCGTTATTCTGTGAGTCCAGGTAATGCCCAACATTCGTCTGTATGCCTACATCTCATAGGCTTCTATACGTTTTCGGAGGTCCTCTATAACTGTCCACGCCAAAAGTATGGGCCAGATATCACATCGTAATAGTCGAGTGTGCAAAGAGATCTTAAGTCTACGGTTGCAGAGTACTTTTTTCACTTTGCTACAGGCGAGACTAACGGACAGTGATATTTTTTTTTATATTCAGATATTTCCTTCCACACAGAGCACGTGGTCAGTCAACACATAAAATTGTAATTAACAATTCCATTGGTGTCGACGGGGATCGAACACTGCACGCGTGCTGTGAAATTTACAGCGACCGCTAAGGCCCTGAGATATCATGACTCTAATGCTTATATATTGATCTCGAATTTATTTACGCGCTAGTGACATTTAAACACTCCTCGCGTCGGATGTTTGTTTTCGTGTCTAACTTTCAACAGTTTCCCGCCAAAACAAGTGTCAAAAATTTCATTTAATTTATTTTGTGATTTAAAATATGAAAGATAAAAGTACTTCGGTAAGTACTTCGGCCAATTTTGAGTAAACTAAAAGAGGAAGATTTACTAGATTTTAAACCGTGAATCAGCTAATGCTTTATCAGTGTCTCTATAAAATTGATATTTGTGAAGATGGAATGCCTCATTTCCAGTAAAAAAGGGTCTCCGGTTCTCTACACTCACCATACGAAACACAGCTGCTCTAAGCTGCTATTTCACGCTGGTATTCTGTGAGAGCGTGGTCCTTCTCCGGTCGAGCCGACCCATTCGTGCTACAACTATACTACTAATATAGCTGCAGCATGGCTCTAGCACGTAAAAACGTATGTATATATTTATTTATGTAATTGGTATTTATAAGTTTTCATCTACTTCTGGGTGTCTGAATAATCTGAAATTTTGAGGATGTATTAAGAACCGATCAAAATACAGTAATGAATGTAAAAATAAAACTAATTAATAGATATAATACTATGACCTAGTATTCCTTATCGGAGCTAATGATAATCGCGTGTTTAGTTCTTTTGAACTCTAATATTAGTTTTTAAGTTTTCTTTCAAAATAAGATCAAAAAACTCGTTCTTATTAATACGGAAATCGTAGTTTGGATGTAATATTATGATTTTTTGTCATTGTTTTCATATAGCATATGGCAGATGAGCACAGTCATATTAGTTCACCTGATGGAAAGTAGAGGCCCATAGACATCTACATCTATCATCGTTTATGAAACAAAATGCAGATACTGGGGGGAATTAGCCCGGTAATCCTGTTCCTTGCAAATTATCGAGTCAATCGGCCGTCTACAAGTTGGTGAAAATTACATTAAAATATTCCATTCCACAGATACACGCGAAGCTAATAAAAGCATTTTAAAAACTGCCTCCGGTTCTCAACAGTTACCATAACCGTGCTAAACAAAATGTATCATCCCCATCACTTTTGTCTTCTTCGTCATTATTCCTGTTATTTGTACCATGAAAATCTTTTTTCCTCTTCCTTTTCTCTTACTTTTGTTAGTCTGTCTGTATAAATAGTACAAACTTCCGAGTTTCATAAGGAGTAAATCCGTACTATTAGCTGCCCTCTCGGGGTAATTTTCCAATGCGAGTTCTTCCTCACCACTAAATATTTGTCTATTTTTAGTGGAGCCAGCGCTTTCCAAAGTCAATTTACATCTCGTAAATGCCTCTTTACTATCTAACAGTTTCTTCATTTTTACCACGTGGCTTTGGGTGTTTTAACAGTGGTAGAGCCACGCGGCAGCTTTTGCTGTCGCACGGATGGGCCGGCTCGAACCGGGGTGGTACCACGACCTCACAGAAAACCAGCGTGAAGTAGAGGTTTACCTCTGCGTTTCGCTAAGTGAGTTCAGGTGGCCGGAGGCCCTTTTTACTGAAAATGAGGCATTCCATCTTAGTACTCACGCGTGTATCTTAGTAACCACTTACCATCAGGTGGACTGTGTGTGTGTGTGTGTTGTCACCCTTATCCTATAAAAAAATGATTACAATAATTCATCTATTACACACATGCAATATACCAGTGTAACGATGTGTGTATGCAGGTAGTTATCCTTTCTCCTTTTTCTTTATCCAGATAAATAATAAGATAAGAAGATAAGTCCATAATCAGTAAAATAATATTGGGCTGAAAGTAATATTTCCCATACATTTAATGCACGTTTAAGAGTATTTATAAATAAATATATATATAATAATTAATTTTTAATATTATATATATATATATATATATATATATATATATATATATATATATAATATTATATATATATATATATATATATATATATATATATATACAATATTAACCGTGAAGTGGTGGTTTAAGAATATCCACTACCCCATATCCTCCCGAGGGTTTCATAAGAGACGACAGAGTATTACGTGGTAGAGTCATGCTGCAGCTATATTAGTAGTATAGTTGTAGCACGAATGGGTCGGCTCGACCGGGGAAGGACCACGCTCTCACAGAATACCAGCGTAAAATGGCAGATTGATACTGCTTTTTTTTGTATGGTGAGTGAAGGGAACCGGAGACCCATTTTTTGGAAAAGAGGCATTCCATCTTAGTCCTCACGGGTTACGACGCATCTGCATTTTGATTATTTATTGAGGATATATATAGATGTCTATAGGTCACAGTAACCACTTACCATCAGGTGGACTGTGTGCTCGTTTATCACCCTTATTCTATAAAATAAATAACAGTGAAACAGGAGATAGGTAGCAGTATCTTCCTGATGAGAACTTAATTATAAAATAATAAAAGTGTGTGTGTCAGCTCCGACGCACGACTGGAGTTTACTCCTCACGAACGATTATTATATATGAAATTTAGTATCAAAACTCCGCAAGATAACAGCTTGACAGTTGACGGTTGACAGTTGTTATGTACCAGGCGGTCCCATAATGAACTGGCCTGATATAGTTCAACGCGACATGTCGCTACATGTTGTGTTGCATTAAATAGTACGTTTATCGTGCACTTAATATAAGAAACATGCATCGACATGAAATGCTTAGTCTTAGTTTAACAGGCATTTGAATAACGAGAGTCGCGTATTTTTTCAAAATGTCGAAAACTAAGTATCGAAGTGTCATAAAGTTTCTGTTTAAAGAAGGTTTCTCCCCTGCCCAAATAAAAGAACGATTAGATGGCGTGTATAAGTAGTCTGCCCCCTCCTATAGCACAGTGAAAAATTGGGTGAAAGAGTTTCGCCTCGGGAGAGAAACCGTCGAAAACTTTGGCCACGACGGTCGACCTGTGGAAGTGCTCACTCCTGAAACGATTGCTCTTATCGAAGAGGAGGTTCTGAGTGACCGCCGTTTGAAGATTAGAGAAATTGCAGCAAGGCTTGGACTCTCTAAGAGTACCGTTCATCGCGCGATCCATGAACATCTTCACATGAAAAAAGTGAGTGCAAGATGGGTACCGAAACTTCTTTCAGCGGTACAGAGACAGGAAAGAGTGCGCTGCGCTTCGGAGTTTTTGGATCTTTGTGGCGAAAATCCAAAGACTGTGATCGAGCGGCTAGTGACTGGTGATGAAATTATGATCTTGTATTATGATCCACAAAGCAAGCGCGAGTCAATGGAATGGCGTTATAAGGGTGAAAAGCCCACTAGAAAGGCAAAGGTGCAACAATCGACTAAAAAACTGATGTGCACAATATTTTGGGATTTTCAAGGCATTTTGATGGTGGATTTTAAAGAACGTAATACAGTCGTGAACGGCGAATATTATGCTTCTTTAATATATAAATTAGGAGACAAGATAAAGGAAAAACGAAGAGGCAAGCTGTCTAAAGGTGTCCTGTTGCTCCATGACAACGCCCCTGTTCATACCGCTGGTGTTTCGAAGGATGCAGTTCGTCAATGCGGGTTCACAGAAGTTCAACATCCACCTTACAGTCCAGACATGGCCCCGTCCGACTATTATTTATTTCCAAATTTAAAGCGGGAATTAAGAGGAAGAAAATTTTCAAGCGATGAAGAGTTGCAGGCGGCCGTCTTCAGTCACTTTGAGGATAAAAATTGTGATTATTTTTATAAAGGTTTAGAGATGTTGATTCACAGATGTCAGAAGTGTGTTAGTATTCATGGTGATTATATTGAAAAATAAAATTGGTTTCGTTTCATTTCCTTCATTGGTTCATAGTTAGGCCAATTCATTATGGGACCGCCTATATATAATATAATGTGTTTATATAAAGTAGTACAGCCGAGAGTACTCTGCGCTGGGGGCTTAATTTGCGCACGACATTACGTAGTCATGGAAACATAAATACATAACGTAACGCATGACGTAACGTTTGATTTTACTCCCCATAAATTTTCATACCCCGGACTTATATACGAAAATCGATTCTTAAGCAGTAAACTCCAAATATATGCGGTAGCTAAGACGCGTACTAAACGTGAAATGGCAAATATACCCCCTATGAGGTATTCTATGGGGGTAGATCTATGTTTAGCATTATACTTTTGATAGAAAATATTCTTGAAATATTAAAAATATCCAGTTGTACCGACGACAATTATCCAGCAATCAAATCTATAGGTTATTAAAAATTTTATAAACATGCAGTAATAACCACAATCGTACATATATTGTTCTTGAAAAAAAAATGAAATCGGTGCAAACCTATTCTACAAACTGGCTTATTATACTCTCAAGACTGCAATAAAATATCCCTGAATATTAGTACAATTAAATTCTAAATCTTAAGTTGTTTTAAAACTTCATTAATGTTTATAATAAAATTGAAGTGTCTGTTTGTAATGCCAAAATGATAGCTTTTTAATTAATGCATATGAAAGTACATAGGCTGCACTAAAAGTATCGGGTATGGAATATTTCCACTGTTCCTGTCATATTAAAATCTTTTTAATTGAAAACTCCTTGGTTTTAAAAATCGAATACCATTTATTTATTTAAAAAAGATTCTCGATCTTGTCACAAGGTTTTGTCAAACTTGTTTAGTCGTTGAGAAAATGGAATTGACTCGAGAAAATTCAAGAGCGATGATTTATTATGACTTTCGAAGTGGTTTAACACAAAAACAGTGTGTTGACCGGATGATTTCTGCATTTGGTGATGAAGCCCCATACAAAACCACAATTTAACGCTGGTTTGCTGAATTTCAACATGGACGTGTCAAGCTCAGTGATGATCCCCGTCAAGGTCGTCTAAAAACTGCAGTCACCCAAGAAAACGTTGATGCTGTGCGTAAGCTGATTGAGGAAGATCGACATGTGACATACCGCGAAAATTAGACAATTTAAGACATTGGCATGAGTCAAATACAAATAATCTTGCATGAACAATTAGGTGTAAAAAAGTTGTTTTCCCGATGGATACCGCAATTGCTCTGTGAAGAGCAAAAAGCGGCTCGCGTTACTTGGTGCGTCAGAAGTCTCGAAAGATTCCACGCAGGATCCTCAAATGCTGTATACAACATTGTATCAGGTGACGAATCCTGGATATACGCGTACGAACCCGAAACAAAAAATCAGTCACGAGTTTGGGTGTTCGAAAATGAGTTAAAGCCAACAAAAATTGTTCGTTCACGAAGTGTTGCAAAAAAAATGGTGGCCACGTTTGTCTCCAAAACCGGCCATATTACGACTATTCCTCTTGAGAGACAAAGAACGGTTAATGCAGAATGGTATGCTAGCATTTGTTTGCCACAGGTCGTTTCTGAACTCCGTAAAGAAAACTGCAACCGCGGCATCATCTTCCATCACGACAATGCGAGTTCTCATACCGCACACAGAACAAAAGAGTTTTTAGAGCAAGAAAACATAGAATTATTAGACCATCCGCCGTACAGCCCCGACCTAAGCCCTAATGATTTCTATACTTTCCATAAAATAAATAATAAATTGCGTCGACAGAGATTTTCATCACCTGAAGAAGCTGTGGACGCCTACAAAACGGCCATTTTGGAGACCCCAACTTCCGAATGGAATGGTTGCTTCAATGATTGGTTCTATCGTATGGAAAAATGTGTCAAATTTTGCGGAGCATACTTCGAAAAGCAATAAATACATTTTTAAATAGTAATGTTGTGTCACTTCCTTGATTCCCAAAATTTTCAGTGCCGCCCTCGTATATACGGTACTAACTAAAACACAATTTTTAAAATTTTTGTCTGTCTGTCTGTTTGTTCCGGTTAATCTCCGAAACCGCTGGACCGATTTCGACGGAACATTAACTGGCAGATAGCTGATGTTATAAGGAGTAACTTAGATGATTTATATAAAAAAAAGAATTAAGGTTCCGCGCAACATAATTAAAACACTAAATAAAACACGGGCGAAGTCGCGGGGAACAGCTAGTTCTAAATAAGTCTCTAAATTAGTTCTTACAGAAGATGTATTAGATCTGCTCGTAATAGTTCAAAAGTTAAAGTTACATGATAAGTTATATGATCCACTGCTGGACACATAGGCCTCATCTCATTTCCGAGAGGGGTTTAGGGCAAGGAAGTGTCCGACTCACTGCTCCAATCTCCAATGTGTTGGGCGAAATTTACGTGTCTTTGAAATTATTTTCTTATTTCTCAGACATGCAGGTTTCTTCACGATGTTTTCCTTCACCGCAGAACACGTGATAAATCAGCACTTAAAATTGCAATTAACAATTTCATTGGTGCCGGTGGGGATCGAACCCGGGTTG
Organism: Parnassius glacialis; assembly: GCA_033319125.1. Classification (NCBI taxonomy): domain Eukaryota; kingdom Metazoa; phylum Arthropoda; class Insecta; order Lepidoptera; family Papilionidae; genus Parnassius; species Parnassius glacialis. Next base: position 44,441,965 of record JAVANC010000010.1, read on the forward strand.
TTCGCGTACTGTGAAATATACAACGAGCGCTTAGCCCCTGAGCTACCACGGGTCGTGATAGCAGCGTAAACAAATGTGTAATAATACAGGGGTTATACTAGCCTTCAAATACAAACGATCAGCAATAGTGTTGCGCGCCACTATTAATGTCTTGTACATGGCAACACTAGCTACCACTAGCGCCCTCTAGTATGGGGTAGCAGAACTAGGAGAGTCAAGATCCTTCTAGGAATTTCGGGACCGATATGTACTCGAACATTCTAGGTGTTTCTACAGTAGAAGGTTCTGGAAACTATCTGAGGTCCTATATAAGGCCGGTATAGACCACGACCGAGTGATTATTGAATTGGCGATATAAGCGAATACTTCGAAGCGAAATAACTGCGAACTAAAGTGATCAGTAGAACAATTGTGTTTTATTATTAGGTGATCTTAAGTTGTAATTGGTGTTCTGTAATTAAAGTGTCAATTTTGGTAATTGACTCGCAGTTTTAGTTGTCTCGTACCCCAAGGTCGTAACCGTACCCGTATTTGAAGGCTACTATTATAGCGTGTAAAAACCAATCAGCCTGTGAAATGATGTCTTCTTACAACGGCATCACAAAAAAATATTAATTCATTTTTTTGCCAACAAGCACATTATTTCCACTCACCCCGGGTCGACTGGAAGAGAATGCCAAAAGGCATGAAATCCGGCCTTAGTAATTATTTTTACTAAGATGTTTCATACAATAAAGTCATAATAAATACAAATAAATATCATTTTTAAATTTTGCGGTTTACTTTAGAAAGCGGTCCGCTAATCGCAATAAATAAATAAAAAATTGGCAAAATGCAAGACTTTAATTGCATTTTTGTACGGTGTTTTACCCCTTATACTTGTACGGTGGCAACGCATTTTGTATTTTGAATTTTGTTCGGTTACCATGAACTTATATATGTGGCGTCTATGGACCACAAATGGACAAACAGGCACACAGACACACTTACCATAATGGGGACAGTGTGCTTGTTTATCGTTTACTTCTTAGAATTTAATCTCTCTTATAATTTAATTTCATTACTCACTGGATTTGAGATTTCATTTTCATTCAACCATTAAGGCAATACTCAACCATTTTCCTAATTGAAGTTTTTAACATAAATTAGCAAAACGAGACAAATAAAAATACTGTAAATACATCCATGCCGGTACAAAAAAAATTAAATTAAGGTTAACTAGACACTATACATAAAAAGTGTCTTACATACCGTCCGTTGCTTTAATTACAGGGTAACAATTTTGTTTAAATGTAATGTGTGTAAATAACGCATTAAATTGTGATTATAAATACAATAATTACTTTTCCGTTTTTAGGTTAATTTATATACACACAGTCAGGTCATAAGTATTGTCACACAGTAAAAACTTTTCTTTTAGAAAGCTGGCCACAAAAGAGTTTATTGAATTCGAATTTCGAATTGTTCATGAAAATAAAACTGTATACTTTTTAGAATTTTACTCATTTTTAAATATGGAGTGGACGCTTAAAGAAGACCGTGTTGCAGTTATTGCGTTGCATCGTTGCGGTTACGCGCCAATTCAAATTTTTGACATACTGAAAAATTTGAATATAACCAAAAGATTCGTTTATCTTACCATCAAACGATACAACGAAGACTCTAGTGTAGATGACAGGTCAAGAAGTGGTCGCCCTCGGTCTGTTAGGACTTCAGCAGTGATAAAAGCTGTGAAGGCGCGAATTCAAAGAAATTCCAAACGTAGGCAGAAACTGCTGGCCTTTCAGATGGGGTTAAGCAGAACCACGGTGAAAAGGGTGTTAAATGAATACTTAGAGCTTCGAGCATATCGAAGAAAAACAGGACATCGTTTGAATGCTCGTCTAATGGACCTGAGACTGAAGAGATGCCGCGCTTTGTTGAAGCGGTACACGGGAAAAAAATATCGGGAAATTCTTTTTTCGGATGAAAAAAATTTTACCGTAGAAGAGAGCTACAACAAACAAAATGATAAGGTGTACGCACACAGTAGTGAAGAAGCAAGCAACCGTATTCCGCGTGTCTAACGAGGTCATTTTCCATCCTCGCTCATGGTATGGTTGGGAGTTTCTTATTGGGGCTTAACAGAGGTACATTTTTGTGAGAAAGGTGTAAAAACGAATGCAGTTGTGTATAAAAATACAGTCCTGACGAACCTTGTGGAACCTGTTTCTCATACCATGTTCAATAACAGGCACTGGGTATTCCAACAAGATTCGGCGCCAGCTCATAGAGCGAAGAGCACACAAGACTGGCTGGCGGCGCGTGAATTCGATTTCATCCGGCACGAAGATTGGCCCTCCTCCAGTCCAGATTTGAATCCGTTAGATTACAAGATATGGCAACACTTCGAGGAAAAGGCGTGCTCAAAGCTTCATCCCAATTTGGAGTCACTCAAGACATCCTTGATTAAGGCAGCCGCCGATATTGACATGGACCTCGTTCGTGCTGCGATAGACGACTGGCCGCGCAGATTGAAGGCCTGTATTCAAAATCACGGAGGTCATTTTGAATAAACTTTAGTGTCATAAGAATCTATGTTTTGTTAAGTTCATTTTGGTATATAAATGGTTACATAATGAATAAACTTGTTTCAATTATTTTATATTAAACATGTGACAGAATTTATGACCTGACTAGGTATACTAGCTGTTCCCCGCGAATTCGCCCGCGCGTAATTTATTACGATTGGATTTCATGGGTTATAATTTTTTGCGCGGCACCCTAATTCTTTTTCTAAAATAAATTAGCCTAAGTTACTTCTTATAACATAAGCTATCTGCCAGTGAAAGTCCGGTCAAAATCGATCTAGCCGTTTCGGAGATTAACCGGATCAAACAGACAGACAGAAAGACAGACAGACAAAAATTTTAAAATCGTGTTTTTGTTATAAGTACCGTATATATTTTCATATTCATATAGTAAAAAGCTGCTATTTCGACATTACATACAGACACTTCAATTTTATTTATTTGTATAGATATATAAAAGAAGATGTCCTGAGGGACTGATTAATCTATCAACACAGCCCAAACCGCTAGCCGTATAAGCTAGCCGCTAGCTAAGAAAGTGTTTTGGAAATTTTGAGTTTAACGTCAAAGTTACAGTTTGTTTTTTTTTTATAGAAGAGGGGGCAGACGAGCGTGTGGCTTGTCTGATTGTAAGTGTTAACCGCCGCCCATGAACAACTGCAACACCAAGGGAATCGGTAGGTGCGTTGCTGGCCTTTTAAAAAAGAGTAGGCTCTTTTCTTGAAGGTCCCTAAGTCCTATCGACCCGGAAAAATCGCTGGTGGTAGTTGATTCCACAAAGCAAAATGTGCGAGGAAGAAAAAAACTTCTTGTAAATCGCACAGTGGTGGGCCGTCAATCATCCAGATGGTTTGGATGGTATCGCGAGTTTTGTCGTGATGTGCGATGGTGAAGTTGAGCGGCTTAGTCCGAACCATTCTTCACACCACTCCCCGTGGTATATGCAATGAAATACGCAAAGAGATGCAACATCTCTTTGCCGTGTTAGTGAGTCAAGCCGTTCAGAAAGAGCTCGGTTGCCAACGATTCGAAACGCTCTGCGCTGGATACGATCAAATGGAAGGAGCTGGCACTGGGGAATTCGAGCTCAGAGATGGGAACAGTATTCCATGTGAGGCCGAATCTGCACCTTGTAAAGTTGCAGGCGGTATGCCGGCATGAAATACCCTCCCGCAGTGCTGAGCACACCAAGCGTTTTAGAGGCCAATTTGGCCTTCTCTTCCAAGTTTCCACGAAACTGCACGTCATTCGATAATTCCGAGGATTTTGATACTTTTCTTTTATTTCTTTTTTGAAAAAACGTTATCTCCACACAAGATTTTTTTACTGTATCGTGAAGGCAGTTTACATACATAAATTTCACAAGGACCCGGAACAATTATTTGTAGGTCATACAAATACTTGTTCCGTGCGGGATTCGAACCCGCGGCCCTTTGCGCAGAAACTCATTGCCAAGCCACTGCGCCACGGAACCTTCACGTCGCCGTCTGCGGTACTGGCTAAGGCAACAAGGTGAGTGTGAGAAAAAACGACAAAGGGGCTCTTTTTGGCGATGAACGCGCAAATTTGTGTCTTCTGAGGACTGAACTGGACTAAATGTAGTCGCCTCCAATCTTAGACTATTCAATAAAATCTAGACTTCAGACACAAGCTTGTTCCAGTACACGGCAACATTTTCCCGAGAAATATTGGCACGGCCGGTGTATAGAGTATCACCAGTGCTGTCGTCCGCATAGAACGCAGTCTTGTAGAACACCAGCGTTAATATGCTTGTAATTGGAGCATGCACCGTCTACTACGACCTTGGTGCTCCAGCCTGCAAGAAAACTGGTGATCTAATTGCACAGTTTCTCGAGAAGCCCTAGGAAGGAAACTTCAAAAGAAGCGCTTAGTGCCAAACCCCATCCAATGCCTTCGCTATGTCCAAACTAACGGCCAAGTCCTCCTCCTTGAATTCCGCTGACTCCGCCTATCTGAATTATATGGTACCCCAACGACTACCGTAATGGTGGTTAATAATCAGCTGGTGAACCTCAAGGTACCTCCTGAGCTGGCCGTTTATAATAAGTTACATTCTTTAAGAGAACAAGGAGTAGTTAAAGGGGTCTATGAGGTCGCTTTTTTTAGGAATCGGGTGGACCAAAACTGTCTATCTTGAATTCGGGACTACGCCGAGGAAGTAGGAGTACCGAAAAAGACAGCTCCGGAGCACACGTCTTCAGCACAATAGGAGGGACTCCATCTGGCCCATTTGACTTGTCGATGTCCAGGGAGAGTAGTGCTTTGCGCACCGAGCGCTGTGTAAACAGTACATCCTGCATGGTCTTACACCGCGGAATGGTCGGCGATGTCCCCCCGTCATCGAGAGTCAAGTTGAACACAAAGAGAGAGCCTAGCAGATCGACTTTATCCTTTGCGGCATGAGACAGTGAGTCATCCTCCCTGTGCAGAGGTGGCTGAGATGCCTGACAGAAGTTCTCTTAGACAGCCTTGGCGAGAGACCAGAATGCACGTGTTCCCGAAGGAAGGCGTAATAGTCTACTGCTAGTAGTAGACTTTGCCTCATAAATGTCACTTTTGAAGGACCTGGAGGCGAAATAAAGTTTATATGAAACATTTTATTTTACGCGGCGATTGACTCGGAAGCTACTGAAAATAATCTGTAAATTAAAGAATAATTTCATTTTTATTTACGTACTATTTAAATATATAGTTTATTTAAAAACTAAATATAATAAAAAAAAACTAAAACTTAAATTATCATACAGTGGGAATGTATGATAATTTATTTGGTGTCCCTCCATGGTAGCGTACCAAAAAATCAGATCTGATCTTTTTATCTGTAAAGAAAATAAATGAATACATAAAAGATAAAAAGTTAAACTTGCAGCCTATATACGAATCACTGCTAGCCACAGGCCTCCCTTCATTTATGAGAGGGTTTTATAGCAAGGAAGTGTCCACCGCGCTGCCTCGATGCGTGTTGGCGAACTTCACATGTCTTCGAAATATGTTTTCTCTTATTTCTCAAACATGCAGGTTTCCTTCACCGCTAAGCAATGAAAACATATTATGAAATTTTTCAAAATATCCCCTTCCAGGGGTGCTAGAGATTGTTTAAATTTGTATGAAGAAAAAATTAACATTTTTTTTAAATTTTTAGAACAGGTTATTAATTAAAATAATAAAATATACATTTTAATTAATTTAAATTTTAAATGACGCTCAAAAGATTGATTGGAGTATAGTCGGTAATGCTTCTACTGTTGATGAACAGGTAGCTTTGTTCAACTCTTTGTTAATTTAGCTTTATGACGTTCATGCTCCTGTTCGTCCAGTGCGTGTAAAGCATCCTCCCTCTCATTGGCTGATTGATGATATAAAAAAAGTCATCCATATTAAAAGTTGTGCCAGAGCGAAATACAAGTCAGTTCCTAACGACCTGAAACGAGAGAAGTATAGATTAGTACGGAATCGTTGCAACAATCTGTGTAGAAAAGCACAACGACGCCATATCCATGAATCAGTACAAGATCCTGACCCTGCTAGGGTCTGAAAATTTCTTAAGTCTTTAGGAGTTGGGAAATTACGACAAAATTTCACTCACCATAACTTTGATCTCAATCAACTTAATTTGCATTTCTCATCTTCGTCTTGCATTAACGATAAAGCAAAACACAATACTTTGGATTCTCTTTCAAAAGCTCCCGCTCCGGACACCTCTGCTTTTAATTTTAGTCAATTTAACAGTTGTGATGTCATGGAAGCCATAATGTCCATCCATTCAAATTCAATTGGTAGTGACTGCATTAGACGGAAAATGATCATCCCTCTCATTCATCTCCTTTCACCTGTAATCACTTCCATCCTGAATAATTCACTGAATTCTTCTATTTTCCCTTCAGCTTGGAAATATGCATTTGTAGTTCCTCTTCCGAAAAAGTCGAATCCGTCTAGTTTTTCTGATTATAGTGCTACCTCTATCTTGCCTTTCCTTTCCAAAGTTCTTGAACGTCTTGTGCACAATCAATTAAGCATCTACCTTTTAAAACATAATCTTTTAAACCCTTGGCAATCCGCTTTCCGTCCTGGCTATAGTACGACTTCTGCACTTTTACAAATCACTGATGATATTCGGTATGGTATGGAGAAACAAAAGCTTACCATTCTTACGTTACTATATTTTAGTAATGCATTTAATACAGTAGATTTTGATATCTTGGGCATCCTGCGCTTTCTCAATATATCTCCAACTGTAGCTGACTGGTTTCCAAGTTACTTGTTTGGTTGCCGACAGCGCATTCAGGTGCGAAATGTTTTTTCCACCTGGACTACTACAGCAGCTGGCGTACCACAAGGTGGCGTGTTGTCTCCTCTCCTGTTTGCAATTTTCATTAACTTTACAAGTCATAATTTGTCCTCTTCCTACTACTTGTATGCTGATGATCTCCAAATCTATACTCAATCGTCTCTTGAAGATTTGTCTAAATCAGTAGACTTTATTAACGCTGATCTGACTTGTATTTCGAATTGGAGTAAACGTTATGGTTTAACGATTAATCCTAAGAAAACTCAGGCCATTATCATCGGTAGTTCTAGATTAATTGGAAAAAATGACTGGTCTTCCCTACTTCCTATTTTACTAGACTGCACTTAAATCCCAAAAACCTGGTAAACGTTAAAAACCTGGGGTTGTATCTTGACTCTTGTATGTCTTGGCCCTCACAGGTTAATGAGGTTAGTAGAAAAATGTTTGCTGCTTTGAGCTCTTTACGTAGATTACGTAATTTTCTTCCCACAGTAACTAAAGTTACGCTCGTCCAGTCTCTACTTCTACCTATCCTTGATTATGCTGACATATGCTATCTTGACATTACCGAGGGGCAGCTTAATAAGCTTGAGCGCATTCAAAATTTATGTATTAGATTCATATTTGAGCTCCGCAAATATGATCATATCTCTGAATTTCGCAAACTGCTCAAATGGCTCCCGATCCGCCGTCGCAGCAATACTTTCATTTTCTCCACTTTGTATAGCGTGCTGTTTAATCCTTCCACTCCTCATTATTTAAAAGACCGTTTCCAGTATCTTTCCCTTACCCATAATCGGTTATTTCGATCCTCTGTCAATCTTTCTCTCTCTAATCCTTCGCACTCTGCCTCCTTTTTTAAGAAATCCTTTACTGTAACTGCTGTACGTTTGTGGAACTCTTTACCTTTCCACATTCGTCGTGCTCAATCTCTTCATTCTTTCAAAACTCTTGTTAAATCATATTACTTAGAACGCTATTAGATAAATTACTTTTCCTTTTTCGTACTCTTTTCATTTAATCTATTATATTATATCATACATAATCTTCACTTGTCTTTATTTGTATGTATTTTCATATTTATTATTTTTATTTTGTACGCCCCCCTCTATTATTAACTATTGTTTGCATCAGTTCTCTACACTAAGGTTGTCTGGAAGAAATCACTTTCAGAGTGATAAGACCGCCTGTTGTACATTTTCTAATTTAGATTTAACTGTATTTGTTATTGTTTTGTTGTTTGGTGTACGATAAAGAGTAAAATAAATAAATAAATAAATTTTATTATTTTTTTCCAAAATTTACCCTTAACTTTTTAAAACGAAGGTTAAAACTTTATATGATAAATATTTTATTATTACGCACAGTCAAAATCACTAAACTTAGAAGCGTGAAATTAGAACAATATATCCTTTTTGTTATGTAGGGATACACTAAAAAATAATTAAAACAAAATTCTAACTCTAAGAGGATAAAATAAGATGTTAGTCTACACAAAACACTTACATACACACGCCTGTTACCTAGAGGGGTAGGAAGAGACTACGGACTTCCATTAGACACAATCCTGACACACCTCTCTCGCCTCCTCCACATCCATGTACCTCTGCATACATGCTCATCGGTTAAGGATACTCTTAATTTCACCAATTTTTAATATATTGCCAATTTGGTCGATACACCTTCGCGTAGGGCGCCCCTTCTCGACTCTACCATTCACTTCTACAGCATAAATTTGGTTTGTCAATCTTTCCTTATTCATTATTTCTACATGAACAAACCACCGCAGCGTTCCTTTCTTAATCCTCGTCACTACATCATCTTGAAAATCATACTTTTCTCTTATCACACAATTTCTCACCCTGTCATTCAGATTCAGCCCTAACACACTCCTTAATGACCGCATTTCTACAATATGTTTTTATATGATAAGGGTTAATTAATATTATTATTACAGATTCAGTTGTATGATTCGGAAAGTTTATTACCACAACAGACGTCACAGAATTTAGAGAAAACAGAAAGACAGGAGATTGAGGATGAACCTGACATCTTGTACAGCTGCAATCAACTAAGCTACGGTATGGGTATATCTTTGTATGCGAAATTAGTAATAAATAATTGTCATTGTAGTTGATCATTGTCGTGATTTAAATGCTACATTTGATCTCTTCTAACCTTTTCATCATCAACACATGAAAAACTTACTGTTAGACACATCTTCGGTTAGTGGAACCTCATTTAAAAACTAAATAAATTTCATTACTTTTCATTTTATTACATTACTAGTTTTTTAAACGCGGCTTAGCGAACTTCCTGAGCTTTAATTTAGGAACATCATTAAATGTTGTTCCGTGTCAAATTTAACACAATTCAATCACTTTTAGAGTCACCTCGGTGTCTGTGTCTCTATGTCTTTCAAAGATGTTTTCTGAATTCTAAAAGACTATCAGACCTTTTGGCGTAGGATAGAGTTCGCTATACTGCTCCAGTAAGTATTGATGAATTTCTTATATCTTCAAAACCGTGCGGGTTTCCCCCTCACATTTTTCAGAGCTGAGCACATTGTAATTAGCTGCCAGTTCCAGGGAATAGAAATCGAACTCGGGTGACTTAATAACAAATAGAAAAATAAATTAATGAAAATTGAGACGTGCACTTACCCATTCTGGGCATGGTCTTCCCCAGTAACCGTTACAGACTACAAAAGTCCACCGCTAAACATAGACCTCCCCCGTAGATTGCCTCATATTGGAGATATTCGCCATAGTTCCCGCCCTTGGCAAGCGGGTTGGCAACCGCAGGTTTTTTGAAGTTATACTTCTATTACTTTTAGTCGTTATTAGGAAGACGTAGCTGCACATCCTCTGATTTGTCTCTCTGTCTGTCTAACGACATCTACGAGATGATATGGTGTAGTGGATATTCTTACACCGCCATTACACGGTAACCTCTCTAATAGTATAAATTTAAACTATAAAACTTGATTTTCCATTATTTTCATGCTTGGCAGGCGTCCGTCGACACTGCCTACCTGGACTGGGTGTTTTTATGATAAAAAATAGCATAAGCACGTCAGTAGAATAAAATAATTTTCATTTAATATAGATTGTGAATAATACTCATCAAAGATGATTATACCCACATATAGCCCTCTACCTGAAGCTACGAGAACTTCAGCGCCTTTCTATAAGTTGATTCTTACAACAACGAGATAAAGCGATGTGATGGATTACGATATGCTGCCTTTACGATGTGAAATATATGTCATAAAACTTCCAAGTTTGAATTCTAGATAAAGAATGAAACAAAAGCACGAGTGTTGTTAAAGAGAAGTTGCTGCTGCCAATCTCCTGTTTCATTTTCTCTCTGTCACCTCTTACGACACCACGGGTCGATAAGGTAGTATAGTAGGATATGTAGGTGTCATTTTTTTTGTAAACAATTATAATTTATATATCATTCAAACATTTTTGATTAATGGATACAAATTCTTTGCAATGTCCCCCAAAATCGAAACCAGTAAAGATTTAAAAGTTAAAGTTACAATCAATCTACTATAAGTCAATCTACGTTCGACTGCTGGGTATATGCCTTCACTTATAATTAATAGAATCAAACGTTACTTTGCGGAACTTATTATATTAAAGATGTTAAACATTTATTTATTCTATTTTTTATAGAATAAGGGTGACAAACGAGCACGCAGTCCACCTGATGGTAACTGGTTGCTGTGGCCCATAGACATCAACATCTATCTTCGTTAGCGAATCAAAACGCAGATGCGTTATCACCCGTGAGGACTAAGATGGAATGCCTCTTTTCCTGTAAAATGGGTCTTCGGTTGTCTACACTCACCATACGAAACACAGCAGCATTAAGCTGCTATTTTACGCTGGTATTCTGTGAGAGCGTGGTCCTTCCACGGTCGAGCCGATCCATTCGTGTTACAACTATACTATTAGTATAGCTGCAACATGGCTCTACCACGTAAAAACTAGTTTTAAGAGCACCTCCCGCCCTCAATTGCGGATTGCGAATTCCTCAATTTCGGAAATGTTTAGTTCCTAGTTTTTGGTATTCACGTACTATCAAACTAACGAGAGGACTAAGCACTCTCACCGCTAGTCGTAAATTTTATTAAATAAATATTAGGAAGGCTGATGAAAACTTACAACAACAATCACTCGTTTAAGGTTTTAAAAATGTTATATTATTTATTGAATAAGGTACACAAACAAACAGTAATTATATACAGTTCTAAACTTAAAAGTTTAATGGTGTTGATCTAAACTACAATCAAAATAATTTAAAATTAAAAATGTTGTACAACCGACTTAAATGTAAAATATTAAGTCAAAAACTATTGGTCAAACCTTGATCAAATTTATATGGGGCTACATGAGAAGCACCAGCTTTCAAATAAAAAAAGAATCGTTGAAATCGGTTTACCCAGAAAAAAGTTATGAGGTAACATATAAAGAAAGAACATACAGTCGAATTGAGCACCTCCTCCTATTTGAAGTCAGTGTAAAAGTGTTTACAGTATACTAATAGAACTGCAGTAGAAACTTAGTCGCAGCAAAAATAAACAAGATGAAAAAATGGTTTAGAAAATTCAACAGTGCACGCCTCATGAGCGTTACATTTAATTTTGATGACAAAAATAAATTGTATTCCTAACTTTTAAAATATATTAGTAACGAGTTTTAAATTTAGCGCTCTATTATTTTAACTGGTGTCACCTACAGGAAAAATTAACAATGTTTACCAAAATAAATCGATTACACAAAGTACCTATAAAATCGATATTGTCTGTATGGTACATTTGTCCTTTGTCTATAAAGAACAAATAAATATGAAAGCGCCTTTAAAATTTTAATAGCAAAAAAACTTATAAGAGTTAGCGTAAAAGTTGAAAATAATTTTATTAACAAACTACGCGTACTAGGCTATTGACATGAAATAAGGAACCAGTTGATGTAATTTTGAAGCTAATAAAAAACTCCGACACGATATGTCAATTTTTTCAGGAGTTATCGTGACCAAATACAAAATCAACGTCAGGACGTCTACGTAATTTTTTTTCAAACCGTTCTTTTTTCATTTTTTAAAGTAGCAATATAAAATATTTTTTTAGTAAATATAACATAGATTGATTGCCTTCAAGAAGTCATTTCATGATATACGGCTACTCATATTATCGTATAAGTGCAATATGGTTATGATAGAGGCATTTTAAGAACACAAAATTGATTGAGTTTGATGTATCGAGAGTAAAGCACTAACTAATAACGCTTCGCGTTATGAGGCGTGCAATACATTAATTATTAAAAGAAACACGTAAATTTCTTTTATATCTTACAAGGCAACTATCGAATATCATATCTAGATGTACGTTACTACGCTTAATCTTCTTTATTATAAAAAGTACGTGTCACGTTGTTTGTCCGCGATGGACTACTAAACTGATTTCAATGAAATTTTTGGTCAATGTGCAGTTTGGTCCAACTTAAAAGATAGATAGCTTACATCTCAAATATTTATTGAAAAAATATTAAAATATTTTATTGAAAATTATTTGTCTATTATTTGACAGTCACAATTATCTGTTAGTTCCACAGAACACAATTACTCTTTATCAAGAGGTTAGTTCCAAACGATGCTGTCAGATGACGATATCTGAGTAAATATTTAATAGATGGCGCTATGTTAAAAATACAAACGTTTAATATAAGCTACAATTTAGTAGTATAACCACCACGTGTTGCTGTAAGTATTCAACAGATAGAACCGATTTCAAAAAAAAATGCATACTGTGTGTAGTTTGGTCCAACTTGAGAGATAGGATAGTTTTTATCCCGATAAGTGACCCTCAACTTTTTTATTGCTAATTTCAGGAGTTTTTTTGGGAAAGCAAATGGTCGTTCGGAAAGGGCAGAACAACGTCTGCCTGGTCAGCTAGTCTTTATATATAAAAATTACGTGTCACGTTGTTTGTCCGCGATGGACTCCTAAACTACTGAACTGATTTCAATGAAATTTTGCACACTATGTGCATTTTGGTCCAACTTGCGAGATAGGATAGTTTTTATCACGATAAATGACCCTCAAAATTTTTTATTGCGAATTTAAGGATTTTTATAGGAAGGGTCCTCGGAAAGGGCAGAACAACGTCTGCCTGGCGAGCTAGTCTTTATATATAAAAATTACGTGTCACGTTGTTTGTCCGCGATGGACTTTTAAACTACTGAACGGATTTCAATAAAATTTTGCACATTGTGTGCATTTTGGTCCAATTTGAGAGATAGGATAGTTTTTATACCGATAAATGACCCTCAAAATTTTTTATTGCGAATTTAAGGATTTTTATAGGAAGGGTCGTTAGCAAGGGCAGAACAACGTCTGCCTGGCGAGCTAGTATTAATATAAGTTATAATATCTCACTAGTCGGAATAGATCATGTTTAACGTCCGGTATGCCGGTAGTTGTTGGGAGCACTAAGCTCGAAGTTGTTGACGAGTATGTTTACCTGGGACAAATAGTCCGACTAGGTAAGTCCAACTTCGACCGAGAGGTCAATCGACGGATTCAACTCGGCTGGGCAGCGTTCGCGAAACTACGACACATCTTCTCGTTCTCAAAACCTGAAAACGGAATTGTACAACCAGTGCGTGTTGCCAGTGACGACTTACGGATCTGAGACGTGGTCCTTCACTGCTGGCCGTATGCGGAAGCTCAAGGTCGCTCAGCGAGCTATGGAGAGGGCTATGCTCGGGGTTTCTCTGCGTGATAAACTTATAAATGAGTATATCCGCAGTATAACCAGAGTAACCGACATAGCCCAACGGATTAGTAAGCTGAAGAGGCAGTGGGCCGGCCATATAGCTCGATGAACCGACAACCAATGGGGAAGAAAGGTTCTCGAGTGACAGCCTCGTACCGGTAGGCGAAGTGTAGGGCTACCCCCCACTAGATGGAGTGACGACCTGGTAAGACATGCAGGAAGTCGATGGATGCAGGTGGCTCAGGACCGTGCTTTGTGGCATTCCTGGGGGAGGCCTATGTTCAGCAGTGGACTTATGAAAGGCTGTAATGATAATGATGATGAATAAAACTTATAAGAGTTAGAGTAAAAGTTCAAAATCATTTTATTAACAAACTACGCGCACTAGGCTATTGATATGAAATAAGGAACCAGTTGATGAAATTTTGAAGCTAATAAAAAACCCCGTCACGATACGTCAACTTTTTCAGGAGTTGTCGTGACCAAATACAAAATCAACATCAGGACGTCTACATAATTTTTTTTCAAACCGTTTTTTTTTCATTTTTCAAAGTAGCAATATAAAATATTTTTTGGAAAACATAAGATAGATTAATTGCCTTCAAGGAGTCTTTTCATGATATACGGCTACTCATATTATCGTATAAGTACAATATGGTTATGATAGAGGCATTTTAAGAACACAAAATTGCTTGACTTTGATGTGTCGTGAGTAAAGCACTACCTAATAACGCTTTGCGTTATGAGGCGTGCAATACATTAATTATTAAAAGAAACACGTAAATTTCTTTTATATCTTACAAGGCAACTATCGAATGTAATATCTAGATGTACTTTACTACGCTTAATGTTAATATAAGTTATAATATCTGACTAGTCGGAATAAGTAAACATAACAAATCTAATAATAATAAATATCCTCCAGATAAATTTCGGTCACTGCGTATAGTCTCAAGAAAATAGCCATCTGAGCAGGACAGGATTATAAGGCCCGAGTGTATGCGGGAACACAAGTGCATTCTCTATTCTCTCACTCTCATAGACTGGAACGGTAATCCGACACGGCCAGGGAAAGATAAGACGCAGGACAAAAGCTTTCTATGCCTTCTTATTTGACATGCATGGGCATGTCAAATGATGCATGAGCATGGGCTTGAAAGACCGCCAACTTTCTGACTCCAGGCTGCTACTGAGCATTTCTTGACGGAATAACTCAACAACCTGCTATTCGAACTCGGAATCTCATGATCAGCAGCTGCCTTTATGATCACTGGACCAACGTGAGAGTTAATTATCATCGATTAAGAGACCAGACGTTAAGCCTCGTTACAAGTAATTAGGACTTCCGGTTCTCGCCACTCTGTTTTGCTGAGTACAAAACAATTCAGTGTTAAGCTACTATTTACGCTGATATTCCTTCTCATGTTATAGCAAAACATCGCGCTGCATACATTGAAAGCTGCAGAATGCCTCACCCGCGTATAATCTTATTCATATTATAAATTATGTCACCGTGTAGTGTCGATGTAAGAATACCACTACCCCATATCATCCCGTACGTGTCATAAGAGACGACAGAGGGAAACAAATCAGGAGATGAGCAACAATATCTTCCTTATAACGACTAAAAATAAAAACTCCGGTTGCTAACCCGCCTGCCAAACGTGGCAATTATGGCAAATATCCCCCCCATATGTGGTAATTTATGGCGAAGTACTATATTCAGCAGTGGACTTTAATAGATTGTAGGGGGAACCGTAACGCTAACGGTGTACATTATGTATGTTTGGTATACCTATATCATTAAATATAGCATCCACACGGATTCAATTAACAATTGTATGGCTTACATCAGGTGATGCAGTATTCGCGACATTCCTCGTAGCGCCGCTGGTCGTAGGCGTTTGGCGCAGCACTTGGAGTATTATGGATCTATACCCGAAGTTTTTCCCTTATGCCCAAATCTACCTCTTGGGGATCATCATTCACATATGTTTCGCATTGATCAGGTTTGTTTAACTTGTAATTTTTTTTAATACTTAGGTAACAAACGAACTTACATTCCACCTGATGGTAAGTGCCATCGGAGTAAATGAACACGTGCAGTCAATTTTCTACCGACTTCAAAAAGGAGACGGTACTCAATTCGACTGTATGTTTTTTTATGTGTGTTACCTCATAACTTTTTACTGGGTGAACCGATTTCGATGATTCTTTTTTTATTTGAAAGCTTGTGCTTCACATGTGGTCCCATATAAATTTGATCCAGTTCTGAGTAATAATTTTTGAGTTATTCTTAATAATTTAAATTGAAATCGGTTGTACAAAGTTTTCAATTTAAAATTATAATCAAAGAAGATTACAGATGCGGTATCACCTTTGAGGACTAAGCTGGAATTCCACAAAATCTGTCATTATACTAGCTCTCTATACTGTTAAAACTAGATACAGCAATGCAAGCACTACTATTTGGCAGCAGAAATAGGGATGAATCTCTTCTGCGGCAAAAATACGTAAGAGAGTGGTACTTACCCAGAACGCAGAAGAGAACTCCAACGCAGAAATAAAGTCCTACCACATAATAAAGTTAAAAAACTTAAGTTACTTATCACAAAAAGTAATCTACTATAAACGAGAACAAAATGATGATGAAATGGAGACAATCTAATACAACGAATTAGGCGACGAGCTCACACGGTGGCTAAAAGTTTGGCACCGGCGCACTATGAGACCAAACGGTGCATTCCATCTCAAAAATGGCTTCGACAAATTCATGTTACTGAAATAGTTTTGATTGTTTTATATTCTGAGAAGATAGAGCTATCCGATATAATAATAGAAAAAAAATTTTTTGGGTATATAAAATCACACCCAAACATTGCACTTCGATAATTTCATATTAATTAGATTACTCATTATTCGTTATTCATAGTAACTGTTGTATTAATTATAATCAGTATTGGTTACAGCATCTGACAACTATTTTAATCGATTTTATTTAATCTGTAGAAATGCGGTCCTTAAGGAGTATGCTAGGGCTGAATCTAAATGACAGGGTGAGTAATAGTGTGATAAGAGAAAAGTGTGGTTTGCAAGATGACGTTGTGACCAGGATTAAAAAAGGAATGCTTCGGTGGTTTGGTCATGTAGAAAGAATGAAAGAGGAAAGAGTGACAAAGCAAATTTATGTTGCAGAAGTGAACAGCAGGATCGGGAAGGGACGCCCTAAGCGAAAGTTTATCGACCAAATCGGCGATACATTAAAAATGGGCCAGATTAGGAGTACCCTTAACCGACGAGCGTGTATGCGTAGGTATATGGATGTGGAGGAAGCGAGAGAGGTGTGTCAGGATCGTGCCAAATGGAAGTCCGTAGTCTCTGCCTACCCCTCTGGGTGACAGGCGTGAGTGTTTAGGTATGTAGTTTTTGTATGAAAATTTCCAAAATATTTTTTTTACAAATTAATATAGTTTTTAAAATAGCGACGTTTTTATCATCTAATAGCATAAAAATTCAGGAATACGTTTACAAAATTTCAATTTAAAATGGCTAGAAATGAAAAAGTTGTAAATTTTTGAGATGGAACGCACCGTTTGATCCCATAGTGCGGTTAATTATCTTATTTAAACGGTAATCGTCTAAATATAAAGAAGTGAATATTGCTATATCAAAATTAGTACATTAGTTTATCAACATATTGTCACAAACGGCAATAAAACTAAGTTAGCGAAGTTAATTAATAGAATAAGGCAATACTTTGTGGAAATTCATCATATTGAAATTGTTAGAACTTAATTTGCTTATTTGGATTGTGCACTTAATTGAGGGAAGGTGGGAGGTGCTTTCCAAACTAGGAACGAACATAATTTTAATTCATTACGTGGAAATAAGCACTTCAATAAGTTAGCTAAGTCTATAAAAATAATAACACCAAATGTTAAACATCCGAAGACAAATGTTTTAAAGGAAGAAGAATTTCAGTTTCCTTCTCGATTCTGCTGTTTTTCTTGGTATAGAAGTTGGATACTAGACACTCTTGACGCGAAACTTTTAACCCCATTTAAATAAACTAACAAGCAGACTAAGCTCTGGAGAATATAATGTAAAAATGATTAGAAATCTCACTAGTGCTTAGACGAATAGGTTATCCTATTTCAGTTAGTTAAAGGTGGTAGAGCCACGCAGCAGCTTTTGCTGTTGCACGTATGGGCCGGCTCGAGCCGGGTTGGTACCACGACCTCACAGAATACCGGCGTGAAGCGGAAGCTCTGCTTCCGCGTTTCGTCTGGTGAGTGCAGGCGACCGGAGGCCCAATTCCCCTCCCCCCATCAACATGGTAGCGGAATTACATCATAGACTACCTCAGAAGGGTACCAGTATCCCTGGAAAATCCCTCGCTGAGTATCCACGACCATGCTATTCCACTCCTAAGCGTGGGTGCTCAGGCTGCCCCGCGTATTCTGAGGGGGGGCAAAATTCCGCTCAACACAATAACTGCTCAGGGAAAATTGAGCAACATGACCAAGGCCACCCCTGCCACGCTATCCATGAATTTCTGCAACATCAGGGAACTTCAGTCGAACCTAAACGCCGTCCACTACCATCTCGAGACGGTGAAGCCGGCCTTGCTCTTTCTGACCGAGACGCAGGTGTCCTCTCAGGCTGATACTTCGTATCTCTCCTACCTGGGGTACAAATTGGAGCACTCCTTTGTGCCTCGGGCTGGAGTTTGCGTATACGTCAGAGAGGACATCTGTTCTCGACGCCTCGGCAGTCTTGAAGGTTCGGACCTGTCCATCCTTTGGCTACGCGTAGACAGCGACGACCATCGGCACGTCTACGGGTGCATCTATAGGTCCCATAGCGGTAATGCCGAAACAGACCGACTCATCGACCACGTCCAAATGGCTACAGATTCCTTGCTACAACAGGTCCCATCCGCAGAGATCATGATCCTTGGCGATTTTAACGCCCACCACGCCGAATGGTTCGGTTCAAGTTTAACCGATCATGCGGGGAGATCTGTTCATGACTTTGCCTTGGCATATGGTCTGACACAACTGGTTACATCGCCTACACGGATTCCAGATGTTGAGGATCATACACCTTCCCCGTTGGACCTTCTGCAGACCTCTCATCCGGACGGATATCAGGTTTCCGTCGTTCCCCTCTCGGCTCTTCGGACCATTGTCTGATCCGGAGTGTGGTGCCACTCACGCTCCCCTCGCGGTTGCGTTCTGCAGGTTGTCGCCGTGTTTGGCATTACAGGTCAGCGGATTGGGACGGAATGCAGTCTTTCTTTGCTTCCTACCCATGCGGCGGATTTGCTTCTCGCCGGATGATCCCAGCGCTGTTGCTGACTCTGTCACTGATTTCGTGCTACAGGGAGTGGAACTATTTATTCCATCATCTGTGGTACCCATCGGAGGCAGATCTCAGCCTTGGTTTGGTCGCTCCTGTAAGACTGCATTACGCAGTAAGCAGGAGTGTTATCAAGCCTGGGCTGCGGGTTCGGCGACTCGGGATGTAAACACCAGCATACTTAAAAAGAAGTATAACTTCGCCTCCAGGTCTTCAAAAGAGTTATTGCCAAGGCAAAGTCAGAGCACATAGGCAGAATTGGCGAGAAACTAGTTCGCCTTCCTTCGGGAACCCGTGCATTCTGGTCTCTCGCCAAGGCTGTTCAAGGGAATTTCTGCAAGTCATCACTACCATCTCTGCACAGGGAGGACGACTCACTGGCCCACGACGCAAAAGAGAAAACCGACCTTTTAGGCTCCCTTTTTGCGTCCAACTCGACTGTTGATGACGGGGGGACCACACCGCCGACCATCCCGCGATGTGAGCGTTCCATGCCGGATGTGCGGTTCTCACAGCGCTCGGTTCGCAGAGCACTCCTCTCCCTGGACATCCAAAAGTCGAGTGGGCCGGACGGAATCCCCACAATTGTGCTAAGGACGTGTGCTAAGGAGTTGGCACCGGTTGTAACGCGTCTTTTCCGGTACTTCTACTCCCTAGGCGTAGTCCCGAAATCATGGAAGACAGCTTTTTTCCACCCGATCGCTAAAAAAGGCGACCCCTCAGACTCGTCCAACTACAGGCCTATCGCCATCACCCCCTTGTTCTCCAAAATAATGGCATCCGCTACAAACTGCCACCTCATGCGGTACCTTGAGGATCACCAGCTGATTAGTGACCGCCAATACGGTTTTCGTCGGCTTCAATCAGCTGGTAATCTTCTGGTCTACTCTAACTCATAGATGGGCGGAGGCAGTAGAGTCCAAGGGGGAGGCATTGGCAGTTAGTTTAGACATTGCGTAGGCCTTCGATCGGGTTTGGCACAAAGCGCTTCTTTCGAAGCTCCGTTCCCATGGGCTTCCCGAGAAATTATGCAATTGGATCACCAGCTTTCTTGCAGATCGGAGCATCAAGGTCGTTGTAGACGATGCATGCTCCGACTACAGGCCTATTAAAGCTGGTGTTCCACAAGGCTGCGTGCTATCACCAATGCTGTTTCTTCTGCATATCAATGATATGTTGCAAACCGGTAGCATTCATTGCTATGCGGATGACAGCACTGGTGATGCTCTATACACCGGCCGTGCCGATATTTCTCGGGAAAACGTCGCCGAGTACCGGAACAAACTTGTGTCTGAAGTCGAGTTTTGCTGGACAAAGTCTCGGATTGGGGGCGACTAAATCTAGTCCAGTTTAATCTTCAGAAGACACAAGTTTGCGCGTTTACCGCTAAAATAAACCCCTTTGTCGTATCTCTTCCGTTTCAAGGCACTCCTCTTGTTGCTTCAGCCAGTATTGGAATCCTCGGCGTCGAAATATCGAGTGACGTGCAGTTTCGTGGTCACTTGGAAGAGAAGGCCAAATTGGCCTCTAAAAAGCTTGGCGTGCTCAGCAGAGCGGGACAGTATTTAATGCCGGCACAACGCCTGCAATTTTACATATGCAGGTTCAGCCTCACGTGGAATACTGTTCCCATCTCTGGGCTGGGGGCTGCCCAGTGCCAGCTCCTTCCACTTGACTGCATTAGCGCAGAGCGGCTCGAATCGTCGACGACCGAGTCCTTTCCGATCGGCTCGATTTATTGGCGCTGCGAAGAGATGTTGCATGCCTTTGCATTTTCTTTCGCATTTACCACGGGGAGTGCTCTGAGGAATTGTTCGGATTAATCCTAGCCGCCAAATATTACGAATGCACATCGCGGCAGAACTCCCGATACCATCCACACCATCTGGATGATTGGCGGTCCACCACTGTGCGATTTAGAAGATGTTTTCTTCCTCGCACAACTTCCTTGTGGAATAGTTTACCACCAGCGAATTTTCCGGACCGATACGACTTAGGGACCTTCAAGAAAAGAGCGTACTCCTTTTTAAAAGGCCGGCATGGCATCTGCAATTCCCCTGGAGTTGCGGTTGTTCATGCGCGGCGGTAGTCACTTACCATCAAGTGAGCCGCATGCTCGTTTGCCCCCTCTCCTATAAAAAAAAATAGTTCCACAGCATAATGTCTTATGGGATTTTGCTATGGGGGAAATGCAAATAATTTAGAAGCTATTTTTGTTTTGTAGAAGAGGGCCATAAGAACTATTTACACCCTAAACCTTTATTCAGAAATAAAGTAATGAATTTATGAACTTTGGCCTCTCGGTATATTTACCTTTAATAAAAAACTAATAAATATTCAGTAAGCACTAGGAACAAATTAGCTGGTGATACCCGTTACTCGACTCCACAAAGTAAGCAATTCATTTACGGAGCAATGTGTAAATGAAATATGCTTTTCCAAGTCCCAAAAAATATACAGTCTTTCTTCACACTATCACTATCATCCCATCATAAGTCCACTGCTGAACGTATCTTGCTAAATAAACTGAGAATGCCAAATTTAAACGACACTCAAGTTGCTAGGGGTGTTACTTTATTTGAAACTGTGTACACCTACAAACCTGTGGCCAAGAATTGCGAGTATCAAAATCTTTGGTACACCGAGTTATATATTGCCACAAAGTACGGTCCTAATCCACCTGCATCCATGACTACCTCTGCGTGTTTCTTCAGGTCTTCACTCCATATGGGGGGGGGGGATCACCGAACACTATGACTCTATGTACAAAGTATATTTTTAATTACTTTTGTGAATTTACAACATCGTCCAAGTAACGAAAATATTTTTTTCAGATCCCATCTCTTATCTCGATCTATAACAACTGCTGATGAACATAACAGATATTTCCATTGGTTAAAAGAGCGGCTGCTATCTAGGATCTACACCTACATATTTATTTTATCCAACATCATCCACTGGCGTGGTGGCTGGGGACTTTTTGATAGAACCGTGGCTACCGTAGTGCCTGCCGACGCCGACCCACACAGGTAAAATACATTATTGTTATCGTTATAATCTATTAATGCTTGCAGCTATATTAATTGTATAATTGTAGCACGAATGGGTCGGCTCGACTGGGGAAGGACCACGCTCTCACAGAATATCAGCGTAAAATAGCAGCTTTATTCTGTTGTGTTCCGTATGGTGAGTGTAAGTAACCGGAGGCCCTTTTTACCTGGAAAACAGGCATTTCATCCTAGTCCTCACGGCTGACACCTGCATCTGCATTTTGATTCGCAAACGAGGATAGATGTAGATGTCTGTGGGCTACAGCAACCACTTACCATCAGGTGGACTGTGTGCTCGCTTGTCACCCTTATCCTATAAAAAAATTAAAGTCAACTGCTGAAGATAGGACTCCTCCATAGTGTGCCTCTTAGGGGGGGGGGGGGGATATTTGCCATAGTTACCACGCTTTGCAAGCGCCTTGGCAATCGCAGTTTCTTTTATCATTATTAGAAAGTCGCTGCTGCCCATCCTCTGATTTGTTTCCCTCTGACGCCCCTTAAGACACCCACGGGATGATATGGGTAGTGGATATTCTATCACTGCCACAACACGATTGAGGTAAAATACAGATTTCGAAAATGGCCTGAACTGCTTCGAGAAAAGGATGGTACGGCCGTGCCGCTTTTTTGCTCGACTTGGCGGGGGCACTGCCGTGCTTCCAGATTAGGAGACATAATTATATTAAAATTAAATGAAATGAAACTCTTTCATTTTTCGACGAAAGAAATTATAATTTAATTTTTCAAATGTCAACATTTTGTTTTAATCTACTCCCGTTTCAAGAGGACGTTCCTATGTTCCTCTCTGAAAAGAAATAGGCTCTGTAACCGTTTAGTGGACGGTGTAAGAATATCCACTACCCCTTATCGTCCCAAGGGTGTTGTAAGAGGCAACAAAGGGAAACAAACCTTGAGACATAACAACCCAAAATTACAAAAGCTGGGGTTGCCAGACAGGCGTGCGACTATGGCAAAATCCTCACTATGAGGCAATATGAGTATATAGGGGAGGCCTACATTCAGTAGTAGACTTTTATAGGCTGTAAGAGATGATAATGGAAACACGAGTAGAGTAGACCAGTCATCACAAGCAACAACTGTATTTTTCTATAGACTTCAAAAAGGAGACGGTACTAATTCGACTGTATGTCCTCATAACTTTCTTCTGGGTGAACCGATATCGATGTTTTTATTTGAAAGCTGGTGCTTCTCATATGGTCTCGTATAAATTTGATCAAGGTCTGACCAATGTTTAATGATTTATTCTTAATAATTTATATTGAAGTCGCAGGTACATAATTTTTAATTATATTGACGTTAGTCTTAATTTTATACTAACGTATTTTTTAAAATAGGATAAGGGTGACAAACGAGCACACAGTCCACCTGATGGTAAGTGTATGTGACATCTATACTCATACACATACATCCATCCTCAATTTCGAATCAAAATACAGATACGTCGTCATACGTGATGACTAAGATGGAATGGCTCGTTTCCAGTAAAAAGGGTATCCGGTCCTCTACTCTCACCATACAAACACAGCAGCATTAAATTGCTATTTTACGCTGATATTCTGTGAGAGCGTGGTCCTACCCCAGTTGAGCCGACCCATTCTTGCTACAACCATAATATAGCTGCAGCGTGGCTCTACGACATAAACGTAAGTGGTGTAATATGGTATTTTATTTTGGAGCAACTTCGTTAGTAATGAAAATGTTTTAAAGCACAAAAGAGGTGCATACCAGCTATATGCAATCTAATTAAAACGTACATGATAAAACATAGTTATTATTTAATATATTTATGTCATTACTAGATTTCCAACATACTTAACTTTTTTCTCACATTCTATATCCACTAATGTTTTGTTCACGTTCCATTTTTTTTAGGTACATACTTTAAATGATTTCCAGAAATATTGTATTTCGTATGCCCACAGGGTAGGACATAGTTGAACTTGATCATATAATAATGTATCTAACATTTATGTAATACCTATGATCCACGAAATAAATGACTATGATTGTGATTTGACAAATCAACCCTAGTTGAAATGACAATAAAAACTTAGGCGTCAAAAAAGTTTAAAAATATCTATTACTATTGCTGTAAAATAAATTATTTTAAATGTAATTATGTATAACGTTAGAATGCCTCGTTAATAATAAAAAGCGTCCCCGGTTTGTCTCCGGGTCTCCTCATCACCTTGTGAAACGGCAGCATCGTGCTGCTATTTTACGCAAGTATTCTGCGCGATCCTGATCTTATCCCGAATTCTTGGTACTACACCCATAAAAAAATTGACATACCTCGTGTGTCTTGATATTGAAACTTGATATTACCACGTGCCCAGCGGTAAAGAAACATATCGAGAAAAAATTACAAGGCTGAGGAACAAAATGTATCAACGATATTTGAAGTCTCCCTACACGTACTGGATCAGCGCAGCAGGCATTTGCCCAACTGTACGCCAGTATATAGGCTACGTTTATACGTATACACATGCACAGATAATACATGATCATATTTTTGGTTTTGTCCAGGCCAGTTCTAATAGCGGCCCTGACAGCACTATGCTATGCAAGCATCGCTGGTCTTCGTTCCGCAAGAAATCTCCTAGCGCCTCCTTATTTCCTGGTAACTGACGGGAAGCAACCTACATATTTATTCACTACAAGGTTTCGTAAAATTGAACAAGTAAGTATTTTTTTTATCTTGGTTTATTGACCGGCTTTGAAATCGCAACATTTGTTCTTTCCATGTAAGATAGCTGATATCAAAATACTCATCACTGTATCTCATCCCAAGATTTGCAGTGATAAGTGGGTTTCTCCTCCGACAGTTAATCGATTATTAGCTTTAACAAGTACACACATAACCATTTTTTTTCATAGGATAGGGTGACAAACGAGCACACAGTCCACCTGATGGTAAGTGGTTGCTGTGGCCCATAGACATCCACATTTATCCTCGTTTGCGAATCAAAATGGAGTGAAACTCAGCAGCATGCGTGTTGGATGCCGTGTGGGTGGTGTTAGTATCAATAGCATCAGCTATGCGCATGACATGGTGTTGCTGAGTCCCACTGCGAATGCGATCGGAGAGATGTTGAAGGTCTGCGAGACTTACGCTGCCTCGCATGGTCTCGTATACAACATTGAAAAAAGTGAATACATGGTCTTTAGGGTCGCCGGCAGGTGTCCGGAAACTATCCCTGAAATAAACTTAAATGGATCGAAACTAAAGCGGGTTTATCAATTTAAATACCTAGGGCATATTCTTGCCGACGACCTTAAGGATGACCTAGATATAGAGAGAGAGCGTAGGGCTTTGGCGGTGCGCGGCAATATGCTGGCTCGTAGATTCGCCCGCTGTTCGGACCAGGTCAAGATAACATTATTTAAAGCGTATTGCCAGGGTCTGTACACGGGTGGTCTATGGATTAGGTATGCCAAAAAATCGTTAAACACCCTGCGAGTCCAGTACAATAACGTTTTCAGGATGATGTTGGCACTCCCCCGCTTCTGTAGTGCTTCTGGCATGTTTGCACAAACCAGAACTGATAGTTTTCATGCCGTAGTTCGGAAAAAAGTAGCGTCGCTGATAGGAAGGATAAGGAGAAGTGACAACAGCATCCTGAGAATGGTGGCAGATGATCCGCATGCGCCTATTGTAAGGCACTTCGTGCGAACGATGACTCATACAGTGGATGGTAATTCTTCTAAGTGTGGACCGCACGGAGTGCCTCTCAGGTACATGATAAATTAGAATTTATTTTAATCTAATTTTAGTTTGATTTGATTTGATTTAATTTGT
This sequence comes from Parnassius glacialis, assembly GCA_033319125.1. Taxonomy (NCBI): domain Eukaryota; kingdom Metazoa; phylum Arthropoda; class Insecta; order Lepidoptera; family Papilionidae; genus Parnassius; species Parnassius glacialis. The sequence continues at coordinate 44,467,862 of JAVANC010000010.1, forward strand.
ATTAATATGATTTTAGTTTGATGTGATTTAATTCTAATATAATATAAAATAATGTAATTAATTTTTTTTTATAAGCACTAACACTTAGTTTATAAGCGATAATGTTATACTAACCCATGGATCTTTGTTGTCTGAAATTAAATGAATTTGAATTTGAATTTGAATTTGAAAATGCAGATGCGTTGTCACCCGTGAGGACTAAGATGGAATGCCTCTTTTCCAGTAAAAAGGGTCTCCGGTTCTCTACACTCACCATACGAAACACAGCAGTGTTAAGCTTACCATTAGGTTGACTGTATTTTCATTTGTCACTTAAGTTTCGTCCAAAAAATATATCCCCAACTGGCGATGAGGTTGGTAACTGCTGAGCAAGACCCTTTCACTAGCAATGTCGCTTCTCGTCACCTTTATTTAGGATCAAATCATTGACTATGGATTTGGGCGTCTGTGTGATCTAGTCTAAAAATGCCCGCGTTTTTTCCTACGCTGATGATACTGCAAATAGTATTTTCAAACAGAAATTGGAATCCAGTACGGGGGTTTGATTAAAGTTGCATTTTTATTCAAATCTAATTTACTCACTTTAAACGTTTATTATATTTGCGTCACATTAACTAACAAACGCGCGCGGGCACACACACACACACACACATACCTATTAAACCAAACCGGCTAAAACATAAAACTTTATTATAAAATTATTATTTTTTAATTATTTCCGAACAAATAAATTGTTGGTAATAAGTTTATAATAGAAAAAGGCTATAGGAAGTGTGGCCTTCGGGCATAAGTATTTTAAATACTTAAAAGGAGGTCTCAGATACAACATTGTATCAATTTACAATGTCTTAATTACTCAACAAAAATTATTAAATTGTTATCAACAGGAAAGAAAAACACAGCCTCCCTTTTTGTATTACATTGTCACGACACCACCATTTATCGATTACTTTGGTTATATATAGTACTTTAGATAATAAGGTTAAGTAATTATATTTTTTGTACGTATTATTACGTTATTCTTTATTGTGTTTATTTACCGCGTTTTAGATATAATTATATCATCATTATAGAACATTATTTTACATTAATTAATTATGATTTATGATATAAAATTTAAATGCAGTTAAAATGGTGGTATAATGTAATTAATGTATTTAATTACTTATTTTTTAGTTCCTCTCAATCAATTTAATACAAAAATATAAAATGTTGACATTTGCAATTTAAATTTTTATTCTATATGTATATAGATAGAAGATAATGCATTTTTCTTGTAATCATTGAAGTAGTCATAGGCAAACAATTAACTACTGTATCATAAAAAAAACCGGCAAAGTGCGAGTCGGACTCGCGCACCGAGGGTTCCGAACAAATCTGTAGGTATATAAGTTTCAAATTATTAAAAATATTTTTATTATATGATGTAACTAAAAATTTATGCTTTTCGCAATTTTTCCTTTATCTGTGCTATTAAACGTTGCTTCGTACCAAATTTCAAGATCCTGAGTTCACGGGAAGTACCCTGTAGGTTTTGATTCCCTTGCGAATGTCGAAAATTTGCGGCATCAACGGCTACATCTTTTGATTGCGTTGGCTTAGAAGTTTGATTTTTTCACAGCTCCAAGGGACAGTAGACTTGAGTATTTGATATGAATTTCAGCTTGATACCTCCACGTGTTCCTGAGAAAAAGGGTCTTGACAGACAAACAGACAGACAGAGATAGACGGACAGACGGACAACAAAGTGTTCCTATGAGGGTTCCGTTTTTTCCTTTTGAGCCTAAAAATACAAAAAAATTATGAAATAAATGTACCACTAGAATTATCTTAATTAAAATTTATAAATAGAAGATTACGTTGCAGAAAGACAATTTATTTGCATTTTTAAGCAGTAGCTTACTCTTTTTCTTAAGGTAGACAAACCAAGCTTCTTGTAAATCGCACAGTGGTGGACCGCCAATCATCCAGGTATGTATGGTATCGCGAGTTTTGTCGCGATGACCAATGTTCAAATTGATGATGGAATTAGTCCGAACAATTCTTCACACCACTCCCCGTGGTAGATGCAATTAAATACGCAAAGAGATGCAACATCTCTTCGCCGTGTTAGTGAGTCAAGCCGTTCAGAAAGAGCTCGGTCACCAACCATTCGAACTGCTCTCCGCTGGATGCGATCAAATGGAAGGTACTGGCACTGAGGAGCCCCGGCCCAGAGATGAAAACAGTATTCCATGTGAGGCCGATTCTGCGCCTTGTAATGTTGCAGGCGGTATGCCGGCATGAAATACTGTCCCGTTCTGTTGAGCTCGCCAAGCTTTTTTGAGGCCAATTTTGCCTTCTCTTCTAAGTGACCACGAAACTGCACGTCATTCGATATGTCGACGCCGACGATTCCGATACTGACTGAGGCAACAAGGGTAGTGCCCTGAAACTGAGGAAATACGACAAAGGGGTTCTTTTTAGCGGTAAACGCGCGACCTGTGTCTTCTGGAGATTGATGACGCAATTTCTTTCGGAATTATTTGTGGTGAATCAAATCTAATCTAATCGCGAAGACTGTCTAGGATATAATCACAAACTGCAGACTTCCCGGAGCATTGGTGTTTTACGTCAGCTGTATGTTCTTTTACGCTGGTTTTTATTGATCTTAATGGTCTCTCTTATATATGGCAAACAAAACCTACTACTCCGGGTTAACTTTGGCAGCCGGAAGTCACATCAGTCCCCCCCTCCTCCTTGTGACCATGGATGCTGCAAAGCACTCGAAACGTCTGATATTAAAAATAAGTAAATTAAACGCGCTAAATCCGTCAAAATAGTGTTATTCAATGTGTAGTGTTCGCGTAAATATAATAAATCATTTTGAACTTTGTTACAATCACGTAAAATAACAAATATGTAAATCAAACGACCCTGTCACTAATCGGTGCACTAGCTGACACAGGTCTGGGGAACGTCAAGTAGCCGTTTCCTACCGATCGCCATCTTAGAACGGATTAGGTCGCCTTGACCCTGCCGATGCGTACTGTGTATTATCCGTGCTCGTAGGTTATTGTTACGGTATACTTCATAAATGTTAAAATGAATTTAAATTAGGTTTATTATTACGTTCGTAAGGGGAGGTCTATTTTCAGCAGTGGACTTGTGAAGTACTGTAATAACAGTGTTGATAATAACATCAGTGACGCAGCCAGGGGGACCCCTGTAATGGCTCGGGCGGCAGATTTTAGGAGGCGGCAATTTGGGAAAGATAGTCGGCTCTTAACTTTGCTTTTAAATGATGCGAGTGAAAATCTCAACATTCTTTTGATTAAATTGAAACGAAACCTGTTGCACTGAAACTTCTGAAGATAAAACGCATATTATATATATACCTATAATTATTAAATTAAAAATTTAATAATTATACTTTGGTACTTTTTCTTTGTTGCTACTCATCCACCTTTATTAAACTGTGTACATATATATATATATATATATATATATATATATATATATATATATATATACATACATACATACATAGACACTCACGCCTGTCACCCAGAGAGGTAGGCAGAGACTACAGACTTCCATTTGGCGCGATCCTGACACACCTCTCTCGCTTCCTTTACATCCATATATCTACGCATACACGCTCGTCGGTTAAGGGTTATTTTAATCTGGCCCATTTTCAATGTATCACCGATTTGTTCGATAAACCTTCGTCTAGGGCGTCCCTTCCCGACCCTGCCGTTCACTTCTGCAATATAAATTTGCTTTGTCACTCTTTCCTTGTTCATTATTTCTACATGACCAACCCACCGAAGCATTCCTTTCTTAATCCTAGTCACAACGTCATCTTGCAAACCACACTTTTCTCTTATCACACTATTTCTCATCCTGTCATTCAGATTCAGCCCTAGCATACTCCTTAAGGACCGCATTTCTACAGCATTTATTCTACTCTCATGCTTCTTCTGCCAGACCCAACTTTCACTACCATACATTAAAGTAGGGACTAACACAGCATTATGAATCGCCAAACGTGCCTTATTTGACACATTTTGACTCCTCATAATAGCGTGTAGAGCCCCATTCACTCTATTTCCTACGTTCACTCGTCGTTCTATATCCTTATCATATCTACCATGCCTGCTAAATAAACATCCCAAATATACAAACTCATCCACTTGCTCAATCAACTCACCTTCTATTCTTATTTCACATAAAGTTTTACTTTCTTCTCTTTCAAAAACCATAACTTTCGTCTTACTTGCGTTCACTTTCATACCCCTTTCTTTCTTTCATTTCATATATATACATATTATTATATATATGAAATTATTATTTCATATATATATATATAGAGTAGCAAATTGGAAATTAAGTAATGAGACTAAAAGTTTTCGACTGCTTCAAAGGAGTAAGAATTGAAATCAAATTTAAATTTATCCAATCATATATTTTTAAACTTGTTTAAAAGCAAATTAAAATCTTTTCGCGTTGTATACACTCGGTGTGCGTACATCTTGCTTAAAAATCGATATTTTTTTTATAGGATAAGGGTGACAAACGAGCACACAGTCTACCTGATGGTAAGTGGTTGCTGCGGCCCATAGACATCTACATCTATCCTCTATTACAAATCAAAATGTAAATGCGTTGTCACCCGTGAGGACTAAGATGGAATGCCTCATTTCCAGTAAAAAGAGCCACCAGCCACCTGCACTCACCAAGCGAAACGCAGAGGTAAACCTCTACTTCACGCTGGTTTTCTGTGAGGTCGTGGTACCACCCCGGTTCGAGCCGGCCCATCCGTGCGACAGCAAAAGCTACCGCGTGGCTCTACCACTGTTTATATAGCGTACCCATCTCGATACGCTTATACACCCTTCCAAATCGCATTTACGAAAATGACATGGCGTTTGGTTCCATTAACGACTCATTCGTTTAGTTCCCGTTATCGCTGCACAAACTGGAGAAAGTTATCGGCAGCGCTAGAAATGTAGAGAGACGCCATCCAGGCGAACATCCTAGCGTCGCGGCGCGGGACGCACGATAATGCAATTACAAATAGTAATCTGTGGTTGCGTGCGGAGCTACATCGCGCACTTGTAAATCAGACATGCGTGGAAGCACTGCCGGGCTGGCCGACACGCTCGCGAGCGGCTCGCGAGCGCACGCCGCGTTACTCGAGACCGCGGACTGCCTGTTCGCCAGTATAGTGGTCGCGCCCGCCGTCGTGTCCTACTGGAAGTCCACATGGAGCCTCATGGACTTGTACGTGCTCCCAGACCAACCAGTCAGCAGCGCGGCCGCGTGCGCGATTTTCGGTCTGTGCTGTGATCTATTCCTGTGCGTCTTTCAATCCAAATTGGGCAAATACCTTAGGCCTGACCATGGCCGACTTACTTATTACGTGTTGTCGAGGGTTTATACTTACGTGGCCGGTGTGGCATGTGTGGGCGCATGGCGCGGTGTTTGGAACCTACTAAATGAGTGCACGGGTGATAGCGCGAGGACTTTGCTTTCCACCACCGCGGCTGCTACTTTGTCATTGGCTGCTTTAAGGGCTTTAAGGAACATAAGTGCAGCGCCTTTTGCTGTTGCAGTAGATGGCCCCCATGATTACTTCGATGTCCCGACAATGTTTCGAACGGTTAGTATACCTTATAAGTCATAAAATCTCTAATCTCACTATTGATTATGATTGAAATTATTAAAATCCAACATATATCAGAGCGTAGCATACTCGTAGCAATCTTTGCTACGAAAAATTTCCTTCAGTATTCGTTAAAATTAAAATAAGCTATAACTTACAAACTCAACTTTTAAGAATATTTTACTAGAAATAAAACCCAAGAAACATAGTTCTCTGAATTCAAATTATGTTTACTTTAAGATTTATTGTAGTCACCGTCACATTATATAAAACATATTTCTTAGAATATTATTTAAAAAAAAATGTTTAATTTTAATAAAAAAAATTGAAGGCTTGGTTAAACAGCTTATATGTTTAATCAAAAAAAGCATTAAACGTAAATACATTACATATTTCTAAATCCTTCCCGAATAATAACTTTTTTAAGAGCCAATAACTAGATATGGCAGGCGAGTTGACATTCGCAATCGTACTAATATTATATGCTCTTAACATCACTTTGAACCTTGTAACGTTGTAACGTCACCGTCTAACTTTTGCCATGTAATCTTTTCACCTCATAAGACACCTACAAAAATGCTATAAAAATTGGTGTGCTACTAATATAATCTATTAAAAAGTTAAATGTTCGTCAGTCCAAAACTTTCGAGAGTTCTTTAGCACACCTTGCGTTCATATACTTTTTTAGCCACAGCAACGCGTGGCCGGATACTGCTTGTTATATAATAATAATAAAAGATGTACTAAGAAACGTAACAAACCTGACTTCGATCCCCGTCGGCTCTTCTAAAATCACTATTTTAGTGTTAGTTTACCCGCGGGATAATTGAATTACTTAGAGGTGAAAGTAAAACATCGCTAAGAAACCTTCATTTCTAAAATACTAATTTTAAAGATATGTGAAATCCTTTAGTTTACATCAGAGGAATTGTTTGCGGTAGTTCAGGGCGATATACTCTATCTGCTACAAAGCACTAACAGAAATAAAAACTTTTATTTCTGAGTCTTTTCTGAGTGCCTGAGCAGTGACTTTCTGAGTGCCTGTGCAGTGAATCTTTCTGAGTGCCTAGGCAAATGCCTGTTTTTATTTCTGCCAGTGCTTACAGTATAATGCACTATATCGGCTGTTACTTTATAGTATACACATATATACACTATTTTTTAATTAAAAAAACTAGCAATGAGTCACTAGATCTTAGTTCTTAATGCTGACAACGTATGTGAAACTGTAGCGTAGACTAGAGCTTGACATACGTAACATAGGTAGAGCCATACTGCAGCTATATTAATAGTATAGTTGTAGCACGCATGATCGGCTCGACCGAGGAAGGACCACACACTCACAGAATACCAGCGTAAAATAGCAGCTTAACGCTGCTGTTTCGTATAGTGAGTGTAGGGAACTGGAGACCTTTTTTACTGGAAAAGAGGATTTCTATCTTAGTCCTCACGGCTGACAACGCATCTGCATTTTAATTCGCAAACGAAGATAGATGTAGATGTCTATGGGCTACAGCAAACACTTACCATCCGGTGGACTGTGTGCTCGTTTGTCAGTCTTATTATATATAAAAAAAGACGACTGCTGAAGCATGAAGGCAGCAAACCTGATTTGTTACCATCAAACATGTAGTAACGGTACAAGATAATCTAATACCGCATATCCCACGGGTATCGTAAGAGGCGACAGATGATAATTAATCTGAATATGGGCAGCAGCATCTTCCTGAGAGCAACTCAAAACAATAAGCAACTGCGGTTACAGACCCACCCTATAACGGGTAATTTCTGGATGTCGAAAACAGTGCCACCTACCAGGTGCAACTATAGCTAATAACCATCCCGGTGATCATATAAGTAACCTCATAAACATTTTATCAAAATCGTTGAAGCTGTTTATTTTTTTATTTTTATTTTATTTATTAGGTTCTCCAACAGTTATAACACAATACATTTGAATAAAAAATACAAGATCCAACATGTCTTAAACTAAGTGCATAACTACTTATAGGGGAACACATCATGCGCTTAATAATAATAAGTTACTTATATGTAAAAGAAAACAAAAATCATAAAAACATATTTTAAGTTATTTTTTAACAAATTACAGTAGATATTTTTTTGTGATAAAGTCCCTGATCTGCTTACGAAAAAGTTTTAAAGAATCAAAATTAAGATCTACCGATGTGCTGCATTCATTGTAAAGTCTACTCAATCTAGAATCTCTGTTTAGAAGAATTACGAACACACGCGCAACGGAATAAATAAAATAAGAGATTAAAATAATATAACAAACTCCCTTATGAACTTAAAATCCTAAACATTATATTGCTTAAAGATAAACTATACAAAAGGCTCAATGAAAATAATTTCTCCAGCGTAAAACAATTCTTGGATAGTAAAAATTAGATTCTATATTGGAAAATATCTATTATAATTTTTTTATTTAATTATTGTCATATTATTGTAGCAATTTATCTTTAATTAAGTTCTGTGACTTTTTACTATTTAAACTGACAATGCTCAAAATTGACATTTAACTTATTGTTATTATATTATTTCTTTATATTTCATTTTTACTTGAATTATTTGACTTATTATTATCTTATTACATTCAAATAGCTTAGGAATTATTTAACATTGTTTAATAAAATATTTGCACGCTTTGTAAAATGAGCAAAACATGAGCGATCGTTTTTACATGTTATCACCATTCATACCATGTTTTACGCAAATAAAGGTTATTATTGTTATTAAATAAATATATTTTTATATAAATATTATATATATATATATATATATATATATATATATATATATATATATATATATATATATATATATATGTAAATCATAAAAATGATTTATGTATTTTCAAATGTTTATTGTTAACTAAATATCAGGATATAACCTAATTACATAATAATCTCGCCATGTTCAAATTGATGTTCAAGTACGTAGTACTATTATTAATTCTGTGGTTCAAGTTACACCCAACTGTTGGCCTATCGTGGATTGTCAAATAAGCAGCACTCTCTGATTGGCTCGAAAAGGTACTATGTCTGACGAATGACGTATCATGTCATAATAATTTCCAAATGTATGTTTTATAACTTGTACATGGACATGAACGCATATGTTGAAAATGAAAAAAATATTTTTTTGTTTGATTGAAAATGTTTGTTAATTTAAGTTTTCACTTTTGACGGCTCTGTGGCCCATTGCACAGAATAAATAACCAGTGGCAGAGGGCCGCTGTCTCGAATCCCGCACGGAAAACTATTTGTATGGCATACAAATAATTGTTCCGCGTCTGGATGTATGTCCTTGTGAAAAATATGTACGTAAACTGCCTCCACGGTACAGGAGAAAATCCTAGTGCGTATGTAAAAGTTTATTAATTAAATATATAAATGAACTTACAGTTCACCTGATGATAAGTCACTACTGGAGACTATAGTAATCCAGTGAACGCTACAGATTCGTTGCCACTTCTGAGGACTAAAGTGATACGGCACGCAGCCTGTCATTAAACTGGGTCTATTCTATACACTTCAAAACACAACACAGAGGTGCCACAGAATAAAGTACGTGAGGGTAATATGGTGTTCCGTTTAATATGTTCACTTACTTAAAACTATACATGGTAGAGTCATACTGCAGCTATATTAATAGTATAGTTGTAGCACGAATGGGTCGGCACGACCGGGGAAGGACCACGCTCTCACAGAATACCAGCGTAAAATAGCAGCTTAACACTGCTGTGTTTCGTATGGTGAGTGTAGAGAACCGGAGACCCTTTTTACTGGAAAAGAGGCATTCCATTTCAGTCCTCACGGGTGACAACGCATCTGCATTTTGATTCGCAAACGAGGATAAATGTAGGATGTCTATGGGCCACAGCAACTTACCATCAGGTGGACTGGGTGCTCGTTTGTCACCCTATCCTATAAAAAAACTCGAAAACTACATCCTTGTTTGTATAGGTGGCTCTGTGATACGATAGCTCTTTATCAGTCAATCAAATAATAAAGGGTCAAAAGGGCGCTGCTTTATCGACGCCATTTTGACAGTTGAGAATATAGTAACAGTTCTAGTCAATTTTAGTATTGTGTAGTGTAGTTAGTTTTTTATAAGTTGATTTTTCGAAGTGTTCCTACACACTACGGACTACCATTTGGCGCGATCCTGACACTCCTCTCTCGCTTCCTTTACATCCATATATCTACGCATACACGCTCGTCGGCTAAGGGTTATCTTAATCTGGCCCATTTTCAATGTATCGCCGATTTGTTCGATAAACCTTCGTCTAGGACGTCCCTTCCCGACCCTGCCGTTCACTTCTGCAATATAAATTTGCTTTGTCACTCTTTCCTTGTTCATTATTTCTACATGACCAACCCACCGAAGTATTCCTTGCTTAATCCTAGTCACAACGTCATCTTGCAAACCACACTTTTCTCTTATCACTCTATTTCTCACCCTGTCATTCAGATTCAGCCCAAAGCCGATAGGACAGACGTGTTCCTAATTATGGGCAAAGCTTATTTGCTATTTTTTACTTAATATATTAGTTATAGTATAAAGACTTTGTATTTTTGTCTGTGTCCTCCTCGTAGTTTTGGTTTTATTGGGGGGCAAAACTTAAGGTGACCATATTACCCTCATGTACTTTAGTACAAAAAGCGGTGCACGCACTGCTGTTAGGCCGTAGAAATAGTAGTTGAAGCTTAAAACTACCCAGACGTACTCCAAGACAAAAAAGGAGACCTGCCACCTAGGATTATGTACTTAATTATTTTATATATAGTAACTAGCTGACCAGGCAGACGTTGTTCTGCCCTTTTCGACGACCCTTCCATATAAAAAATCCTTAAATTCGTAATAAAATAATATTGAGTGTCACTTATCAGGATAAAAACTATCCTATCTCTCAAGTTGGACCAAACTGCACAGAGTGTGTAAATTTCATTGAAATCAGTTCAGTAGTTTAGGATTTCATCGCGGACAAACAACGTGGCACGTAATTTTTATATATAAAGATTATGAAAAACTATTATTTTTACCGATGGTATGAATTTTCTTTAAACAAAAAGATTTCAGCTTACTGCTAGAAGACTATACTATATTTATTTTATCCTCAAAGTAACTCTACCACGTAACTAACTTTATGTAGTAGAGTCATGCTGCAGCTATATTACTGGTATAGTTGTAGCACGAATGGGTCGGCTCGACCGGGGAGGGACCACGCTCTCAGAGAATACCAGCGTAAAATAGCAGCTTAACGCTGCTGTGTTTCGTATGGTGAGTGTAGAAAACCGTAGACCTTTTTTACTGAAAACGAGGCATTCCATCTTAGTCCTCAGGGGTGACAATGCATCTGCATTTTGATTCGTAATCGAGGATAGATGTAGATGTTTATGGACCACAGCAACCACTTAACATCAGGTGGACTGTGTGCTCTTTTGTCACCCTTATCCTATAAAAAGAAAAAAACTTTAATATCTTTAAAAAAATTATCTTTGTCTTTGTCATAAAAACAAACCCACATTTTTTTAATTATCTCCAAGTTATCAGATTCTAACGAATATTAAACATAATAATAGATCGGGGGAAATGTTTCTTCGTATTTTATATACAATATTAAGACATTTTTTTCAAAGTTTAATTACATATTTATAATATATATGTGCCATTTTGTTCGATAACTTATAGCCGCTTGTAGGTAGTGACCTAATCCTGTTTTTTGCAGAAATTTTGGGATTTTTGACCAAAAAAACATGCGGCAAGTACATAGTTTTGACAGTCCTCTCTTGTTGTTAACCTAACACTACCCAAAGAATTCTGAAGAGATCAAAACAGGTAAAAATCTTAGGGTGCAAGATCAGGACTATACGTTGGATGCATTAACACTTCCCAATCAAGCTCTCTCAATTTTTGTTGAGTGGCCAAAGATGTGTATGGTCTGGCTTATCATGATGAATAATCACTCCTTTTCTGTTGATCAACTCCGGCCGTTTTTTCTCAATTATTTGATTGAGTCTCATTAGTTTTGGGCAGTAGAGATCCGAATCGATAGTTTTGCTTGGCGATACAAGCTCATAATAAGCGAAACTCTTCCAATGCCATCATACACACAGCATCTCCTTATTGTGTGTTAATCCGGGTTTCGCTACAGTCTGTAGAGCTTGACTAACCCTTTGACCATAATCTTTTTCGCACATTCTTGTCGAAGATAATCCACTTTTCATTACCAGTGATCAATCTTTTCAAAAATAGTTCTATTTCATTACGTTTCAATAGAGAATTACAAATGAGTATACGTTTTATTAGATTTCTTTCAGTGAGCTCGTGTGGTGGGTACCATATATTATATAGTATATTTGGGTAAATATCAAGCTTTTTTGTATAGCCAGACTTTTTCAAATAGGTCTAAACTGTTTACTGGTTAATCCTCAATTCCTCGGCTATGTTGTCACCACTAATATGCCGACTTTGCTCCGCTTTTTCAAAAATGGCATCGACTTTATTAGTATGAGGGTGACCAGAGCGAGCTGCATCTTTGATATCAAAAATCCGGGACTGAAAACGCTTAAACCAACTTTGTGTTACTCTTACTGACACTGCATTAGGTCGACAAACGTCTCAAAATTTCATCACACATAAACACATAAATCACATGTTTTCCTTTTTTGTAATAAAACTCCAAAATATATCGAATTTCTTCGTTAGGTTCACTCATTTTGGCGGACAAAAAAGCAATTGAAAAATGGCGGGAAAGTGTTTTTTTTTTTACTTTTTTTTTTCTTAATGTCCTATATATATATTGATTTTAAAGCCAGCCAGATACAAAGAGTACGACCTAAGATTTTTTTTTTAATTTTATACGACATTTTAATGCCTTAAGTTAAATTTAAAGTTAAAGTTACAGCCAATATACGTCCCACTGCTGAGCACAGGCTCGCTCCCATTTCTGAGAGGGTTTTTGGGCAAGGAAGTGTCCGCCGCGCTGCCCCAATGCGTGTTGGCAAACTTCACATGTTTTCTTCATTTCTCAGACATGCATGTTTCTCCACTCATCAGCACTAAAATTGGAATTAACAATTTCATTGGTGCTGGCGGGGATCGAAGCCGGGTTGCTCGCGTACTGTGTGTAAAATTAACAGCGAGCGCCAACCATCGAGCTTTTAATACCTAATCTCTAAAAATTATGTATTGTTCTCCATCGTGTAGCATATTGAATTATAGTGTGAAAGTGTGAAATTCGCGGTACGGTATATATAAAACATCATCTTATTTCAAAAGTCCAGTGCCATGCCAACCATGGGTATTTGCAAAAGTTGCCACGGTCGATAGGCGGATTGCCGAAAAGAAAGAAGATTTAGCTTATTTTTATTTTATTTTATATAAAAAAAGATTAAAAATGGTTTATTAAGAATAAATATAAATTAAAAATTTATCCATTAATAATTATATCTGACACATATATATTTATAATTATATAATTATTAATTACATTAATTTAATATAATTTATTTGAATTATATTAAAATTGTAGCAGTTTAGGTATTTAATTATTTTGATAAATGTTATGAAAAATTTAGAGAAATTATTCATTTTTATATATATATATATATATATATATATATATATATATATATATATATATATATATATATATATATATATATATATACTTTGCATCTGATGGACTATCGTTTATCGTTTATCGTTTGTTGTGTCCCTTATCCTATAAAAAAAAATGTAAGTACTTATAAATTCCAATTTCATGACACCTAGTATATTTACAGCTCATAAGACTTAAGCATAAGATATCACTTACTTCCCTTTGAAATTAGAAGAAACGTTTCCAACATTACATGTTTACCTGTGATAAATTCCTAATGTGTACAATAAACGAGTGGAATAATCTGCCGGCATTTTTTCCATCCGACTACAATTTAGGTGGTTTCATGGCAAGAGTGAATAGAATTTTATAAAGTAAGTCCGTACGCTTTACTATTTTCAGCATTTATTATATTATATTTATTTACATTTATTAAAATATAAAATACTAAAAACTATAATAATAATTTAAAAAAAAACTAAAACTAGAAACTTAAATATCATATAGTCCTACTCCCCGCGGTATCCGCGGCTGGTCGTTGCTGCTGGTTCTTTCCTTGCTCAAAGGCTAAGTATAGCCATTCAGCGGGGAAACGCAGCCAGCGTTCTTGGCACGATACCGCGGGGAGTAGGACTATATGATATTTAAGTTTCTAGTTTTAGTTTTTTTTTTAATTATATTATATTATATTTATTATATTATATTTCTGCATTACAACTTACCATCAGGTGGGATAGTGGTTAAACACTGGCTTAAAATAGTTAAAAAACAAGAAAGCAAACAGGACTGTATATTCTGAATGAACTTTCGATTGTACTACAGAATAAATAATAGTACAAGAAATTGTACGTACTATTAGTATATACATAATATATACCTCGTTCGCGCTTATCAATTTTTTTGTTTCATTCAGTGATAACAGAAGCTCTTATATTTTTAATAGTGCTGTTATGTACATAAATGCGGATTCTGGCGACATTTTCATAAAAATAAGTAATTTGCAAACCGTTATTAAATACAAGATTAAATTAGAATGAGAATGGTTTGCTGTTTCATCGCATACGACGCTAACCTTTTATTTTCTATATCTACATGTGAAAATTTTGTTATAGTAAATTTATACTTACGTAAAATTTGACTATTGATTGTAAAAAACTTATCTAAAAACATAAGTTAAAAAAAATTACAAACCTTTTATTTCGTTAGAACATTATTGACGAGAGAAGATGATTTTGTAGTTTATTAAATAAAAAAGATCCTTATTTAAGACTCGAAATAAAATTATGTAGGGAATTTCATGCCATACATGTTAATGGAACTAATAATGATAACCTTTTCTATATAGATGATCTCAAACTATTCGCCTCCAGTCGCATTCTATTGGAATGGGGCTGGGGACGGATAAGTGTGCGTCCCTCCATGTTGAAAGGGGTAGGGTTATTAACTCTGAGGGCATAGACTTACCTATCTATGCCCATCAACATAAGGACCCTTTCCGAGGCTGAAACATCACGATACCTATGTCACAAAATAGAGGTATTGATGATGCGGGCATGAAACAATCAGTTTGCGATCTGTTTTATGCACGCTTGACCAAAGTGCTTAACAGCCTTTAGTCGGGCGCGATTAAGACACACGCATATAACGGTTGGGTCATGCCTTTCATCATGTATACCTTTGGTATATTCAGATGGACTCAAACTGAACTTAACGCCCTGAATAGAAAAGTACGCACTACCATGAAGTCCCATAGGATGCACCATCCGAGATCGTCGGTAATTAGGCTGTACTTGCCGCGGAAGCATGGTCGGCGTGGCTTTTTTAAGCGCACTCACCATGCATAACGCGAAGTGTGCAGCCTCTGTAATTACTTGCTGTTGAAATCGGATGATCCATTCTATAAGGACGTCATTTATTGTGATAAAAAGCTCACTCCTCTATCCTTAGCCAATGAGTAATGGCAAGACCCGGTAGTACAAAGCATTTCCGACTGTGAGACCGTATGGAAGGAGAAGGAGCTCCATGGAAGGTTCTACAAGGCCTTACAAGAGCCTTTCATAGATACGGTCGCCTCCCTTCACTGGCTACGGTTCGGTGACCTCTGTGGGGAAACGGAGGGTTTTGTCTGTGCGTTACGCGTTATTAAGACCAACAACTATCGGAGATACATCCTAAAGGATGGCGCCATTGACATCTGTCTAGCTGGTCGCCATCCTGGTGAGTCACTTAGGCATATCATCGCCGGTTCACCCGTTGTTCGGCGCTTTCTAACTCTGAGTATTTGCACAGGCGCAACCTAGTAGCCAGGATTCTACACCAGGAGCTCGCTTTGAAATACGGTCTCGTGGATCGGAAACTGCCTTATTATAAGTACTTGCTGGAAACTGTGCTCGAAAATGACCACGCCAGGCTCTACTGGGACCGGGCCATCATCACAGACAGGACTATTCTTGAGAATAAGCCTGATATTGTGCATATGAACCGAGCATAGTCAAGGATATTTTCGGTCGACATTACCATTCCGTATGACGAGAACCTCGTGAAAGCCGAAGCAGATAAGAAAACAAAATATCTGGACCTGGCTTACGAGGTGACATGTGGGGTGGTCTCCCGACCGAAGTTATTCCTGTAGTCGTCTCTACGAACGGGCCAATCCCGGTCACCCTCGTGGATCATCTGAGGCGACTGGGACCCCGTGATGGACCGCTCCGGGCTCAAATTCAGAAGGCGGTGCTTCTCGATACCGTCCGCATCGTCCACCGGTTTCTTTCCTTTTCTCCCTAATCCTCGTCCGTTTTGTCTCCACTGCCGAAAGCTTCCATCGCGTTGGGTTTTTATTTATGCATATATTGTTTATGTATTTATTTTGTTATTGATATCTATGTATATTTATCATTTTCATTTATTATATATTTATACAGTTCAACCAGATGGATAAACTATATAAATAACCCAAATAATAATAATAATAATGTCCTGCAGACCGAATTTCGGTCACGGCGGCCAGTCTTAACGAAGATTAACCATCGGCGCAGAACAGGATTATAGCGCCCGAGTGTATGCGCAAGCACAGGTGCACTCTCCATTCCCTCACTCTCATAGTCCGATCGGGCGGTAAACCGACACGACCGAAAAGAGATCAGACGCGGGAACAACGGCATTACGTGCTTCCCGGGCAGCTACTGAAAATTTCTTGACAGAAAAACTCAATAACTGATATTTTTTGCCCGACGTGAGATTCGAATCCGGAACCTCAAGATCAGTAGTCGCGTTTACAACCACTAGACCAACGGGGACCACTGGACCAATCAAATGCACATGCATTGTCACCTCTGAAGACTAAGATAGAAAGCCTCGTAACTAAAACATGGTCCGAGGTTCTCGTCAGTCATCATACGAAACACAAAGCATTGTGCTGCCATTTCACGCTGATATACTGGGCGAGTGTGGTCCTTCTCCGGTCGAGCACGTCTAGAGCCACGCTGCAGTCTCTAGACGTGCTGAATGAGACTTGATGATAAAGAAAAATATATTTATGTATTTAATCTTTTTACGTGGTTATAAAACAGGTCATAACAACAAAGTAATAATAATAACATTCTTTATCGCATTTCTAGAGCATTGAATAAAATAAATTAAAAGTATTTACTAAAACAAACATAAGCTATCGTTGTCGTGCACGTGCTGTTCACACACCGCCTTTTGTTGACAAAATCGTAGTAAAAATATTAAATTCATTTTTTAATGTATATATAAAATATATCCCCTTCACATATAACCAGCCACTTGTAACCAATCACTTGTAAAGGGTTCTCATGATGTCATTATGTCAATGATGATGAATGCTAGTTTATTAATTGCTGGCAAATTATTTACTTATCATTTCCACAGATAACGTATTTTTTGAAGAATTAGTTGTAATTTTAGATTAAAATAAATATGCTTGTTGGCAAAAGTCAGATCTTAGTAAATATGTTTGCACTTTGAGGTTGTAATTATTACAGAGTATGTAATTTTTTGATATTAATCAAAAAACTATATTTTTAAAATGTGATACTAACAATCTATTACAAGGCGTGATTTAATTTTAGTTGCTTTATAACCGACTTCAAAAAGGAGGAGGTATTCAATTCGACTGTATGTTTTTGAAGTGTGTTACCTTATAACTTTGTTGTAGGTGAACCGATTTTGATGATTCTTTTTTTATTTAAAAGCTGGTGCTTTTCGTTTAATCTCATAAAAAATGATTAAAATCTGACCAGGAGTTTTTGAATTATCCTTAATAGTGCGTATTTAATTGACTTCAATAGAAAGACGGTGTTCTCATTTTATTTATATTGAAGTCGGTTGTACAATTTTTTTTTATTTTACCACTTGTTAATTTAAAGACTGTAAAGAGTGATATATAAAAAAAATTGTAAGTTTTTCTACGTGCAATAGTGACGTAAGAAAATGTACTATCCCATACAATCCCATATGACCCCATATAATGTCCCCTACCTCTTTGAGGCAATCTATAGGGGAGGCCTCTGGATTTTGATAGGCTGTAACCATGTTTTTTTATATAGAAATAGGGTGACAAACGAGCACACAGTCCACCTGATGGTAAGTGACCCATAGACATCTACATTTATCCTCGTTTGCGAATCAAAATACAGATGCGTTGTCACGCGTGAGGAATAAGTTGGGATGCCTCTTTTCCAGTAAAAAAGGGTCTCCGATTCTCTACACTCTCCATACGAAACACAGCAGGGTTAAATTGCTATTTTACGCTGGTATTCTGTGAGAGCGTTGTCTTTCCCCGATCGAGCTGACCGATTCGTGCTACAACTATACTACTAATATAGCTGCAGCATGGCTCTACCACGTATATGATGATATCATTGAAGGTTTTATTATACAGAGTAAGGTATGTTATATTATAGAACACTTAACTTAACTTACGTGCGAACACCTGAAAGTTACTAAATATATAAATAGATTTGACTTATCTATTAATACAACCTTAAAGTACAACTGTATTTTGCCTTACGCTCTTTTATAGTTGAACATACGCTAGCTAGATAGCTACTTCACCGTCATCATCATAATTTAAAAAAATGAAAAAATACATATTTATGATACGTTTTGTAAAAAGTAAACGAGAAATATTGATTTCTATTCATAAAAATGCATCTGAATATCACCATCGCATTTTTTTTTGTCTTTATTTGGATCACCAACAGACGATACAAAATACTAACAAAAATATAACTCAACAATGCGACTACATGCTATGTGTTCATCTTCTTACAGGTTCAACAGTGGTAGAGCCACGCGGCAGCTTTTGCTGTCGCACGGATGGGCCGGCTCGAACCGGGGTGGTACCACGACCTCACAGAATACCAGCGTGAAGTAGAGGTTTACCTCTGCGTTTCGCTTGGTGAGTGCAGGTGGCCGGAGGCCCTTTTTACTGGAAATGAGGCATTCCATCTTAGTCCTCACGGGTGAAAACGCATCTGCATTTTGATCTGTAACAGAGGATAGATGTAGATGTCTATGGGCCGCAGCGGCCACTTACCATTGGGTGGACTGTCTGCTCGTTTTTCACCCTTATCCTATAAAAAAAAAAAAAGGTAACCACAACTTACATAAATAGCGAAGTGATATTTTTTTTAAAGAAAAAAGATAATTATATGCATTGAGTTATATGTACCATGTACTAGAGAAGCCTTTCTAAACAAAAAATGTGCACTACTCTATGTCTTCGCGCATGCGCGGGAGATATTTTTTCATGATTTTTTCTATTGTAATATTACAATATTATTACCTATTTATTCACTTGAACAACAAATAATTTTACTTACCTGACTACTGAATTGTTATTTACATCCAGGATTAAACTTCAATTTGAAATCTTGTATTATTAGCGCCGCTCCACACTGCATGAATATTGAAACCACAGACTAATTAGGAGATTGAAATCACACTAAATGACACACTGTACGGATTGCAGTACAGTTTAGTTGAACATAGTGTATGTTCGGATTTCGGAATGCGCAATCTAGTACGTAGTAAATATATATCGATTATTATATGATAATAAAAATACATGGAAAACCAGATTTTATATAGCTACAGTTTGTGAATTTAATGCTTACATTCTATAAAATATTAATATTAAATCAAATCTACTAATTTTATTACACATTTCTGAAATGTTTATGGATTAAATACTTAAATCTAGACAACGGTGTATACATTATATCTATTTCTATGGAATTTGGTATACAGTTGTATAATGACATCATTCTGGTAAGTGGGGAGTTACGACCTAAATTACTTTTACAGAGACGCTTTTTGAACAGCTTGTAAGCCTTAAAGCGCGGTAACTTATTTGGCACAGATATATTTATTTTACTTAGAAGTTGCGAGCAGTCGATATGGTTATGTAATCATTTGTGCAAGAAAATAAGATAAGTTTTTTCCTTCTATTTTTAAGTGTTGTAATTTTAAAATCTTTTATATTGATTTCTATTCATAAAATGCATTTGCATATGCATAAATTTTAAAATTCAATTTTAAGAACATTTTTGTACGTGACAGAGTCATGCTGCAGCTATATTAATTGTATATTTGTAACACGAATTGATCGTCTCGACCGGAAAGGACCACGCTCTCACAGAATACCAGCGTAAAATAGCAGATTAATGCTGCTGTTTTTGTATGGTGAATGTAGAAAAACGGAGACCCTATTTACCGGAAAAGAGGCGTACCATATTAGTCCTCACGGCTGACAACGCATGTGCATACCTTTTAATTAGCAAACGAGGATACATGTAAATGTATACGAGCCATAGCAACTACTTAACACCAGTGTGGTGGACTGCGTGCTCGATTGTTATCCTCATCCTATAAAAAAACATCTGTACCTCAAATCTCTAAAACGCTACCCACCTTATTAGATTCAGTCGTGACGTCACTCATAAAGTAAATAAGCTGATGTGCTATGTGTTTTTTCGAAATTTTTCTAGTTATCACGATTGTGATGTGTGATAATAACCCCTGGGAATGAGGTGGTCGCTTCCAAGCAGTTTCTAAAATAAATTTTGTAAATAGTTCATAATCATTTATATTGTAAAATCTATTTAAAAAAAAATGTCCCGCTGGGTTTCTTGCTGGTTCCTCCCAGGACAGAGGGTATTTTTTCGAACCAGTGGTAAAGTAAAAAATGACTTTCAATAAGAATTACACATGTAATGTATACTGAATAAAAGTTATTCTATTCTATTCTATTCTATTCTGCCGACACTTATTCCGTATTTTATTGAAATGGCATCATGGTAGACGGATACGTCAAAGTTGAAAGTACTAATCTACCAAGGATGAAGATGGGCGGACTTAATATCATATCAATATCAATCAAACTCTTAGTTTAAGTGTCTTATAATATAACATAAATAAATAAATAAAAACAGCCCTGCTGAAAATATGTAAACCGTTGCTCACATGTTGTGGCTTTGGGCTCATTTCTTATGGTTCATAATCGCTGATTTGTTATCTTCATCATCATCATTATGGTTGTTTTATTGAACATTTATCATATATACTATTTACATAGTATATATTGTACATATTTATTTGATCTAGTGAGTTTGCGTATGCACGGGTGTTTATCCCCTCGCTTAATTTTATCCACCCTTCGAGCATGGGCACACCGGTGGATATAATATCCACAGTAGATAAAATGGGAGATAGACTTAGACTTAGATAGATTTTTTGTATCAATATAAACTTAAACCCACGCTTTGGCATAGGGACAAGATAATTTTATCTCTTATCCGTGGATATATCGGGGGACAAGATTTTTGTCCCCAGTTCATGAAGGAGTGATCTAAAATTAATTAAAATATTACTATTTTAGATCACTCCTGTATGAACTGGAACCTTTGGCGGCACTATTCCACCCTGGTTACCTATTCTATGCTAACGGAGTAGTAGCAGTGACGTTAGTAATAGGTGGTGTGGTTTACAGAACAGCCGCGAGATGGCGCTGTACGTGCTGGACTGCATATTCTCCGTGGCGGTGGTCGGGTCACTCGTGGTCTTCGTTTGGCGAGGTTCCTGGGCACTACTTGACATATTCCTCTACCCTGACGATCAAGTCAGGTCTTTTTGGACGTCGTTGGTAAGTTGATTAATTCTTACAAAAATACATGTACACACCGTGGATTGACTGGTAGAGTTTGTAATAGAGAAAGCAATAAAGAATAAATAAATAAATATAGACTAACTACTTGTATCAACATAATAGTGTTATTAATAGTGTTAAGTACATTTTTTCCACTTTATGACAATTTTTAGCTCTATAGTATTCTCTGTTAAGGCGCAGGTTGAGCAAAATGTCGCGCTAGTCGTTATTTGTGCGGTTTTTAGGAGCTATCTACTTTTTATTTAAAAGATATATCAACAAATAAAAAACACATTATATTTCTACATAATCTTGATTTCATAAGAGCTATATCCAATTTTTTTTAAAGGAATAAATATTAATATATTCTCCTTACAACGAAACCACATAAATGTGAAATTATTATTGATAACATGCATCTCCTCGTAAAGTAAGTATTATTTTATTTTGCGATTTACACCAATGGATAGGCAATTTATTAATGAATATTTCTATTATAAATTTTTTTCAAAAGACCAAAATTTGATTTTATTAAGAAATTATTTTAAAATCTGGGCGTATTCACTGCCCACGGGCTTGCTGGAGTCAGTGAGCGCTGAGCTCTTCAACGTGGAACCCGTGTCGTTAGAGCGTCGGCCAGCGCACACGCTCACGTCATTATCAGTCGATAATATTATTACTTATTAGATTATTTATAGGTAGTATTATTTGTTTGTTTTGGGTATAATTTTTCGTATTAGTTATACATATATTTGTTGTGTTTTTTACTGCGCGATGAAGCTTTTTGCGTGTATTTTCTTTGAAGTAAATGCAAATAAAAAAATTAAGCACCATTAGCATGTAAGGTTTTTTTTTTATAGTATAAGGGTGACAAACGAGCACACAGTCCACCTGATGGTAAGTGGTTGCTGCGGCCCATAGACATCTACATCTATCCTCGTTTGCGAATCAAAATGCAGATGCGTTGTCACCCGAGAGAGTGATGAAATCTTCACATTTTCTCTATCTTGTAATGAAAGATGTATGTCTAATCGGCATACCGCGTGAATGCCTAGGGCTTACTATTTCTGGCAAGTAAAAGTTCTAAATAAAATTGTACCATTATTCGTTTTATTTTCATTTCCCAGCAATTGTCATCTTGTCAAATGCGTTTCGTTTCGTAGAATTTCGTATAGGATCATTTTCGTTCGGTCACGTGTAGTTGCCCCTGTACCTGGTAGTAAAAATCACTTCTTGGAACGAAGTTGCTTATCGCAGGTATGAATTTCACGGATGGTGGCTAGGCGAGAAAAAGTGTAAGATTTTTCCGTCACGACCCTTCCTATAGTGCGAGCGAGATTTAATTATATCCATCTCTCTCGCACTTTTTTTTTTATGTTGCCATGAAAGAAATGTTATTTTAAATGACGCTTGTTTAAATGATTTGTATAAAAAGGTGGAGTTCTGGTATGTGTATATAGTGTCGAATGTGTTGAAATCGATGCAATAATCCATTGCATTGTGCTGGGAGGTTGGGCAGATATTCAAGATGACACTCCACTCCAAGATGTAATCAATGATGGAGCCGGAAGCAAAAGTGAGATCGATTATTGAAGAGCGATTTCGTCCGTGGGTGACCGTTTCAAACGTAGGGACGTTACCAACATTACATACATACACACATATCATTACTGTTAGACTAGGAGATGGTGACAGAAAATATTCTCCCATTTTCTCCTGCATGCCTTTTTAAGAATTGATAACTAATCCTAAAATATGAAAGATAGAGGGATTACGAGGCCTTGCGCGCTTGCACGTCATAAAGAAAATGGCTTCTCTTTGTGTCAGTATTTTTCCGTGACATTATATTGCATGCCTTTGTAATATAACGTAGTTGGAACAAATTTAAGCTATAATAATTGATGGCATGCAATTCGCAACGGCCGACGGGGCTCAAAGGGTTACGTAGAAATGAAAAAAAAAAAAGAACATTTCCGTGTTTACAAATTGCATGCCGTTGTAAAAAAATTAGTTTTTTTTATCTCAAAAATACTATACGAAAATTGGCATGCACCCCTCGTATGACCAAGGGTGGAAAATATTAGAAAATGTTGTGAAAATTCAATACAACTTTTCCATGATTTCAAACTACTTCTAATAAAGATAAATATTAATTTTATGACCAAATATGTGTATTATACCCGTATCTATAATTTAGTTGCCCGTGAGTTAGTTTTTGCGCTCACCCAAATTCGGTGCCACCCATTGAGATCGCCCCCCACTATCTAATAAGAATCACCTACATCTTTGAGAAAAACGTCTAGCTTATCGACCTAGCTCGTTGTTATTCGGCTCCACATATATAGACGCAATATAAATATTGCGATTTCCAATCGTTAGTTTAAGAGCCCAGAATTTGGATGTTGAATATTGTAATATTCCCAAGATGTACCCACATCCTTGTTTTGCCTGCATGCAGGCCTTAATCCTGTTACCTGTGAAGAATACCTTTTTTTGTAATGGGTAAAAAATGTTAAACTCGCGTCAGGTTACGTGTCTTGATCGAAAATTCGTAAGACGGACGGAGAGTAGACAGCCGGCGCGGCGTAGGAGAGGAAGTAAGTTAGGTTTAATTAATTTTCATTTATTAATTAATATAATTTTATTATTAACATTAGTTTTCGATTGAGTCTACTGTACTGCTTGACGAAATTATTAATATAGACACATATATACTTACACATTATAGATGTAATATTTGTAATTCTTATTCTTATTCTTATTTTTTTAAAAACGTTACCCCCACGCTAGGATTTTCTCCTGTATTGTGGAGGCAGTTTACAAACATAAATTGCACAAGGACAAACATCCAGACCCGGAACAATTACTTGTAGGCCATACAAATACTTATTCCGTGCGGGATTCGAACCCGCAGCCCCCAGCGCAACAGCTCATTGCTAAGCCACTGCACCACGGAGCCGTTATAATATGTTTATACTTTTTTTTTAACCTTTTTATTAACCTATATTTTCATAACATCACAATAAGCACATGTGTAGGTTTACCAAACAAATAATTTCGAATGAAAATAAATGAAATAAGATAATAATAAATAATCTCCGCCATTCCAAAATATCAAAAATGCACAACGTTAATATTCAAGTTTTCACTTCTGTCGGCACTCCCGGATTGCAACCCGCCGTTTTTTTTATAGGATAAGTGTGACAAACGAGCACACATTTTACCTGATGGTAAGTGGTTGCTGCGGCCCATAGACATCTACATCTATCCTCTATTACAAATCAAAATGTAAATGCGTTGTCACGCGTGAGGACTAAGATGGAATGCCTCATTTCCAGTAAAAAGGGCCTCCGGCCACCTGCACTCACCAAACGAAACGCAGAGGTAAACCTTTACTTCACGCTGGTTTTCTGTGAGGTCGTGGTACTACCCCGGTTCGAGCCGGCCCATCCATGCGACAGCAAAAGCTACCGCCTGACTCTACCACTGGTTAAATCAGTGTCAATTCCAAGTGTTGATTTTACCTGTACTCAAAAACCAACATATTGTTCGGAGATAAGGGCGATATCGTAATCACCGGCCGTGAACGAGAAAAGAATCTCGTGTAGCAAATTCCTGGATCTGTCGTTGTTGCACTGTCAAATTTTTATTGTACGGTGTGAATTCTTATATTTACGCGAACACTACACATTTAAATAAAACTAATTTTACGGATTTTATCGCGTATATTAACTTATTTTATATTCCCGACGTTTCGAGCACTTTACAGCACCCATGGTCACGGAGGGGACTAAGGTGTATGACGTCCCAATGTCATAGTTAACCACGGCTACCTCCAGATTAAAAATTATTAATTTTTGTTCCGATCCACGCAGTATGAACTTACAGTATCATGAAGTCTTGCAGTTGTATGCTTGGGTTGGGATTTAATTTTATTAATTATGGGATCCCAAGCAGATGGTAGCACCCAGCCATCTTCTCTATTGAAATTAGGATGTTTCTTGATTTCAATAGCCTCGCGAATCATCCTTGGAAGGAATCGGTGTTCTTTAGCGAGGATTTGTGGTCTATCAAATCTAATGTACAGGACAGGTACACGTACAGGATCGCCCCCGTCACTACATTAGATTTGATAGACCACAAATCCTCGCTAAAGAACACCGATTCCTTCCAAGGATGATTCGCGAGGCTATTGAAATCAAGAAACATCCTAATTTCAATAGAGAAGATGGCTGGGTGCTACCATCTGCTTGGGATCCCATAATTAATAAAATTAAATCCCAACCCAAGCATACAACTGCAAGACTTCATGATACTGTAAGTTCATACTGCGTGGATCGGAACAAAAATTAATAATTTTTAATCTGGAGGTAGCCGTGGTTAACTATGACATTGGGACGTCATACACCTTAGTCCCCCCCGTGACCATGGGTGCTGTAAAGTGCTCGAAACGTCGGGAATATAAAATAAGTTAATATGCGCGATAAAATCCGTAAAATTAGTTTTATTTAAATGTACGGTGTGAATCCATAGTCGACACGATTATTTATCTTCTCCCTCATGGCTCGCATTCGTGGGCAGGTGTTCGAGTTGACCACGTGTTTTGTATCAATCTTTGTGTTGAAATGCGTGTTATGTGTATGTCAGTTAAAACATTTCGCGCTGTTGGGCTTATCCTTGTTGGGAGATTTGCTCACATCGTGTTCCGTGCTCGCACAATCTGAGCAGGGGCTTTCGTCCGCAGTGCACCTTAATTTTAAGTGCCCAAACTGCAGGCACTTGTGGCACTGCAGGAACGGCGAGAACCTAGTAACGTGGACACGCTGATAGTCGAAAAAAGTAAAAAAGCAAATGAAAAAATAATTAACTTGTTAACATAAAAACGAAACAAAATAAAAAGGGGGAAAATAATTAAAACCAAAAGATGTGTTGTGTGTGTGTGTGTGTATGTGTTTGTGTGAGCGCGTAAGTATGTAAGCAAAAATCAAACTAGGAATTCTTCAGTTTCTTCATACGTGACGCATTGTAGCCAATTTTTAAGATTATTTTTGCTTAAGTAAGCTTATTAAGCGGATAAATGTTGATCTTCTTATTTACTTTATTATATATTCAACAGTGGTAGAGCCACGCGGTAGCTTTTGCTGTCGCACGGATGGGCCGGCTCGAACCGGGGTGGTACCACGACCTCACAGAATACCAGCGTGAAGTAGAGGTTTACCTCTGCGTTTCGCTTGGTGAGTGCAGGTGGCCGGAGGCCCTTTTTACTGGAAATGAGGCATTCCATCTTAGTCCTCACGGGTGACAACGCATCTGCATTTTGATTCGCAAATGAGGATAGATGTAGATGTCTATGGGCCGCAGCAACCACTTACCATCAGGTGGACTGTGTGCTCGTTTGTCACCCTTATCCTATAAAAAAATAATAATAATAATATTGAGCTTATAATAAAATAGTGTTTTTAGCATATAACGTTCTGTGAATCTCAGTCTTACACACATGGTCAGATCTATGTTTGCGTATAACCTTAGGATCAAGGGACGTTTCCGTGTGTTTTCTTAAAATAATACGTACGATGTAAAGTTGCCTGACTTAACAAACAACATAACGTTTTACAATCGTCGTATAACATCGATGTGTGGTATAAAATCGGCTTAAAATTTATAATTTTTAAAATTGCCTGTTGAGCTCTTTCCAAAGATATTAGAACTGTTTTATTAGCAGCATCCCAAACCGGGATACAATAAACAAGAAACGATTGACATACGGCACTGTATACCATTTTTACTATATGTTTCTCAGCTACTTTTCTTAAAGTTTTAAAGATGTATATGAGTTTTCTGATAGGACCAGTAAGTTGTGCGACATGAGTACTCCAGTTTAGATTACTGTCAATGTGGATACCCAAATACTTTAAATTACCTAATCTTTCTATTAATTATACATATAGTTCTCGGCCATGAAAATCATATCATATCGAGTCTTAGAAAATTACTATCAACAATAATCTATATAGGTCAGTTTTCAGTGGATCTAGTTTTAAAAATGGAGCTTTCAGGTTCAAGTTTTGTTAAATTTGTTCCATCTTTCTGAAAAAGAAATCACAAAGTCAAACTGACATTTTACACATTTGTCAACTGACAAATGATTGATACTAGCAAAGCAAACTATGTATGTCTAATAACCTAGGTGTATGTCTATGACTTGCATGGAAATAAGATCAATTTGCATATTAGCCTGGGAGCTGGCGACGAATTTCGGGAAGGTCCTTTTGGCAAATTGAAATTGTGAAAAAGTATAATTTCGTCAATTGACGAATCCAGTTTGAGAGTCTGGCTGAGCATTTGCGGTTATTTCGTTACTGCGCAGCATATAACATTTGCAAAAAAAAATCCAAAGATTGTATAATAGCTATTGTTACGAGCTTGGGGTTCGAGACAATTAAAAACTGCCGATTGAATTACCAAAATTGACACTTTAATTACACAACACTAAATACAATCTAAAACCACACAATTGTCACATTGGTTCGCAATTATTTCGCTTCGAAGTATTCTCTTGTATCGCCAATTCAATACTGCTTGGTTGTGGTCTATACCGGCCTTATATAGGGCCTCAGATAGTTTCCAGAACCTTCTACTGTAGCGACATCTAGAATGTTCGAGTACATATCGGTCCCGAAATGTCTGGAAGGATCTTGACTCTCCTAGTTCTGCTACTCGACACTAGAGGGCGCTAGTGTAACTAGTGTTGCCATGTACAAGACTTTAATAGTGGCGCGCAACACTATTAATTTAACCTCGTAAGACTTGGGCTTGGCGAAAAATATGTTCTTATAATTACTGCCCCATGTCCTTAAAAAAGGATAATATGTATAAAGTATTTACCGCCCAGAGATGAAGGTGGAAAAAATAACAAGTTGCACCTTCTCTACAGTCGTAACTTTTTTCGCAGTGATGTGGGACAGATATAGATGACTTATGAATTACCTATATATAGAAGAAGACAAGATATTCATAATGTTATCTTCTTTCTTGTCAAGTTGTCAAAGACATTATCTCGGTTTTGTATATAAAATACGATAATATTTTTTTTTCTTAATTTGTTCGATTTTTAATTTAATTGATTCACGATAACCCTTGCATTGACCATGCTACGTATGGACGCAATTGTATACACATAAAAAATTATATTAACATTATTTACACGGTAGCATGCATTATATAATTCTCGTTGCTTTATTCTTATATATCCTTAATTAATTTGTTACAATTTTAATTAATTTTTTTTAAATTAATACAATATTTTTTTAATCTTTCAGTTTAGAATATTTGATATCGTTTCTTCATAACTGCATAAAACAAATGTTTATTTTTATACTTATGATACGGATGCATTATATGTTTATAAGATTCTTCGCTACAAAACATGTAATAAATCAAAATGTGAAGCTGCAATCAACAACTTTAGCAATGTGTGCTCAGGTCTTAAGATTCCGAATGCGAATATCTTACCATAGATAAATAATTATTAAGTGTCACAAATAAATAAAATAAAATTATACATAATAATAATTAATTGCTAATATAATAGTAGTTTTTTTTTAAGTACAATAACAACTTGGTTGTTGACATCACTTATCAGCCGTCTCACAATCTTTCTCTTCCTAATAAGAAATATCTAAAAGTACGTTTACGTTTTGCCTGAAACTCTTCAACGCTGCATTGGAAGTCGTTTTCAAGTTACTGGACTGGAAAGGATACGGTATTAAAATCAATGGCGACTATATTACTCACCTTCGATTTGCTGACGATATAGTCCTTATGGCAGAATCGCTGGAGGACCTAAGCATTATGCTCAATGACCTCAATAATGTCTCCCAACGGATAGGTCTTAAGATGAACATGGACAAAACAAACGTCATGTACCCATGTCACACCTATGCCGGTAGTTGCTGGAAGCAAGTTTACCTGGTACAAATAGTCCGACTAGGTAAGTCCAACTTCGGCTGAGAGGTCAATCGACGGATTTAACTCGTCAACATCTTGCTGTCAGGCATATCTCAAAACTTCAAAATAATATTGTACAACCAGTACGTGTTGCCAGGAATGACCTATGTATCTGAGAAGTGGCCCTACACTGCTGGCGGTGTGAGAAAGCTCAAGGTCGCTCAGCGAGCTATAGAGAAAAAAGACAGAAGGGAAAAGCATATGTATTTCGCCACATAAGCACAACGCCATGCATAATAAGCATATTGGAGAGGCCTATGGTTGGGGTTGCTCTGCGCGACAGACTTAAAAACGAGGATATCCGCAGTAGAACCAGAGTAACCGACATAGCCTAACGGGTTATTAAGCTGAAGTGGCAATGGGCTGGCCATATAGCCTCGAAGCACCGACAACCGATGGGGAAGAAAGGTTCTTGAGTGGCAGCCTTGTACCGGCAGGCGAAGTGTAGAGCGTCCCCCCAATAGATGAAGTGAAGACCTGGTACTGGATCGGTCTTTATTGCATTGGGGATGGGGGGATTGGAGGAGGCCTTGTCGTGAAGCGACAATTTAAAAAAAAGAACCTAACCTAAGAACAACAAAACAACAAAAATAGAACAAGAAAATAATATATTTAAAATGTTTAAAAGATATTTACAATTTTTTATAAAAAAATGAAATATGATGATGGTGATGGGTGACGTGAAATTACAATTAGATGGAAAATAAAGATTAGGAGAATATGGTAGCGGAGCCTGAAGGTCAAAGCGGCACACGCTGCGCTTGGAGTAGGAGTAGGCACACGCTGAGCTTGGAGTTTCTTGGCGGCGGTGGCACGCAGCGCCTGGTCTAGGCACACGCAGCGTCCGGAGCCGGCACACGTAGCGTCTGGAGTAGGTGTTCTCAGCGCCTGGAGCAAACAGTCGCAGTGCCCAAAGGTAGCACGGGCACTAGCAGGTGGAGGCGCAGGCGACGACTCCAGATGAAAGTAAAGGCTTGTAGGATCCCGAAATAGTGCGGCCCCGCGCTTGAAGTAGACTACGCCGACGACTTCAGGTGTAGATAGATGCTTTCAGGATCCAGGAGCAGTGCGGCCCCACGCTTGAAGTAGATTACGCCGACGACTTCAGGTGTAGATGGAGGCTTGCAGGATCCCGGGGCAGTGCGGCCCCGGGATAAGGCCTTTAGGTGATGCTTCAAGTTTAGAAGCTGAAGTGAGACTCCCAGTATTCACCGATGGTTCGGCTTTTATACCTTTTTAGAGAGAACGGGAAATTATTTAAATTAAAAGGAAATTTTTTGTAAATGACCCAGAGCAAAAGAGTATTTATGTGGAAATATTGAAATAAAACATCAGACCGGTAACGAATTTGAATAAAAATTGCCATGACAACCAAATAAATAACGATTGTCATATATGTAAATTTTTGGTTTTAGGCTTGTTATTAAGAAACGGCAAGTTTTATGTAAGAAATGAGATATTATTTATATAGGAAAAAAAATAGCGCAACAGTGCGCACGAAACCCGAAATTGCAGAGTTACGGAGAACTAAATAAAAGATCGAAAAAGGTAAGATTCCATTGACAGCGATTTAAAAAGTGCTGATAACGTGAAAATACGAAGTGAAAATGATTTGTTATTGTGTAAAAACGTTACAGGATCCTATGGAAATAAAGGTGATGCAAAATATGAATGCAGAAAATCAAAATCAGAATGGAAAAATAAACTTAAAATAGTGTAAAATGATATGTAAGTACCATAACACTACAGCCTATGCTCAGCAGTAGACTTGTGAAGGACTGTAATGATGAATAATGATACAATGTGCGTCAGATGGCCACAGCATTTGTTGTAAAGATGGTAAATTCTGGTGTGATAATGGTTAGATTGGAGCTTCTAATATTAAGTATAATATAAGTAACATAAGTCAAGTACAGATCTCCCCATAGATTGCCACCAAGTACGGTATATAAATAAATAAAATTTAAATGTCTGAATTTTAAATTTTAATTTTTTTTTGTTTCTCTATCTGTCTGTCTGTTTGTTCCGGCTAATCTCTGAAATAGCCGTACAGATTTTGACGATGCTTTTATAAAGAGTAACTTCGGCTACTTTTATTTTAAAAAGGGAATTATTAATACTACGCGGACGAAGTCGGTGGGAACAGCTAGTTTATCCATAAGATAATAATAATATTGTTTCCGGTTCCGGTCCAAAGGGTACGGTGAGTCAGTATAGTGACATGCTATGAGGTATTCTATCTCAGTCCTCAGAATTCGTTTGTCATTTCAGTTTTATAAAAAAAAAACGACGGGTTGCACTCCGGGAGTACCGGCAGAAGTGAAAACTTGAATATTAACGTTGTTTATTTTTGATATTTTGGAATGGTTAGGGAATAATTTTGAAAGAAAGAAAGAAAGAAAAGTTTATTTGGTACATAAATAAATCGTTTACAAAAATTATTTACAATAAAAAGAAATACAATGTACATGCACCAAATAGGTTTCCACTCAGCATGAGTTCACGGAGTTAGTAAACTTCGTGAATACTGGTTTTCAGTGGAACCATAGGAGGATGATAGATGGCGTAACAAAACAGTGATTAATATGTAGCCTCATATAACAAACACAAAAAGCCTCATATAACACGAATTGTTTTAATTATCAGTATAAAAGTACTATCATTTATGTGGTAGAATACAATATTTATTTATTGCGCTATCGTACACAAACATGACAATTTATAATACATTAAAAAGTTTATCTCTCAGAAAAATCACACACACGAACGTTCGCGCAAGCGTCCTGCGCCGCATAAACGAAACAGCAGGCGCAGGCATACATTTTTGCCGCGTCGTAGAAAGAGAGGAGGATACTTCCTCTCCTACGCCGCGCCGGCTGTCTACTCTCCGTCCGTATTACGAATTTTCGATCAGGTCACGTGTCCTGACTCCTGACGCGAGTTTAACATTTTTTACCTATTACAAAAAAAGTGCACAACGCCGCTAAAGAAGTTTTCACTTCAAAAACATGCGTGAGTGTCGTGGAACACTCGGTTCGAACGAACTTCTTTTCGTAGTATATTATTATTGATAAACGTATTATGTTATTGATTAACAAAACAAATTAATTAATTACTGGTGACTATTAAAATGAAGCGTCATTTAAAATAATATTTCTTTCATGGCTAGATAAAAAAAGCGAGAGAGATGAATATAATTCTGCCTCTCTCGCGCTATAGAAAGGGTGTCACAATCTTACACATTTTCTCGCCTAGCCCCCATCCGCCAATTTCGTACCGTGCGATAGGGAACTTCGTTCCAAAAACAACAATGCTTCACGAACTCTAAACATGAACAATAAATCTGAATTGCCAGTAGGTAGGTACGATACGTAACGACAGGACTACTTCGTCTAAAATTAGACGAGCTATAGGTGTACTACATTAGTGCCCCGCAGTTGGAGAACTAAATCGCTAACCATTTAGAAAAAATTGTACAAGCAATGTTAAATATTAAAACATAATATATAATATCAAATCTATACTAATAATAAAGCGGAAGAGTTATGTTTTTGTTATTTCAAAATCGCTAATCTCTAGAACTAGCAGTCCGATCAGCAAAAATATTTTTGCATGCAATAGCCAAATCACCTAAAATTTACCACTTTAAACTTTATATGATCTTTAAAAAGAGATACAATTTATTTTTCAACTTTTTAATTTCTCATTGCTATGCTATTTTGCGCTTCAGGACGCTTTCTGAGCGGAGGGGGGGGGGGGTGAAGCTTACCCGAGAGGAGGAGGGAGAGACATACATATGCCGATAGATACTCCATCAATTTTGCCAATTTTTCCACACATTGCTATCTAAAATGCTTGAACTAAATGTTATGTCATGTCGCGCGGCTTATACACGTGATATACGCGTGTAAAACCGTGGGGCACAGCTAGTTTTTAAAAAAAGTGAACGCCGACTTCAAATAAAAACTACAATGAATATATTTTTTTATAGAATAAGGGTGATGAACGAGCACACAGTCCACCTGATGGTAAGTTGTTGCTGTGGCCCATAGACATCTACATATATCCTAGATTAAGAATCAAAATGCAGATGCATTGCCACCGCTGAGGACTACGATGTGCCTCGTTTCCATTAAAAAGAGTCTCCGGTTCTCTACACTCACTATACTATATTTTACTCTGTGAGAACGTTGTCCTTCCCCGGTCGAGATGACCCAATCGTGCTACAACCATAATATAGCTGCAGCATAGCTCTACCACGTAAAGCAGACCCAATCGCGCTACAACCAACAGAAAATAATTTCAAATTTTTAATTTTTTGACCCTTTTGAGTGGGTTTAGGAATATCGCAAGTTCAAGCTAACAATCAGAATTAAACAAAAAGAATGTAATCTAAATAGTTACACTAAATATAATTAAAATACAAAAATTCAAAAACAATCGAAACAAAAAGAGCTGATGCTCTTCAAACGGCTAAACAGATTTTCTTGAAATATAGCTAAAAACAGTTTCGATTAAGACACCTTTCAAACGAAAACAACTTAATCAAAATCGGATCATTCGTTCAGGAGCTGAGAGATCATAGAACACACAGATACACATATACACACTACAAACATATAACACACCTTTGTTTTCGTCGGGAGTTAAAAACTTAATTACCTATTTTTCCATTCCTAAAGGTGGATTTGTTTCTAAATTTATATTGAACAATCCCTGATGTACAACTATTTCATATAAGAAGAAACATTAGAATCGGTTCACAATTGACGAAGATAACACGTAATAAACATGTAAACATAATAATATGCGAGTTTAAAAAGCTTAAACAACACGCATTGATCAGGAGCTGTGATTATAATTATTTTATTGTATCGACGGTGAAAGTAAACGTGTCTGATAAATACATAAACATTTTGACAAGCTCGTTAAGTCTTGCGGCAGTATAACTGAGAATATTTTTCGTTTTTTTTTATAGGATAGGGTGACAAACGAGCACACAGTCCACCTGATGGTAAGTGGTTGCAGCGGCCCATAGACATCTACATCTATCCTCTGTTACAGATCAAAATGCAGATGCGTTTTCACCCGTGAGGACTAGGATGGAATGCCTCATTTCCAGTAAAAAGGGCCTCCGGCCACCTGCACTCACCAAGCGAAATGCAGAGGTAAACCTCTACTTCACGCTGGTATTGTGTGAGGTCGTGGTACCACCCCGGTTCGAGCCGGCCCATCCATGCGACAGCAAAAGCTGCCGCCTGGCTCTACCACTGTTAAAAAAGATTACGTTTACACTTCTATAATAGACAAACGATTAAAAATTAAAGCCATAATAAGTCTTTTTACAATATTAATTTATTCCAGAAATTTTCTAACGCAACTGATTTCACATTGCTCGCTAATTAAAAACTTATTTTCCACATGTGGGTCATACGCTGTTCGCTACTGAGTCAGTGACCACTTACACACGCAATTGGTTCTTCCTCTTTGTCTCTGGTCCCCCACGTGTCTGTCCCGTCCCGGCCGACTGTACTAAGCCAGCATTATTGCTTGTTTGTAGCGAGATTCAATTTTAAGGTCGATATATGAGGCCATCTTTATACAATTATTTAAAACATAATTATATTTTTAAGCAACTTACCCCCATTTCTTTTTCTTTTTTTAAATATATAAAAGGGTGACATATGAACACACAGTTCATCATCATCATCATCATCATTACAGCCTTTCATAAGTCCACTGCTGAACATAGGCCTCCCCCAAGGAATGCCACAAAGCACGGTCCTGAGCCACCTGCATCAATCGACTTCCTGCATGTCTTACCAGGTCGTCACTCCATCTAGTGGGGGGTCGCCCTACACTTCGCTTACCGGTACGAGGCTGCCACTCGAAAACATTTCTTCCCCATCGGTTGTTGGTTCTTCGAGCTATATGGCCGGCCCACTGCCACGTCAGCTTACTAATCCGTTGGGCTATGTCGGTTACTCTGGTTCTTCTGCAGATATCCTCATTTCTAAGTTTATCACGCAGAAAAACCCCGAGCAGAGCCCTCTCCATAGCTCGCTGAGCGACCTTGAGCTTCCTCATACGGCCTCACAGTCCACCTGATGGTAAATGTATATTGTGGTTCATAGACATTTACATTTATCCTGACTTAAGAATGTACAAAATGCATGTGAGTTGTCACCCCTGAGGATTAAAATGGAATGCCTTGTTTCCAGTAAAAACTTACAACATCGACCGATAAGAATTGACCAGTCACAGATGGGGTCCATGGGCACACCATTGCTCTTGTCATTATAGTCAGTATAATAACAAGATGTGAGGCATTTAAACGTGGCAGAGCCATGTTGCAGTTGTATTATGGTGCAACATGGCTATAGCTGTGTGAAGCGTGCTTCCATTAAAACATACTTCAAGCCGCCGAAGAAGATAAATCAGTGGGAAACACCATTTTTACAAGCTTGATTGTGATAGTGGTCTCTCTTACATAGGACAAGCTAAAAGACCAATAGAAACCAGCGTTAAAGAACACATATCTGATGTGAAGAATCGACGTTCCGAGAAGTCTGCAATCTGTGAACGCGTACAGGTTCATCCCGTTACTACGTCGGGTTTGATAGACTACAAATCCTCAATAATAAAACTGATTCCTTCCAAGGATGTTTCGCGAGGCTATTTGAAATCAAAAACATCCTAATTTCAATAGAGAATATGGCTCGGGGCAAACATCTGCTTGGGATCCTATAATTAATAAAATTAAACTCAAGCATAAAATAAGATACTTTAAGTTCATACTACGAGTACGTAGATCGAAAAAAAATTACTAATTTTAATCTAGCCGTGTCTATTTAGCCTATCTAAATCTAATCTAATCTATTTATTATTTTTTATCTATTTATTATTCTATTTATTATTAAATCTAATCTAATTTATTTATTCTATTTAGCCGTGGTTTACTATGACATTGGGAAGTTGAACATCTCAGTCCGTGACCATAGGTGCTGCTGTAAAGTGCTCGAAACGTCGGGAATATACTCGTAAAATAAGTTAATATATGCGATAACATAACATAAATACTTACGCCTGTCACCCAGAGGGGTAGACAGAGACTATGGACTTCCATTTTGCACGATCTTGACACATCCATATACCTACGTACACGCTCGTCGGTTAATTTGGCCCATTTTGAATATAGACATCAATTTGGTCGATAAACTTTCGATTACGGTGTCACTTCCTGACTCTATCATTTACCTCTGCTACATAAATTTGCTTTGTCACTCTTTCCTCATTCATTCTTTTTACATGACCAAACCACCGAAGGATCCCTTTCTTAATCCTGGTCACAACATCATCTTGCAAACCAAATTATCTTATCACACAAATTCTCACCTGTCATTCAGATTCAACCCTAACATACTTATTCCTTAATGACCGCATTTCTACAGCATTTATTCTACTTTCGTGCTTGTTCTGCCACACGCAGCTTTCAATACCATAAATTAAAGCAGGGACTAACACAGCATTGTGAATTGCGATACGTGCCTTTTGGGCACATTCTGACTTTCCACTCTATTTCCTGCACTCACTCGTCATTCTATATCCTTATCATATCTACCATCCCTGCTAAATACACATCCCAAATACACAAACTCATCTACTTGCTCGACCAACTCCCCTTCTATTCTTATTTCACATATCGTTTTACTTTCTTCCCTTTCAAAAACCATAACTTTCATCTAACTTGCGTTCACTTTCATTCCCCTTTCTTTTAATTACCTATTCATAATGTAACCATTATTTGCAACTCGGCCGCCGACGATGCTAGTATGACTTGATTATCGGCGTACAAAAGGCATTTGACGGTTAACTCACCCATTGTTAACCCGCATTCTTCAACTTTCAAATTTTCCAAACAACTGTCCATAAATAGGTTGAACAGCCACGGAGAAGCCGTGTGGTTTTATTCATAAAGGTGTCAGACAGGGCTACACAGCCCTTTGTAGATGCTAAGCCAGTCCGAGTAGGTCCAGTTGATCCTGACAGAAGCACTGGAGTCCCTATACAAAGACTACAATGCCTGTATCAACCCAGTGCTCAACCTAAATGAGTTCAGTGTTTACCATAACACATCCCCGCCCACTCTATCATAAGCCTTTTCCAGGTCCATGAACGCATAAAAAACTTTTTGCTTTGTGGCCAAAACGTTCTCCACAATCATGCGCGATAAGATCCGCAAAAACTAGTCTTATTTAAATATTCATAAATTTAAAGAAGAATTTAAAACATTTCTAATTTAGAAATGTTATTACTACTACTCAATTAATGAATATTTAAGCGACGCATCAGTAGGCATCATTATATTGACATTCCATATATAATTTTTCGACATTCGATTAAACTGAATATTGTAAATATCCTTTTCTAATTAATAGGCATATATAATTTAATTACATTATTATATATTAAATGACAATACAATATATATAGAGAATTCTAATATATTTATAATACAAATTGAAATAATTTAATTTGTATACCGAATGCAGCGAACGTCATTTTAAAAAGATCTATTCTGTTTCATTGTACAGACATTTTTCCACAAATAAATAAATTTTAATTGAATTTGAAATTGAATATGATTGTAGCACGAATGGGTCGACCGGGGAAGGACCACTCTCTTACGGAATACCAGCGTAAAATAGCAGCTTAATGCTGGTGATTCGTGTGGTGAGTGTAAGGAATCGGAGACTCTTTTTACAGGAAACGAGGCGTTCCATCTTAGTCCTCTGCGGTGATAACGCATCTACATTTTGATTCTTAATCGAGGATAGGTAGAAGTCTATGGGCCACAGCGTCCACTTATCAGGTGGGCTGTGTGCTTACCTGTCACCCAAATTCTATTAAAAAAAATTAGACGTCAGAGATGACAGTTCATCTTTAGCCTTCTTTGTTTGAATTTGGTTGCAAATATTGAGGGAATGTAGTATCCATTTACCCTCAGGTGTACTAAAAGTTCGTTTGTCACTTCAGTTCTGTTTAAAAAAATATGATACTACCAGTTAATATACAAATTTATCATTACATACATACATACATATAATCACGCCTCTTTCCCGTAGGGGTAGGCAGAGACCACTTCTTTCCACTTGCTACGATCCTTACATACTTGTTTCGCATCGTCCACTTTCATTATTCCCTTCATACATGCTCTACGGTTTAGGGTACTCTTAACCTGGCCTTTTTTCAAGACGTCCCTAATTTGGTCTAGAAATGTCCGCCTAGGTCTACCCCTTCCAACACTTTCATTTACACTCGCCTTATACACTTTTTTCGTCAATCGTTCTTCATTCATTCTCTCGACGTGGCCAAACCATCTCAGCATACCTTTCTCAATTTTTGTCACTACATCTTCTTTCAGACCACAACGTTTCCTTATCTCACTATTTCTTATCCTGTCACTCAGTTTAACTCCTATCATACTTCTTAATGCTCTCATCTCAACTGCATTTATTCTGCTTTCATGTTTCTTCTGCCATACCCAACTTTCACTTCCGTACATGAGTGTCGGAACCAACACCCCCTCATGCACAGCCAATCGAGCCTTGTTAGACACCTTCCGACTGCTCATAAAGGAGTGCAAAGCTCCATTCACCATGTTTCCTGCATTCACTCTTCTTTCGATATCACTCTCACACTTTCCATCTCTTGTAAACTTTTCAAACTCTTTCACCTGTTCAATTTGTTCATCTTCAATCACTATATTGCAGTCTGTCACTGCCTCATCTTTTTCAAACACCGTCACTTTCGTCTTCCTTACATTCATCTTCATTCCCTTTCTAACAAAAGCTCCACTCATAGCAGTTACCATCTCCTGCAACTCCTCGGCCGAAGACGCAAGTAATACTTGGTCATCAGCATAGAGAAAACATTTGACGAGTAACTCATTCATTCTCAACCCACTTTCATTCTCTTTTAAATCTGTCAAACAATTGTCCATGAACAGATTAAACAGCCACAGTGACGCTACACATCCCTGTCTAACACCTTTTTCGATATTAAACCATTCAGTGTATGCCCCGTTTATCCTTACACAAGCACTAGAATCCCTATAAAGAGATTGCAATGCTCGTATGAGGATACTGCTCACACCGTTCATGGACAGTGCTGACCACAATTCATTCCTCACCACTCTATCATAGGCCTTTTCTAGATCTACGAAGGCGCAGTAGACTTTCTTGTTTTTAGCCAAACACTTTTCGGCTATGCACCGCAAGGAAAAGACCTGATCCGTACATCCCATTCCCTTTCTAAATCCCGCTTGTGCATCCCATACTTTCTCGTCTGTTTCATTCACAACCCTTTCGATCAACACTTTCGCATACAATTTACCGACAACGCTAAGAAGGCTTATACCACGGTAATTTATGCAGTCCTGCCGTGACCCTTTTCCCTTATACAATGGCACGATTACGGCTTTGCAGCAGTCTCCCGGTACTTGCCCATTTCGCCAGCACATATTGAAAAGGCGGTACAGCTGACTAGCCACCAGGCCCTGTCCAGCCCTTAGCATCTCGACGTTAATCCTGTCATACCCTGCAGCCTTACCTAATCTCATACTTTTCAACGCTTTCACTATTTCATCCATGCTTATCTCATTTTCATCAACATTTATATTAGTTTCCGTGGAAGATGGCAGATGCTGTACCTGCACTTCCTCTCTTTCAAACAAACTTTCAAAATACTCTTTCCATCTCTTTAACACACATTCTTCTCCTTTTATAATGCTCCCATCTTGACTCCTGATTGTACTCAGCTCAGAGTTAGAAGTTTTTCCTCTGGCTGTTTTGGTGGTTTTCCAGAAAAACTTAATGATTGACTGGAAATCTTCAGTGAGCCTCCTATCGAAATCATCTTTTCGTTCTTCTTTCTTTCTAGACACAATTTCTTTCGCTGCTGTTTTCAATCTTTTATACTTCGTTCTTGCTTCCTTTATCTCGTCATCCGTTGCCTTTTGAACTTTTTGGTTAGCTTTTGTTGCTAACCAATCCAACCACGCTTTCTTCTTTTCTTGCACAACCCTTTGTACATCTTTATCCATCCACGCGTTATCATTCTTTCTCCCTTTCCTTCTTTTAGCTATCCCGCATACCTCAATTGCAACATTTACAACCCCTTTCTTAAATGTCTCCCACAAATCTTCAATCACTCCTATCTCTTCTATCCCTTTAAAACTTTCTTTCAGTTTCTCTACATACTCGTCTTTCTTTTCTTTTTCTTGTAGATTTTCCACTTTTACTCTGTCCAAAACACTCGTAGGCTCGGCCCCTCGGTGTCGCTACCGTTTAAAGAGGCCACGCATTCGGGCTATGACCAGGAAGTGGTCTGTGTCGAGGCCTACACCGCGGTATGCCCGAGTGTCTAGCACTTTCTTCCTCAGTCTTTCATCCACAATTACAAAATCAATCATACTTCTAGACTCACCCTCATCTCTTGTATACAAATGGATCTTTTTGTGGTCAAACATTGTGTTGGCCACGCACAGATTCCATTCCAAGCATACTTCAAGCAGGCTTCTCCCATTGTCATTCACTCTCTCGTCCCCAAACGTACCCAGAGCTCCTTCATACCCATCACGCTTTACTCCAACCCATCCATTAAAGTCCCCTAACATTACAATCCGTTCATTTTCTCCGCATTTATTCAAGACCTCTCTCATGCTATCCCAAAATTCCTCTCTCTCTTGTTGTGATTTTAGTGACCCACCTCCACGCAGATCCGTCGGTGCATAGACCCCAAGGATAAATAAGCGAGTGAGTCCGACTTTTAACCTAATCCAGAGGAGTCTTGGGCTTACACATTCATGCTTCATCACACATTCAACCATTCGAGATGAAAGAATCACACCAACTCCCTGACAGCCTCGGCTGGTTTGGGGGACTCCCGACCAGTATGCCGTGTAGGGGCCATGAATCGTGGTGTCTGTGTGGTGTGGTGGGAATTTATCATTATACTATATTTATCTTGTTACCTCGTTCACGGTCATTATCAACGAAACGACGCCATGTGGGCTGTACGGAACATACAGGAATACATCGCATTAATGACTCCTGTTATGTAAATTAGCATCTTAACGTTTACTCCATTAGTCCTTGTTCCTGAAAGTGCAGTCGGTGTGGGACAATTGGATAATAACGTAGCTATTTTTGTATATTTGCAAGATGACGCCGAGTTTCTTAGAAGCAATTTGTTTATTACTCATATTTATCTTATATTTTCATATTTATGTTTTATTGTTGAGCGGTAAAATGAATTTTATAACGGCAAACTAAACACTATTTAATGATATGTTAACAAAACAGATTTCTGGGCTTTCCCTAATTTATCGTATATACTGTATAATTTTTTAAAACACTTTTTTCCTTTAATTTATTTATTGTGTTTATGTTTTAATTTCATTTGTTTATAAAATGTATTTTATTTATGTTAATAAATTAAAAACATTTGATTTATCTTACTAAGCAACACACTTTTGTTCCACAAATTCGTTGGTTTATGACAAATCACCAAATACTTTTTAAGAAAATACCAGCAATCCTACTAACATCACTACTACTTTCGTTAAACACTACAAGGAAGCTCATTGTTATTTTGTAGATGTTATTAGAAGATTATTTCGAGAGCCATTACGAATCGTCTCACATGCAGACTCGACGACTTCCAGCCTCCCGAACAAACCGGTTTCCGAAAAGGCTTTAGCGCCACAGTCCACATACATATCCTTCGGCAAATTGTACAGATGTCGCAGGAGTACAATTAGCCACTATGTCTGGCGTATATGGACTATGAGAAAACCTTTGATTCCGTCGAAATTTCGGCGGTGCTGCAGTCCCTTCAGCGGTGCCAAGTTGACCGTCGGTACATCTAAGTGCTGCAGTGTTTGTACAGTAGGGCTACAATAGCTATCCGAGTACAGAACCAGAGTACGATACCTATCCAACTGCAGAGAAATGTACGAAAGGGTGACATTATACCCCCGAAACTCTTCACCGCTGCATTGGAAGACGTTTTCAAGCTTCTGGACTGGAAAGGATACGGTATTAATATCAATGGAGAGTACGCCACTCACCTTCGACATGCCGACGATATAGTCCTTATGGCAGAATCGCTGGAGGACCTAAGCACTATGCTCAATGACCTCAATAGTGATTCCCAACAGATAGGTCTTAAGATGAACATGGACAAAACGAAGATCATGTATAACGTCCATGTCACACCTATGCTGGTAGTTGTTGGAAGCACTAAGCTCGAAGTTGTTGACGAGTATGTTTACCTGGGACAAATAGTCCGAATAGGTAAGTCCAACTTCGACCGAGAGGTCAATCGACGGATTCAACCCGGCTGGGCAGCGTTCGAGAAATTACGGCACATCTTGTCGTCAGGTATACAAAACCTCAAAACCAAAAAAAACTAAAAATCAAAATTTGAAAAAGAAGACTGTACAACTATTGCGTGTTGCCAGTGATGACCTATGAAACTGAGACGTGATCTTTCACTGCTGGCCGGATGAAGAAGCTCAAGGTCACTCAGCGAGCTATGGAGAGGGCTATGCTCAGAGTTTCTCTGCGTGATAAACTTAGAAATGAGGATATCCGCAGCAGAACCAGAGTGACCGACATAGCAGAACGGATTAGTAAGCTGAAGTGACAATGGGCCGGCCATATAGCTCGAAGAACCGACAACCGATGGGGAAAATGTTTCTCGAGTGGTAGCCTCGTACCGGTGGACGAAGTGTAGGGCGTCCCCCCACTAGATGGAGTGAATACCTGGTAAGGCATGCAGGAAATCGATGGATGCAGGTGGCTCAGGACTGTGCTTTGTGGCATTCTTTGGGGGAGGCCTATGTTCAGCAGTGGCCTTGTGAAGAGCTGTAATGACGATGATGATTAGAAAGAACCTATTACCCATCTCCTGGTTTGTTTCCCTCTGTCGCCGGACGACATCCACGGGACTATATGGGGAAGTTCATATTCTTACACCGCCACTACACGTTCAAATCGAAAAAAAACAATACCTACCAATTACAAATTTTAAAAACTATATTTTTTATTGTATAAGGTGACAAAAGTGCACACAAAGGTAAGTGGATGCTGTGACGCATAGACATCTACATCTATCCTCGATTAAGTATCAGAACGCAGATGCGTTGTCACCCTTGAATACTAAGATGGATTGCCTCGTTTCCAGTAAAAAGTGTCTCTCATTCTCTATACTCACCATACGAAACAGCAGCATTAAGTTTTTCCACGTAGTAGAGTCATGCTGCAGCTATATTAGTAATATAGTTGTAGCACGAATGGGTCGGCTCTACCGGGGAAGGACCACGCTCTCACAGAATACTAGCGTAAAATAGCAGCTTAACACTGCTGTGTTTCGTATGGTGAATGTAGAGAACCGGAGACCCTTTTTACTGGAAAAGAGGCATTCCATCTGAGTCCTCACGGATGACAACGCATCTGCATTTTGATTTGCAAACGAGGATAGGTGTAGACGTTTATGGGCCACAACAACCACTTACCATCAGGTGGACTGTGTGCTCGTTTGTCACCATATTAAATTAAAATTAAAAATTTTATCCCGGTCAATGATTCATGATACAATAACATAATAAAGTGTTATGTTGTATTTTTAACTTTTAATTCTTAACTTTTAGCTTAACCTTTTTCACAGTGAATTCACAGACTACACAGTACTATTTCCATACATGAATCAATTCTAAAGTAAACTTAGTTATCGGACGTTTCCACACGTCGGTAAACAAATGCTCTTATTAAATATGTTTACAAACAAAAGTAGGCGTCACTCCAGTTGTAACTATACAAAGCCGATCGTTAAAGGATTATTAACTAACGCAATTTGTTGTTAAATAATTCGATAAGGAAATCGTGTTGGTATAGTATTTATGTAAGGCGCCGCTCTATCTATTTATTTGTGTTTACTGTGCGTCTGCTGCATCGATGTACATGTTTACGTGTAAGAGCCATGCTACAGCTATATTAGTAGTATAGTTGCAGCACGAATGGGTCGGCTTGACCGAGGAAGGACCACGCTCTCACGGAATACTAGTATAAAATAGCAGCTTAACGCTGCTGTGTTCCGTATGGTGAGTGTAGAGAACCAGAGACTATTTTTACTGGAAATAAGGCATTCCATCTTAGTCCTCACCGGTGACAACGCATCTGCATTTTGATATGAAATAGAGGATAGATGTAGATGTCTATGGGCCGCAGCAACCACTTACCATCAGGTGGACTGTTTGTCACCCCTTTTCCTGTAAGAAAATGTTTATTACTTAGCTAGATTAGTTTCATAGCTTCGCTCGCATGGACGCAGACACGCAGGATTCCTCACGATGTTTTCCTTCGCCGCCATCATAAGTCTACTTCGCGGGAATGAAATCCGGATTGAAATTTCACAGCACTGTGAAATTTGGGTCGAACGCCTGAACTCTGCGTAAACTAGCCAATTTATATTTGATGTGTATA
Source organism: Parnassius glacialis (assembly GCA_033319125.1). NCBI lineage: Eukaryota > Metazoa > Arthropoda > Insecta > Lepidoptera > Papilionidae > Parnassius > Parnassius glacialis. The sequence continues at coordinate 44,512,861 of JAVANC010000010.1, forward strand.
ATTTTACGGTTATTAGAAAAACATATTTTGACGTAATTTGTTCACCATTAGAGCGACAAAAGTAAATATTTTTGTTTAAATAACATGGATTTTGAATTTTATGGATAAAAATGTTAGCCAATTATGGAAATTTCTCTAGTAGCTGTGGTTTTATTTTGAAATCAACAATGCCTAAAATTTCAGTAAATACCAAAAGTCAAGAAAAAAAATTACTATGTTATAGAATAAAGGTGACAGTCCACCTAATAGTAAGAGGATGCTGTGACCTGTGTGATACATCTATCCCCGATTAAAAATCAAAATGCAGATGCGCTGCCATCCCTGAAGACCAAGATGGAATGCCTCGTTTTTTGGTAAAAACAGTTTCCGCTTCTCTAGACTCATCAAACAAACAGCGGCACTGAGCTGCTATTTTACGCTGCTATTCTATGAGAGCGTGGCCTTTCTCCGATCCAGTCGACCAATTCATGCTACAACCATAATATTATAGCTGCAACAGGGCTCTACCACGTATTTATATTATTTATTTTTTTATTTTTTTTTTAGTTCTGTGTCGATGTATCACACCTTTCTTATGAAGGTTCATTGAATGTTTGTATATTATAAAAATACTTGCTTAATTCTCCATTTATTTTATTTTATTTTTGTATCTTATTAAATAATTTAATTGTGTGCCTTGTGCCTTGCATATTATGTTTTGATTTTTGTTTTGTTACGTTCTTTTTGCGTTGGCTTATTATTGTGCCTTTCTTTCCTAAATGTTAACAGTTTTTTTTTTAATTATTATTTATAAATTTTATAAGAGTGTATTTTTTTATGTTGGAGCCCGTGATTGGCTAAGTTTATTTTATTGCACCTATGTCTCTGGCGTTTACTGAAAATCAGCGTTATAGTTACCACTATGTGGTTTCTATAACATTTGTGCTGAGTAGACGCCATTTTAGTTCTACTCCATTAATTTATTTTGTTATGTTAATTTGTGTTTTTTGTTTAGAACTAAATAAATTATATTATTATTATTATTATTATTTTCTTTAACACACTAAAAGCTTACACTACTCAGTTGGTGGAACCTCTGTAAAGAACATAGTGTCTGTAACCTGTGTAACACTTTATTGTACGCCAAGAAATATAAATAATATAAACAAAAAACGAAACAAAAAGAAATATGATACTACTAAATCTTCCGACAACCTTTAGATGGACTGGATTGGCTGAACCAAAAATAAAAAATGTGGCTCGGCGAAAAACAAATCAATTTTTTTTTATTATAAACCATATAATAATAGAAATGGATAGTATTAAAAGCGTTTATAAATAAATAGATAAAAATTATAATTTTGACAGCATTAAATATGAAAATAATTTACCAAATTTAATGAGGACGGAATCGAGACCTGGTCAAATGTTCAGTAAAATCCAGCATCTTAGGTTCGCTCCGCGTTCTAGGTGTGCAATAGTGGTTGTTTATATATGTTTCTTAAAAACATAGCTTACAACCGCAACTGCAATTCATTAAATATACATGCATAGATTACAACTGCAATTCATTAAATAATCGAATAGCTTATACAGTAAATTACCTATCCTAAAATTTGCTAACTTAGTTTAATAAAGTTTTTGGACTTTGAGCAGGTCAGGCAGGCCCCAAGAATGAATTACTGACTCGATGGAGTCGAGTAACTGGTACTACTAGCTTGTGTCTGTTTTTTTTTGTTTATTTTTGTAAAACTACTTTTATTTTTGTCTACGTACATTACATTTTCATAAGAGCATAAGAGGCCAAAGTTAATATATTAATTTTCTTATTTTTTTTTGTCGCAGCAACTTTTTAGGCTTTAAATCATAAATTGCTCTTATGGCACTCTTTTATAAAACAAATATAATTTCAGTGTCAACCGCGTGTCCCCATAGCAAAATAACATACGACATTATGCTATGGAAACAGCTAAAGTAAACTAATCTAACTATTTCAACTCTGGTAAGACTTGTAATCTTTTTTACAGCATATGCTGCAAAACTAAGTCTGCTTGCTAATTTTGATATATGGGGGCTCCATTGAAGCTTGGCATCTAATGTGATTCCAAGAAATATTGTGGTATCTACAAGACTCAGTTTCTCTCCATTTAAAATTCAAATTCAAATTCAAAATAATTTATTTGTAAAACATAGGTAAAAAAGTTACAAGCTTGGTGGAAAATCGAGGAAAGTGCAAGGTATGTTCTACTATCGCCTAAAAATTAAGATTCTAACGTTTTATCGAATAAAATCGTATCTAGCAATCATATTATACATATAAATGATATAAAAAGCACATTGTTAGAAAGATAAATGATTGCTGAACTTATTAATATTTTTTTAAATTGATTAATTGCTATTTATAAATAAAAAAGGGGTTTTTGTGGCTTATGGTGTGGATTTATCAAGTCCGGAAGGCTTGTAAACACTCTAACTTTTGAAAATATCAATTGTTTAACTCAATCTATTTTTTAATCTCTTCATCTATCATGTGGGAAGCCACTGAATGTAAATGGCAGTGTAATTTTGTTTTGTTTGGCTATAATTAATTTTTTTCGGCTCCAAAATGGCGAAATTTTCGTTGATTTGGTAGCCTTGTATGTAAATTAATTCTGTAAAGGGAGCTAAAGCCACAGAGTAGTTTACTCACTAACTCAGTTCGACGCACAGAGTACTTTTTATATACTGGTCAGTCGCCGTCGTGAGTGGACATTGTTTCGGATGTTTGCAGCGTCTCAAAAAGATCGCTGTACAAATACACAATATTCGAATATCCAAATTTCTTAAATACCTGATTATTATAATAAAAAGAGATTTTTTTTATTACAATATTTTAAAAGCACAGAATAAATAATAGTACGTACTACTATTATTTATTCTAAAAGTAAGTAGTATCAATTTTTTAGTCATGGGTGACAGTTTGATGGTTTTCGAGAGTGTTGAAACCGATAGGGTTGTTAAAATGTAAATCCAAGATGGCGGCCGCAATAGGTATAAATTTTTTCATCTTGGGTGTCATTTTCATGGTTTTCGAGGGTGTTGAAGCCGATAGTGCTGTTGAAATGTAAATCCAAGATGGCGGCTGAATTAGGTACCACTTTTTTCATCATGGGTGTCATTTTCATGGTTTTCGAGGGCGTTGAAGCCGATAGTACTGTCGAAATGTAAATCCAAGATGGCGGCCGCAATAGGTATAAATTTTTTCATCTTGGGTGTCATTTTCATGGTTTTCGGGGGTGTTGAAGCCGATAGTGCTGTTGAAATGTAAATCCAAGATGGCGGCTGAATTAGGTACCAATTTTTTCATCATGGGTGTCATTTTCATGGTTTTCGAGGGCGTTGAAGCCGATAGTACTGTCGAAATGTAAATCCAAGATGGCGGCTGCAATAGGTATAAATTTTTTCATCATGGGTGTCATTTTCATGGTTTTCGAGGGTGTTGAAGCCGATAGTGCTGTCGAAATGTAAATCCAAGATGGCGGCTGCAATAGGTATAAATTTTTTCATCATGGGTGTCATTTTCATGGTTTTCGAGGGTGTTGAAGCCGATAGTGCTGTAAATCCAAGATGACGGCTGCAATAGATATCAATTTTTTCATCATGGGTGTCACTTTCATGGTTTTCGAGGGTGTTGAAGCCGATAGTACTGTCGAAATGTAAATCCAAGATGGCGGCTGCAATAGGTATAAATTTTTTCATCATGGGTGTCATTTTCATGGTTTTCGAGGGTGTTGAAGCCGATAGTGCTGTAAATCCAAGATGGCGGCTGCAACAGATATCAATTTTTTCATCATGGGTGTCACTTTCATGGTTTTCGAGGGTGTTGAAGCCGATAGTGCTGTCGAAATGTAAATCCAAGATGGCGGTTGCAATAGATATAATTTTTTTCATCTTGGGTGTCATTTTCATGGTTTTCGAGGGTGTTGAAGCCGATAGTGCTGTCGAAATGTAAATCCAAGATGGCGGCTGCAATAGATATCAATTTTTTCATCATGGGTGTCACTTTCATGGTTTTCGAGGGTGTTGAAGCCGATAGTGCTGTTGAAATGTAAATCCAAGATGGCGGCTGCAATAGATATAATTTTTTTCATCTTGGGTGTCATTTTCATGGTTTTCGGGGGTGTTGAAGCCGATAGTGCTGTCGAAATGTAAATCCAAGATGGCGGCTGCAATAGATATAATTTTTTTCATCTTGGGTGTCATTTTCATGGTTTTCGAGGGTGTTGAAGCCGATAGTGCTGTCGAAATGTAAATCCAAGATGGCGGCTGCAATAGATATAATTTTTTTCATCTTGGGTGTCATTTTCATGGTTTTCGAGGGTGTTGAAGCCGATAGTGCTGTCGAAATGTAAATCCAAGATGGCGGCTGCAATAGATATCAATTTTTTCAACATGGGTGTAATTTTCATGGTTTTCGAGGGTGCTGAAGCCGATAGTGCTGTCGAAATGTAAATCCAATATGGCGGCTGCAATAGATATCAATATTTTCATCATGGGTGTCATTCTCATGGTTTTCGCGGGTGTTGAAGCCGATAGTGCTGTCGAAATGTAGATCCAAGGTGGCGGCTGCAATGGGTATTAATTTTTTCATCATGGGTGTCATTTTCATGGGTTTCGTGGGTGTTGAAGCTGATAGTGCTGTCGAAATGTATTTAAACTACTTTAAAAAATTCCGTTTAATCATGTTATACGTATTTTTTATGCGCTTAAGGTATGCTCCATTGGATTTACCAATTATTTAAATCAACGCAATCAAACGCCTTAGTCATATCCATGAACAAAGCGGTTGTCGGTGTATGATTATCTGTACCAGTGATCACTTTATCCATAAAATCATACATGGCCATATTTATGTTTTTACATTTCCTAAAACTATATTGTTCCTTTGCTAAGATGTTATTACTTTATAAGTAAGAATATAAGTTCTTATATATTCACCATTACCAGATTGGGGGTTTTTTCGCAATTCTGGGGAATAAAATGACTCTTGGGGAATAACTGGGGAAATAGAATCTTTGGGGAAACTTTTGGGGGGAAAAATACATAATGGGAAATTTTGGGGGCTAGAATTTTTAAAACGATAAAATATAAAAGTGCAATGAAACGAACGTACTTTTTGTTCAGCTAACATATCAGTACTCAGTGCCTTATTCGGCTCTGTTAAGAAATCCAAATGCGATTACTGAACAATATTAAATTATTAGAAAAAATTTCAATTTTCTCGCCCCAAATCGCGACAACGACCTAATATTGAACAAATAGTTGTTGCTTTCAAGGATGTGGTTGAAGAAGTCAAAAACGTTGATGCGACGCTGCAAGAGTGGAGAACTCTACCTCTTCAGCAATGGAAAAAACCAAAACAGCTGACGAGTTTTGGGGAGAAGTGTTATCATACCAAAATGCTTGTGGCGACGCAGCTTTCTTTAATTTAACAAAACTTGCCACAGCTATTTTGAGTTTGCCATTTGCTAATGCTGCTGTAGAACGGGCGTTTTCGATGGTGAACATCGTCAAAAATAAATTGCGAAACAGAATGCTCACGAAAATCGCAGATCATATCATGAGAGTGTGAAAAGCTTTACAAGACCGCGGCGGGTGCACAAAGTTTGAGCCAAGCACTACAATATTAACTTTATTTAAGTCTGAAAATATCTATCAAACAGGAGATGAAGAGATTGTGAATGAAATACTTCCTTTTTTTAATGAAGATTAATTAAAAAAATCGACAACTACGTACTTCATTAAAATTTTCTTCCTTCATTAACAAATAAAATAAAAACTGTCTGTTTTAGGTCGGCCACATACATACGGAATTCCGTTTCGTGATACCGTTTCGATATTCCGATTCGAGATTCCGAACGCAGCAAGTTCATATAAAATCTATGACCCGTCACACACGTACGGTAGTTTTCCTGTCGATATTTTGCGGGCAAAACGTGATTCCGTATGTGTGTGGCCGACCCGATCGGAATCCCGAAACGGAATTCCGTATGTATATGGCGGGCCTTAATTATATATTTGTTTTTTTTTTATTCGTAAAACTGGTGGTTTTCTGGTTCAAACGTATCATTTTGGGGAAAAATAAAAATCAATTTGGGGGAAACCATAACATTGCATCTGGCAACCCTGTATATATTACTTTTTCTATTATTTTGGAGAATATTGGAAGTAAAGCGACAGGCCTGTAGTTTTTTAGGGTGATGTCTGTCCTCCTTTTTATACAAAGGACTTATAACGGATCATCATTATCATCATTACAGCCCTTCACAAGTCCACTGCTGAACATAGGCCTCCCCCAAAGAATGCCACAAAGCACGGTCCTGAGCCACCTGCATCCATCGACTTCCTGCATGTCTTACCAGGTCGTCACTCCATCTTGTGGGGGGACGCCCTACACTTCGCCTACCGGTACGAGGCTGCCACTCGAGAACCTTTCTTCCCCATCGGTTGTCGGTTCTTCGAGCTATATGGCCGGCCCACTGCCACTTCAGCTTACTAATCCGTTGGGCTATGTCGGTTACTCTGGTTCTACTGCGGATATCCTCATTCCTAAGTTTATCACGCAGTGAAACTCCGAGCATAGCCCTCTCCATAGCTCGCTGAGCGACCTTGAGCTTCCTCATACGGCCAGCAGTGAAGGACCACGTCTCAGTTCCGTAAGTCATCACTGGCAACACGCACTGGTTGTACAATTTTGTTTTAAGGTTTTGAGGTATTTCTGACGAGAAGATGTGTCGTAGCTTCCCGAACGCTGCCCAGCCGAGTTGAATCCGTCGATTGACCTCTCGGTCGAAGTTGGACTTACCTAGTCGGACTATTTGTCCCAGGTAAACATACTCGTCAACAACTTCGAGCTTAGTGTTCCCAACAACTGCCGGCATAGGTGTGACATGGACATTAAACATAATCTTTGTTTTGTCCATGTTCATCCTAAGACCTATCCGTTGGGAGACACTATTGAGGTCATTGAGCATAGTGCTTAGTTCCTCCAGCGATTCTGCCATGAGGACTATATCGTCGGCAAATCGAAGGTGAGTGATGTACTCGCCATTGATGTTAATTCCGTATCCTTTCCAGTCCAGAAGCTTGAAAACGTCTTCCAATGCAGCGGTGAAGAGTTTCGGGGATATAACGTCACCCTGTCTTACACCTCTCTGCAATTGGATAGGTTTCGTACTCTGGTTCTGTACTCGGATAGCCATCGTAGCTCTACTGTACAAACACTTCAGCACTTCGATATACCGACAGTCAACTTGGCACCGCTGAAGGGACTGCAGCACCGCCCAAATTTCGACGGAATCAAAGGCTTTCTCATAGTCCACATACGCCAGACATAGTGGCAAATTGTACTCTTCGGACTTCTGTACAATTTGCCGTAGGGTATGTATGTGGTCTATGGTGCTAAAGCCCTTTCGGAAACCGGCTTGTTCGGGAGGCTGGAAGTCGTCAAGTCTGCGCGCGAGACGATTCGTAATGACTCTCGAAAACAGCACGTAGACGCGGCTCAGAAGGGAAATCGGTCTGTAGTTCTTCAAGAGAGCGTTGTCACCTTTCTTGAAGAACAAGACCACCGCACTTCTGCTCCACGCCTCCGGTGTAATGCCACCATGGAGGACGGAATTAAAGAGCTTCTGAAGGACTTCAAGTACCGGTCTTCCACCCGCTTTCAGAAGCTCCGCTGTAATTCTATCCTCGCCTGGGGCCTTGCCGTTTTTAAGGTCCTGGAGAGCCATTCTAATCTCGCTCAGACTGACGTCCGGGATATCTTCGGAATAGTGTCGAATAAGACTCGCTCTTGGATCGTTACTCACACTTGCGTGTGGCTCCAACGATGACGTGTACAGCTGCCCATAGAACCTCTCAATCTCACTCAAAATCTCAGGTGCCCCGGAAACGATGCTGCCACATTCGGTCTTCAGCTTTGACAGTTGGCTCTTTCTGGCAGACAGATCTCTGGCAAAGACTTTGGAGCCTTGGTTCCGCTCGATCACTTCTTCAATACGAGCTGTATTGAAGTTGCGTAAGTCTTGCCGCATGCATTTAGAGATCTGTCTGTTCAGTTGCCTGTATGCTGTCAAATCTGTTGAAGAATGTAGCCTCATCTCCCGTCTAACAGCCATGAGATTAAGAGTGTGATCGGAGAGTTTTTGTGTTCTTCTGCGGCGGGTCTTGCAGAACTTAGCTCCGACCGCATGGACAGTTTCCACGAGCTTGTCATTCATATCGTCCACTTCATTGCAGTCTTCTAGGCACTGAAAACGGTTTTGTAACTCGAGCTGAAAGGTTTCGGGACTTTGGATTAGAGCACGAGGGGGACGGAGCGTTGACTTCATCAGACGAGACCTCTCCAACTTAACATTTAGGTTCAGTGTGCCTCTAACCATTCGGTGATCGCTGCCGGTTTTCACCCTCGCGATCACTGAGACATCACTGAACAGTTGTCGTCTGGTCGTCATAATGAAGTCAATCTCATTTTTGTCGAACCGTCGGGGCTCGACCAGGTCCACTTCCTGTGGGGCCGCTTCTTGAAGAAAGAGTTCATCATAAAGAGTCCCTCTTTCTCCATGAAGTCGGCCAGCTGCTGGCCCCTTGGGTTCCGTTGCCCTATTCCAATTTTCCCTACTTTCAGCTCACCGTTCTCTCTTGTGCCTAGTTTTGCATTGAAGTCTCCCATTAACACCGTATATTGGGTTTTGGAGGAATGCATGGCTCTAGAGATATCCTCATACATTTCCTCCACCTCCTCATTCGGATAATCCTATAATATGCCAGCGCAACTTGTCCATCTCTTCTTCCAGCTCCACGATCTTCTCGTCAGTCCTCAGGGTGCGTGCGTTGTACGTTGCCAGGTCGAGTCGTCGTAGGTGGCAACCGAACCTCCACCGGAGATTCTTAGCACCCCCTGCCCCGCCGTTACCATGGTCGCCACCGTAGCCAGGAATAGCGGGGCCGCCGGGGACTGGGGGCCGTCTCTTTGTTACTCTCGTCATTTGGCCATTAGGTATTTGCCATAGTTGCCACGCTTGGCGAGCGGGTTGGCAACCGCAGTTTTTTTATTGTACTTTTGGCTATTATCAGGAAGATGCTGCTGCCCATCTCCCGCCTGTTTCCCTTTGTCGCCTTTTACGACACCCACGGGAGGATATGGGGTAGTGGATATTCTTGACCGCCACTACACGGCAATTTATAAATAACGGATATTTTTAAACAACTAGGAAAAGTACCATTTTCTATACATAGATTAACCACGTAACTTAGAACTAAGGAAATTTCAACGGCCACATACTTACTACTTTTGTGATTATATCATCATTACCGGTACTGTTAGTATTTTTTAACTTATTAATTATTTTATATATATCGTGAGGAATAGATGCAGGCATAAATATTGAGTTCATTCTACTACGAGATTTATGGATGAATAATTATAGTGGTCTTTACTAAACTGGTTATAGGCTGGACTTCGTTGACAAAATAATTATTAAATTCTTCAGCAATTTTTTCCGGCTCATATGTATATTAATTATTAAAATTAAGTTTTGTAATATTATCTCTAGGGAAATTGTATTTATTCTTATTTATCATTTTCCATGTGGCTTTTGTTTTATTCTTCGCATCGTTGATATAATAACTATTTCGCGATTTTTGCGTTAAATTAATTATTCTTTTTAATCGTTAACATTTTAAACTTTCTCTTATTTTCCCTAGTAGGGTGTAGTCTAGAATGCCATAGCATTTCCCGCTCTCACCTACAGCACAATTTAATACCATTTGTAGCCCAAGTAAGTTTTTTGTTCATAGGAATTTTAATTTTAAGTGTCGGAAAGCAAAGATTATAAAATAGTTTAAATAATTCATTGAATTCATTAAATGCTTCATTAGGATCAAGGCATTCATAAACAAATTACATTAGTATTTAATTGTTTCACACTTGGAGTCATAAATATAGCCTATCACATACCCACCGCTGAACATAGGCCTTCCCAAAGACTTTCACAAACACGGTTCGGAGCCACCTTCACCTATCGACTTCCAGCATGTCTGACCAGCACTATCATTGTGTAACGTTCAAAATAGTTGCCAGTGCAAACCACTCCACAACCACATTATGTCTTTTTATGACAACACTTTATTGTCTAAAATAAGATATTAATAACAGATATAAATTAATAAATATATAAAACACTATTTTACCAGATTTCCTCAATCGCACTGCAGGCACAGTATAAAGAGAGGCCAAGTAGGTTATCTGCGGCCTAATCCGCGATATAATTGCCTACTGTCTCAGGGTTGTCACTGTCACCAAATCATTAGTTTAAAACCCGGCCCTTGCCAAAGATAATACATCTCTGTATAACTAATTCAGTGATCATTTGTCGATAAAGTTCAACAATGGTTTTCCTAACAAATACAGAAATGTATTAAGATTCAGAGCAGTATAATAAATATATATATAATAATAAAAAAATTTAATAAAGCGACTAAAATATTGTAAAAGAAAACATCGTACAATAACATAAAATTACTAACGCCTGCCTCTTAGACTGTAATCAATTTTTTGTTCTGTTGTTATTATTCTAACTTTGCTCTATTTATCTGATTCACAATTAGTCAATTACTTATTTTCAATTACGATTTTATAACCGTAAGTAGGTACTTAGTTACTATTCTTCCTCTGTCTGATAGACAACTAATACAACAAAAATAAGTAAGTCTCAATTCATATAATCAATCTCAATACAATAAGTAATCTCATCGTCAAGTAAAAATTATATGCTATAATAAGTGACTCGCTTACGTGACGCGCGAACCTCGTGCGGTGTTAGCCTCGACTGGCGCATTGAGAAATACTTCGAGATCGTGTTTAAGTGTGCGTGCGGTGCCTCATAGATACTATGGCGCACACATACAAGCCGCGCGCAGTGCGTTTGTATGAAGATAACGTACTTCCCATCTCTTTATACTATGCTGCAGGTTGTCACCAAATTTAATGGGAAGCCACCCTGCACTCTGCTTGCAGATACAAGACTGGCCATTAAAAGAACTTTTTCTGCTTACGAATTCGTATATGTAGGTTTCACTCTCTAATCTATTTCTGCCGTCAAACCATAGAACATGCACTACTCTGTGTTATGTATACCGAGAGTAGAGATTAATTGTGTTCTGTGACTGTGTCTACGGAGTAAGGGAGCCAGTTTTACTTATCTAGGGTTATTATTGCTGTGGTAACGCATGTACTTCTTTATCTGAAGTTGATTGGAGGTATAAGTGTGTTTGATGTTTAAAAAAACGTAGTGAAAAATTCAAAATTGAATTAAATTCTTTCCCAGATCATTGGATACATGATAGTGTTGGTGACCTTCGCAATGCAAGTTCCAATGCGGTGGGCAGCGGCGAGGCTTCATGGTGCTCCGCGACTCCTTCTGGTTGATATCTACCATCTCATCTCCTTTGTGGCAACTGTCAATGTTTGGCGAGGCGTGTGGGGCTTGCTGGATGTTTATTATTTTCCAGGTAGGTTTAAAATATGACCATGTGTTATTTGGTATTACTGTACAGTGCCAGCAATACATACATCTAATTGAAGCGTAACCCTGCTTTGGTGTTCACATCTCCTCGACACGGAAAGTTTTTCGAATGTCAGTGGGAGTGCACTAAGTGCCAATTTTGAAGTAATTATCTGGAAATACGTCCTATAGATGATTGTTATTAATGTGTTACCTACCAGCGGGCGCTAACCATCTGAACCGTGGTAGCTCAGACGGTTACCGCTCACTGTAAGCTACACAGTACGTGAGCAACCCGGGTTCACACCAATGAAATTATTAATTGCAATTTTAAGTTCTGATTCACCACGTCCTCGGCGGTGAAGAAAAACATCGTGAGGAAACCTGCATATCAAAGAAATAAGAAAAAAAACTATTTCAAAAACATGTGATGTTCACCAACACGCATTGGGGCAGACATTTCCTTGCCCTAAAACCCAGCCAGCAGTGGGACGTAAATAGACTGCAAGTTTACTTTTCTGTTTTACTTTTACCTATCTTATGGCGCGTCTCCACCAAAGTTTTCAACATTTGTCAACACGTGTTGCCGACAAATGTCGCGTCTCCACCAAAAATGTTGACAACATTTATGTTTCCGACATGTTGAGAAATCAACAAAAGTTGACGACATTTGTTTCAAAATGTTGCAAATCAAAGGAATACGCTTGATGCCGACATTTGTTCCCTCGGTGGAGACGCTTCTTGCAACATTTTGAAACAAATGTCGTCACCTTTTGTTGATTTGTCAACATGTCGGAAACATAAATGTTGTCAACATTTTTGGAGGAGACGCGCCTTTATACTTAAAAAAAGCTTATTTATCTCTTAATTATCATTTCTCATGTTTTCGACAGCCTCAGAGCTTACGTAAAGTTTCCAATGTGAACTTTTAAAATTCCCGAAAACAAATGTCATATTTATCCAAACGACGAATAAGATTAGCGTTTATTGGTTTCCGTGCGAAAACTTATCGAATCCGACTCGAATTCCCTTTCTGAGACGATTGTGAATACGCTTGCAGGGAGAACTTTACATGTTCAGACATACCGGAATTCTCGCGCAATTTTCCTTCAAAATGAGCACATCAAATCGAAATTAACAGTTTCATTGGTTCTGGCTAGGATCTAACTCGATTCGCTCGCTACTATGAGATTTTATGGCGAGTATTATAAGTAGATATCAAATTAAAAATTTGTGAACATTTCCTAGTTTTCGTCGACCTTAACATTGCCGCCCAGAAACTAACTATAATCACCATTCGATTCTATTTAAACATTGTTAGCTGCACCATTCTCTACTAGTTGTTGTATGTTGTATCAAATGCAGTTTGATGGAACAACACAGTTTCAGACTCAGATTTACAAACTAAGAGTTTTTTACGCTCACGGCTGAATCGACGATCGAAATGTTAGACGCAAGACATGTAGCAACATTCACGATGCTCTCGAAGTGTATCCTATAGTATTATGTCATTAATCGAAAGCCACGAGTTTTTTCTGGCCTTTCTCAAAGTCACTTCTTACGAACGAAACGGAATGGTCTTTTTTTATATGATAAGGGTGCCAAGCGAGTACACAGTCCACCTCATGGAAAGTGGTTGCTGTGGACCATATACATCATCGTTTGGGAATCAAAATGCAGATGCATTGTCAGCTGTGAGGACTAAAATGGAATGCCTCGTCTCCAGTAAAAAGGGTCTCCGGTTCTCTACACTCACCATACGAAACACAGCAGCATGAAGCTGCTATTTTACGCTGGTATTCGGTGATCCTTCCCTGGTCGAGTCGACCCATTCGTGCTACAACCATACAATTTAATTCTAATTAAATTTTATTTATTTAAAAAGGTCCTTATGTTACAATTTAACATACTAAATCTAAAAGTATAATATAGTTTTATACTAATTGCACAATTACTTACAGGTAAACACCGCTAAGCCATTAAAATCTGAATTTACAGTAGCAATATGATAAAGTCTCTTACGGCGCCATCTTATCTTAGCCATGTCTTATGTTCGTATTTAAAAGTAAATTAAACGACTTCTAATTAAAAGCAATTTTCTTATGATTCATGGGTTATATTATATTACCCAATAATTACGTAGTGTTCTATTGATTTGTGACCGTTGAAAAAAAAATTTAATAAATTGGTAAATACGAAAATTCTCTGGAATTTTGTTGTCAAAGCGTATACATGCCCTCCAGTTTGGCATCAAAATCAAATTTGCGAGCTGTATATTACTGCATTTTGCTATTAATGATTTATTATATTTACATACATACGACACCAATTTGACGGATACGTTTACAAGTCTATCCCCTCCTCTGTTGTAAAAACATTAGCCGTAATCGACGAAGATCTTGACGACTGTTAAAGCAATAATAAATGTTTTAAACCTGTGATGCAGCTTCCCATCACCGTTCATTCACTCACTATTATGCGACGATATGGGGTGATTAATCTCTTACATCACCATATAAGTTTTTGTATATCTACGCGAAGACTATACATTGAATAAAACTATTTTTTACGGATTTTATCGCGTTTAATTTGCTATTTTAATTCCCGACGTTTCGGGTGCTTTACAGCAACCCATGGTCACGGGGGTCTGAGATGTTTGACGTCCCGATGTCACAGTTAGCCCGGCTACCTTCAGTTTTTTAATATTAATTTTTGGTTCGATTTACGCAGAATAAACTTACAGTATCTTGAAGTCTTGCAGTGGTATGCTTGGGTTTGGATTTAATTTTGTTAATTATAGGATCCCAAGCAGATGGCAGCACCCATCCATCTTCTCTATTGAAATTAGGATGTTTTTAATTTCAATAGCCTCGCGTATCATCTTTCGTAGGAATCGGTGTTCTTTTGCGAGGACTTATGGTGTATCAAATCTGATGTAATGGCGGGGACGATATTGGTATAATAACCGCCATAAATTTACAAGCCTATTCATACATCTGAAAATCTATCTTCTATCTTGGCTAGATAAAACAATCTCTATATGATTTTTAAGCAGGTACTTCGGATAGGAATTAAAATCATTTGTTTTTCTCTTGTTACAGATAAACCAAAACTAAGTAATTGGTCAACGCATATCATCAGTCTTACTCTACTAATCCTGCTAAATTGTTCCAACTCTATTCTCGTAAGAGGTGTGTACATCGACGCAGAGGAACCAGCCGGCGACTGCGTAATCTTCCCCTGCCATTATCTACGACTGTTCTTCCACAAGGAAAGAACAAAGAAGAGGCACAGACGAGCTATTGCAGCCGCAGCCATGGCAACGGCGCGAAAAACTGAAGAAGCGAGCTTCCCTTTACAAATACCGGAGGAGAAAGTTTAGAATTTTCCTTATTTTAAGTGGAATTTTAATAGACTGTTAAATGGAGTGCGAGTTATTGTTACTCTGTTGTATTTGTCAATTCCCAGTGACATAAAGTGGTAGGATATTCGTGTATCGAATGAATATGTTTTATATTTATTAAAATCAAATGGTCCTATTGCAAATCGTAGTGTATTGACCAGCCTCCAACTTAAAAAATAGTCTTACTCACGTAGGAATTACCCTAGCAACGGCACCACATTCTTTGCTACTTGTTATACTTTACATTTTAGTTTGCGTATTTCTCTTTGGGACTTAGTTATTAAAACAGACTCTTTTAAGCCTGAGACTAATCATTAACTACTTTTGTAATAAGACGGAAATTCGTAACGTCCTGATAGCCACCTGTTTCTGGCACAATGAGCACATTACCATAATGTTCCATTTTCTATATTATTTCTACATTCTTACAGAATGGCTTTAATACAATGAGATCGAATTAAAAAAGGTGTAATAAATCGTTTGTACATACTTATATGGATGAGTGGATTGAGTAATTTGTTTTAAATTTAATTGTACGCGTACATCAGTGTCACCATCATCGGCCACTGTTAAAAATTCCCAAATAATAATTCCCGGCCCAAAGACTGCCATAAAACAGTTCACCTGCACCAATGAACTTTCTGCATGTCTAATTAGGTCGACAGCCCATTTAGGAAGAGTTTACCTTACACTGCTTGCACTTCTTATACGTGGTAGAGCCATGCTGCAGCTATTTTAGTAGTATAGTTGTAGCACGAATGAGTCGGCTCGACCGGGGACGAACCACGCTCTCACAGAATATTAGTGTAAAATAGCAGCTTACCACTGCTGTATTTCGTATGATGAGTGTAGAGATCCGGAGACACATTTTACTGGAAAAGAGGCATTCCATCTTAGTCCTCACGGGTGACAACGCATTCTACCCTTTGATACTTTACTGAGGGTAAATGTAGATGTCTATGGGCCATAGCAAACACCATCAGGTGGACTGTGTGCTCATTTGTCACCCTATCCTATAAAAACACTGCATGTAAATTGACCAGTTGCGACTTTATCTTAATGATGTTTACCTTACCTTACTGCCTGTCTATGCATGACCGCATGGCTTTCCGGGACCATCTTGTTTAGGCCAGACTTAAAATACTCAGATTGGCTTCGGAGGAGAAGCATAGTTTCAAGCGAGTCAAGCGAGACGTCTTAAACTGCTATCGCTAATCCGTCTGCCAAGCTTGACGTTTAGGGCAAACCCTACGTACCATGGGAGAAAGTCATGTTCAGCAGTGGACGTTTACGGGCAGACAAAGAAGCAGAAGATTTTGTAAACAAAAAATATGACTGTACAATCAACGTAAATTGAGACACTGGCTTTAATTTTCAATATTACGTGATTAAGTGTTAGCAACAGCTATAATATAGCAGAAACACTTAAAATACAGCTACAGTTATATTATGATTGTAACACGAATGGGTCGGCTCGACCGAGGAAGGACCGCGCTCTCACAGAATACCAGCGTAAAATAGCAGCTCAATGCTGCTGTTTTTCTTATGGTGAGTGTAGAGAACCGGATACACTTTTTACTGGAAACGAGGTATTCCAGCTTAGCCCTCAGAGGTGACAACGCCTCTGCATTTTGATTCTAAATTGAGGATAGATGCAGATGTTTATGAGCCCCACCATCCACTTAATCAGGTGGGCTGTGTGCTAGATTGTCACCCTTATTTCGTTAAAAAAAATAGTCTGGCCAGTATTTCTACAGGTTGAAACCACCGTCGGGTTTCCCCTTCGTCTATTCCACAATATAATATAATATAAGCATAAACGTGGACATTAACGATATGGCTACTTCAAAAGGTTCACATTGCTTTGTAGTATCTACCTAGTATCTATACGTATATTTGGGTATAATCTAATATATAAACTTAACAATAACGTAATAACAGGCAGTCTTACGTCAACACTCCAGTGTTTCATTTCCCTCGTCCTTACATGACGACCCTGCCAGGCGGTGCGCTGCGGCAATGCAAGCGCACCGCCGGGCCTATTTAAAATTAAAAGGGGGAAATAAATATTACTAATTTAAATAATGAAACACTTGAGTGTTGACGTAAGACTGCCTGTAATTACGTTATTGTTAAGTTTATATATTACATTATACTCAAACATGTGTATAGATAGATACTAGGTAGATACTACAGTTTATAAAGTAAGGGAATAGTTATGCTTTTAGTTTCTCCGTTAGAGAGGATTCGTAACGAAGAAATCTAGCGGAGAACATAGGTCACTTACATAGTTTCAATAACCAAGTACACCTGTAGTAGATTGGATTAGGCTTAAGCTAACGTAATGTTGCACGCACCATGCCTATTTGGAGCGGCGAACCCTGCATGATAACCGGTATGGTCTGCATGCATAAAGGCGAACACTGGGCTAAATCGCGCGCTTTTTTCCTTTGTTAATGGACTCTAACGGGGGTATTTTTGCCAATCTCAAATATAATATATATATTTTATACAAATTTTAAATCCCAACAATATGTGGATATAATGCGGAATTTTCGAAAGTTTCATCACAATATATAGGCGATTAAGCAGATAAAGTAACTTGACTAATCTTTTACACTAACAGTCCACATTCGTAGACACTTAATACATAAAAACTCATTATTTTCACGTATCAAAACTTACTTCAAATTATAACAGGAGCAAGAATCCGCCGGTGATTAAGTACCCGCCAAAAATCGGCGTGTTGTTTAAAAGGCCTATATCGAGCAGTGGACTAATGATGATGACGAAGATGCTTTAGCACGTATTATTGTCAGTATTGCTTGGTTCATTTGATTTTGTAATGATACCAGAAACTCATGTACGTTGCTTTAATCTGTATTCTCTTGTAAATAAATAATATTGTTTTTGGAAAGTTTGTTAAAAAGGTTTTCTCGTAAGGTGTTATTCGTATCTTACTAGTATTTACTTAAAAGTATTTAAGTCTTAACTTGTAAAATGTGTGAAAGTTGACACATTGATAAATTCCTCTACGTGTTTTTGCAATTAATAAACGATACATAATTATTTAAAATGTACAAAAGTTACTTCATAGACATACGATATGTTTTCTCACAGTGTTTAAACAGTTTATTTTTATTCTTTTTGTATTAAAACGCAAGTAGTAAGTATTTTTAATCATCTTTTATATATTACTCATGCTAATATCATCTATATGTTTGAGTAGATGATGAGATCTAAGTCAAACTTCATCATTCCAAATGTTGTATTATAATTAGTGTTTAAATTTGTGTAAATAATGTATGTATGTCGAGTTATGAAAGCAAGTATGCAATAAATTTTAAGATATATTTTATTCTATTTTTTTATCCAATCCTTTGATATCCACTTTTTTAATTTATGTAAACTGAGATTCATATGAATGTAAGTATGTTGGTGAGATCAGAAGTTACAACTGTTTGCTCGTTTGTCACTCTAACCCAGTGATTCCCAAATCCCAACCAGTGGTCCGCGGACCACCAGTGGTCCACAAGAGCTTAAAATATGGTCCGCGAAAGATTTAAATATTTACCTACCTAATCGTTTAACACATTTATTATTTTCTCGTCACGCTGGCAGTGCTACACCGAGACGCAATCAAAATGCAATTTTTTTACCAAACGTATTTCTTTTACAATAAATACACAAATAATACTGTGAATGAATGCTTCTTTTCAGTTTATTGTATAATTATGTTAAAAATTAGGACTAAAATTTATTGTTAGATTAACATAGTTTTTTCTTTCACCTTGTGGTCCCTGCTAACAACAAAGTAATCAAAGTGATCCCTGGACAAAAAAAAGGTGAAAAACCCTGCTCTAACCTAATAAAAATGTAGAAATTATGACTTTGCCTCTCATATCGTAAAATTCATGGAATCTAAAGCGCATGATTTATGTGAGTATAAACGCGACATTGACGTGTTGGTAGCGTGGTGTGAGGATATAGTTGCAGTTATATATAAGTTGCAATTTCATTCATCTAAGTATGTAACGCTTTACTCTCGCACGCAATCCCGTGCTCTATAAGTATGCCCTGGATGGAGTATGTATCTATGGCACGAGTGAACGAAGTTAAGGATTTGGGTGCTCGTTTCACGTCACTACTTAATTTTCAAAATCATATAGCGGACATCTGCAAAAAAGCGTATCGCAACTTAGGTTGTATACCGCGCAGGGTTCTTTGTTTCACTAACATTAAAGCCATTGTTGCATTGTATAACGCTTTAATTAGGAGCTAGCTTGAGTGCAACGCGGTTATCTGGGTTCCACATGAAACTTAATGTAGTCTCATGCTGGAGAGAATTCAAAACAAATAAATAAAATAAAAAAGCATAAATTTTCAACTCCCAACGCAATATTAATTCCATGGATTCGCTCAATTAAACACACAGAGTAAACATGGAAATGTGAAGTGAAGTTGCATCGCGCTTGACTAACTTCACTACAAAAGTCGGGCTTTTGGCTCCATACTAATTGCTATATCAATAATAGTTATATTTCATTATAGAACATTTTGCCACAGGTTAGAAAGCGAGCGATCGTCTTCTCGAAAGCCCGAGAGGTGCGAGAGAGACACTAATCGCTCAACTCAACTCCTTTTTTATGACAGCAGTATCGTGCAATAAAGCAATCTGCCAAGTGTTGACGTTACATAATAAGGCTACGAGGTAATGACGTGTGAGTCGAGGTAAAGAGGGGCGTGCGGGAAATTTTGAAATAATTTGAAACAGTTTACAGAGTTACTTTATTAGTTGATTGAGTAGTTTGATAGGGTAAGCCCGGCTTCTTGGCTTCTACGGAGGCTTCGCTACCGGCTGCGGCTGCTGGCGGTGCCGCGCACCCGCACCTACTTGCTGATTATTTATTGCATTATTTATAACATGTTACAATAATAAAAATATTTACTGTTTTCACTAGCGCATGAGGTCATTAGATCCTGTATGGATGAATAAATAAATAAATACTATATATATATATATATATATATATATATATATATATATATATATATATATATATATATATACTAGCTGACGAGGCAGACGTTGTTCTACCCTTTCCGACGACCATGTGTACTACAAAAAATCCTTAAATTTGCAATAAAAAAAATTGAGGGTAACTTATCGGGATTAAAGCTATCCTATCTCTCAAGTTGGACCAAACTGCACACAGTGTGAAACATTTCATTGCAATCAGTTCAGTAGTTTATGAGTTCATCGCGGACAAACAATGTGACACGTAATTTATATATATACTAGCTGACCAGTCAGACGTTGTTCTGCCCTTTCCGAAGCATTTGCTTTCCCAAAAAATCTCCTGAAATTAGCAATAAAAAAATTGATGGTCACTTGTCGGGATAAAAACTATCCTATCTCTCAAGTTGGACCAAACTGCACACAGTCTGCAAGTTTTTTTTGAAATCAGTTCTATCTGTTGAATACTTACAGCAACACGTGGTGGTTATACTACATACTAAATTGTGGCTTATATTAAACGTTTGTATTTTTAACATAGCGCCATCTATTAAATATTTACTCAATCCAGTCAACAGATACCGTCATCTGACAGAATCGTTTGGAGCTAACAGATAATTGTGACTGTCAAATAATAGACAAATAATTTTCAATAAAATAATATTGTATTGCGACAATAAATTGAGATGTAAGCTATCCTATCTTTTAAGTTGGACCAAACTGCACATTGGCCAAAAATTTCATTGAAATCAGTTCAGTAGTTTAGGAGTCCATCGCGGACAAACAACGTGACACGTACTTTTTATATATAAAGATATATATATATATATATATATATATATATATATATATATATATTATTTCTTATCTTATTTAAACATTCACGAATATTTAAGCTTAGGCAAAAGGTAAAATTCTAGTCAATATAAATTCCACTGCTAGGTATACAAGCCCCATCTCGTTTCTGAGAAAGTTGTGAAGCAATTGATAGTCCGCTGCACAGTGCGTAGTAGCAGACTACACGTGTCCTTGAATAATTTTATTCATCAGGCATGCAGGTTTCTCGCATACTGTGATATCAACGAGCGCTTAAAAAGCACTTCATAGCTATTAATCAACAACGTAACTCGTTCTATGTCGCTACTATAATGTATAATGTAATATTATAATTATTTATGCAGTGCAAAATAGTATGTGTAATATTTTATATAGTAAATAAACATTACCGATGTCTGGTCCGAAAGTGTCCAGAAATATAATTTAATCGAACAGAAACGGAAGAAAACCAAGGGTCCTTGTCCTGCAAGTGGTGCTACAAACATAAAGTATGCCTGTGCAATTTCAATAAGGTCGCAATAAAATACGAAATGCAAAGGAATTAAAACTTCGTCACGTGATCACACGGTTGTAAATGCATTGAATTTACGCAAAACGGCTATCGCATAAGCTACGTGTCATATCTCGTAGGTTAAATGCAATATTACCTATACATATAAACTAATTTCACACATCTTTAGACTTGTTATTATCATTACCCTAAGTCAATTTTGACCTAAATTACAAAAAATGTAAAAAAAAAGTTTTACTCGCATACAATAACCTTTATATGAACTATCAGATATGGTATCTCAGTGGTTAAGCCCTTGCCTTTAATTTCACAATACGCGAGCAATCCGCCGGCACAAATGGAATTGTTTAGTGATGGAGAACGAAAACATGGTGAGGAGACCTACAATTCTGAGGAATAAAATGTTTCAGAGAACAAGTGTCATTTAATTTTCTACTCGCACTAGAACAGTATGGCGGACTAATTATTCCAAATTACTCAAAAATTAACAGAGGTCTGTGCCAAAAAGTATGTTATAATCATTAATTAGTCCCTGCCTATCAGTGTGACGTATATGT
Organism: Parnassius glacialis; assembly: GCA_033319125.1. Taxonomy (NCBI): domain Eukaryota; kingdom Metazoa; phylum Arthropoda; class Insecta; order Lepidoptera; family Papilionidae; genus Parnassius; species Parnassius glacialis. The sequence continues at coordinate 44,534,711 of JAVANC010000010.1, forward strand.
ATAGTGTGTAACTATAGTTTACTTTTTTACAAGAACAAACGATAATATCATGTACTTTACTTTTTACTTAACGTTTTTAAAATATTATTTATTTATTAACATAATATTAAAATTACAAAAATATAAACTAAAATTATTATACAGTTCTATTCTTCGCGGTATGGGACAAAGAACGCTGACTGCATTTCCTCGTCCAATAGCTATACTTAGCCTTTGGAGTTTGGATAAAATAAAGAGCCCAATTTGAAATTTGTGTATACTGTGATTAAATAAAAAATGCAAGTGGCTTCCAATATAATATTTTATTGTCAACTAACACCAACAATCTTTCCGTACCGATACGACTCAAGAACCTTCAAGAAAAGGGCTTATTCCCTCAGACTAATGCTGAGATCTATAAACCGTACTTTGACTTTGCTCAGACTTACCTTTCGAGCTAAGACAATGTCGGTATTTATAGAGCTAACTTCGAAGCGTGCTGAGTGCGCGCTTAGCAAAGCTTAAGTCAACGATATCGACGACTTACGTAAAACTCATGATATTATTCAAAACCACCGTATTAATTTTAAATTGTTATTTTTATGTTACTCTAATTAATTATACCAATAAATAGGTAGCTTTAGGCCGTCTTCTAGTTTTAAATAGCATTAATTCATTTTCTATTTACGTAATTTCAATCTTATTTCGAATTTCTTAAAAGCTCTTTTTCTGACTTTGCACTCATCTCATCCGTTCCAGTTCTCATAGGACTGTTTTCTATTTCATGAAATAATAAATAATTAATGAAATTCAATTTGGACTTTTTTCGATTTTCAATAAATATATTTTTTATTTATATACAGTAATATTGATTTCAAATATTTATATTTTTTAATTTTATACAGTAAAGTCAAAAACATAAGGAGTGGAATGAAGCATCCATTAATATTTAGACTGTCTGAGCCTTAGCATAAGCTTAGCTTAATCTCAGCCCGATACAACTGTAAATACAGAATCAAAGATTATGCTGAGCAAATACTCAGCTAAGTTTGTCGTAAGCTAAGTCTGAGCAAAGTAAAAGTACGATCTATAGATCTCAGCCTTAGTGTTCCTATTCCTTTTTAAAAGGTCGGCAACATCCCTGCAATTGTAGTTGTAGGTATCCATAGATATCGCCAATAACCAGTGACTTTCCAAGTAAGCGGCACGCTCGTATGCATTTAATTTTTTTTATGAAAAAATAGGGTGTCGACACAACAAGTTACTGTACGGCTAGGGCCTACAAAAATTATTCAGGATGTTTCTCCACGTGTACAATTACGTAAAACTTAACTAACTTTAACTTAAATTTCATGATACAGGAGCAAATCCCAGTGTTTTTATAGAATTAAATATAATTAAGCGATAGTAACTTAATTCTCAACAGTACGGAGTGCCGACGGAGTGACACTTAAATAAGTTGTTTGTTAGTGCACAGAAGGATCTTTGCTTCAAATCCTCTGTTCCCTCATTTTTTTATAGGATAGGGTGACAAACAAGTATACAGCCCACCTGATGGTAAGTGATTGCTGTGACCCATAGACATCTAGATTTATCCTCATTAAAGAATCAAAATGCAAATGCGTCGTCACCCGTGAGGACTAAAATGGAATGCCTCTTTTCTAGTAAAATGGGTCTCCGATTCTCTACACTCACCATACGACTCACAGCAGAGTTAAGCTGCTATTTTACGTTGGTATTCTGTGAGAGCGTGGTACTTCCGCGGTCGAGTCGACCCATTCATGCTACAAAATACAACATGGTATAGCTGCAGCTAGGCTCTACCACGTAAATACATCTTAAGTTACAGCGCATCTATGACTTTCGTTGTTTGAAGTTGGATGTCCATTAGTACCATCAGTTGGATTGGACACTCGTTTATCAGTCTGATTTAAAATAAAAATGTTGGCTTCAAATTCGAACCCAGCAATGTATTGGCCATTTCGTGTAGCAAGCTCATTATACTACGTAGTTCACACTTAATACAGCAGTAATAAAATATTTATTCCAAATATCAAATCAACAATAAAAGTTATGTATATAGAAAACTATGTACATTTTATAGGACGCCGAAACTATACTCAACTTGTACACTAGCTGTTCCCCGTGACTTCGACGGCGTATAATTAAAATTCTTTTTCTAAAATAAAAGTAACCGTTATAACATCAGCGAAAGATTTCGGAGATTAGCCGAAATAAACAGACATACACACAAAAATTTTAAAAATTGTGTTTTTGTTATACGTACCGCATATACTTTCATATTATGCATTTAATAAAACGCTGTTATTTTGACATTACGAACAGACACTTCAATTTTATTTATTTCTATAGATAACACACACTCACGCACACATACGCATTTAAAATTATTTTATTATGCTGGTCAATGTGCATATGTGTGTGTTCAGCGGTGGACTTTAAGGGCTGATAAAGAAAGATAGAAGAAAGACGTGTGCGTGAGTGCGTGTCAAGAAGATTCCAAAACAAATATAGTTAGATAATAACGAGTAAACAACATCGCAGTTCTATTTTGAGCTCGCTGATTGATTGGGTGCAGTGGCAAGATTCCAGACACAGATGATTCAGTGTCACTTCGAATCCTGATAATATATCGTTGCCAATTTAACGCCAATATAAACAGCATAAAGCATGATAGCTAAGAGACTAAGTGCTTATCGTAAATTTCACAGTACGCGAAATACCCGGGTTCGATCCTCGCCGGCACCAATGAAATTTTAATTGTAATTTTATTTGTTTGGCGGTAAAGGAATACATCGTGACGAAATCTACATGTGTGTCGAATAAAATATTTCAATGGTATGTACAGTCCGCCACCACGCATAGGAGCAGCGCGGACTAATTGCTTCACCAGCACCACCAACACTATACCTTGTACATATATTCGTAGGCTCTAACATAATATTTTCCTTAGCTTAAAGCTTTTTGGAACGAAGTTCCTTATCGGACGGTACGAATTTGGCGGATCGGGGCTAGGCGAGAAAAAGTGTAAGATTTTTCCATCGTGACCCCTTCTGACGTAGTTTAGGCGGACTTGGTGGCTATATGGAAGCGAGATAGAATGATATCCATCTCCCTTGCACTTTTTCTTATCTTGCCATGAAAGAAATATTATTTTAAATGACGCTTCATTTCAATAGACGCTAGTAATTCATTTATTTGTATTTCTTAATCAATAATATAATACTTCTATAAATAATAATCTACTAGGAAAGGAACTTCGTTCCAACCGATCATTCCACGATACTTATATATGTTTTTTATGTATTTATGAGGAGGCAAACGGGCATGTGGCTCACCTGGCGGTAGTGACTACAGCCACCCATGAACAACTGCAACACCGGGAATTGCAGATGCATTGCCAGCCTTTTGAAAAAGAGTAGTCTCTTTTCTTGAAGGTTCCCAAGTCGTATGTTTCCGGAAAAATCGCTGGTGGTAGTCGATTCCACAAAGAAGTTGTGGAATTCTCTCTCAACAATTAGAAGAGGCATGTGCAGCAGTGGAACTTATATGCTCTAATTAAGTAATTCATTCTTGGGGCAATGTATACGCTATTACAACAAGGTCCCGGAAAGTGTACAGGCTCTTTCTATTAGCAAGTTTAAATGTTTTGTTAAGTTGAAACTGTATAAAAAGGGTTATTATAGTATAAATGAATACATGGTTGATAATAAACCCTGGGAATGAGGTGATCGCTTCCAAGCTGTTTCTAAAATAAATTTTGTACTTATATAGTTGTATAACCATTATTGTAAAATTTGCTTTAAAATAAAAGTCCCGCTGGGTTTCTTGCTGGTTCTTCCCAGGACGGAGGTTTTTTTTTCGAACCAGTGGTAAAGTAAAAAATGACTTTCAATAAGAATTACACATGTGATCTATATTGAATAAAAATTATTCTATTCTATTCTATTCTATTCTACCTTTGCATTTTTACTTTTATATCCAAATACATTATTATTCTCGCTTCTTGCAAAACAAGAGTAACTAACATATACAGAGTTTAAGGATTAGTTACAAAATATATATAACATAAATCTTATACCGAGAAAGGAAATAAAGAAAACTTGTGATGGCGTGACCCTGATGACGATAAGAGGAGGAGGCAGAGAGTAGGGCAACAATATATGCAGGTGGCTCATTTCATTTTTTTATAGCATAAAAGCGACAAACGACCACACAGTCCACCTGGTACCACGGTGGTAAGTGGATGCTGTGGCCCATAGATATCTACATTTATAAAATGCAGATGCGTTGTCGCCTCTGAGAACTAAGATGGAATGCCTCTCACCCTGAAGAAATATGTGTATGTAAACTGGCCTCGCGATACAGGAGCAAAATCCTAGTGTGGAGGAAACGTTTTAAAAAAAAAGTAAAATACTTGTAAAATTTTATATTTTTATTAACATAAGTTCTTATAACATTAAAATCTTATGCTAAAGTCGTTATAATCAAAACGCGTCAAATACACAAAATTGGATAGTTCGCATCTCTCTATTTTGCAACCAGGTGAGCCGGTGTTGGTTAACCAGTCGATCCTGCAAACATAATAAACTTACTTAGCGTAGCGTCTACTTCGCCTGATGATGCCTCGTTTACATAGGCTGCACTAAAAGTATCGGGAATGGAATATTTCCACTGTTCCTGTCATATTAAAATATTTTTTATTGAAAACTCCTTGGTTTTAAAAATCGAATACCATTTATTTATTTTAAAAAAGATTCTCGGTCTTGAGAAAATGGAATTGACTCGAGAAAATTTAAGAGCGATGATTTATTATGAATTTCGAAGTGGTTTAACACAAAAACACTGTGTTGACCGGATGATTTCTGCATTTGGTGATGAAGCCCCATCCAAAACCACAATTTATCGCTGGTTTGCTGAATTTCAACGTGGACGTGTCAAGCTCAGTGATGATCCCCGTCAAGGTCGTCCAAAAACTGCAGTCACCCAAGAAAACGTTGATGCTGTGCGTAAGCTGATTGAGGAAGATCGACATGTGACATACCGCGAAATTTAGGCAACTTTAGACATTGGCATGAGTCAAATACAAATAATCTTGAATAAAAAATTAGGTGTAAAAAAGTTGTTTTCCCGATGGATACGGCATTCGCTCTGTGAAGAGCAAAAAGCGGCTCGCGTTACTTGGTGCGTCGGAACTCTCGAAAGATTCCACGCAGGATCCTCAAATGCTGTATACAACATGGTATCAGGTGAGGAATCCTGGATATATGCGTACGAACCCGAAACAAAAAACCAGTCACGAGTTTGGGTGTTCGAAAATGAGTTAAAGCCAACAAAAATTGTTCGTTCACGGAGTGTTGCAAAAACAAATGGTGGCCACGTTTGTCTCCTAAACCGGCCATGTCATAGTCCATCGGCCATAGGACAAAGAACGGTTAATGCAGAATGGTATGCTAGCATTTGTTTGCCACAGGTCGTTTCTGAACTCCGTAAAGAGAAATGCAACCGCCGCATCATCCTCCATCACGACAATGCGAGTTCTCACACCGCACACAGAACAAAAGAGTTTTTAGAGCAAGAAAACATAGAATTATTAGACACATTAAAATATGTACAGCCCCGACCTAAGCCCTAATGATTTCTATACTTTCCCTAAAATAAAGAATAAATTGCGTGGACAGAGATTTTCATCACCTGAAGAAGCTGTGGACGCCTACAAAACGGCCATTTTGGAGACCCGAACTTCCGAATGGATGGTTGCTTCAATGATTTAATTAATGTTCCATCGTATGGAAAAATGTGTCAAATTTCGCGGAGAATACTTCGAAAAGCAATAAATACATTTTTAAATAGTAATGTTGTGTCACTTCCTTGATTCCCGAAATTTTCAGTGCCGCCCTCGTAGACACGAAAAACGTGGTGTATTATCGACGTTGGTATTTCTTTCCTAGTGTAGTGGTGTTGGAAGTAGTGGTGCAGGGATTAGTTGTGACGAGGAGGTGCACTTCAAACTAGGCAAGTCACATCATTTTATATTATTACGTGGAATCTTAGCTAATTTTTCGTCTTAGTTAATTATTATTATTAATAATAATTATTATTTAAACATAATAAAGGTTTTGACTCTAAAAATAAAGTAGGTTATGCACGTGAAAGGATCATGCTGCAGCTATATTATAGTTGAAGCACAAATGTGTCGGCTCGACCGCGAAAAGACCACGCTCTCACAGAATATTAGCGTAAAATAGCAGCTTAATGGTGCTGAGTTTCGAATGGTGAGTGTAAAGAACCTTAGATCCTTTTCATTGGAAAAAGGCATTCCATATTAGTCCGCAGGAATGACAACACATCTTTATTTTTTACTTTTTTTTACATGGGGAATGAATACGCATACCCGCCTCGCGGGTGCAAGGCCGGGTTATGTCGGACTCGCACCGATTAAAACCCCATGGTGTTCCACCTTTGTCGCATATTGGCAGGGCCACGGGAACGCTTCCGCAACGCTGGCCACGGCCTCACCAACGCTGGCCGCCCCATGGCAGCCCCTTCTCGGGGGAGAACTTCTCCTCCCCATTCTCCTTCTTAGGCAAAGCGCACCAGGAACACAAGGCCTCCTTCCTCCACGACTTCCAACTACACCTGCGTAGCGCCCCCTCCCCCCCCCCCCGCGCCCCCAGTCCGATACGCGGAGGCCATGGGGCCAGGAAAATCAAGCGCTCGGTAGCACCCGCTTTCCCGACACCAGCGGCGGATCTGGTCTTTGGTTCCGCCGCCAACCAAGTTTGACAACGCATCTGCATTTTGATTCTAAATCTAGTATAGATATCCATGGGCCACAGCAACCACTTACCGTCAGGTGGACTGAGTGCTCGTTTGTAACCCTTACTCTATAACATAACTACAATATATTGCAATTTTAGGGAATAATTAATGCAATTTTAGGTAGTTTACCTATATATCAGAATTTTGAAACGATATACCCATTTCTCTAATCTTTCTAAGCTTCGTAGCCCACTCTCCCGATGCGTGATAACAGATTGGGACACGGATCCCAATCCGATGAATCACATCTCATCCTTTTATATCCAGGTTCTATAAATATTTAAAAAACGCACAATTATCCCTCACGCCACATGAGTAAAGAAATTGTACGATTTTTTTTAATCACGTGCTTACGCTTCGTGCAGTACAGTGTACAACGTACTAGCTTACTTACGGCGGCTTAATTTGTTTTCTTTTGATGACTGGTTGGTGGACTATATTAAAAAAAAGTTTCATTGTCCCTTTCAACTCATTTACTGCACTGTACATAAAAAATCATTTATCAAACAAAATACTGGTTTAAAAGCTCAAATTAGCTTAAATTTGTTAATAACAGGGATCGCAATAGCGAAAGGAGCGTTTCTTGAATTAGGAAATCGGGCATTAGTCGTCTCCTATGTTATTTTAAAAGACGTAGTAAATCGAGAATATTCTAAAACAATTCGTGAAACCATGGTCTAATAATTATTACGAAGGAAGGACAAGAATGTTTCTAATACAGAACATTTTTATAAACTTCTCATAAAAATAGTTTAAAAATATGGATAAGCAGACTTTATAAACGGTTAAAAAATATGAAAATTTTGTCTAAAATTATGTAATAATTAACTGTTATAGCTGGGAAAATTCCAGCTGAAATATAAATAGAGTGCATATTTTAATGTATCAATATGTTAGTTTGTCAATATTTTAGTAAATAATCAATCTTTGCATATTTCTTTTCGCTAATTAATTATCAAACATTTTGCCGAATAATTTTAAAGTACACAAAGAAACAAGTGATTTTCTTTTTAATTTTATACTAATAAAATTAATATAGGTACTACTTTTTTATAATCCTACATTGTCATTGAGATTTGAGCTACCCTGAAAATTTCAGCCTGATAGCTAATCGGGAAGTGCTCGAAATTTGAGTTGCAAAATTCCACTCGAAACGACAGACAAACAGATCGAAAGCGATTTAATAATAAGCGGCCAAGTGCGAGTCGGACTCGCCCATGAAGGAATCCGTAGCAGCAAGTAATATAATTTATGATTTATAACGTTTAAAAAAAACTACTTACTAGATCTCGTTCAAAGCAATTTTCGATGGAAGTTTATATGGAAATGTACATCATATATTTTTTTAGTTTTATATGGGGGGGGGGGGGGGGGGTGACACACATTTTACCACTTTGGAAATGTCTCTCGCGCAAACTTTTCAGTTTAGAAAAAAATGATGTAAGAAACCTCAAAATCATTTTTGAAGACCTATCCATAGATACCCCACATGGGTTTGATGGAAAAAAATTGAGTTTCAGTTCTAAGTATGGGGAACCCCCAAAATTTATTGTTTTTTTTTCTATTTTTATGTGAAAATCTGAATGCCGTTCACATAATACATCTACTTACCAAGTTTCAACAGCATAGTTCTTATAGTTTCGGAAAAAAGTGGCTGTGACATACGGACGGACAGACAGACACACAGACATGACGAATCCATAAGGGTTCCGTTTTTTGCCATTTGGCTACGGAACCCTAAAAACGTGGTAAAAAAAAACAACCAGCACACAATAAACATTTTCGTACTAAACCAACAGCACCTACATTTGATCTAACTCCGCCTTCCTTCCTTGCAATTTTCCAACAATTGTGCCCTTTTTTGTGTTCTTTACCCAGCCGGTGATACCGAGCTGCAGTGCTAGGTCTTTGCAGTATTTAGTGAAGAAACATCCTGAAATATAAAAAAATATATTCACTTTATTTTCCTTTTATTTTATATTACCTACTTTCTTTTTTACTCTGATCAACAACAAACTAATATGACATATGAATGCGTGGCTTAGTTTTATAAAGAATGTGACTACCTATTTAGTTTAGTTTACGACGGGCTGTTTTCCGCAACTCCACGTCTATGCGCGTATTTTGCGTGCTATCATCATCATCATTACAACCCATCCAAGTCCATGGCTAAACATGAGCTTCGGAGAGGAGGCCACAAGCGCGGTTCTGAGTCACCCGTAATCATCAACTTACTGCATGTGATACCAGTATATTGTGGGAGGCCGCCCTACGGTACGAGGATACCACTCGATAATCTTTTTTTCATGGGATGGTGACGATGGTAGGGTAATGGCATTGTATTTCTTAGGAGCATCTGGGGAAAAGGTTTAACTATCGGAAAGGGGGCGTAGACAATGAATCACAAGTATCTGATATACTTGAAAGTAAACAATAAAAGATAATGGACCACCCACACATATATAACTCTTATTTTTGATTAGGCAATGACTTTATATCGCTTATGTCGCCCTTGTGTGTCGCACCGCCTCGGCACGTACCGCGTCTTGTCAAAGGCACCGTCACGACATCAAAGGTTATCGCGTGCGGAGTATACCCGCAGGAGAATTTGGCGTTTCAAAACGAACCACCGTAGTGAAATGTTCTTTACTGACTAACTTGTGTTTATTATTTATACTCGTATTTTATTACAATAACCATAGGAATAAAATAGTATTCTATTGAATTCTTAGAATAGAAAAATATTTATTTACCAAACATAATAAAAAAGCAAAATATTAAGTGCGCCTCCAGGTGTACCGACACTATCTTACTGAACAGACTATAAAGGCTTGTGATCCATCCAGGCTTCATCTAGGTATGATCTACTAATGTGGCGATATTCAGATTTAAGATAATTAAAGACCTAAATGGTTTCTTATATTCATGCAAACACTACACATGGAATAAAACTACTTTTACGGATTTTACCACGTTTTATTATACTTATTTTTAAATTCCCGATGTTTCGGGAAAAAAGTAGATTTATTCAATGTAAAGACTATTTATTTTTTCAAATTGCGTTTTTATTTATCTAAGTTTTTTTTTATTGAACTCAATCTGTTCAAGAAGTTTCATTACAATCGGTTCATCCATTCTGAAGTTTAGCTCGAACAGACGGTCAGACAGACAAAATAATTTAAAATGATCATTCATGTCTTAATAGCATGCAAATAACCCCTTCAGCTCAGTCTAAAGCTAGGGTCCCACGGCCTGTTTTGTCACAGGTCAGACCGCGCCAGGCCGGACAACAGGCCGTGGGAACTATGGCATCCGATGAAGCCTGTGGTGGCCTGTTGGCGCCCGTCCGATCCATCGGGATTCGGTAATATCAAACGCGCGGCGCGGCGCGGCGCGACGGCGCCTGTCGCGGCCTGTACGGGCGCGTCTGCGTCGGTTGCAATCGTTCATTTCAACTGCGGTGGCGCTTGGGCGTACATGCTCATGATGGAATGGACGAACGAGCTTATATTCGAGTTTTTAACTCTTTATGAAAATAAAGCAGCGCTTTGGAATAGTACGTCGCCTCAACATAAAAACAAGAACGGCTTTTGTTGATGACGACACCCACCAGCGTCGTTTCTTCTGCTTTCTTTTTACTTGGTTTATCAAACGTTCACCACTGAATAAAACCACAGCGGCTGCACATGCAGACTTGCGCTCCGTATCACTTAACATGTTGGAATGTCAGTCGACAGGCCGCACCAGGCCGGCACACGCCGTGGGAACGCTCAGTACGGGCCGCGACAGGCCCATACAGGCGGGACAACGCCTGGCGCGGCCTGTCGCCTGGCAGGCCGTGGGACCCTAGCTTAAGGCAGTCATTTCGATGTTACAGACAGACAATTCAATTTTATTTATAGGTCATAACTAACTTCGCCTGGATAGGAATTATTAATGTGGCGTCGTTTAAATCAATCTATCTATCTATATAATAATAAAATAATATATATAATAATATATAATAATAAAATAATAATCATAATAATAATCTATAATATATATAATAATAAAATAATATATAATAAAATAATCAATATATAATAATAAAATAATAATCAATAAAAAATCTAAATGAGTAAATTATTTTTTTATAGAATACGGGTGACAAACGAGCACACATTTCACCTGATGGTAAGTGGTTACTGTGACATCTAAATATATCCAAAGAATCAAAATGTAGATGCGTTATTACCCGTGAGAACTAAGATGGAATGCCTACGTTCCCAGTAAAAATGGTCTCCGGTTCTCTACACTCACCATACGAAACACAGCAGCATTAAGCTGCTATTTTACGCTGGTTTTCTGTGAGAACGTGATCCTTTCCCGATCGAGCCGACCCATTCGTGTTACAACTATAATATTATAGTTGCAGCGTGACGCTACTACGTATAAAATGGTTTAATGTTAATAGTTTACATTTAAATGGTACTAAAACGAAATGTATGAAATTCATAAATCTAAATATTAATGTAATTTTAAATGGTGAGGAACTGAATCTTGTCGATGCCACCGTTTTTCTTCGAATCACACTAGACGCGAAGCTTCAATGTCGCCCCCATTTATCAAAACTAGCAAGCAGACTTAGTTCTGCAGCATATGCTGTAAAAAAGATTATAAATCTTACCAGTGTTGAACAGCCAGTCTTGTTTACTTTAGCTATTTCCATAGCATAATGTCGGATCGTATTTTGCTAAAGGGACACGCGACTGACACTGAGTTTTTTTACAGAAGAGGGCCATAAAAGCAATCTATGATTTAAAATCTAAAGAGTCGCTTCGACAAAAATTTAAGGAAATTAATATATTAACTTTTTCTCTCATTTATGAAAATGTAATATACGTATACAAAAATAAAAGTAGTTTTACAAAAACAAGTGATAATCTTCTGTAAATAATAGGAACAGACACAAGCTAGTGGTACCAGTTATTCGATTCCACGTCGGTAATACGAGTACACTCTTGGGGTGATGTAAGCGCTTTTACAACACAATTCCAGAAAATATACAAAATTTGACCTGCTCAAAGTTCAAAAACTTTATTAAACAAAGTTTGTATAAAAAGGGTTATTATAATATTAAGGAATTTATGGATGATAACAACCCCTGGGAATGAGGTGATCGGTACCAAGTTATTTCTAATTTGTTTTGTGTGGTTAATTGTGTAAAATACATGATTGTAAGCTGTTATTTTAAAAAAAGTCCCGCTGTGTTTCTTGCTGGTTCTTCCCAGGAAAGAGGGTTTTTTTCGAACCAGTGGTAATTAAAGAAAAGAATGACTTTCAATAAGTATTATTTATAATCTATATTGGCTAAAAAAGTGTCTATTTCTGTTTCAGTGACTTTCAATAAGTATTATTTATAATCTATATTGAATAAAAAAGTTTCCGTTTCTGTTTAAATATTTAGATATTTAGACCAAGAATTTTATCAACTTTTCCTTTTTTTTTAAAAAAAAACTTCAAGTATTTGAGACAAAATATAGCCTAGATCCCTCCTGACATTGCTTTCGATCTGTTCGTACAGTTTCATCACAATCGGTTCAGGCGTTCCAAAGATTAGCTCGGACAGACAGTCAAATAACCCCTCTGAGCTTAATAGAATCCACTTATGTCAATATTACATATATACAGTTCTATTATATTTAAATGTATAAATTACAGTGTACGAAAATATATTTATTTCTTCTTTGATAATTAATAGAATCAGGCGTCAATCAAAGATCTCTACTAAACATAGGCCTCGTAACTCGTAATTATATAATATCCCCCATATTTGCCATAGTTGCCACAGTTGGCAATCGGGTTGGCAACCGCAGTTTTTATTTGCTAGTTGTTATTTGGGAGACGATGCTACTCATCTCCTATTTCACTTTCTCTCTGTCATCTCTTACGACACCCACGGTATGATATGGGGTAGTGGATATTCTTACACCGTCACTACACGGTAATAAATGTTGTTGTGTTTGATTGCTGCGCATAAATCTCTTTCAAATCGATCTCAGTAGAAATTGCATTATATAATATTTAATCGAATATGAGACAGATATTGCGCAGGTGCATTACGTAATGGATCAGCAATCAACATATTTTATCGGTCAAGTATTGCCAAATATAACACAGGTTCAAAACAGATTGGAGTGGAAAAGTTCTGTATAACTCCGAACATTCATTATTACAGCCTATTGAAAGTCCCCTGCTGAACATAGGCCTCACTCATAGATTGCCTCGTAGATATATTTACCAAAGTTGCCACGCTTGGCAGGCGTTATTGTTATAACTAGTTATTAAGAAAGACGCTGCTGTCCTTCTCTCATTTCCCTCTGTCGTCTTTCACGACACCCCTGAGATAATAATATAGGGCAGTTGATTCTATTACCACAGTGCGCGCGCACACACAAACACACACACACACACACACTCACCCACATTTATTGTTGAATAATTTTAAGCATTTTTTTGTTTTTTTTTTGTATAATATGTAATCTTATGTTTCTAGAAAGTTTTGTATAGCTATAAAAGAGCGGGAGTTTCTGGCACAAATGCCTTAAGGTGCTTAAAAGACGATCCCTACCTTATGCAAATTGTGAAATGCTTAATGAAATAAAAGAGATTTAAAAAATATTTAAAAGCTGAGTAAAGAAGATTATTTTACTTTCTTCTTCAGCAGCACATCACAGTTGACAGATAAAGAATGAAAATACGTCTCTACCATAGATTACACTAAAACACAATCCTACGTCACCATCCATCGACTCATATCTCATACTCATCACTCGGTTTGTATTAAACTTCACAGTGACTTACCGTGACAGATCAGACCGTGGTATTTTCTTCCCTATTACTTGTGTTTCATCCAGCTTACTGATCCCGTAATGTCGATTACTCTTGTTTACGGCAATTTTAAGCCGACTTCAAAAAAAGGAGTTGCTCAATTCGAAATTTGCTTATATAATATATGTTACGCGATTTAATAGAAGAGAATAATTTTTATTCAAAATATAGACTACAAGTATACTTGTTGAAAGTCAAGGTTTACCACTGGTTTCGAGAAGAACCAGCAAGAAACCGAGCGGGAATCTTTTTTCTGTGTGATATTCAAACAGGTTCCATTTAAAAGGATCATAATAATATAAAAAATAAGTCTACAGCTTAGTAACCATACTGCAGCTATATTATGGTTGTATCACGAATAGGGTGGCTCGACCGACACGGCCTCACAGAATACGAGCGCTAAATAGCAGCCTAATGCTGCTGTGTTTTATATGGTTAGTGTAGATTTTTACTGCCATTGTTTGAAATGGTATAATACATGGAGTTGTTGACGGGAGAGAAACCCAAAATGCCACTTACCCTACACACTACTACTCACTACTACTACACACTTACACACCTAAAATCTGCCGCCGGGGTCTTATTCGTCACGCTTAACGGCCGGATTTGCGATCTCAATACCAAACTCCTCGCACCTTTGGTTGTATGCAGCGAGCATGTTAATTGTTCTTTATTTCTTGATGAAAATAGAGATCGATGTATAGCAGAAGACTTTTTTATAGAATTAGAGTGACAAACGAACACACAGTTCACCTGATGGTAAGTGGTTGCTGTGGCCCATAGACATCTACATCTATCTTCGCTTGCGAATTAAAATGCAGATGCGTTGTCAGCCGTGAGGACTAAGATAGAATGCCTCTTTTCCAGTAAAATAGGTCTCCGGTTCTCTACACTCACCATACGAAACACAGCAGCTTTAAGCTGCTATTTTACGCTGGTATTCTGTGAGAGCGTGGTCCTTCCCCAGTCGAGCCGACCTATTCGTGCTACAACTATACTATTAATATAGCTGCAGCATGGCTCTACCACGTCCAACTGTTTGTTATTTGTAAATTTGCAAGCAATTAATCAATTCTCGGTTTCCAAGGGTGCAGGAAAAGAAAGTTCATTGTCAATTTATTCCTGATATTGGATTAATAATGCCGTCTAGTAGAAAATCCAAAAATCTTTTTGATTACGAAACCGAAAAACGTTAAAATTTTTCAGCGTACACATGATACAAAGTTACTATGGAAGTACAAATAAAAGATCATACTCACCATTCTTGTATAAAAAAAATCATCACCTTATTAACATGTTTTGTTTGACATCCATTTCATCCATTCATTGCAGCCTTATAACAGTCCACTGCTGAACATAGGCCTCCCTCATAGATTGTATCATGGAGGGTTTTACCATAGTTGCCACGCTTTATTATTATTCTGAGTTGTTATTAGGAATATGCCGCTGCCCATCTCCTGTTTGATTTTCCCTTTGTCGCCTCTTACAACACCCTCGGGACGATATGGGATAGCGGATATTCTTACACCGTCACTACATGGTTTGTATGTCAGCTCTCATTTAATCACGCGTTTTTCAAATTAATTCGTTGTATCAACAGTTGCCTAAAAAATAAAACTGACTAATTTTGAAGCACTTATTGTACTCCAAAATTTAAAAACATGGAGTATGCCATGTAGTATGTTTGTGTATTAATAGCTCCTAAATAAATGGGTCTTTTTTTATTTTTAATTGGTCCTTGTTGAAAGAAATGCGAAAGTCGTTGACAATGATCCTTTTCGTCAATTAAATTTTTTTACACATTTGAAAAGGAAGATATAATAGTGAGATATTTAAATAATTATTATGGAGGTCTAAAGAGATGTATTTAACGTCCATGTCACATCTATGCCGGTAGTTGTTGGGAACACTAAGCTCGAAGTTGTTGACGAGTATGTTAACCTGGGACAAATAGTCCGACTAGGTAAGTCCAACTTCGACCGAGAGGTCAATCGACGGATTCAACTCGGCTGGGCAGCGTTCGGGAAACTACGACACATCTTCTCGTTAGACATACCTCAAAACCTGAAAACGAAACTGTACAACCAGTGCGTGTTGCCAGTGATGACTTACGGATCTGAGACGTGGACCTTCACTGCTGGCCGTATGAGGAAGCTCAAGGTCGCTCAGCGAACTATGGAGAAGGCTATGCTCGGGGTTTCTCTACGTGATAAACTTAGAAATGAGGATATCCGCAGTAGAACCAAAGTAACCGACATAGCCCAACGGATTAGTAAGCTGAAGTGGCAGTGGGCTGGCCATATAGCTCGAAGAACCGACAACCGATGGGGAAGAAAGATTCTCGAGTGGCAGCCTCGTACTGGTAGACGAAGTGTAGGGCGACCCCCCACTAGATGGAGTGACGACCTGGTAAGACATGCAGGAAGTCGATGGATGCAGGTGGCTCAGGACCGTGCTTTGTGGCATTCCTTGGGGGAGGCCTATGTTCAGCAGTGGACTTATGAAAGGATGTAATGATAATGATGATGAAAGAAATATTGTGTTATTCTATTTCAATTACAAAACAAATATCAATATAAAAAATGGTAAAAACGATTAATGTCAAGTGACTTTGATCTTTCTTTAGAATAATCCAACTTAGGAAACATATTTTTAAGTTCCCGCTTTGAAAATTTAACTTTCAAGGCGGGAATTTAAAATGCAAGGTCCTAGGAAGCTGTTCCGACTATTTCCGGCTAAAAGTCCGGCCGTGTGATTGTGTATATATAATACAACTAGCTGACCAGGCAGACGTTGTGCTGCCCCTTCCGACGACCATGTGTCCTAAAAAAATCATTAAATTCACAATAAAAAAATTGAGAGTCACTTATCGGGATAAAAACTATCCTATCTCTCAAGTTGGACCAAACTGCACACATTGTGAAACATATAATTGAAATCAGTTCAGTAGTTTAGGAGTTCATCGCGGACAAACAATGTGACACGTATTTTTTTTATATATAAAGATGTTGTCGTACGATATCTTTAGAACGAATCAACCGATCGAGATGGCGAAAGAGCAGATTATATTTTCAAATCATATGGTCGAGTCGTTCCAAAGATTTTCAAAAAATAAAGAAAAACAAAAATTAAATATATTTTCAAGCGTTGCGCTCGAAAATAAGCGGGAAGTTCCGGGGTTGGCCTGCAGGGTTGACCGTATTTTTTCATATTATTTAAAATAGGTATACATAAAATGTACATGCTGTAATAATCCTATTACCTATATATCGTAGTTCTAAAAGATGGTTCAGAATGTTTTTTTATTTAATAGTATTAGGAAAGATAATTAAGTTTTATTAATTTTGTTAAAACAAGTCCCATATGATAATCATCTTTCTTTCCCTGTACCCTTCAATTATTATATTTTATTACTAGATAAAAAAGTAGAGGGATAAAGAGAACTGTGGTAGGTCAGGGCTAAGTGGTCGCTGTGAGTTTCACAGTACGCAAGCAGGACGGTTTCTATCTCCGACGGCACCAATGAAATAATTGTTAATTACAATTTTACGTACTGATTTTCCACATGCACGATGGTGAAGGGAAACATCATCAAGAATTTTTTTTAATAAAATACTAGTAATGCTATTAAACATTACTAATATTCCCTTTAAACGCTTCTGGTAAGCTTAAAATGCTTGTGTTAGAAATGGTTCACGACAGCAATCGAATGGTGGATTCGAAGTTCGAACCCACGACTTTTCGAGTTTGCGAGTGCCATTAGACTACTGACGCTTGAAGAAAAACAAAAAGAAACAAAAACACTTGCAAGTCTGAAGAACAAAAATCTTTCGAAAACATGTAAAACGGCTATTTTATGCTGGTATTCTGTGAGAGCGTGGTTCTTCCCCGTTCGGACTGACCATAACATAGCAGCGTGACACTATCACGTTAAAATCTGCTAGGTGATTATATTTCTTATTCATTTACAATTATAATACGAAAACTGTGTAATATTAAACTTTTTATGATGTTTGGCTCTATCGGCTCCGGATGGCAATTTCTCATATTACGACACCAGGAAAACCATTCAATAATACTAAACCCCAGTTTCATAGACAGTCCAAAATAATCTTAATTTTTTAGAAAAAAGACATAATATGCATGAGATCTGTCGTATTCTTTCATAGGTCTAGCACTAAACTTAAAAAGACAAATCTGATCAATCCAATCAACCACGTAGGAGGTGTTAGAGTGTTACAAATATACGCAAATACAGAGGCTTCTATTAGTCTTAACCTTGCCAGCTGCAATTTTTATACGATAAAACCGCGGTACAGAACTAAATCATATCACTTATCTAGATTGTTTGAGTTCAAAAAAGGTAATCATAAACAAACCTTGCACTTGTCCGAAAACCTCGAACTCTATAGACAGCAGCGTACTAAGATCGTCGGCAGCCATTTTTTTCTCCGCCACTCCTTATCTCGATTCACATGAAAATATATAAGAAACTCTATTGTACGTAAAGATTCCGCCAACTGCCCTGACCGTATACTGCCGCCCGCCCAAGCGCCAATATGTCATATACTGCCGCCCGCCCAAACGTATATCGTTGATCAGCCAAGTTTGAGTTTATTTTTACACGCAGCGATAAAAACATTGATGAAGATTCAAGTGCAGATAACTATAGATAAGATGTTTAGACGTGCTTTTTTAACACAATGTATTAATTGTAAACAAAAACACTGCGATGTAAAGTTTTATACAATACTGTAAACGCGACTTCACCTACATAATATTTTTTGAAGATATGTAGTCTTCTTTTATAGAATAAGGATGTGGGGTCCGGTTCTCCAGACTCACCATCACCACAGAGCAGGAATACCTATACTGCTGTTTAATGCTGGTATGCTGTAGGAGTGTGGTCTTTCCTCGGCTGGTCAGTACCCAGTGGACCTATTCGTACTGCAGCCATAATTTACTTGTGTGGCTCTATCACGTAAAAACTACAAACGAACGTCTTTTATAAGTTATATTCATGTTATATATCTATACATATAATAAAACTGTAAATAGCAGATGTCTGTACATTTTATATTTTTGTAATAAAAGTGATTGAGGGGTACTAAAATAAGTAATTAAATACATTTCTACCATTTTTAGATTTTTCTGTCTGTCTGTCTGTCTGTCTGTCTGTTTGTTTGTTAACGTATCACGTTTAAAGTACTAATTTATATCATAAGAATTGTTAAGGAAATTATAAAGTGTACCTTCGGGTTACGTTTAGTCTTTATTTCATTAAAATCGGTTCATTCCATCAAAAGTTATGATAAATATTCTGAAGTATGCGTAGGGAATCTGCTCAACGGTGGCTTTGTTTGAGTCATCAAGTTGATGTTAGCAGCGCCATCTCTCTTTAAATATATACATATAATAAAAATGATGATACCATGTTGTGTCTCTTTCTGTACATTGTATATATATTTTGGTGACTAAAATCATTATGAGGAACTAAAAATAATTAAATAAGTAATTTTTTATAATTTTTAGAATTGTCTGTCTGTCTGTTTGTCTGTTTTTATATGAACGCATCACGTCTAAAGTAAACATCTTTTTTTTTTCAAAGAAATCGTTAAGAAAATCATAAAGCGTATCTTCGAGTTACATTTAAGCTTTGTTTTATTAAAATTGTTTAATTCTATCGAAAGTAATCATTAATATTTTGAAATGTAGATTCGAATTTGTTCAATGGCGCCATAAAATCTCAGAAATAGTAATTGTGTGTAAAAAAAAAACGTTCCATAATAATTAATATATTTATACTTAAAACATAAAAAGAGATTTAAAAAAGGATGTTTTCTCACACAAAGGACGTAATAGATGGAGTTGTACAAATTACAACCTTTTCTGATTTGCTGTGTTGAGATTTTTCGCCGATGAATCGTATGAAGAAATTTGTATCTATCGAAGCCATACAACGGAACCCGACCAAAAATAACAAAATTGCAACGAAATGTCGTGATATTGTATTTATAATATACGCAAAATCAGTACTGCCATTTTAGCGCTTTGGCAACTAGATTTAGCGCTTTTTTTAGAATGTATAGCGCGCATTTCGAAATTTTAGCACCTAGCACTTCATCCAGCGCTTTTTGGTGTATTTAGCACACATTTCAAAATTGTAGCGACTAGCGGGTTATTAAATCTTTTATAGCAGCACTGTTAGTCCACATTACCGATAATAATAATAATGACCTTTATTATTTTTTTTTCCACAAATAGTACATTGCAGTTTATCTTTTTTAAACATATTTTTTCCACAAAACAAAGAGCATGGGAGACGAGTCCAAACTAGGATACCCTGTGCTATTGATCTCCCGGCTTCCCCTTTAGGATGATCAACTTGATTTTTTTACCGACGACTATAACCACTCACACGTCCATGGATACCTACTACGGTATCCAAAATTCCAAAATAAAAGTAGCGTTGTACGTCCTGGATACTATAGTATCCATAGCGTCAAATTTTATAAAACTGACATCTAGGGGCCATATGCAGTTCTATTTTGTGAGTTTTGGTTATGGAATCGATAGCTGACGAACTATTTTACGTATTAAATAAGAGATGGCAGTGTAACAAACTTTGACGAATGAACAAATAAATAATTATCTAACTTCAGTGCTTCAGTCGCCTTTACACTCGGTGTTTTGTGATTTTGTAGTGTCGTAAGTCATTTAGTTTTATTTAATATTTCTTAGATTATTATATATCATAGTAAACTAGATGATTTGGGCTTTATAATTACGTATACATATCACAGTTCCAAGTGTAAAATCGAATCATATTTTAAATAAAAACTATAACTGTTTAAAAAAAATGGCCATTGTGAAGTCGTCAGCCCAATTTTAATTTTGTTTACTTTGTTTTTCAGTATAATTATTAAATATCAAAGCAACAATTTGTTCAGTATAATTATTAATATTTAAGCAACGAGTCATAATTCGTAATAAATATAATAATGCACTTTAAGCGGGGAAATCTCCTTCATTAAAGTTTTTGTTCATGGTTTTGGCAACGCATTTATTTTGCTTTATTCAGTTTCAGTCAGTTGTTTAGAGCACAGCTAAGTTAAAAGTTAATAGAATAGTACTAACTACTGTTGACAGCAATTGCCATAATTATAAGTCGATGTCCTGCGAAGTATTGATACATCAAAAAATATTGCCAGAAAAAAACTTAATGTTGTTTTCTTTATTATGATTAAATTTTCTTGAATTATAAATTATAATAAAAAACACAAACTTTGTTTGTAGTTAATTTACCGCGAAATCTAGGTCTTTTTTAAAGCGCTGTTTTCATGAAATCTAGCGCTTTTTGTGTTGTCCTAGCGCTGAATGAGTTTTTTTTGATCTGGCAGCACTGCCAAACAACCCTCCATTAAGAAGTAACTTTCCTTTCAGTTTTAAGCGCGTTCAGTTCCCATTTACAGTCAGCGTGTTATGCGATGACCGTAAATAAAGCGCAAGGTCAAAATTTACGCGTTGTAGGAGTGGACCTCAGTACTGACTGTTTTGCACATGGCCAACTCTATGTTGCTTTTTCCCGCGTTAGTAGTCCCGGTAACCTTTTTGTGTACACCCCGGCTAAGTCTACTTCTAACGTCGTTTACACCGAAGCTCTATCATAAACTACTTAGAATTTTGATGATAATGATTTATTTTCTTACCACTTATTGATACAGTAATGATATAAATCGTTTAATATTCTCTTACCTAAACGACAAATTCTTTATGTAAAATCTATATACGCGAGCTACGCCGCGGGCACAGCTAGTAACGAATATGATGATCAGTTTTCACACGTCCATAACATTTCCAATCACAGCCGTTGTTATCGCAAGTCCAACAACGGTTGACTTATGAGCGTATTTTTTTTACTTATTATAAGCCAGTGCTTGACCACAATCCCACCTGGTGGTAAGACGTGATGCAGCCTTAAATGGTAAATCGCACTGTCTTAACGTAACAAAAGCCTATTCACTCTTGCCTTGAAGACACCCAGATTGTATTCGGACGGAAAGATAGACGCCGGCAAATTATTCCACTCCTTTGCTGTACGCATTACAAAAGTCGAAGCAAACCGTTTGGTTCTAATGCGTGGAATATCGACAACAAAAGGTTGAAGAACCGCCGAACACATGGTTGTCCAATGGTGGAAAGGAGAGGGAGGAGTTAAAGCGTGTAATTCCTGCGCACACTCACTGAAATGTTTCCAATAGAATACCGAGAGGCTGGTTACTCTGCGCCTGTGCTCGAGGCTGATATAATCATATATATATTCCATTAAGTGTAAAGCCCGCTTTTCACTATGGGATATAATATAATATATATTACATCTCGAGATATAAATTAATATCGCTCACCATACATTTTATATGGAACCGTTTACACTGAGCTAAAATATATATTATAATATATAATATATATAATATATGACGGCTCCGTGGCGTAGTGGCTTAGCAATGAGTTGCAACGCTTGGGGCCGCGGGTTCGAATCCCGTACGGAACAAGTATTTGTATGGCCTACAAATAATTGTTCCGGGTCTGGATGTTTGTCCTTATGCAATATATGTTTGTAAACTGCCTCCATAATACAGGAGAAAATCCTAGTGTGGGGGTAACGTTTTTTTTTTATAGGAGAGGGGGCAAACGAGCATGCGGCCCACCTGATGGTAAGTGACTACCGCCGCCCATGAACAACTGCAACACCAGGGAGGGAATTGCAGATGCGTTGCCGGCCTTTTAAAAAGGAGTATGCTCTTTTCTTGAAGGTCCCTAAGTCGTATCGGTCCGGAAAAATCGCTGATGATAATCGATTCCACAAGGAAGTCGTGCGAGGAAGAAAACATCTTCTAAATCGCACAGTGGTGGACCGCCAATCATCCAGATGGTGTGGATGGTATCGGGAGTTCTGCCGCGATGTGCGTTCGTGAAATTTGGCGGCTGGGATTAATCCGAACAATTCTTCAGAGCACTCCCCATGGTAGATGCGAAAGAAAATGCAAAGAGATGCAACATCTCTTCGCAGCGCCAATGAGTCGAGCCGATCGGAAAGGACTCGGTCGTCGACGATTCGAGCCGCTCTGCGCTGGATGCGGGCAAGTGGAAGGAGCTGGCACTGGGGAGCCCCTGCCCAGAGATGGGAACAGTATTCCATGTGAGGCCGAACCTGCGCCTTGTAAAATTGCAGGCGGTGTGCCGGCATGAAATACTGTCCCGCTCTGCTGAGCACGCCAAGCTTTTTGGAGGCTCATTTGGCCTTCTCTTCCAAGTGACCACGAAACTGCACGTCACTCGATATGTCGACGCCGAGGATTCCAATACTGGCTGAGGCAACCAGGGGAGTGCCTTGAAACTGAGGAGACACGACAAAGGGGTTCTTTTTAGCGGTAAACGCGCAAACTTGTGTCTTCTGAGGATTAAACTGAACTTGATTTAGTCGCCCCCAGTTCGAGACTTTGTCCAGCAAAGACTCGACTTCAGACACAAGTTTGTTCCGGTACTCGGAGACGTTTTCCCGAGAAATATTAGCACGGCCGGTGTATAGAGCATCAACAGTGCTGTCATCCGCATAGCAATGAATGTTACCAGTTAGCAACATATCATTGATATGCAGAAGAAACAGCGTTGGTGATAGCACACAGCCTTATGGAACACCAGCGTTAATAGGCTTGTAGTCGGAACATGCACCGTCTACAACGACCTTGATGCTCCGATCTGCAAGGAAGCTGGTGATCCAATTGCACAATTTCTCGGGAAGCCCATAGGAAGGGAGCTTCGAAAGAAGCGCTTTGTGCCAAACTCGATCGAAGGCCTTCGCAATGTCCAGACTAACGGCCAACGCCTCCCGTTTGGACTCTACTGCCTCCGCCCATCTATGGGTCAGGTATAGCAGAAGATCACCAGCTGATCGACCCCGACGAAAACCGTATTGGCGGTCACTAATCAGCTGGTGATCCTCAAGGTACCGGATGAGCTGGCAGTTGATAATCGATTCCATTATTTTGGAGAACAAGGAGGTGATCGCGATAGGCCTATAGTTGGACGGGTCTGAGCGGTCGCCTTTTTAGGGATCGGGTGGACAAAAGCTGTCTTCCATGAATTCGAGACTACGCCTTGGGAGTAGGAGTACCGGAAAAGACACGTTAGGACCGGTGCCAACTCCGGAGCACACGTCCTCAGCACAATTGGGGGGATTCCGTCAGGCCCACTCGACTTCTGGATGTCCAGGGAGAGAAGTGCTTTGCGAACCGAGCGCTGTGAGAACAGCACATCCGGCATGGAGCACTCACACCGCGGGATGGTCGGCAGGTGATTTCCCCTCGTCATCAAGAGTCGAGTTGGACGCAAAAAGGGAGCCTAAAAGGTCGGCTTTGTCTTTTGCGTCATGGGCCAGTGAGTCGTCCTCCCTGTGCAGAGATGGTAGTGATGGCTTACAGAAATTCCCTTGGACAGCCTTGGCGAGAGACCAGAATGCACGGGTTCCCGAAGGAAGGCGAACTAGTTTCTCGCCAATTCTGCCTATGTGCTCTGACTTTCCCTTGGCAATAACTCTTTTGAAGGACCTGGAGGCGAAGTTATACTTCTTTTTAAGTATGCTGGTGTTTACATCCCGAGTCGCCGAAGCCGCAGCCCAGGCTTGATAACACTCCTGCTTACTGCGTAATGCAGTTTTACAGGAGCGACCAAACCAAGGCTGAGATCTGCATCCGATGGGTACCACAGATGATGGAATAAATAATTCCATTCCCTGTAGCACCACATCAGTGACAGAGTCAGCAACAGCGCTGGGATCATCCGGCGAGAAGCAAACCCGCCCCCATGGGTAGGATGCAAAGAAAGACTGCATTCCGTCCCAATCCGCCGACCTGTAATGCAAAACACGGCGGCAACCTGCAGAACGCAACCGCGAAGGGAGCGTGAGTGGCACCATACTCCGGATCAGACAGTGGTCCGAAGAGCCGAGAGGGGCATCGACGGAAACCTGATATCCGTCCGGATGAGAGGTCAGCAGAAGGTCCAACAAGGAAGGTGTATGATCCTCCACATCTGGAATCCGCGTAGGCAAAGTAACCAGTTGTGTCAGACCATATGCCAAGGCAAAGTCATAAACAGATCTCCCCGCATGATCGGTTAAACGTGAACCGAGCCATTCGGCATGGTGGGCGTTAAAATCGCCAAGGATCACGATCTCTGCGGATGGGACCTGTTGTAGCAAGGAATCTGTAGCCATTTGGACGTGGTCGATGAGTCGGTCTGTTTCGGCATTACCGCTATGGGACCTATAGAGGCACCCGTAGACGCGCGGATGGTCGTCGCTGTCTACGCGTAGCCAAAGGATGGACAGGTCCGAACCTTCAAGACTGCCGAGGCGTCGAGAACAGATGTCCTCTCTGACATACACGCAAACTCCAGCCCGAGGCACAAAGGAGTGCTCCAATTTGTACCCCGGGGAGAGATACGAAATATCAGCCGGAGAGGAAACCTGCGTCCCGGTCAGGAAGAGCAAGGCCGGCTTCGCCGTCTCGAGATGGTAGTGGACGGCGTTTAGGTTAGAGTGAAGTCCCCTGATGTTACAGAAATTCACGGATAGCGTGGCAGGGGTCGCCTTGGTATTGTTGCTCAGTTTGCCCCGAGCAGTTATGTTTTTGAGCGGAATTTTGCCCCCTCCAGAATACGCGGGGCAGCCTGAGCACCCACGCTCAGGATTGGAATAACATGGTCGTGGATGCTCAGCGAGGGATTCTCCAGGGGTACTGGTACCCTCCTGGGGTAGTCTTATGTGTAATTCCGCTACCATGTTGATGGGGGGGGGGGGGGATTGGGCCTCCGCCCACCTGCACTCACCAGACGAAACGCAGAAACAGTGCTTCTACTTCACGCCGGTATTCGTTTATTTTATTTTATTAAAAAAATATTACATCTCAAGCTATAAATATTTTTTCGATCGACCGAGTGATATTTTCATATTATATTTCGGCCCCTGTACCCCGCACATCGTTCCGCGCCCCCTCAGAACGGTGTACGGGGTAAAGGGGAGTAATCCAATGACCAATGACGAACGCACACTGGTTACAAGATATATCTCACAGTGTGAAACGACCCCCATGGGATGATAAGGGTTAGTGGATTCTTTTACGGCGCTGTGTGCAAGAGTAGTATGAATGGGTGTATAGAATTATAATTATTTATAATTCAGTTCTCATTTACTGCCTGACGTCTGAATAAGCTGAAATTTTGCAAACATATTAAGACTTTTATGGCTATGACCTAGAATACTCATAAAGACAATAATTATTGAAATAAGAAAGAAGAAAGAAAGAAACATTTTATTTGGCACATGCAGCACACTCAAGCGTATTACATAAAATACATAACATTTAAGTAGTCATACAAACAAACAAACAAAAAACAAAAAAATTATACATAGAAATCATGAAACAGGACATTAACTCCTTGTTTATAGATATGGTAAAATTAAACTAAAAAAAAAAACAAAAAAGCAAAAAATAATAAACATAATTGGTGAAACCAATTGGGCATACCTTAAGCGCATAAAAAAAAATACGTATAACATGATTATACGGAATTTTTAAAGTAGTTTAAATACATTTCGACAGCACTATCGGCTTCAACACCCTCGAAACCCATGAAAATGATACCCATCATGAAAAAATTGATAACCATTGCAGCTGCCACCTTGGATTTACATTTCGACAGCACTATCGGCTTCAACACCCGCGAAAACCATGAGAATGACACCCATGATGAATAAATTTATACCTATTGCAGCCGCCATCTTGGATTTACATTTCGACAACCCTATCGGCTTCAACTCTCTCGAAAACCATGAAAATGACACCCATGATGAAAAAATTTATACCTATTGCAGCCGCCATCTTGGATTTACATTTCGACAGCAATATCCCCTTCAACACCCTCGATAACCATGAAAATGACACCCAAGATGAAAAAATTGATATCTATAGCAGCCGCCATCTTGGATTTACATTTCGACAGCACTATCCCCTTCAACACCCTCGATAACCATGAAAATGACACCTAAGATGAAAAAATTGATATCTATTGCAGCCACCATCTTGGATTTACATTTCGACAGCTCTATCGGCTTCAACACCCTCGAAAACCATGAAAATGACACCCATGATAAAAAAATTGGTACCTGCTTCAGCCGCCATCTTGGATTTACATTTCGACAGTACTATCGGCTTCAACACCCTCGAAACCCATGAAAATGACACCCATGATAAAAAAATTGGTACCTGCTTCAGCCGCCATATTGGATTTACATTTCGACAGTACTATCGGCTTCAACACCCTCGAAACCCATGAAAATGACACCCATGATAAAAAAATTGATACCCATTGCAGCCGCCACCTTGGATTTACATTTCGACAGCACTATCGGCTTCAACACCCGCGAAAACCATGAGAATGACACCCATGATGAAAAAAAAGATATCTATTGCAGCCGCCATCTTGGATTTACATTTCGACAGCACTATCGGCTTCAACACCCTCGAAAACCATGAAAATGACACCAATGATGAAGAAATTGGTACCTAATTCAACCGCCATCTTGGATTTACATTTCGACAGCACTATCGGCTTCAACACCCTCGAAAGCCATGAAAATGACACCCAAGATGACAAAATTGATATCTATTGCAGCCGCCATCTTGGATTTACATTTCGACAGCACTATCGGCTTCAACACCCCCGAAAACCATGAAAATGACACCCATGATGAAAAAATTGGTACCTAATTCAGCCGCCATCTTGGATTTACATTTCGACAGCACTATCGGCTTCAACACCCTCGAAAACCATGAAAATGACACCCATGACACAGTAAATATATTTTATACTGTGCCCATGATGAAAAAATTTATACCTATTGCGGCCGCCATCTTGGATTTATATTTCGACAACCCTATCGGTTTCAACACTCGAAAACCATGAAATGTCACCCATGACAAAAAATTGATACTACTTACTTTTAGTTTGTACGAATTACATGTATTTCCATGCTTTTAGTACGTACTACTATTATTTATTCTGTGCTTTTATAATATTGTAATAAAAAAATCTCTTATTATTATTATAATCAGGTATTTAAGAAATTTGGATATTCGAATATTGTGTATTTGTACAGCGATCTTTTTGAGCCGCTGCAAACATCCGAAACGATGTCCACTCACGACGGCGACTGACCAGTATATAAAATGTACTCTGTGCGTCTGAGTGAGTAAACTACTCTGTGGCTTTAGCTCCCTTTACAGAATTAATTTACATACAAGGCTACCTAATCAACGAAAATTTCGCCATTTTGGAGCCGAAAAAAATTAATTATAGCTAAACAAAACAAAATTACACTGCCATTTACATTCAGTGGCTTCCCACATGATAGATGAAGAGATTAAAAAATAGATTGAGTTAAACAATTGATATTTTCAAAAGTTAGAGTGTTTACAAGCCTTCCGGACTTGATAAATCCACACCATAAGCCACTAAAACCCCTTTTTTTATTTAAAAATAGCAATTAATCTATTGTAAAAAGAATATTAATAAGTTCAACAATCATTTATCTTTCTAACAATGTGCTTTTTATATCATTTATATGTATAATATGATTGCTAGATATGATTTTATTCGATAAAACGTTGGAATCTTAATTTTTAGGCGATAGTAGAACATACCTTGCGCTTTCTTAAGCGCTTAAGGTATGCAATAATATTAAAATAATAATAATAAAGAACTAGAGAATAAGGAGTAATGCATAAGGTGTATTACAAAGATAATACACCCGTTAATGCTGCTCTGCTCCAAAAAGGAAAGCCACTCAGGATATGTTGGAATATATCAGAAGTACAGCACCCCAAACCTGATTTTCAGTGGCACCCTTATATATTTAAAATAAAAATACACAAATAAGTATAAAAAAATATATATACGTATATTAAATATACTTTATGTGCTGAGGGCAGTTCTTATTCAATTCTTATTCAGTAATTATATAAATAACTGTTTATTGTCATTACAAGCCAGTATTACACATAAACTTACTGATTAAAACTTTACTGTTTAAAATTACATAAAAGAACTTCTTTGGTCATCTGAATCGAACCTAAAATTCAACCTAAATTTTGTCATCACTAGGATCATAATTCATAATCAATGTGCGTTGTTTGAATTCTTTCAAATTCTAGTATTATTCCCCATTACTATTATTATAATAACCCTGCCATTGCAATTATTTTTCCGGAACATATTTCTGAAGATCTGATAGCATGGAATTAGATTGAAACCTTCAACGCCGTGAGAGTACGACATGAGGCGGGTTCGCATCGGAGCAGTTATTAATGGATTTAATAGTTTATTAATGTAACGGAACTTCTCGGTACGTACAATATATACCATATAATATATTGGCAACCTCCGGCGCACCTGCAAAGGGAACATACATACACACATGTTTATTTGCCTATGGATTGCCACCCATGTATATTATTAAAGCTCTTACTTACTAGTTTTTGTTTTATTTACTTAAGATAAAGACAAATATGTACTAAGCATTAGGTTTTTTATGCAATAATATTGCTAAACTATAGTTTCACTGGTGTAGTCTTAAGGCGGCAGCTCCTTGATTAAAAATCAAAATGCTGACGCGTTGTCATCACTAACCCACGACGTCATCTTGTCACTCACTTTACGAAAATGCAGCATTTTCTGCTAAAAGTTATTCAATCTGAGCTTAGTTAAAATTCTGAATACTGGTGATACATTTTGGAAAGGTATTAATAGGCTAATTTGTTTTATAGAGTGTTTACTGGTAAAACCATTTATCTGTCAATTTTGCCAAATTGAGAAAACGGTTTCTAAAAGTTTAAAAATTCATAACTCAATACAGTCACATCGTGTACCGTTGATAACAACGTTTAATGATAACTTTATTATAAAAGAAGAGCTACTTGAAAGAAAAAAAAAGCCGTTGGTATAACAACTTTTGCAGAGAATTAAAAAAAGTGCGAAAGGTCGAAATTCTGTTTTTCTTGCGTTCGAAGGTCTTTTTTGGACATTCTCTTATTATCAACTATTAATTTGTTACGAATTGTTTTTTTTATAGGAGAGGAGGCAAACGAGCATGCGGCTCACCTGATGGTAAGTGACTACCGCCGCCCATGAACAACTTCAACACCAGGGAGGGAATTGCAGATGCATTGCCGGCCTTTTAAAAAAGAGTGCGCTCTTTTCTTGAAGGTCCCTAAGTCGTATCGGTCCGGAAAAATCGCTGATGATAATCGATTCCACAAGGAAGTCGTGCGAGGAAGAAAACATCTTCTAAATCGCACAGTGGTGGACCGCCAATCATCCAGATGATGTGGATGGTATCGGGAGTTCTGCCGCGATGTGCGTTCGTGAAATTTGGCGGCTGGGATTAATCCGAACAATTCCTCAGAGCACTCCCCATGGTAGATGCGAAAGAAAATGCAAAGGGATGCAACATCTCTTCGCAGTGCCAATGAATCGAGCCGATCGGAAAGGACTCGGACATCAACGACGATTCGAGCCGCTCTGCGCTGGATGCGGTCAAGTGGAAGGAGCTGATACTGGGGAGCCCCTGCCCAGAGATGGGAACAGTGTTCCATGTGAGGCCGAACCTGCGCCTTGTAAAGTTGCAGGCGGTATGCCGGCATGAAATAATGTCCCGCTCTGCTGAGCACGCCAAGCTTTTTAGAGGCCAATTTGGCCTTCTCTTCCAAGTGACCACGAAACTGCACGTCACTCGATATGTCGACGCCGAGGATTCCGATACTGGCTGAGGCAACTAGAGGAGTGCCTTGAAACTGAGGAGATACGACAAAGGGTTTCTTTTTAGCGGTAAACGCGCACACTTGTGTCTTCTGAGGATTAAACTGGACTAGATTTAGTCGCCCCCAGTCCGAGACTTTGTCCAGCAAAGACTCCACTTCAGACACAAGTTTGTTCCGGTACTCAGCGACGTTTTCCCGAGAAATATTGGCACGGCCGGTGTATAGAGCATCACCAGTGCTGTCATCCGCATAGCAATGAATGTTACCAGTTAGCAACATATCATTGATATGCAGAAGAAACAGCGTTGGTGATAGCACACAGCCTTGTGGAACACCAGCGTTAATAGGCTTCTAGTCAGAACATGCACCGTCTACAACGACCTTGATGCTCCGATCTGCAAGGAAGCTGGTGATCCAATTGCACAATTTCTCGGGAAGCCCCTAGGAAGGGAGCTTCGAAAGAAGCGCTTTGTGCCAAACCCGATCGAAGACCTTCGCAATGTCCAGACTAACGGCCAACGCCTCCCCCTTGGACTCTACTGCCTCCGCCCATCTATGGGTCAGGTAGACCAGAAGATCACCAGCTGATCGACCCCGACGAAAACCGTATTGGCGGTCACTAATCAGCTGGTGATCCTCAAGGTACCTCATGAGCTGGCAGTTAATAATGGATTCCATTATTTTGGAGAACAAGGAGGTGATCGCGATAGGCCTATAGTTGGACGGGTCTGAGCGGTCGCCTTTTTTAGGGATCGGGTGGACAAAAGCTGTCTTCCATGAATTCGGGACTACGGCTTGGGAGTAGGAGTACCGGAAAAGACGCGTTAGGACCAGTGCCAACTCCGAAGCACACGTCCTCAGCACAATTGGGGGGATTCCGTCAGGCCCACTCGACTTCTGGATGTCCAGGGAGAGAAGTGCTTTGCGAACTGAGCGCTGTGAGAACAGCACATCCAGCATGGAGCACTCACACCGCGGGATGGTCGGCGGTGTTGTCCCCCCGTTATCAAGAGTCGAGTTGGACGCAAAAAGGGAGCCTAAAAGGTCGGCTTTGTCTTTTGCGTCTTGGGCCAGTGAGTCGTCCTCCCTGTGCAGAGATGGTAGTGATGGCTTACAGAAATTCCCTTGGACAGCCTTGGCGAGCGACCAGAATGCACGGGTTCCCGAAGGAAGGTGACATAGTTTCCCGCCAGTTCTGCCTATGTGCTCTGACTTTGCCTTGGCAATAACTCTTTTGAAGGACCTGGAGGCGAAGTTATACTTCTTTTTAAGTATGCTGGTGTTTACATCCCGAGTCGCCGAAGCCGCAGCCCAGGCTTGATAACACTCCTGCTTACTGCGTTATGCAGTCTTACAGGAGCGACCAAACCAAGGCTGAGATCTGCCCCCGATGGGTACCACAGATGATGGAATAAATAGTTCCATTCCCTGTAGCACCACATCAGTGACAGAGTCAGCAACAGCGCTGGGATCATCTAGCGAGAAGCAAACCCGCCCCCATGGGTAGGATGCAAAGAAAAACCGCATTCCGTCCCAATCCGCCAACCTGTAATGTCAAACACGGCGGCAACCAAATATGTAGTGCGTTTCACATAATAATAAATATAGTAATTGTTTTTAACCGAAAATTTTAGAAAATATACACTATCTGTAATGAGACTAAAACCAAGTCAATGCTTTACCAGTTGTATTAACATGCATTTAAAAAAAAACAACATATTTAAAGTTTCTGAATCGGAATCTGACTCTATATCTGTCTAACTTTCTATCCTTGCATGCATGATTCAGGAATGATTCCTTTTTTTTTTACTAGATCTCTCTCTTTACTACAGTAATATTAAGCAAAGAAGAATACAATTTATACAATTCTTTTGAGTAATTTGGTTAATTAGTAGTTTTAGGTTTTTTCTAGTAAACTTTCTTTATTATTTTATAGGAGTGGACTCAAACGAGAATGCGGCTCACCTGATGGTAAGTGACTACCGCCGCCCATGAACAACCGCAACACCAGGGGAATTGCAGATGCGTTGCCGGCCTTTTAGAAAGGTGTAAGCTCTTTCCTTGAAGGTTCCTAAGTCGTATCGGTCCGGAAAAATCGCTGATGGTAATCGATTCCACAAGGAAGTTGCGCGAGGAAGAAAACCTCTTTTAGTTAAAATTATTTTTTATTCAATATTGATAATTACATAATACTTATTGAAAGTCATTTTTTATTTACCACTGGTTCGGAAAATACCTCTGTCCTGGGAAGAACCAGCAAGAAACCCAGCGGGACTTTTTTTAAACATATTTCACTTAACAATAATTTTGTTTATACAATTTTAAATGAATTTTCATAGAACCAGCGTGGTGGCGATCACCTTATTCGCGGGGTTTATTTGCTTGCTATTTCCTTGATATTATAATAACCCTTTTTGTACAATTTTTCTTTAATAAAACTTTTAAACTTGTTTATTGACAAACTTTGAACATGTTCTGGGATATTGTTGTAAAAGCGTATACATTGCCCCGTAAATTAATTACTGATTCTGTGAAGTCTAGTAACTGGCATTACAAGTTTAAGTTTGTTCCTAGTGTTTAAGCAGGGGCGTAGCTACCGCCGTATCAGCCGTATCAATGATACGGGGCCCCCGGGCTACAGGGGCCCCCAACGTGTGTAAGCAAAAACTCCAAGGACTTCTAATGGGACAGGAAAGGCTATCACTATTCTCTAAAGAAGTAAAGAATTTAGTAAAACTGAAATCGTCTTCAGCTATGTTCGCCGAACAAAAGGCACGAAAATTAAATTGTTTGGCTAGCTTAGTTCCTAGGAGTATTTATTGTAAGTAATAACTCATAAGCCCGTGTAGTGGCGGGTAAGAATACTCACAACCCCATATCTTCCCGTGGGTGTCGTAAAAGGCGACAGACGGAAACTGAGGCAGAGGATGGGCAGCAGCATCTTTCTGATAACAGCAAAACAACAATAAAAAAACTGCGCTTGCCAACCCGCTCGCCAAGCGTGGCAACTATGGCAATATACCCCCATGAAAGTAACGAAGAGATGGCCCCCAGTCCCCGGCAGCCCCGCTATTCCTGGCTAAGGTGGCGACCATGGTAACAGCGAGGCAGGGGGTGCTAAGAGTCTCCGGTGGAGGTTCTGTTGCCACCTACGACGACTCGACATGGCAACTTATAACGCACGCACCCTGAGGACTGACGAGAAGGTCCTGGAGCTAGAAGAAGAGATAGACAAGTTGCACTGGAATGTCATAGGATTATCCGAAGTCTGAAGAGAGGGGGAGGTCACGGTAATCCTCGAATCCGGCAATTTGTTCTATCACCAGGAGGGCGACCATCTGTCCCAAGGAGGTGTCGGATTTATCGTCCACAAGTCTCTCGTTAACAACGTTGTAAAGATTGGGAGTGTGTCGACGAGGGTTGCGGACCTTATACTCAGAATCACCGAACGGTAATCGCTGAAGGTTATACAGGTTTACGCATCAACCTCGGTACACGCCGATGAGGAGGTGGAAGAAATGTATGAGGATATCTCTAGAACAATGCATTCCTCCAAAACCCACTATACGGTGTTAATGGGAGACTTCAACGCAAAACTAGGCACAAGAGAGAACGGTGAGCTGAAAGTAGGGAAATTCGGAATAGGGCAACGGAACCCAAAGGGCCAGCAGCTGGCGAACTTCATGGAGAAAGAAGGACTCTTTATGATGAACTCTTTCTTCCAGAAGCGGCCCCACAGGAAGTGGACCTGGTCGAGCCACGACGGTTCGACAAAAAATGAGATTAACTTTATTATGACGACCAGACGACAACTATTCAGTGATGTCTCAGTGATCGCGAGGGTGAAAACCGGCAGCGATCACCGAATGGTGAGAGGCACACTGAACCTAAACGTTAAGTTGGAGAAGTCACGTCTAATGAAGTCAACGCTCCGTCCTTCTCGTGCTCTAATCCAAAGTCCAGAAACCTTTCAGCTCGAGCTACGAAACCGTTTTCAGTGCCTAGAAGATTGCAATACAATGGACGATATGAATGACAAGCTCGTGGAAACTGTCCATGCGGTCTGAGCTAAGTTTTGCAAGACCCGCCGCAGAAGAAACAAAAAGTCTCCGATCACACTCTAATCTCAATGGCTTTTAGACGGGGTATATAGCTGCAGTCTTCAGTAGATTTGACAGCGTACAGGCAACTGAACATACAGATCTCCAAATGCATGCGGCGGGACTTGTGCAACTTTAATTCTGCTCGTATTAAAGAAAAGATCGAGCAGAACCAGGGCTCCCAAGTCTTTGCAAGAGATCTGTCTGCCAGAAAGAGCCAACTGTCGAAGCTGAAGACCGAGTATGGCAGCGTCGTTTCCGGGACACCTGAGGTTTTGAGTGAGATTGAGAGGTTCTATTGGCAGCTGTACACATCATCGTTGGAGCCACACGTAAGTGTGAGTAACGATCCAAGAGCGAGTCTTATCCGACACTATTCCGATGATATCTCGGACGTCAGTCTGAGCGAGATTAGAATGGCTCTCCAGCATCTTAAAAACGGCAAGATCCCAGGCTGGATGGAATTACAGTGGAGCTTCTGAAAGCGGGTGGAAAACCGATACTTGATGTCCTTCAGAAGCTCTTTAATTCCGTCCTCCATGGTGGCACTACTCCGGAAAGGTGACAACGCTCTCTTGAAGAACTACAGACCGAGTTCCCTTTTGAGCCGCGTCTACATGCTGTTTTCGAGAGTCATTACTCCCGAACAAGCCGGTTTCCAAAAAGGCTTTAGCACCATATACCACATACATACCCTTCGGCAAATTGTACAGAAGTCCGAGGAGTACAATTTACCACTATTTCTGGCGTATGTGGACTATGAGAAAGCCCAAAGACTTTCAATCAAAATTACGTCGAAATTCGGGCGGTGCTGCAGTCCCTTCAGCGATGCCAAGTTGACTGTCGGTATATCGAAGTGCTGAAGTGCTTGTACAGTAGGGCTACGATGGCTATCCGAGTACAGAACCAGAGTACGAAACCTATCCAATTGCAGAGAGGTGCAAGACAGGGTGACGTTATATCCCCGATACTCTTCACCGCTGCATTGGAAGACGTTTTCAAGCTTCTGGACTGGTAAGGATACGGTGTTAACATCAATGGCGAGTACATCACTCACCTTCGATTTGCCGACGATATAGTCCTTATGGCAGAATCGCTGGAGGACCTAAGCACTATGCTTAATGACCTCAATAGTTTTTCCCAACGGATAGGTCTTAAGATGAACATGGACAAAACAAAGATCATGTTTAATGTCCATGTCACACCTATGTCGGTAGTTGTTGGTAGCTCTAAGCTCGAAGTTGTTGACGTTTATGTTTACCTGGGACAAATAGTCCGACTAAGTAAGTCCAACTTCGACCGAGAGGTCAATCGAGGGATTCGACTCGACTGGGTAGCGTTCGGGAAATAACGGCACATCTTCTAGTCAGGTATACCTCAAAACTTGAAAACGAAATTGTGCAACCAGTGCGTGTTGCCAGTGATGACATACGGAACTGAGACGTGGTCCTTCACTGCTGGCCGGATGAGGAAGCTCAAGGTTGCTCAGCGAGCTATGGAGAGGGCTATGCTCGGAGTTTCTCTGCGTGATAAACTTAGAAATGAGGATATGCGCAGTAGAACCAGAGTCACCGACATGGCCCAACGAATTAGTAAGCTGAAGTGGCCATGGGCCGGACATATAGCTCGAAGAACCGGCAACCGATAGGGAAAAAGGTTCTCGAGTGGCGGCCTCGTACCGGCGGATGAAGTGTAGGGCGTCCCCCCACTATATGGAGTGACGACCTGGTAAGACATGCAGGAAGTCGATGGATGCAGGTGGTTCAGGACCGTGCTTTGTGGCATTCCTTGGGTGAGGCCTATGCTCTTTAATGGACTTATGAAGGGCTGTTATGATGATGATGATGATGATGAACTAGTGGAATTAGTACTTTTGCCGTTGTCGTGATAATTGACGATAATTTATGTGTACATAGAGAACTGAAGACCATTTTTATGTATATGTTTTTTATTCCTTTATTCGTTTTTTCATTCCTTGGACTTATGAAGGGCTGTAACGATGATGATGAATAACTTAAAATCAATATATAATAATTTGAATTCAATGCAAGCGTTTTTGTTCCTTTTATGAAATCTTTACTCTTCATTGGGGCCCCCCAACAAATTTTGATACAGGGCCCCTCGAAGGCACGCTACGCCACTGTGTTTAAGGTATGAACATCCTTATTCTTATTAAAGCTATTTATGTTTTTATGTACATACATTACATTTTCGTAAATATATTGAGACGCCAAAGTTAATATGTTTATTTCTTCAAATTTTTCTCTGAGGGACTCTTTACAATTTAGGTTATAAATCGCCCATACGGCTCTCTTTTGCAAAACAAATATAGCTTCAATATCAGTCGCATTACCCCATAGCAACATTCCATAAGACATTACGCTATGAAAGTAACTAAAATACACTAATCTAGCTGTCTCAACATCTGTGAGACTTCTAATCTTTCTTACAGCATATGCTGCAGAACTAAGTCTGCTTGCTAATTTAGATGCGAGTATATGGTGGCCCCATTGAAGTTTCGCGTCAATAGTAATACCAAGAAAAACAGTAATATCTACATGACTCAACTCCTCCTCATTTAAGAGCACATTGGTATTCGAATGTTTCACATTAGGTATTATAATTTTAATACATTTTGTCTTATTGCAGTTAAAGAGCAAATTGTTGGCGTTAAACCAATGTATTAACTTCGAAAGAGCATTATTTACATCGTCATAATTAATTGACTGTCATTTGAGTTTGAAAATTAAAGAGGTATCGTCAGCAACTAATACTATATCGTGATGGTCCCCTACAAGATAAGGTAAGTCATTAATATAGATTAAGAACAGGATTTTTTTACTGAGAGTTACATACAGAAATAGGTCTAAAATTAGCGGGGTCCAATGTAGCTATAATGATAGCTAAATTGCACAGTGATGGATCGCCAATCATCCAGATGGTATGGATGGTGTCGCGAGTTTCGTCGCGATGTGTGATGGTGAAATTGAGCGGCTGGAATTAGTCCAAACAATTCCTCAGAGCACTCTCCGTGGTAAATACGATAAAATACGCAAAGAGATGCAATATCCCTTCGCAGCGCCAGTGAATCGAGCCGATTGGAAAGGACTCGGTCGTCGACGATTTCAGCCACTCTGCGCTGGATGCAGTCAAGTGAAAGGAGCTGGCCATGGGAACATGAGATGAAATACTGTTCCCAGAGATGGGAACAGTATTCCATGTGAGGCCGAATCTGCGCCTTGTAAAGCAAAGAGTCGACTTCAGGCATAAGTTTTTTTTCGGTACTCAGCGACATTTTTCCGAGAAATATTGGCACGGCCGGTGTATAGAGCATCACCAGTGCTGTCATCCTCATAGCAATGAATATTACCTGTTTGCAATATATCATTGATATGCAGAAGAATCAGCGTTGGTGATAGCACGCAGCCTTGTGGAACACCAACATTAATAGGCTTGTAATCGGAGCATGCACCGTCTACTACGACCTTGATGGTCCAATTAGCTAGAAAAATGGTGATCCAATTGCACAATTTCGCAGGAAGCCCATAGAATATAAGCATCGAAAGAAGCGCATTTTTAGGGACCGGGTGCACGAAAGCTGTTTTCCATGAATTCGGGACAGCGCCTAGGGAGTAGGAGTACTTATAAAGACGCGTTAGAATCGGTGCCAACTCTGGAACGCACGTGCTCAGCACAATTAGCGGGATTCCGTCAGGCCAACAGGACTTGTGTATATCCAGGGAGAGGAGGGCTTAGTGTACTGAGCACTGCGTGAATCGCACATCAGGCATAAAGCACTCACTCTTCGGGATGATCTGCGGTGTGTTCCCCCCGTCATCAACAGTCGAGTCGGATGCAAAAAATGAGCCTAAAAGGACGACTTTCTCTTTTGCGGCGTGGGCCAGTGAATCGTTCCCCCTGTGCAGAGATGGTAGTGATGGCTTATAGAAATTCCCTTGAACAGCCTTCACCAGAATTCACGAATTCCCGAAGGAAGGCGAACTAATTTCTCACCAATTCTGCCAATGTGCTCATACTTTGCCTTGACAATAACTTTTTTAAATGATCTGGAGGTGAAGTTATTTAAGCATGCTGGTGTTTACATCCCGAGCTGCCAAACCCGCAGCCCAGGCCTGATAACCTTCCTACTTACTGCTTAATGCAGTCTTACAGGAGCGACCAAACCAAGGCTGAGATCTGCCTCCGATGGGTACCACAGATGACGGAATAAATAGTTCCATTCCCTGTAGCGCCACAGCAGTGACAGAGTCAGCAACAGCACTGGGATCATCCGGCGAGAAGCAAACCCGCCCCCATGGGTAGGATGCAAAGAAAGACCGCATTCCATCCCAATTCGCCGACGTGTAATGCCAAACACGGCAGCAACCTGCAGAACGCAACCGCGAGGGGAC
The DNA here is from genome assembly GCA_033319125.1 of Parnassius glacialis. Lineage (NCBI taxonomy): Eukaryota > Metazoa > Arthropoda > Insecta > Lepidoptera > Papilionidae > Parnassius > Parnassius glacialis. Next base: position 44,573,792 of record JAVANC010000010.1, read on the forward strand.
CGTGAGTGACATCACACTCCGGATCAGAGAATAGTCCGAAGATTTTTTTGAAAGGTTGCTAAGCACACTTTCGATTAAAACACCTTTCAAAGAAAAAAAATAATCAAAATTGGTTAATCCGTTCAAAAGCAACGATGCCACAGACCGACACGCAGATACACAGACACACACTACAAACATATAACACCCCTCTGTTTTCGTCGGAGTTTAAAAAAGGCTGTTGTTAATGATGTTCTGTTGAGTTGTATCATTACCCCATTTTGCCTCGCCTAAAGTTGTCTAAATTCTTAAACGATCAAAGATTCAAGATGGCAAGAAATTTGTTTTGAAATACGACAAAGTCCTTCATAAAATTCTTCATCTCCTGTTCCATATGCTCGCAACCAGTTGTGTATATATCTGTATCCCAAAAGCATGAACCCAGAGTGGCTTGTCTCATGCTCATATATTATTATAATAAAAACACATTTGTTTCTGGTAATTTTGTCTAGGTAAGTTTTTTTATATAAAATTAAAGTAGGAAACTAACTTACATTCTATGAGGGTCGTAAGTAGCTAGTGCAATCTTAAGATGGAAAGCCATAACCTGTTATAAATAATACTGTCTCTCGCTTACTTACGTATGTCACTTATTGATTGGAGTGTAAAAATTTACATCTTCTTCATTATCCCGCAATAGTACTCCTAGTGTATAATCATACGTCATCATTATAGCCCTTCACAAGTCCATTGCTGAACAAAGGAATACTAAAAAGCACGTTCCTGAGTCACCTGCATACATGGACTTCTTTTATATCTTACCAGGTCGTTACTCCACATGCAGGTATGTACTTACCGGTATGTACGAGACTGCCACTCGAGAACTTAACTTGATTAATAACTAACCTAACCTAACCACCTGGTAAATATTACGTAACAATTTGTAAATATTCCATGACATGAAACTCTCCCGTAAGGAGATCGCACCGCTAGGCAAATGGAATAACGATCGCAATAACAAACGTCTCACACTACACTACAATTACTAATTTGACGTCAGAGAAATCCTCACTGAAGAAGGAAATATCGATGAAGGAGATAGTCGTCAGTCTTTTAGAGTGACTTTATTTTAGAATGTGATGAGAGCAAATGCATCCATTCATGAGGTATCAGTATAAAATAATTTCAGACCGTAAGAGAATATTTTCGTGGAAGGTATATGCCAGATATCTATGCAAGAAAGCCTAAACTGAATCTATAATTAATGGCATTTTTATCATCTCGCATAAGGCATAATGGAGACGAGAAAAAGTATCAAATTAGAGAAATTACTAGTATGATTAAAAATACCTAACGATAAACAAACTACTAATAGGAGGATGTCCAATTCGAGAATAAGACTTTCTTATGTGTTACCAGAATTACTTACGTGGTAGAGCCATGCTGCAGCTATATTACTGGTATAGTTGTAGCACGAATGGGTCGGCTCGACCGGGGAAGGACCACGCTCTCACAGAATACCAGCGTAAAATAGTAGCTTACCACTGTTGTGTTTCGTATGGTGAGTGTAGAGAACCGGAGACCCTTTTTACTGGAAAAGAGGCATTCTATCTTAGTCCTCACGGCTGACAACACATCTGCATTTTAATTCGCAAATGAAGATAGATGTAGATGTCTATGGGCCACAGCAACCACTTACCATCAGGTGGATTGTGTGCTCGTTTGTCACCCTTATTCTATGTTAAAAAAAAGTGACTCAATATCCAGACAAACCCGTAAGGGTTTTTGTGATGTTTTTATGTTTTTTTTTTCATTAAAGAAATAAAAAAATCAATAGCGGTAACAAGTATTATCCAACAGCTTTCAGCTTCCGCAGCAGTTCGCGTGGTATATTATGTATGGATATAAATGTAAATCGACGTACGCCGGACGCGGGGCACGGCCGGGGGCGTGGAGTGGTCGGTTCCGTTCGAACAATTACAATTGTATGATTGGACGGTGATTGAAAAATCAGTTTCCTAATCAAGTGACCGGTGACGTCACCGCAGGTGAGGGAACGGCAGTATGCTGGGCATGGCTGGAGCTTTATGTTAGTAATAGCATTTCAGATTGTTGAACATTATGTCGTCACTGGAAAGCCAATACTACTTAAACGCCAAAAGGGCATTTTACAGTAGAGCCATTTTAAGTTTTTTTTTTACAAAACCGTTCTTAACTTTTTTTCTAATTAAGATATCGAAATACAATAAAAGCAAACAAAGTCGTGATTCTATTATCTACGTACTGGAATCGAGATATTCTGCATATTTATTGTAATTCAGAAGATAGCTGTCGCTTTAGTACATTTGCTGTGTACAATTCGTAAGGAGAAACTACTTATCCCCATAATTTTTTTTTAAATACTGACAACTAACGTCCTTTCCAATGTATGAAAGGAAAAAGTACTAACACGGATTACGGGTTGATAACGATCTCAGGATAATAGTACTAAAAACATTATAACATGTCACAAGACCGTACGGAAAAGCGATGTATAGCATTGTTATGCCAAAAAGACTTGTGTAAAAGACATATGATTTAAATTTAAATGTTTTTTTCTTGACGGATATAGACAGTACTTGTGCTAACAATAATTGTACTAGCAGCAAACAAAATAAATAAGAATACTATAATTCCTAATTCGAGTTAGATTGAATATTTTTACTGTATTGGTTGAGGAAAGAAAAATCAAAATATTAACTTGCTTAGTAATCACTTTTAATCTATATATTCAACTTAACTACCTTACAACCTAACTTTTAATCTAAATATACAAAAAAATAAAATTGAAGTGTCTGTTTGTAATGTCAAAATACCAGCTTTACTTTACTTTTATATGATAAGGGTGACAAACGAGCACACAGTCCACCTGACGGTAAGTGGTTGTTGCGGCCCATAGACATCTACATCTATCCTCTATTACAAATCAAAATGTAGATGCGTTGTCACCCGTGAGGACTAAGATGTAATGCCTCATTTCCAGTAAAAAGGGCCTCCGGCCACCTGCACTCACCAAGCGAAATGCAGAGGTAAACCTCTACTTCACGCTGGTTTTCTGTGAGGTCGTGGTACCACCCCGGTTCGAGCCGGCCCATCCGTGCGACAGCAAAAGCTGCCGCGTGGCTCTACCACTGTTACTAAATGCATATAAAAGTATATACGGTACTAATAACAAAAACACATTTTTTTTAATTTTTGTCTGTCTGTCGGTCTGTCTGACTGTTTGTTCCGGCTAATCTCTGAAACGGCTGGACCGATTTAGACGGGACTTCCACTGGCAAAAGAATAAGGGTTCCGCGCAACATAATTAAAACTCTAAATTACACGAGGGCGAAGTTGCGGAGAACAGCTAGTGAAAAATAATAATAAAAAAATGACAGGATAGTATTTTGATAGTTTTAAAACTTGGTTACTTGTAGCAAACATAATGCCAATAGTCACGTTAAATAATTTTATTATTAATCTACAATAATAATTATGTATTAAGTAATCTATTATTTGGCACAATTTTCGAAGAGATTAAATTGATATGCATAATAGATTTTGAATACCTTGGATAAAAATAAAAGTTGTATCTAATCATGCAGTTTGGAAAATAATACCTAAATGGTGTTAAAAATCTCCTAAACCTAAGTATAATTATTGTGTAAAATAAACTTTAAATTTATAATACTTTTTAATAATTTTTAAATAAAACTAATTTTACGGATTTTATCGCGTATATTAACTTATTTTATATTCCCGACGTTTCGAGCACTTTACAGCACCCATGGTCACGGGGGGGACTGAGGTGTATGACGTCCCAATGTCATAGTTAACCACGGCTACCTCCAGATTCATCATCATAATCATCATTACAGCCTTTCATAAGTCCACTGCTGAACATAGGCCTCCCCCAAGGAATGTCACAAAGCACGGTCCTGAGCCACCTGCATCCATCGACTTCCTGCATGTCTTACCAGATCGTCACTCCATCTAATGGGGGGTTGCCCTACACTTCGCCTACCGGTACGAGGCTGCCACTCGAGAACCTTTCTTCCCCATTCGAGCTATATGGCCGGCCCATTGCCAATTTAGCTTACTAATCCGTTGGGCTATGTCGGTTACTCTGGTTCTACTGCGGATATCCTCATTTCTAAGTTTATCACGCAGAGAAACCTCGAGCATAGCCGTTACGTGTTCGTGTAACGATTAACGAAAGTTAAAACAACGACAACTAATTGAAGTGAATATTAGGGATATCGATCTGAGATCGATTACTTGAATTGTTATTGTAACTGTTAATTTTTGAAAGTAACGATTAACGAATGTTAAAACAACGACAACTAAGTGAAGTGAATATTAGGGATATCGATCTGAGATCGATTACTTGAATTGTTATTGTAACTGTTAATTTTTGAAATTTTGATATTTTTTATTTTTTGTTATTATTTTGTAGATATGTACGCAATGTTTTTATCTCCATTGTTAACATAGAAAAATTATTGAAACTAGACATTAAAGGGCTCAATTTAATCGACCTTATTTACCGTACCTATTTGTGGACTTAACATGTCCTTGAAATATTTTATTTCTCTAGCATGCAGATTTCCTCATGATGCTTTCTTTCACCGCCAATCACGTCAAATCAGCACTTAAAATTGCAGTTACTAATTTCATTTGAGCGAGAATCGAACCCGGGTCGCACGCGTACTGTGAAATTTACTGCGAGCGCTTAGTTCTTTTCTTGCCATAAGTAGGTATAGACAGAGTAGGTGGGTAGGTAGTAGTAGGTAGGCCGGCTCGAACCGGGGTAGTACCACGACCTCACAGAATACCAGCGTGAAGTAGAGGTTTACCTCTGCGTTTCGCTTGGTGAGTGCAGGTGGCCGGAGGCCCTTTTTACTGGAAATGAGGCATTCCACCTTAGTCCTCACGGGTGACAACGCATCTGCATTTTGATCCGCAAACGAGGATAGATGTAGATGTCTAAGGGCCGCAGCAACCACTTACCATCAGGTGGACTGTGTGTTCGTTTGTCACCCTTATCCTATAAAAAAAAGACATTCAGCGAGAAACCTGAGCCAGTGTTCTTAGTACTAAACCGCGGAGCGTGTATGTAACTGTTTTATAACTTTAGTTTTTTTTTTTAATGTTGGGTTACTTTGCAATAACCGGCCAAATTTGCAGAGAAGGTTCAAAATAAGTAATACGGGCAAATGGTAAAGAAAAATTAATTTAAAAAATCTCAAACATTGTGTCCTTTTTATCTTTTAAATTCAAAATGCGTGGTAATGCATTATTTTAACTGATTTTACTGCGCACGCACACATTCATAAGGGTCGACTGGTAGGCAAAAACGTTGTTGCCTATAAATCACATGCAATTTGGTATAATTTCAAATAAAAATAGAAGCCTTATTTACTCGTATTTGCGAAAACTGTGATAACGGTAAGTACATCATTATTTACATATTTGAACATAAGTTTAAAATTTGGCTACTCTTTGAAAAATAACCCTGTATATTGTTTATTATTTTTAAAATAAAAATATGTAAATTTATACACCTATACGTCCGAGATGCACATAATTCCAACATTTAAAAACACGTACTACATCTTTCATCGCCAAAGCCGAACATCCACCGCAAGCTAAACTATGGCTATGCCTCAGCTGTGAGAGCAAAATATTAGCTCGCACAGCTGAGCCAGTTTTTCATACATGTGCGTCCACCGCAAACTAAACTTACATAGTTTATCTTAGCTCGAACAGCTGAGCCAGTTTTTTATACATGTGCGTCCACCGCAAACTATGCCAACGAAGCCAGGTGAAATAGCCAAACTAAGTCAAACTAACTTAGATATGTAAGTTGTCGTGAAGCGACAATTAAAAAAAGAGAACCTAACCTAAGAACAACAAAACAACAAAAGTAGAACAAGAAAATAATATATTTAAATTTTTAAAAGGTATTTACAATTTTATATAAAAAATGAAATATGATGATGGTGATGGATGACGTGAAATTACAATTAGTTAAAAAAAAATAAAGATATGACATTATTGTAGTGGAGCCTAAAGGTCGAAGTGACACACGCTGCGCTTGTAGAAGTAGGCACACGCGGAGCTTGTAGTTTCTTGGCGGCGACGGCACGCAGCGCCTGGATTGGGCACACACAGCGTCCGGAGCCGGCGCACGTAGCGCCTGGAGTAGGTGCACTCAGCGCCTGGAGCAAGCAGTCGCAGCGCCCAAAGGTAGCGCGGGCACTAGCAGGTGAAGGCACAGGCGACGACTCCAGATGAATGTATAGGCTTGTAGGATCCCGGAGTAGTGCGGCTCCGCGCTTGCAGTAGGCTACGCCGACGGCTTCAGATGTAGATAGAGGCCTGCAGGATCCCGGAGCAGTGTGGCCCCGTGCTTGAAATAGACTACGCCGACGACTTCAGATGTAGATGGAGGCTTGCAGGATCCCGGGGCAGTGTGGCCCCGGGATAAGGCCTTTAGTAGATGCTTCACGTTTGAAAACTGAAGCGAGACTCCCTGTATTCTCCGATGGTTCGGCTTTTATACCTTTTTAGAGAGAACGAGAAATTATTTAAATTAAAAGGAAATTTTTGGTAAATGACCTAGAGCAAAAGAGTATTTATGTGGAAATATCGAGATAAAACATCATACCGGTAACGAATTTGAATAAAAATTGCCATGACAACGAAATAAATAACGATTGTCAAAAATATAAATTTTTGGTTTTAGGCATATAATTGAAAAACAGTAACATTTAAGTAAGAAATGAGATATTATTGATATAGGAAAAAAAATAGTGCAGCAGCGCGCACAAAACCCGAAATTGCAGAGTTACGGAGAACTATATAAAAGATCGAAAAAGGTAAGACTCCATTGACAGCGATTTAGAAAGTGCTGATAGCGTGAAAATACGAAGTAAAAATGATTTGTTATTGTGTAAAAACGTTACAGGATCCTATGGAGGTGATGCAAAATATAAATGCAGAAAATCAAAAATAGAATGGAAAAATAGTGTAAAATGATATGTAAGTAGCATAACTGATAGCGTGAAAAGTGATGCAAAATATGAATGCAGAAAATCAAAAACAGAATGGAAAAATAGTGTAAAATGATATGTAAGTAGCATAACACTACAAGGTCGATCCGAAACCACGCGAACTAAGCTAGGGCTGTGATCTATAGACTAAAGACCGTATTTTGACTTTACGTTCGAGCTAATAATAATAATAAATAATAATAATAAATAATAATGTGCTAAGATAATGTCGGTTTTTATAGAGCTAACTTCAAAGTCGTACTGAGTGCGCACGAGTCATTGAGTTATATGTACTACGTACTAGAGAAGCTATTCCAAACAAAAAATGTGCGCTACTCTATGTCTTCGCGCATGCGTGGGAGATAGTAGAGTTGCGCATGCGCAGTTGATATAAGCGATTTGCGCCTGCGCGGTCAGTTTTTGTCATCATAGATTAGGTATACGATAGTAGAATGATCAGTATGTAATAATTGTTTATTTATATTGTATTGTTAATTATATCGAGTAGAATTCTTTTATTGTTATATTTATTTTGCATATGTGCTAATTTACTATAATATTACATAATATTATGTCACAATTATATTTTAATTATATTTTAAAAGATAAACAAATAAAATATAAAATATACATTTATATTATATTATTTTAATATTCGTAAGAATCACATTTTTCTGTAAATAAATATTTTCTCTTTGCATTTTCTTATATTTCTCAGTCATTTTCTTTCTAGCTGCAGCTTGCGTAATTTACTTTTGAGTTCAATTTTTGTCGGACTATCAAACATTGAATTTAAACTCCTTACTGATTCAGACAACGGTTCTAATACTTCTTGTTCACCACATTTTGTTGGCTGAAAAAAAAGATACTAGTTATCTAGGAAGCCTGTAAAAATTCTAGCGTTACAGTATTAAAACCCGCCATATACTAGTACGACTCGCACGCCGAGGGTACTGCCTCTCTTAAGTCCCGTAAATATACTGAATTTACACATTACAAAAATTCGTTCGTCATCTAATCACAAAATAAAACAAAAATCCCAGCAATATTATATAATAATATAATTACGTTATCGCATGGTACTGCAGATTTCTTTAAGTATACTCCTCCTGTTTTGGTAAAGTATTAGTTGTTTTTTTAAATATACGGAACATATCCGTTAAGAATCTGACGGTAACCACGTTTCTTCGCTGCGATTCTTCTGAACAAATTTGATCCATGATTCTTTCTTTTTTTGATTCAGGAAATCTTTAAATCGAAATAATAATAAAAACTATCAATTTTAATGCATTAACATTTCCTACTGTGATTATATATTAATATTTACGGTCCATAATTACTTAACATTATACGTCAATAGTGTTAAGTCTGCGCATAAAAATGTTTTACTCTTTGACATTCCCGTATACGTTGCAGTTGATAAAATATAATTAAATTAAGATTGTTTTAAAGATAATAATATGTTGAACTTACAAGTGAAGAGTCACTCCTTGACTTTTACTTATATTTCTCGAGTTGTTTGAACAGTGTCTCAATGCACACGAAGGCATATTAATTTAAAAAAAATCGGTTGTCTGTAAAGTCGGTTTACTGTCGATAGTTGAACGTGACAATGTCATAAGAAATATTTAATATCGAAAGAATCATTAGCTTTATCACCGCAATTATCGTTGCTATAAACAATTGACACCACATTCGCTCATTCCGCGCTCTCCCTTGCACTTTAAAAGGAACTCCTAGGTAACGCCGCATGAGTCATGTTTTTTCGTTCGTGCAGCGAGCTTCATCGATTTATAAGACGTTGTCACGTCAATAATACTTCACTCAAACTTCTCACGTTGCAGCAACCGCTTGACACAGACTAAGTGAGTTTGAGAGCGCGCACTCTAACGCGTGTTACAAACAAACGAGTTGAACGAATTTTATACTATAATATAATGCGTGGAATAAGCTTAGCTTAATCTTAGCCCGATACAACTATAAATTCAGAACCAAAGATTATGCTAAGCTATACTCAGCTAAGTTTTTCGTAAGTAACGTCTGAGCAAAGTCAAAGTACTAGATATAGATCTCAGCCTAAGTGACTTACTTACTTACTTACGTTACCCCTCTGGCGCCTTTCGCTTAGTGTTGTTTGTTTTAGCTTATTTTTCGGTGGACGTGCAACGATTTTCAAGGTTAGCTTAGCTTAGTTCACTGAGCCTAGTTTTCACATTTCGCGATGAACGTTCGGCTTTAGCGTTACAAACGCGTATGTCTAACTTCCTCAACATTTAAGAAAGATAAAAATAAATATAAATAAATATAAAGAAAAAAATAAAACCAAACGCTTCTTCATGTGATATCTTAATGCATTGTAACCAACTTGAAGAGACAGTAACATTAAGTGATTATGTTATACTGTGCGTTGGGAGCCATGACAAAAATCCGTATAAATTGTACTCTAATCTTAGTGTTGCTTTGTATAAACTGCGCAAAACTAATGTTTATTTATTACCGGTACTAAGTAATTTGTGTTTGAATGAAAAAATGTTAAATAATATGTATAAAATATTGACTCAAAATCACAAAAATTGTAGACTTATTGACATTGATTACAAATACTGTAATGTAAATTCAACAACCGATTACATAAATTATCTGTGTTATTCTATTAATATGTCTATAGATAGTCATGAATATGATAAACAATTTATAGTGCAGAAAAGTAGGCATAATAACTTGACTAAAAAAAATGTGGATAGAAACTCATTTATAGACGAACCTAAGAAGGGAACCATACCCTATTATTTCAAACAACAACTTATGAAAATTCAAAAAGTTCATGAAGTTATTAATTATAAGAAGGGTACTATAGAATATTTCTTTGAAAAAATGAAAATGAAGAATTTTAAATCCACGGGAGGAGCTTTAAAAACTTGTAACGTAGATATAAATAATGCTATAGCAAACCCTTGCATAGATTCCTCGTCAAATAAAAAAAAAGTTTTTTCGATAAAAATTACTCAAATAAGAAGCTACTTCTTTTACATCAAATTATTGCTTGAGTTTTAAACAAACAAGATTTGATTGTAGTAAGTTTGAATGAACTAGCTAATAGTAATAAATATATTCAAATCATTTGCTTTACTGAGACCTTTATTAAAAGTGGCGAAGAACCTAACCTTAAGCTGTCAGGTTTTAAGCTAGCATCATTCTACTCCAGATCAAGAGAAAGACGTGGCGGAGTATGTATAGTTATAAGAGAAAATATAAATTATAATGATTTAATGATTACGAAAGAATATGAAATGACAAAAAATTTTAATGTTGCGGAATTGAGTTCAGTAACTTTAATCTTATAATTCTATGCATATATCGAACACCAAATTCAGACATATATATATTTTTCGAAAAATTAAATAAACTATTATTAAAATTATCAAGAGGAAATAGGAAACGAATAATCATTGCAGGAGATTTAAATATAGACACACTGAAGGTTAGTAAATACTCTAAAGACTTTAAAGACCTGTTACTAAATTTTAACTTAATACAGCACATAACTTCCCCAACCAGAATTAATTCATGTATTGATCACTTAATAAGCAATGTTACACAAGCAAAAGGTTCTATACATTATTTGGGCCTCTCTGACCACACGGGCCAAATACTGGAGCTTCCTATAAAAGTAAGTAAAACAGTAAAATACTGGCTTGAAGAAAAAAGAGACTTTACGAAAGATAACATAGAAAAGTTCTTGGAATGTATAAAATCAATATCCTTTTCTGAAATCTATACTGAACAACACACCAACAAAGCGTTTTCAAGTTTTCATAGTATTTACAAACTGTTCTTCGACCTATGTTTTCCAACCAAATTTATTAAGATTTCCTTAAGAAATAATAAAAATTATTGGCTTTCAAGAGGTATAAAAAAATCTTGCGTAGTGAAAAGGAAGTTGTATTGTAAATATTTGCTATCAGCAACAAGTAAAAGTATAAATAAATCTAAATATATTAGTTACGCCAAAATCCTTAGGAAGTGTATTTTAAAGGCACAAAAGATACAAAATGAAAAATATATCTTAGGCTCAAATAATAAAGGTAAAGCTATATGGAATGTTATAAAAACAAATATAACTAACAGGAGAACTAGTAGAGAAATAGACACCATAACTCACAATGGAAGAACCCTGGTAGAAGGATGTGACATTGCAAATGAGTTTAATATTTTTTTCATAGATTTGACAAATAAAGACAAACTGAATATGTCGAATAATTGTACGTGGAAACAATTCTGTAATTCTACTATATTCATACGACCTACGATTCCTGATGAAATTAATCAAATTATATTATCCCTTCGAAACACTAATTCGGTGGGGTATGATGAGTTGCCGACAAAAATATTAAAACTAAGTTCTATATATATAGCACCCATACTTAGTCATATTATAAATTTATCTTTTGCCCAAGGAATTTTTCCAGCAGATCTCAAGTATTCAATTCTGAAACCCATCTTCAAAAAGGGCGATACTAAAGATATTAATAATTACAGACCTGTTGCAATAGTACCCGTAATATCAAAAGTTTTTGAAAAAGCAATACTAAAGAGACTTCATAACTTCATGGGAAAATTTAATATTATTAATAACGCACAAAATGGTTTCGTAAAAAATAAATCCACAACATTAGCCACCTTCCAACTTATTAAGTTTGTTACAGAATGCATTAATGAGGGTGTACCGGTGACAGCTCTTTTTTTGGATTTGAGTAAAGCATTTGACTTTGTTCATCACGGAATACTTCTCAATAAACTCAAAAGATACGGAATACGTGGGAAAGCAAATGAATGGTTTAAAAGTTACCTGGGTCAAAGAAAACAATGCACCGAAATAACAAAACTCAAAAACCTTAAAAGAGTGCATATCCGGTCTGAATATAGGTTAAACGAATATGGTGTACCTCAAGGAAGTATTCTGGGTCCTCTACTTTTTCTAATATATATTAATGAGTTACCAACAGCAACTCCTCATAAAACGATTCTTTTCGCTGATGACGCAACAATCATTCTTAAATGTACGAACAAAAGGCGTTTTGAATTTGATATCAATAGTACATTAAAAGATATAATTGATTGGTTGAATTCTCACAACATGACTGTAAATATAAATAAAACTAAAATAATGCAATTACACACGACTAGAAGTAAGCAAACTAATTTAAATATAAATTATAATGAAAAAGTGGTACAAGAAGTTGGTTATTATAAGTTTCTTGGTATTACTATTGATAATAATTGTAATTGGAAAATACATGTTCAATCGATATGTGACAAATTAAACAGATTTGTATTTGCACTTCGCCGACTTCGAGAGATAGCATCTGCCAAAGCAGCGTTAAACGCCTATCATGGCTATGTCTCATCGATATTGCAGTACGGACTTCTGATATGAGGCAACTGTGCTGAAATAGAACGCGTATTTATAATCCAAAAAAATGCATTCGAGCAATCTGCGGAGCACATTCCATGGCATCGTGCAAGCCATTATTTAAAGAAATAAAAGTGTTACCACTCGCATGTATGTATATAAATAAGCTGCGACTTTTGTCAAGCAATTCCCTGAATACTTCCCAAGTAATATTTTTTTAAGAGATAGAAGTTTAAGAGTAAAATCTAATAACAGAATATACCTTCCGAAATGTAAATTGATGTTTTTTCAAAAAAAATCGTACATAATGACGATTAAAATCTTTAATTCCTTACCCGACGAGTTTAAAAATTTCCCAATGACAAAGTTAAAAAACAAACTTCACGAATGGCTCTTACTTAATTGTTTTTATACCGTTAATGAGTATCTTGATCATAAAAATCAAAACAAATTACGTATTTAATATCCGTATCTAAATTGCTTGAATTTTTTGCTGTGAGTTAATAAAATAAGGCTTCGATAGAATAATTATTGGTTGGTTGATTTTACTGTTTTTACATGTTAACATTTGTATTTTGACATTTTTGTAAATTATTGTGTGATATTGTACTTCGTAATAATTCTTTTGACATTTATTTTATTATTAATTGGACATTTTTTATTAGTACTATTAGGACATAATTATATTAGATTAAAATTCATCAATAATTATTGTAAAGAAAATGTATTGCAACTTATAAGTATTCAGTTAAAATTTGCACGCCTTGATAAGGCAGAATGTATCGGAACTTTATGCTTTAATAATACTTTTGTAACATCTACCTACATTCTAAGCAAATAAATAATTATGAATTATGAAAAATAAGATAAAAAGAGATAAAAATGAAATAGCATATATATTATACTTACTTACTTACTTACTTATCTTCACGCAAAATCCCTGACGGGGTAGCCAGAGAGAACAGATCGCCATGTGTCACGATCCTTACATACCTCTTTCGCTTCTTTCAGATTCATTATCTTCTTCATACATGCACGTCTAGGTATCCGAGTACTCTTGACCCTAGCCTCTTGGAGCAGTTTGCTCACATGGTCTTCGAAAGTTAGTCTCGGTCTACCTCGACACCTTTTAATATTAACTTTCGCGCTATATATTTTCTTCACCATTCGGTCTTCACTCATTCGCTCAACGTGCCCAAACCTATATATATATATATATATATATATATATATATATATATATATATATATATATATATATATATATATATATATATTATGTGAATATATATTTGTTAAACGTGCTTAAATTGATAAGCGTAACACTTAAAACGTTATCAGTTTTAAGCAGTTCCACCAACAGAGAAGAATTCTCGAATTGCAGTCTCGTTAAGGTAAGCGTAGGCAATGGCGGATTTACCATAGGGCCATGGCGACCACCGACTGGTTCAGCAGGATGCACACTCAACTTTGGGCGCCTTTTATAATCTCTACCCGTCTTTTATTTTATTGCAGTAGGTACGTTCGTTTTCAGTATAGTCAAAAGAATAAAAAGTTGTCTGCGTTCTTGTATAACTTAAACTTATAATTTAAAAATCCCCAAAACAAGAAGATCTAATGATCTTCAAACTCTTCAAGAAAATCTGTTCATCCGTTTAGCACATAGCTAAGGACTATGGACTTGAAATACATACTGGCGTATAGACGACCTGACAGCCCGAAAATGCGTGAAAAGGAGATGTATGAAATTGGGTGATTGACATCGTTCATAACAGTTATAAAAAAATATGAAGGTAGTTAGACGATAAATTATAAGCATAATTAAAAGGTTTTTATTTCTGTTATCCATGGGATATTCATAAATACATCTTTTTAAACTGAAAAATGAAAACTATCGCTTTTACCATAGCAAAAACAAAACGTCTTTAAATATATTTCTGTATTTAATGTCTATGGCATTCGATAAAAAAATAACCTTCATTATTAAAGAAATCATAATATTAAGATATTTATGTGAATCTGTAGAGATTAATACTGAATTAAAGAAATAAATTTAGAAAATCAATTGAATAGACCATTTTATTTAACTAAAAAAATATTTGAATAATATCTCATACGATAGAATGGGGTATTCCCAGTAGTCTTACTGGTAAGACTAACGGGAATTTCCTAATGAGAACGTCCCAATAGTCTTACTAGTAAGTCTATTGGGAATCTTCGTGGCGTGTTGTATTCCCAGTAGTCTTACCAAATAATCTTATTAGTAAAACTACTAAGAATATTTTTACCAAGTAGGCAGACATACGCGAATAAAATTCTCAGTGGTCATACTCTACAAAATACATGGAAATTTTTATCAAGTACTTTACTTGATTTACTCCTGAATTAGGTAAAGTAACTTTATTTTGTTATTAAAAACCATGTTTTGTTATTTCTTTAATTATTAAACCAATGATTATTGTTATATTTTGTGGATTTTTTATCTTATGTTCATAGATTTAAGGCATAGTACTGCAGATTTTAAATATAATATGTGACACTAAAATATCTATTAAAAATGTGAAGAATATATCCCATCGGATCTAATCAATACACAGATTTTAGAAGAGAGATTTTTCACCAGGTCAAGCTAAATTATTTTAAATATTTGGCCTCGAGTTCGAATCCTGAGTCGGTCCAAAAATCAGGTATTGGGTTTGTCTGTTAAAAAAATTCTCAGTAGCAGCCCGGAGTCAGAAAGCATGTACAGCTGTTGCTTCTGCGCCTGATCTCGCCCCGGTCATGTCCCATCGAACTATGAGACCGAGGGAATAGAAAGATACAGTCTGAAGTACTATTCGACTGCCTCTTTTAGGTTTATGTTTACCTAGTACTTTTCCTACTATTTGTAAAAAAATCAAACATCAGTCAAATTAGGCCAAACAACGCAAACGTAAAATGCCTCTTTATGACAAAAGTAAAATAAAGTAGTTAGGTAGTGATGAAAATATTCTACTGTACTACTCAGTATTTTCTACCCTAGTGATGTTACCAGTTAGTTCTACTTGTTAGTTTTATCAAATTGTTTTTATCTATGGCCCGGGATTCAAATCTAATAAGATGATTGTTTAACCAACACTGCTAAATCTATTTGGTTTGTTAATGTTATATGTTTTGTCTCAGAAGTACCACGCGTACAAAAGTCAATAGCAGCTGTACAAGTATACAAAATATAAACTAGAACTATCCTACTGCCTTTTGCAGGTTTATGCTTGCCTAGTACCATTCCTAAAATAAATTACTTGATAAAAATTTCCATGTATTTTGTAGAGTAGGACCACTGAGAATTTTCTGTCGCGTATGTCTGTCTACTTGGTAAAAATATTCTTAGTAGTTTGTAGTGTTATACTACTTACATTTCATTGTACACTAATTCTTCATTCTGTTTTGATATTCTGCATTCATGTTTTGCATCACTTTATACTATTTTTTTCATTCTGTTTTTGATTTTCTGCATTTATATTTTGCATCACCTTTATTTCTATAGGATCCTGTAACATTTTTACACAATAACATATCATTTTACTTCGTATTTTCACATTATTTATCACTTTTAAAATAGCTGTCAATGAAGTCTTACCTTTTATGGTCTTTTATTGAATTCTCTGTAACTCTACAATTTCAGGCTTCATGCACGCAGCCGTGCATAAGTTTTTCCTATGTGAATCATATCTCAATTCATACTTAAATGTAATAATTTCTTAGTAAAAGTCCAAAAACCAAAAATTGGTTTTTATGACAACTACTATTTATACCGTTGTCATGGCAATTTTTATTCAAATTCGTTACCGATATGGTGTTTTATCTCGATATTTTCACATAAATACTCTTTTGCTTCTAGGTCATTTACAATAAATTTCCTTTTAATTTAAATAATTTTTCCGTTCTCTCTAGAAAGATATAAAAGCCGAACAATCGGTGAAGAAAGGGAGTCTTGCTTCAGTTCTCGTATCGGAAGCATCTTCTAAAGGCCTTATCCCGGGGCCGCTCAGCCCCGGGATCCTGCAAGCCTCTATCCTGCCTGAAGCCACTGGACTCTACGATCCGTTGCTCTGCCTGAAGTCGCCGGATCCTACAAAACGTTGCTCTGCCTGAAGTCGCCGAGATCCCACAAGTCTCTACTCTACCTGGAGTCGCCGGAACCTACAAACCTCTGTTCCGCCCGAAATCACCGGAACCTACAAACCTCTGTCCCGCCTGCAGTCACCGGATCCTGCAGGCCACTGCGCTGTCTGAAGTCGCTGAGGATCCTGCAAGCTCCTGTCTGGGCTGAAGTCGCCGATACTGCAATCGCCGCATTCACCTGAGGTCGTCGCCTAGAGACGCCCTCGCCTTCTCACCTACGCCGTGCGTGCTCGTACCAGGCGCTGAGAGTACACTTGGGATCTTCGGACTCAGCTTCGACACAAATCTTTTTTTTTATTACCTTTTTTTTTTAAAAAATAATTTGTAAATCACATCATCCATCCTCATATTCATACTCCATTTTTTTTTTGTTATATAAAATTGTAAATATTTTCGAATCTTAAATATATTTTTTGTCTTGGTCTATTTGGTTGTTTTGCTGATCGTAGGTTAGGTTCTTTCTTCTTTTAATTGTCGCTTCACGACAGTTTGGCGCCCAACGTAAAAGTCCTCTTTCTCTCTTAATTCTTCACCTTTACTGCGCCTTGTCTATTCTCTTTTGATTTAATTGCTTTCCCTTTCGTTCTTAACTCATTATTCATCATTCATTTACACAACCTTTTCATACCTTCAAAATTCTAAAACAAAACTTCTTCTAGTTTTTCAACTTATTTGGATTATATTTAGGCCTACAAATAACACTTCATTTACATTCATCACTCTAAGTTACATTCATCACTATAATATTTTTTATTCTAGATAACTTAGAGGTACGATTTTTAATAATATTTTTATTTCTTAAACTTAACTTTACACTTTGCACTTTATATAAAATTGTTTTTGAAAGCTGAAGCGAAACAAACCATAACTTTTCTAAACATTTATTAACTGTTAAATACTTTTCTAAACATTTATTAACTGTTAATTTGTATATATGTATAAATATAACTGTTAATTTGTATATATGTATAAATATCACCATCATTTTCACCTTATTATTTTTATTTCTTTTAATTTGTTTGTTTGTTTGATGATCCAGTGTTCTTCAACACATCTTGCTTTAGGACCTCGAACTTTCGTTGGTTAATCGTCACTTTTTATTTTTATTTCAGACACATCTCGTTGGTCATGTTGCTGATCTCTGGCTTTGAGCCCTACCGCTCTGGCCGTTCTTAATCTTTACTTAAGTCATAGCGACTAAAGCTTACTTGAGGTATTTCTTTATCTTTATCTTCACTTGGGAGCGGCTGTCTACTCCCTTAATTCTCTTTACCTTTATCTTCACTTGGGAGCAGCTGACTACTCCCTTAATTTTTATCTTCACTTAGGAGCGGTTGACAACTCCTTAAATAAGCCTGAATGTCCTTTTGAAAACACACTTCTAAGAGTGGTGTTTCTTCGACTAATTTTTTTTTCCCACACAGGAGCGGTTGACTACTCCTTAAATAAGCCTTAATGTCATTTTGAAAACACACTTTTAGAGTGGTAGTCATTGAATGTGAACTCCACCCTTACCTGAATGCAGATGATGAATGTAAGAGATAGTATATCTGATTTTGACTGGTGATGTCTGTTTCTGCAAAGCTGTGTTTTTATGGTTTATTTTAGAATGTATATATCAAAATTTTTGCTGAGTCAAAAATTTTCCAGGGTCGGGGGGAAAATGTAGTGTTATACTACTTACATTTCATTGTACACTAATTCTTCATTCTGTTTTGATATTCTGCATTCATGTTTTGCATCACTTTATACTATTTTTTTCATTCTGTTTTTGATTTTCTGCATTTATATTTTGCATCACCTTTATTTCTATAGGATCCTGTAACGTTTTTACACAATAACATATCATTTTACTTCGTATTTTCACATTATTTATCACTTTTAAAATAGCTGTCAATGAAGTCTTACCTTTTATGGTCTTTTATTGAATTCTCTGTAACTCTACAATTTCAGGCTTCATGCACGCAGCCGTGCATAAGTTTTTCCTATGTGAATCATATCTCAATTCATACTTAAATGTAATAATTTCTTAGTAAAAGTCCAAAAACCAAAAATTGGTTTTTATGACAACTACTATTTATACCGTTGTCATGGCAATTTTTATTCAAATTCGTTACCGATATGGTGTTTTATCTCGATATTTTCACATAAATACTCTTTTGCTCTAGGTCATTTACAATAAATTTCCTTTTAATTTAAATAATTTTTCCGTTCTCTCTAGAAAGATATAAAAGCCGAACAATCGGTGAAGAAAGGGAGTCTTGCTTCAGTTCTCGTATCGGAAGCATCTTCTAAAGGCCTTATCCCGGGGCCGCTCAGCCCCGGGATCCTGCAAACCTCTATCCTGCCTGAAGCCACTGGACTCTACGATCCGTTGCTCTGCCTGAAGTCGCCGGATCCTACAAAACGTTGCTCTGCCTGAAGTCGCCGAGATCCCACAAGTCTCTACTCTACCTGGAGTCGCCGGAACCTACAAACCTCTGTTCCGCCCGAAATCACCGGAACCTACAAACCTCTGTCCCGCCTGCAGTCACCGGATCCTGCAGGCCACTGCGCTGTCTGAAGTCGCTGAGGATCCTGCAAGCTCCTGTCTGGGCTGAAGTCGCCGATACTGCAATCGCCGCATTCACCTGAGGTCGTCGCCTAGAGACGCCCTCGCCTTCTCACCTACGCCGTGCGTGCTCGTACCAGGCGCTGAGAGCACACTTGGGATCTTCGGACTCAGCTTCGACACAAATCTTTTTTTTTTATTACCTTTTTTTTTAAAAAATAATTTGTAAATCACATCATCCATCCTCATATTCATACTCCATTTTTTTTTTGTTATATAAAATTGTAAATATTTTCGAATCTTAAATATATTTTTTGTCTTGGTCTATTTGGTTGTTTTGCTGATCGTAGGTTAGGTTCTTTCTTCTTTTAATTGTCGCTTCACGACAAGTTTTACTAATAAGATTATTTGGTAAGACTACTGGGAATGCAACACGCCACGAAGATTCCCAATAGACTTACTAGTAAGACTATTGGGAAGTTCTCATTAGGAAATTCCCGTTAGCCTTACCAGTAAGACTACTGGGAAGAAAATTCCCAGTAGTCTTACTGGTAAGACTACTTGGTAAGACTACTTGGTAAGACTACTTGGTAAGACTACTTGGTAAGACTACTGGGAATACCCCGTTAGAATAGGTTGTATGAGATATTGGTCATTGCCTGTTCCGAAGAAGATTTAACTTTAAAACTTCGAGTTTCAACTTTTCATGCGCATTTGATATTGTAGTTGTATTCAAAGAGTATAATTAGTATATACAGGAAGTTGTATTTGTGGATAACATATTTCCTGTTTTTATTTTCATGGATTAATTTAACTTGATCTTTGGCGTTTCGCTCACATTACAGGACAGTAGATTGTTGCGCCCACATAATGACAATAATGTGGTACTTGGGTTTTTTTTGAAGAATAGAACAGACAAGTTACAGCCTCCGGCAGCTTTTCTAGATGAAATCTTATTAATAATTTCAG
The DNA here is from genome assembly GCA_033319125.1 of Parnassius glacialis. Classification (NCBI taxonomy): domain Eukaryota; kingdom Metazoa; phylum Arthropoda; class Insecta; order Lepidoptera; family Papilionidae; genus Parnassius; species Parnassius glacialis. The sequence goes on from JAVANC010000010.1 coordinate 44,593,944, forward strand.
AACATAATTAAAAAAATTAAAAACATGTTAAGATTGATAATACTTTATTTTCATAATAACTACAAAACTGCATTATTTGGGTATTCTTTTAATTTTTTTTTTTATTAAAGCATCACCAACATTTGTGTACATTGTTAAAATTATAATTTACATACATAATTATAGGGTATTACTTTAAATGCTACAAACTATTATAGGTGATAACAATATGTACTGGAATAAACATCAAGAATAATACATAGTTACAGCAAACTAAAACGTAAAAAAAATTCAAACACTTAATCTATTACATTTGCATTATGTTTGAGTAGTTCTTTTTTGAGCTTGTTAGGTGAGTCGGAATTAATATCAAAAGCATGGGAAAGTTCATTGATCAATTTACTTAACCTAGAGACCGGAGAATTTGCGCCAAATACTGTTTTACGAAGAGGTGATCTAATAGTAATTATTCTCTTACGGGGGTATCTATGAGGTACGCGAAATTTTATCTTATTCAACAATTGAGGGCAGTTAATTTTATTATTTAATAATTTGCTTACGAAAAGTAAGTCGGATATTTGTCTACGATTAAAGATAGCTGTTTCTTATACGAAGAAAGTTTCTTTTTTGAAATTCGATTTGAGTATACTAAATGCCACATGAATCTTTTTTGTATTCGTTCTAAGCGTAAAGAATGCGTTGCGTAATGTGGTATCCATACTACAGAACAGTATTCTAAGATACTTCGTACTTAATTTTTGAAGAGCATTATTTTGGTTTTATTGATGCGGAAAAATTTTATGTTTCTGTAAAGAAATCCTAAAAGGAGAATGGGATTGTTGGGCCTGAAGTTAGTTAACTGGTTTATACTTTAAAAAATTGGCCATATTTTTCTTAAGTAAAATACAAAAAAGTAGCTCTTTTTACAATCTAGATTTCGAAAAAACAATAAAAATAAGAAATAATTTAGAAAATCGATTGTAGTGTATTCTTTATGGCAAGAAATTGATTACCAGAAAGAATACATTAGTGAAGTTCTCGTCTCGGAAGTTTATCTTCCACTAGAGGACTTCTCATTTTGAAACTTGACTTTTCAGTTCAAACTTCAAACTATTAACTTAAAAAAAGACATATTTTCGATTCGATTTGAAAGAGCGCAGTATAATCGATTCTCGATTAAATTTAGCATTTCAATATCTATTTTCTATTATTTTTCTGTGTTAACTAGGGAGATAAAAAAATTGCGTACATATCTACAAAATAATAATAAAAAATATCAATATTCCAACAAGTAACAGTTACAACAACAATTCAAGTAATCGATTTCAGATCGATATCCCTAATATTCACTTCATTTAGTTGTAGTTGTTTTAACTTTTGTTAATCGTTTCACCATTTGATTTTATTATTAACCACAGCTTTTTTGATGATTTAATACTGATACTGCTTTTATATCTTTAAGTAATTATAGTGAAACATAACCTTTACAGTGTAATAACAATGAAAAATTACCTGTTACAATGTAGGTAATAGATAATCTCTCTTTTACTTATCCTACAATAACTCAGCTCCTAGATTCACAAATCTAGCCAGATTTTCAGATATCAATTGTTTATATATACGCTTTCAAATGGTCCTACTTTCGTCTTGTTTACACTTGGGCCCAAGAATGTATGGAGACGCCTCCTTCTCCTTTTGGTGGCACCTTTTGTAATATATTCCATATGCGGCATAAATGTGAGTTTCCTGTCAAATATGACGCCTAAATCCTTGGTCTCTTTTAGTTCCTGTAAATTATTGTTGCCTATGTGATAACTGTAGTAAACTAAATTCATTTTCCGAGCAAATTTTACGTAGAAACATTTTTTTTTGCATTGAGTTCCATCTTATTCAAATTACACAATTGAAAGATATTGTCGAAATCACACTAAAGTTTACGTGCATCATCTGTGGTTTCAATTATTCTTTAGCATACATGTAAGATTTAGAAAATATTAGGCACATTTAGTTCATTAATATAAATATAAATGTTAAATATTATTTAATGTTATACAAATGTAAAAGTAAAGTCGATTCGAAAACGTCTAATTAGTAAGAATAGCAAAACAAATGTTTTCAAAAGGAAATAAACGCCGGCGCTATACGGCGGCAGATTCACAAAAGACTATTTATTAGCGAACTTTTTTTATACATGAACGGTTTCAAACTGTTTCAAGCAAAAATAAACCTTATACCATATCACAAGACCACATGGTACTTGGTAGGTCTATTCGGCCAAATTATAGTAATAAGTCGGCACTTCAACCATTTTAAGCAAAAGAGATAAAGGCATTGCTTTTTTTTAACAGGAGAGTTGTTTTCTAGAAACTTGTTTACAACGTGAGCGATCGCAATGAGTGCTATTATTTGTTCATTTGTTTCTTATTAGAGTATTTTTCCACAACATGTTTTAAAAACCTATAAAGTAAAAACTGTACCATGTACAAGTTCACCGGTTCAGTGCAGATGACACGCCAGGCGTGCCATCGGTTACTTTTGCGTGTGGCGTATGATGCACGAGTCGTGTCTTTTTAAAAATCGTTATAACTCGCTCAAATTGCGTTTTTGGAAAATTTACGACCCACTAAAAACAAGTATCCTTCCATTTGTAACTTATGTTTGATGTCAAATAAACTTAACTAGGTCTTAACTTAATTGTCTGTGGCGCTTGACACGCTCGGCGTGTCTTGAAATATTTGTTCGCCGCCACAGCTAAAAGTTGTCGAATATTGGTGCCACAATTTCGTGCCGACTTGTGCCAACCTGTCATTCAAAATCAGTCACCGAGTCATGAGATATGCTATCCTTTTTCTCATCTCCCATGTACGCTATGGCCATCTATTACTATCCTAAGTTTATGGCTAAGGGCACTCTTGAGACACCTTTCAAACGAAAAACTTTAATGAAAATAGATTCATCCGTTACGAGCTAAGATGCGAAACGAACTGACACTTAGATTACAGATACACACTACACACTACAAACTTATAACATCAATCTATTTTCGTCGGGCATAACACTATTACTCCTAGTGGAGTTAATAAGCGAAAAACGTTAGAACAGTTACACCATTTTAAAGACGCTTACTTATAACGTATAATCTAAGTATAGAAGCTGACTTAAATAAGATCCATAGTTTAAGACAGTAATATTGACGAATTTGTTAACCAATATGTGTATAATTTTTTTTATGAATTGTGTTTGTCCTTTGTATGGTTTTATTGATTAAAATATTTTGTTAATCGCCACTACACAGTGGCAGCAACGTCTACCTGATAACAATTCAAAATTATAAAAACTAGTGATGGGTCAACTCGAGGTACTAACTGGAGTCAACTCGAGTTGCGCTTAACTCGAGTTAACTCGAGTTGGATCTCCATAACTCGAGTTTGGGCTGCTGTGCATGAACGGATCAAGTGAGCCACCAGCAAAAGAGAAAGAACACGATTCGTTCGTTGTGTATGCGCTTTGTGTTTCAAAAAGTATGTAGCTACAACCAAAACAATTTGTTATTTAGAATTTTATAATAGCTAAGTAAGTTATGTAATTTAATTTCTTTTATAATTTTGATTTATTATTATATATTTAGATCAATATAATATGTAATATAATTAATATTTTTGTTATTTTATTGGCGTACAATAAAGTATCTATCTATAGTTTGTGACTCACAGACCTATTATTTTAATACCCGAAAATGGTGATAAGTTGTAAGATACATCATATTTTAAAATAACGCCAAATGTAACACTTAACTTACAATAAATAGGTTATTGTAGGTAGGTATTTTTATTATTTAGTGGTATATATTTTTTAAATAAAAATAATAGTAACCTGCGACAAAGTTCACGGGTCAAGCGAATAATGACGAGTATGTGAACACCGATACGAATACACACGAGCATTCCTTTGACTCTTGCTAAAAACCGACATCGAGTGGAGAACAGGCGAATACTCGGGCTCGAGTAGCGAAAACAACCGAACAATGCGTTTACATGTTCATACTCGTGCCTATACGTCTTTGCTCAGCAAGTATCTAAACGTTGCATTACACATAATAACGACTGAGCCTGTTTTTTGTGCTGCATTTAACTCGATAATATTCACTCAATTTAAGATAACCTGAAATGATTAATATTTTTCAAGATACCGGCAGAAGCATATTAATCGAAAATGGGGCCTAGGGCTCGCATCATAGTTACGCCCCTTCATAAATTATTTTAATATAAAAAGAGATACACTACACTAAATAAAACAGACATAAAGCTTACAAAACATATCTATTTTCTATATTACAACGAAAGCTCATCCCGTGTAATGGCGGTGTAAGAATATCCACTACCCTATATCTTCCCGTGGAGAAGCGATGGAGGGAAACTGAGGTAAGTATGGGCAGCAGCATCTTTCTGATAACAACAAAATAACAATAAAAAAAACTAAAAGTTGCCAACACGCTCGCCAAGCTTGGCAACTATGGCAATATACCCCCCCGGCGAAAGTTACAAAAATACGGTCCCCAGTCTCCGGCGGCCCCGCTAGTACGTAATGACGGAGCAGAGGGTGCTAAGAATGTCCAGTGGAGGTTCGGTTGCCACCTAAAACGACTCGACCTGGCAACATATAACGGGGACTGACGAGAAGATTCTGGAGGTGGAAGAAAAGATAGAGAAGTTGCGCTGGGAAATTACAGGATTATCTGAGGTCCGAAGAGACGGGGAGGTCACGGTAATCCTCTAATCCGGCAACTTGTTTTATCACTGGGAAAGCGACCATCTGTCCCAAGTATGTATCAGATTTATCGTCCACAAGTCTCTCGTTAACAACATTGTAAAGATTGTTAGTGTGCCGACGAGGGTCGAGGGACCTTATATTCAGAATCACCAAACGGTATTCGTTGAAGGTCATACAGGTTTTCGCACTAACCTCGGCACTACCCGATGAGAAGGTGGAGGAAATGTATGAGGATTTTTGTGTTGAACTATTTCTTCCGGAAGCGGCCCCACAGAAAGTGGACATGGTCAAGCCCCAATGTTTTGGCAAAAAATGAGATTGACTTCATTATGACGACTAGACGGCAACTATTCATTGATTTCTCAATAATCGCGAGGGGGAAAACTGGCAGCGTGGCACACAGAATATAAACGTAAAATTGGACAGGTTACGTCTAATGAAGTCAACGCTCCGTCACCCTCGTACTCTAATCCAAAGCCCCGAAAACTTTCAGCTCGAGTTACAAATTTACTGCATGTCCACACTACTCATTCCCTCTCGGTGATTCGCAAAGCGCGGGAATCGCGGAAAGCAATGATTAAATTTAATAATTGGTAATTTAGCGCTCCCACCCTAGTTACACCTGTGCATATCGGCAACTTCTCTTCAATATTTCGAGAGCCTTGTATAAACCGCATGTAGTTATTGCCATAGTAAATGAAAAATACTTACACAGAGTACATTATGTATTACAGACAAATACTTACTCTGACAGTAAACCTTTGACATTAGAGTTTTTTACATTTTGACACTTGGATTTTTTATTTTTTATTAATTGTTCGTAGTTTGTTCGCTCGTTGTTGTTCGAACATAAAAATGGTTCGTTCGTCTTTTAATTATTTATAATTACATCCTTAAGTGGCCCCCCTTATTATAAATTTAAACTTTTCTCCCTTAAATTTATTTTGTTATTTATTGGTTGAAGTGGATTTTGATACGTTAAAATCTCTCAAAAAATTAGCAAGTCATCCCGTCAAGATATCGTGCAAAAGTTTTCAAATTAATTATTTAAATGATAAATTATCAATCTTGCCGATGGCAAAAAAACCACTGTACTGATCTATTACCAAATAAAAAATCGATATTTTGTCTATTTTGACATTAATGACACTGACATAGACTTATTATCGATGGTAATTTTTTATGTAGCCAGGTCTAAACTTTGGTTAAATTATTATTATAATATTTTTAACGCACGATGTACCGAACTCGGTCTGTCAGGTTTTGCTCGGTGACGGCAATGGATGGTTCTAGCTATGCAAAAAAGCGATGTATCCTAGTTTGGTGCGAAAAACCTTCATTTCATTCATTTGAATTATCCATCACATGCGCCGTACACAAGACACCACGACAGCTAGCGGGGATGATGGTTGTGAGAGGCTGTTGGTTGTTCGTGCAGCACCTTCAATTAGCATTCAATTCGGCTGGCAGTCTGCATTCTGCCACGTTCACGTTCAGTGCCAGCTGTAGATGTGCCCTGGTGACCTCTAGACATCGGTTCTTTGAGTGTTCCTTTATTAACCGTCATATATTTGGTGGGCGTCAATTAACGAGTTGAGATCGTTTCAGGGTCCTGCAGTATGCACAAACGGGCCTTTTAAGCATTTAACCCTTATTTTTTGTATTCTAAATATTTTGGAATGGATTATTTTTGTCGTAAGATGAAATAGTAACTGTAATGTAATAAATAAATAAAAACATCGGTTCTTATATTGTCGTATCTAAGAGTATATATACTGTGTGAGAGAGAGATAAGTTATTTATGGAACGAATGAAATTTATTTTAGCAATATCATTATTATTAAAGCCATCAGTGCACCATTGGACATAATATTTTGTATTCCCCAAAGAACACAAGTCAATAATTTATTCGGTTTTTAATGGTTTAGCCCCCAAATGCGTACCTGCGGAAATCAGCTGAAGTTCTAGTCGACATTGACATTTGACATTGACAAGTGTAATAATAGTAGGTATCGAATTTACCATAAATTGCTTAGATTAGTTAAATTGTCATTTATTAGTTCTAATTTACAAAAGTTGAAAAGTGTAGAGGATTTTGTAAGAAGTGTTGCGCTTATAACTGTTCCTTTATATAAGATATTAGGTATATTATCATCTTAGTTCAATCAACATTTTATTCTTTATTTATCAAATACTAAGATTTATACCGGGTGGAGCTAAAATGACTGTCTGCAACAGTGGTGATGCAAAATTAGATTCAGCAGTCGAAACTTGGTTGAAACATGACAAGGTCTGTAATTTTTAATCTATCTACTTCATTCCAATAGCGTGTAAATTTTCTTTTTAATATTTTATATAAACATTAATAATATAATAATATATAATTTATTTCTCACCACATTAAATTAACAAAATCGATTTTTGACAAAAAAGAAAAGGCACAAAGTAATGTGAGAGACTGATGCCCAAACTAGGCGACGAACCTGTATTTCAGGTCATCAGGTCAAAACAAAAATTAAACAGAAAATTTACTTTATTTTAATATATTATTTGGATTGGGTTTACAATTGTGTGGCCGGTGTTTGGGGGAGTAAGTTGTTATATTTGGTAGAGGTTTGGTCCCCGATTGTAACAATACCACTCGCGTTATAAGGTAATGCACTGTTTTCAAGAAAATAAAATCAAAAATATTATAACCTATAAATGGGTAAAACACGGTAAAAGGAATGCCATATTACTGTTAAAGCTAGATAGCATACATAATTTTATGTAAGTGCGAAAAGGACATACAGTAGAACGCCGATTATCCGAATTAATTGGGACCGGGTTGATTCCGATAATCGAAAATTCGGATAATCGGACATAGGCTGGTATGAAATATAGAAAAACGAACTGTTACACATAGAATAAGCTTTATTAAGTTTATAAATGGTTTTACAGTTTACAGTTTTATAAAGTGTAAAACCTGCTACACCCATTTTTTTACTGAACCGGTTCGGATAATTGGCAATTCGGTTAATCGGCGTTCGGATAATCGGCATTCTACTGTATCATACTTCTATGGTCTGTACTCTCTTAGTAAATTATGGTTAAAAACAATAAAGAAATAATTGTTATATACTTTACACCCAGAAATCCTTTCAGTTGAGATAGGTTACAAGGCTGTGGTAGGAGCCAAGCTCAACGCAGCTCCTGCCACAGCCTTTGTAGTTATTTTTTATTGAGGTTTTCTGATATGAACTGAATACTTATAGTATAGCTTATTTATGTTCACAATTTTCAGAAGGGTTTTGATTATAATTGTGAGGATTTTATTGAAAGTACTTATTAATTATTCATACAAAGTTTATCGTGAGAATAATTGTTGAAATTCTTGTTTCTTTGACATCTTCCAATGAAGGTTATCATCCTTGAATCAAGGTTATTCTTGATTATGAATCAGAATTAAGAATAAATGTTTATAAACGATATATATTAGGAGATCCTGGCAGAATTATACTAAATCTGTCTTTTCAGATTTTAAATAGACAATCGACCACTATAAGCAGATTTAGATATTATACAGTTAGTTTTCCCTTTATTTGCCTTCAGTTTTAGCTCAGTGAAGCCTTCATTATTTATAATCAGTTTTTATAAAAATGATTTTAAGTTTTCATGTCGATATTGAACCATATGATATAATAATGCAGCTGAGAGGAGACTTGTGGCCAGCAGTGAGACTTATTTAGGCTGTAACTTTACTAAATCCATTATCAAAAGTCCATTGTATAAAGGCTTTCTCCTATAGATTGCCATAGTTGCCACGCTTGGCTAGTGGGCAACTGCAATTTTTTTATAATTTAGAGTTGTTATCAGTAAGATATAATTGCGTAGGGAAGCTATAATAATATTAATAATAATCGATACTGCCTGCATCGTCAGCCAAATTCTTTCCCTTTCTCCCTTACCCTTGGCCGTTTGGTCTCCTCTGCTGAGCACTTCCATCTGGTTGAGTATATTTATGTATATTAATTTATGTATTCTTATATATGCATTTTACGATATTAATATATTATGTATGTATACTTATCATTTTATTTATACATTTATACAACCCAACCAGATAAGAAAACTTTATAATTACCCCAAATATGAATAATAATAAAACAGTAAGATACAGCTGCTCAATTCCTATTTCAATTTCCCTCTGTCGTCTCATGTGACACTTGATCCAACTCGGCTGGACTATGTTTGGGAGATTTTAATACGCCCCGTCACATATTCCTTAAAACTTACAATCAGTTTTGCCTGTGAAGACATACGGATCTGAGATGTGGTTCTCCACTACATACTGTATGAGGATGCTAAAATTCACGTGGTAAGCTATGGAGTAGAATACTCTCGAAACATCTCTGCGCGATAGAATCCCTTATCTACAGTATATATATATATCTACAGTAGATCAAGAGTAAACTACGTAGCCCAAAGAATCAGTAAGTTGAAATGACAATGGACCGGCCATGTCGCTCAAAGGACCAACAACTGATGGGGATAGGGTTGCCATCTCCTAAAATGAAAAAAACCGGACTCGGCACTCCAAAAAGCCGGACTTTTGGCCCTAAAAACCGGACAGTAATTTTTAGCCAAACGTACCTTTCTGACGCCATGCAGCCAAAAAACTCACCAACTCCAAACCCCCCCCCCCCTCCCCGAGAAAAAAACTAAAATACTCTGTTACATACGTTAATTGTTTATTAATCAATCACTGCATAGTTTCAAGTGTATATTTATGTTACTTATTTATTTATTCTGAAGTGATGCGTGCAACGCGTTATACTAACAAAAAGCCTAACAAAAGCTGGACAGGCGCGACACATAAAAATTTGACCAGACACAACCCGAAAAAGCCAAACATGTCCGGCTAAAGCCGGACAGATGGCAACCCTAGATGGGGAAGAAAGGGTTTGGGTGGCAACCTCGTAGTCATAATTGAAGTGTAAAGCTGACCCTCCACTACATGGAGTTACCTGGTAAGAAGTGTAGTAAGTCTATGGATTTAGTCAGCTCAGGATCCTTTGTGGTATTCCTTACGTTCAGCAGTAGATTCATGATGGGCTGTAATGAAGATAATTGTAAAATAAACTGTTACATAAGCTTCATTAAGCTTCAATACATATAATCACTTATAAAATAAAGTGTTAATTATGCTTCAATACATTAAACTTTAATTACATTTAATACTTTCAACACTTAAGTTATTATTAACAAGACCAGTCGCACGCGGTGAAGCTCGATACGTAGTGTCGTGTTTCGACTCTTTCGACCCGCTCTGGCGGCGCCAGTCCGCTCGGTATTACTCTGGTGTTTCCGACAACAACTCGTGACATCCGCCATCCTGCAAAGTGAATACCATAAGGTATTCACGAAGAGGCGTTAGATAAAGTTCAGAATATTTGCTACAGCTGAAATGACTGATGTAGGTACATCGATTTTTTTTTAAAACGTTACCCCCACACTAGGATGTTCTCCTGTACCGTGGAGGCTGTTTACATACACAAATTGCACAAGGACAAACATCCAGACCCGGAACAATTATTTATAGGCCATACAAATACTTGTTCCGTGCGGGATTCGAACCCGCGCCCCCTAGCGCAGCAAGTCATTGCTAAGCCACTGTGCCACGGAGCCGTCGCCGTAGCGATTACCAACAGTTCACAACGGATAAACTCTGTAACGGATCAATCAGATCTTGTGTATCCACCACTTTTTTATCGCTGTCATCAGAATCTGTTTCATAACCGGCATAACTTTTGTACGGCCGCAATGAGTCAGCTGGTACCATTGCAACGAAACCCTTATAGCTTTTCATCGCCGTTACACTACGAATCTTGTAACAATCGTTAAGATACACTTGAATAATTTTATAAGGCATACATCGCCAGTCTCTGAATTTGTGAACGTATTATTCCACATCACTAACTCTCCCTTTCTATATTTCTTAGCTTCCTTTTTACCTTCATTACACTTGGTCTCCATATTACATGTTTGTTTCCTTCTTTTTAACAGTGGTAGAGCCACGCGGCGGTTTTGCTGTCGCATGGATAGGCCGGCTCGAACCGGGGTGGTACCACGACCTCACAGAAAACCAGCGTGAAGTTAGAGGTTTACCTCTGCGTTTCGCTTGGTGAGTGCAGGTGGCCGGAGGCCCTTTTTACTGGAAATGAGGCATTCCATCTTAGTCCTCACGGGTGACAACGCATCTACATTTTGATTTGGAATAGAGGATAGATGTAGATGTCTATGGGCCGCAGCAACCACTTACCATCAGGTGGACTGTGTGCTCGTTTGTCACCCTTATCCTATAAAAAAAAAATGTTTTTCACTAGCCCCTTTTCGCTTCTCTTTACAATATATCTTTAGACTATTACCAGTTAAATCAGGCACTAGCTTTATCGTGTGTGCAATCATAAGTTCGTAAGGACTCCCATGACAATTTCAGGTGTGTGATTGATTTCCACGACAGTTTCAGGAATTGTAGCATCCCATGCAGATGGTATCTGTGTACTTGTCCGCAAGGCAGCTAACAAAGTCCTATTAACCTGTTCCACCTGTCCATTGGCGCACGGTACAGATATAATTTTTAGAGTGTGATGGATTTTATGAGCTATGCAAAATTCCTTGAAGTATCTAAACGTGAAGAACAGTCCTGTAACAGATATAATGCGGTTTGGATAGCCAAGCATAGCAAATATTTCACTTAATACTAAGACTGTTTCTACGATACGGGTAATTCTTGTTGTGGTTTTACCGCCATAAATGTGGTAAATTAATCAATAGTGTCCGACCGAAACAGGATTTTCAATCGAAACCGAAAACGAACTTTCGGTCTCGGTGTCAGTTTCGGCCGAAACCGAAACCGAAACTTATTTAGACATGTTAATTTTTTTTGTTGTATATATGAAATCTGGTATATTTTTTATACATATACAGGTAGGTAATGCATGTTAACGAAAAACAGTTATTGTAATAATCATGTATGTAAAGTAAAAATCAATAATTTAACGTTATAAAATACTTTTTAAGTCAATTTCTTAAAAAAAATCAACTATACACCCATAAATAGTTACTCGCTAATTGAGAACATGTTTTATTGTATTCACAATATTGTTAATATTATTCAATGAAAGCATTAACTTAATATATCACACTCACACACTTACACAGAATATACACTCCACTTAATAAAAGTCCAGAAAATATACAAAACCTGCTCAAACTTCAAAAACTTTAATAAACTAAGTTTGTATAAAAAGGGTTATTATAATATTAAGGAATTTATGGATGATAATATAATAACCCCTGGGAATGGGGTGATCACTACCAAGCTATTTTTAATTTAATTTGTGTTGTTAATTGTGTTACATACATGATTGTAAGCAGTGGCGTAGCTAGGCGTTGGCGAAGTGGGCTCTCGTCTACGGCCACGCACTTAAAGGGGCCTCGCGATGCCCCTTAAAATGCGGTGCCCCCAGACTTTACCTCAGATGACTAATTAATTTTATCATTTTCCGCTCGAAAAAGAAAATCAAAAATTTACATGAGTTTGTTTGAGACCTTCAAAGACTGCGACTGTTACATTGACGGAATACGAGACTTGTCAGGAATTAATAGATATGAGTAGGTATGTTGTGTCAAAGCATGTTTGGTAGGATAGATCTATTGGGTAAATCCTTAGAACGAAAGAAAAGGGAACTTCGCCCACGTTTATATTAGTCCACGCTACGCCTCTGATTGTAAGCTGTTATTTAAAAAAAAAGTTCCGCTGGGTTTCTTGCTAGTTCTTACAATGACAGACCTTTTTTTCGAACTAGTGATAATTAAACAAAAAAGTTTCTGTTTCTGTTTCTTTATAATTATGAATAATACACGAGTCACGAACTCATCCGAACGACGCACGATAATTCATGAACACCGAGTTTCGGCGCCGCCGAAGGTTCGGCAGATTTTTTGCCGCGAACCGAAACTATTACCGAAACTAGATATTTTTACCGAAATTTGCCGAAACCGAAACCGTATCTTCAGTCGGTCACTATTAATCAATGATCACCAATACATATTGATTCCCTTTTGTGGATTTAGGAAACGGAACCATATGATCTATATTATATGTACAGGCTCGCGAAAACCAGTAGTCTGTCTTAATAGCTTTTTCGCATCTTTTCAAACCTACATGATCGTTATCGTCGTGAAACATTTTCATTATCCGCCAACGAGCAGCTTTGGGTACAGCAAGACGTTCGCCATTAAGTGTTTTCCAATAAATTTGATGATCTCTAATACAATAATTATTGTTTAAGTCCTTGTTGGGGTTACCGCTCTTAAGCTGATTGAAAATAGATTGGAGCTGTTCATCTTGGAGTTGATTTGTCAAGAACCAATCTTCAGTGATTTCCACATTTAAAATTTCAGGTACCGGATTGCGATTAAGTGCGTCAACGTGGCTCATATTAGTACCAGTGCCATACACCACCTCCATGTCAAACTCTTGTATTTGAAGCCACCAACGTGTGATTATAGGTACCAAATCTCGTGTTCTAAGAGTACTTCCGTAGTACTGAGCAGTCCGTTACGACCTTGAAACGTAGGCCCGTGATGTAGATCCTAAAACGTTTCAGAGATTCAACAACAACTAGTGTTACCAAGTGGTAATTATGATAAATAATTTCTTTTTTTGTTGTGACCCTACTAAAATATATTACGGGTTTGAGCTCACCACTTCGCAGTTTCTGAAAAAGTGTGCCTACTATCTGTCGCGCCAAGTCGAGCATAAAAGCGGCACGGCCGTACCATCCTTTTCTCGAAGCAGTTCAGGCAATTTTTGAAACCCTATAACTTCGTTGTGGATAAAATTAGAAGCCTGAATTTTAACTGACCAAGTAGGCATTGTATAAACTCAGTATATTTCAAATTTCATTAAATTTGAACCAGTAGTTTAAGAATTATAATTAGTCAAAGTTTATTAATTTTGTCACTCACTGACTGACCGATCATCAAAACTCTAAGGCACTTCTAGCAGACATAGAAGCTTGAAATTTGGAATACAATTATTGTTTAATATATAAATCAAGGAAAAATTAAAATATTTTGCAATTGCGGTCCAGTTTTCGAGATACACCAACTGCATAAATAACTTTGTAATTCCATATAAATATATAGGATTACAAAGTTACATTTGCAGTGAAGGAATCAGTGTACCTATATCCTAGGCCAAGTCAATCTATTTATTTTAAAAATAAAAGATTTTTAGTATTGATGTGGTCACTATAAGATGTTGTTAGGTTAGCTAATTATGTAATAACTTAAGACAGAAAGACCCTTAAGTAGAGACTGAATAAATTAACCGGCTTGTATTACGGATGATGTATGGATCTCACAACTTTTTACGGTAGAAATGCGAGTTGCGAGACTTGGCTTTTTTACAAGTTATGTTTTTGATGGCATACGTAATTTACAGGAGATTATATGAATTTTTGTGTCATACTCCCGATTATGTAACGCTAAGACTAACTCTTGTTTGTCTCGTCAATTCCAACTCATGTTCTTCTTGGTTAATTCAGTAAGAGGTCTTACTATAATTGCGAAGTTGTAGATAAATTTTCGAAAATATGAACATAATCCCATAAATTGTCGTACGTAATTAACATATTTAAGTGTAGGGAAATTCGTCATAGTATCTAATTTTCTATCACCAGGCTGTATTCCGTGAAGTATTACAACATATCCCAAATAATTTATTTCACATTTGAGGAACGCACATTTCTTCAAATTTAACTTTAGATTAGCCTTCCTCAAAAGCTGCAAAACTTGTTCCAATATCAACAAGCCTTTGTTAATATCCAATGGTGGCAGTAATAAATCGTCCATAAAAGTTAAAACATCCTCATAACGTAATGATCCAAGTAGTTTAGAAATAGTCCTTTAAAATACCGCCTGTCCATTGGTCAATCCAAAAGGGACCCTTCTGGGGTAGTAAAGGCTGTGAACTTTGTAGAGTCACTCGCTAGTGGAATTTGATGGTAGCCTTGTGCCAAGTCTAAACTACTAAAAAAAAAATTAACAAGCTACAAATAACTTTATTTGTAATAGGTTACAATTTTTGAGTCAATACGTGCAACAACCGTAAAAAGGACAATGTCCAAAATCGCCCTGTGTAATAAAATCATCGGACATACACGATAATTAATTTTCTATTTTATTATGTTAGTTGTAAATACTTTTATAACACGGACTAGCTGCATGCAAAAATGAACATTAAAAAGTATTATACTCGACTAATAACATTAATCGCCGCCATCTTCTCCAAACATCATGAAGTGTCGAAAAATGATTAGGGATGCCCAATCAATCGTAATCGATTTTTGAATTTTTAATGAGCTGTTGTATATTTTTTATCTGAATTACATTTTCAATTTATTTCGAATAAAGTTGCAAAAAGAAGCTACAATAAAAATA
The DNA here is from genome assembly GCA_033319125.1 of Parnassius glacialis. Classification (NCBI taxonomy): domain Eukaryota; kingdom Metazoa; phylum Arthropoda; class Insecta; order Lepidoptera; family Papilionidae; genus Parnassius; species Parnassius glacialis. The sequence continues at coordinate 44,609,184 of JAVANC010000010.1, forward strand.
TTAAATTACTATCTCCTTATATTCTTTTATATTATTCCCTAAAAGTATAATTTAAAAAACCTACTATACCTATTGAATGAGGTCATACTCGATTTTGAATTGGTAGTTGGAATAATGCTGAAGAAAAATATTCATAAAGATAGTTATTCAGGATTTTCTAATAATCGTTTAGAAATGAGTGTATTTTACGACTTACTAAACGATAACTTACGATTTTACGACAATTAATATAAAAAAAAAAAACACTTCTCGTTACTGAATTAATTATAAATGTGTTCTTTAGAAAGAGCAATATTGCAGACTAGATACAGATGTTATTATTAATATTGTTACAAGTATGGAAGAAGTAGAGACGCACGTATTATTATAAGTAAAGTAGGATATTGTCCTACTTGTTATGGTATTAATATTATCGTATGACAAAAGATGAAGTATACTGTTTGTAACGTATGGCTATAATAAATGTTAGAAAATATTCATAAATCGTATCGTATTTGACGCTCCTATTTTAATGTCACTAAATGGTCACTTGTCGCTTGTCAGTCTCTCATAAAAAAATACGATCTCCAAATCGATTCGAATCGAACATTCTAGAATCGATTCTCGATTAAATCAAGCATTAACAGATCTATTTTTGATCAATTGCGACATTTTCAAACATGCCTAATATAGACACAACATTATTGACGATAATTTACCGTAAATACAAGTAACTGTATAGAAACATCATTAAATTAATAAACATGTATACATAATATATATATATATATATATATATATATATATATATATATATATATATATATAAACGACTGTATTTCCCAGAAGGAGTACTGTAGAGGTGTGTAGTACTGTTATGTTATACGTCCCATGTAATAGCGGCTGCGCGTATTGCCAAACACTGGACACAAATCCAGACTCCGTGCTACTACTGGGAACTTCAAGCTATTAAAACCTAATAATAATTTGCCCGACCTTGGGATCGAACCCAGAATAGAACAGTTTTTTTGTCTTTCACAAGGAACAGATGTTCCAACTATGCAAAAGTATATCTTGAATTGTTTGAAATATAGCTAGTTCTTGAATAAGTCCGATTCGAGAGGTTTTTGTATCGACATTGGACAAGGATTCTTCATATCTATATCGATCTTTTACTATAGTATGTGCCATATCGATTGAGAAAAACGGACAATGACCTCAGATATGAGCCGAGTGTCAAAAGGCGTAACTTACAAAATCTCAATTTAGATGTGATAACAATATTTAAATATTGATATTATTCCCACTTCTAGGTCAGCACATATGTTTTGTTTTTTTGTTTCTTAAATAATATTGTCTGTGGTTCCTATAAACATAGTAAAATCTTACGGTACATCGCGAAAAATGTGTTATATTTTATATTTCAATTTATGGTAAGTAACGCAGCAATTCATTTAATAACAGTTTCATATTAAAAAAAATATTTGAAGCAATATAATCACCATATTGAGCTTTTGCAAATTCATCCCTTTAAAATAAACAAAACGCGCGTTACGTCAGTTCGTTCTAAAAGAAACGTGACAATGGCAGCCAGAGATGCGTCACCTTTTTTGGGCCGGTCCGCCATTTTGTTTTCATTCGTGTTCGGATAGCGCTTGCGTGTGTACGTCTCGGGTAATTCATAGCATTCATTGCATTGTTTTAGTTGAGTTTTTACTGTTAAATTTGTTATATCGTTAAGTTTTTGTTTTTTGAATCTGTTATATTAGTTTTACTGTGACGGTCGTTACTAAATCGACATGAGTTCAGGAGAATTTGGTGAAGGACCCGGTCCTTCAACATCAAGTGGAAAGAGACGTCGCCGACCCATAATAAACGTAGCAGGTACGTACAAATAGGTACAAATGCGACGACGTAGCCTTTCTATTTCTTAAAGCGCTCTTTTTATGTGACCATGTGGTATTTATTTTCTAAAACAATATGTATTTATGTGATGTAGTACTATGGTAGTATATTTTTGTCATTTATTTACAGGCCCATCTTCTGGAGCACCTTTAACGTCACCAGTAAAAAAGAGAAAACCTACCACTTTGTCGGTCGGGGAACAAGAGATTATCATTAATGTATACAAATATGTCAAAAACACCTGGCCCGAAGACGTGTATCCTTCAAACGTTAATATGGTAGAAAAGGTTTCGGAGATCTCAGGAGTCAGCAAGAGCACTATATATCGCGTATTAAGCGTGTATAGAGATTCCCATAAAATACCAGAAAAGGGAATAATTAATAAAAGAAAAAAGTCTGTAATTGACAAGTTGGACGATTTTGATAAATCGGCTATAAGAGCGAAAGTGCATCAGTTCTTTCTTGCAGGAGAATTACCGACTTTAGACAAAATTTTGCTCAGTATAAATCAAGATGACCAGTTGCCAAACTTGAGCAAAACTTCCCTGCGACGTGTGTTGCGCCATTTAAAATTCAAATATATAAAGAGAAACAGAAAAAGTGGTCTAATAGATCGCCCAGAGATAGTTCTGTGGCGTACCAGATATTTGAGAGAAATACAAATATTAAGAAACGAGGGACGTAACATTTTTTACCTTGACGAAACATGGATTAACGCAGGTCATACTATGGGAAAGGTATGGGAAGACACCACAATTGAATCTTCTCGTCAATCACGGTTAGAAGGCTACTCTACTGGCGCGAAAGCCCCTTCGGGTAAAGGAAAGCGATTAATAGTTGTACACGTTGGCAATGAAAATGGCTTTTTGGAGGGATGTGATTGGGTATTTGAATCATCATCTACTGGTGACTACCATGAGAGTATGGACGCTCTCCATTTCGAGGACTGGTTTAGAAAAGTAATAGAAAAACTGCAAAGCGGCGATGTCATAGTTATGGATAACGCTAGTTACCACTCCAGACGTTTAGAAAAAACCCCAACAATGTCTTGGCGGAAACAAAATATGCAGGAATGGCTAGAATCTAAACAGATCGCATACGTGCCCTCGGACACAAAGACCCACTTAATGGAAAAAATAAAGGCAGTTAAAGATAACTATCGAAGTTACGTCACCGACGAGATGGCAAAAGAAAAAAGCATCACAGTGGTAAGGTTACCTCCTTATCACTGTGAGCTTAACCCCATTGAACTTGTGTGGGCAGATGTGAAAGGGTACGTTGCACGAAAAAATACAACTTTCAAGTTAAAAGATGTTAAAAATTTACTTAAAGATGGTTTAACTCAAATCACGCCAGATAAATGGAAAAACTGTGTTCAGCATGTCCTTAAGGTTGAACAAAAAATGCGTGGCATGGATGATAGAATTGACCAAACTGCAGATCGCTTTATAATTAATGTTACAGATAGTTCATCAAGTGAAGATACGAGTGATGATTGCACCGAATAAAAATAAAGTTCTTATATAATATTAAAAATAAAGTTTTATCTTTTGCATAAGTACGTACTTATTCGGTGTCGTTATCACTCGAATCTTTATATGTGTTATAAATTAATGTTTTTTGTTGTTAAATGAATAAAGTACTTTATAACAATAGATGATTTTTCTTCTACAGCGATCTTTCACATAACTTTTTAATAATAGTTAATAAATATATATTATATCAATCATTATAAAAAAATCATTATAAATAAAGAAAGTACTACATATAAAATGTGCCTATATATTGAAGGTTTGTAACCCCTGGTTAAACGACCGAAAGGTCATTGTCCGTTTTTCTCAATCGATTTGGCACATACTATATAAACAATCGATTAAATGATTTTAAATTGACATACCTACTTTCTACTGTCATCTCTCATTCTGTCAAAATTACATTGGTTGGCGTCGTTTGCAATTGTAATTGTCTTTGTGATTGTATCGGTGTTGTGGTGACTTTTGGGACTAAATATTGAACATTACAACTTGGCTATTTAACGGACTCAGATTGCTTTCAAGAACAACTTACCTTGCTGTGGTTTTTGGAACTGTGTACCGCTCAAACAATAACCTAGCATTCATAAACGGACTTACGCATACGCAATGGAAAGTGTATTTTGTGTAAATTGCGGCTCTGCTGGTGGTACAATATTGTTGAAAGCTGAACAAAGAAGCAATCGTGCAATACTGCTGTAATTGCATCGTTGTATGCAGAACCATCGGTTTCTGCGACCATGTTATGACCATTATTTGGTACTTGAGCTTTACGAGACATCAAAATAATATCGACATCCCTGCACAGTTTTTAGACAATATTCAAATTTCCAATTTAGAAGATGAACAATAAATATGAAGTTAATCTGTGTTTTATTTCTAATTCAAACATAATAAGTTAATGTAGGTATAAAAACAACTTATACTACCAATTAGGTACTAACTCGGTAAGGCTGGTTAAATAGTCACGCGTTTGAACAGCGCCGTCCAGACGCACACGCTTGCAAATGCACTAGATGACTAGATAGTACTCGTAGTCAATAATATTCACGCTATTCACACGCGCGCTGTTGAAACTTGGTTGAAACCGTGGTTGATACGCTCGCTGTTCGACGGCATGTCTAGCGGCGTGACTGGCAGCCTAAATCCTTATACATTTAGGTACTAGGTATCTTACCCTACCGTATATGCTAATGACAACATCTAAATGCTAACAGCCATTATAAACACATTTTTTTAGCATTAATTCACACAAATATTATCTATCATTTCAAAACCAATGCTCAGAAAGCAGGTTTGTTAACTAGATTCTATGCATTTATACGTTGCACTTACATACACTTAGGCTTTAGAATAAAAATTGCATACTTAATTATGTAGAAAGGTACCAAAAATAGCTAAATGTTTTAGGACATCTTTTTTCAGTTTGTTAAAATCACTCAGATCTATGGAAAACCGTAACATTCGTGGTTCGATTACCCTCAAAATTTGATACTTTTTTTGAAATATATCTATTATGCAGCTAGTCCGCTATAAAAATTGAAATATATCTATTATGCAGCTAGTCCGCTATAAAAATAAGATCAAATAGTAATTTACTAATGATCAACAATAAAATACATAATTTTCCGATGCTCTTGGTTCCAGGGCGAACAATGTATGGGCGCAGAGCAACGTCCTTTAGGTCCATTTAATAACTTCCGTATTCTAACATCAAAATAGATAAAAAAAAAATTATTTCCCTATTTTATAATATTTGAATTAATTATACATAGAATATCGATTATTATTATTATACATAGAATATATACCTCGATAAGCTATGTTTCTCGCACTTATGGCTACGCATAAGAGTTTTTGTCGTATTCATGTGTAAACTTTATTCACGTCTGGGAATTGTTTAAAACCGTTAACGCTGCCGATTTGCAGGCATTATTAAAATTACTCAGTAAATATATAGCGTAGTATATAGTAGTATAGCGTAGCGTAGCATAGTATAGCGTAGATACGGTACCGTAAACATCGTTTATGTTTCGTTCGTGATTAAATAATCATAAATAGTGTTAAAAGGTAATAGATACTAACAAAACTCATATCATTTTAAAGTGCATCAGATATAGTGTCTCTTAGTGCAATAAGTATTTTGTTATATTAACAGCCATAACAACAAACTCAGTGTATATTTTGGTGGCGCTAATTATTAATTTACCGTCATCAGTAACAAATATCAAGTGCGGGTCATTGTTATACGTGCATTCGGTCGTTTTCGGTGGAGCTCGGGCCGATTCGCTTATGACTAAGGAGTACCTAGTTGCGTCTCCTCACCTCTTTGAATCTCGTGCGTTAGCGTTGGCGCTCGGGGCACTTCGGAGATCGACTACAAAGTGCTACGAACTTTGCTACGATACGCTATCGCATTGCGGCTACGCATTATCGTTCATTGGCTACAAATGTGTATGCGACTTTTGTTAACATCTTGAGTATTTGGTGTTGTTCATTATTTCAAACTATTCGATTCAATTACGAGGATGGAATGTGGTGCGTGTAAACACATTATCGAAGATGGCGGCCTCATTAAATGCGCTAGTTGTGACAATACGTTTCATTACGAGTGTTGCAACATAGAGAAACAAGTGTATTTCGACGAATACGTGGAAAAAAAGCAGAAGTGGTATTGCCCATCCTGTACTAATATAACTCGGCGCAGAAATGATAATACACCAGTTGGTAAGCGCGACATACGTTCCCTCCAAGCAAGTCAGGCAGATATTTCTAATATGTCCTGTGATGAAAAGCTGCAACGATCATCACGCTTGAAAAAATCTAGTAACAGTGCATCTCAACACGCGTTGCGACAAAAAAATTCGGACTCCGTTACCATAGAACAAATCGAAGCTCTACTCGATCGTAAACTAAGTACTTTCAAGATAGATGTAGTGCAAGAAGTACATACAATGGTGACGAAAGAATTTAACCATACCATCAATAAGTTAGAATCGGATTTCACAGTAGCCACCGATTTTCTTCAGAAAGGGCAGGATGACCTTCTAAAGGAACTTGAGGTGGCTAATAATAAAATTAAAACCCTAGAACTTGAGCGAACTACACTTAAGTCAAATATTGAGTCATTAGATCGTCGTTTAATGAGCGTCGAAAAAACCTCACGAAGCCATAACGTTGAAATCCAAATGGTTCCGGAAAAACGTCATGAAAATTTACTACATCTTATACAAAAACTTTATGACACCGTGAATGTAAGTCTGGATACGAACTGCATCTGTGCTGTTCGTAGAATTGCTAAAATTAATCCAAAGTCCGACAGACCACGAAACATTCTCCTTACACTACAAACTGAGCGGCAGAGGGACATTTTATTATCGGCAGTAAAACGTTACAACAAGACTAACCACCCCAATCACTTAAACTCTACCTGCCTTGGGATTGAAGGAGAATATCGTGCCATATATGTAAATGAACATCTCTCTTCTACTACCAAAAAGCTATATGCTGAAGCTAGGAAGTTTGCGAAAGATAACTCATACAAATATGTATGGGTTAAATATGAACGTGTGTACATGCGGAAAAATGACAACGAATCAGCATTATTGATTAGAGACTTTAGTAACTTTGAGAAACTTAAAGTAAAGTGAGATTGTTTTAGATTATGTGAATTAAAAAAAAAAAAAAAAAAAATTGTAATAGCTGAATTGACTGATACATTTACTTGGATTCTTAACAACGTTCGTACATGAAATTTTACTACCAAAATGTAAATCGTATTAGATCAAAGACAACAGAGTTATATTTAAACATACTAAATTGCAATTACGATTGTATTTGTTTAACTGAAACAAACTTAAATCATACTGTATTTGATAATGAGCTGTTCGATTGTCGTTACATTGTATATCGGAGAGACCGAGAGTCTACTTGTATTAACAAATCTGAAGGTGGAGGTGTACTGATAGCTATTAAAAAAGAGTTTAAGGTAATTCGCCATAAAGAATGGGAGAGTGACATTGAAGAATTGTGGATATCGATTTTGCTCGATTGTCCAATGAAGTCTGTCATTAACCTATGTCTCTGTTACCTTCCTCCTGATTTACCCTCTAATAAACTTAAGTACTTTTACGAGAACTTACATAAAAATTTAAGTACAATATCCTCAAATGACACTAATATAGTACTGGGAGATTTCAATGTGCCAAGTTTATCATGGTCTGTAAATCTAAATGGTAATAGTCCTTACCTTGCTCCAAGCTGTCCCACAGACTCTAAGGCTACATTATTATGTGATTACATTTCTCAATGCAATTTATATCAGATGAATCATGTTCGGAATGAATTAGATCGCACTTTAGACCTTGTTTTGTCCTCCTCTACTAGTATTTTAATTTCTGAAACTAGTCCATTATCCCGTATCGATAAATATCACCCTTCACTTGAAATATCGGTTAACACACTGTCTAAGCCAAAGTATATCAAACCTAAGTATAATAAACGTTTTAATTTTGATAAAGGTAACTATGATGCTATACGTAGAGAAATCAAGGGTGTTGATTGGGGGACTCTCCTTTCAGACAACCAAGTTGACTTGGCGGTGGATTCCTTTTATTCAGTAATTAGCGAAATTATTGTTAAATACGTTCCTTTAAAAAAAGAAGCCTCCACTCACCCAATATGGTTCTCAACAGCGCTAAAAAAGTGCCTTGCAGAAAAGAAAAAATTCCATAAAAAGTATAAAATGTATGGTAATCCCCGAGATTACGATACATTTTCCATGCTGCGTGCTAGATCCAAGTCTCTGTTGGAGGAATGTTATTCTGCTTTTATTAACGTAACTGAAGACGCTATCAAAACGAATACCAAAGCTTATTGGAGCTTTGTTAATAACAGAAAAGCTAAAAAAGGTATCCCAAGCACAATAACGCTTGGTAATGCCAGAACTTCAGACGCAGCAGGAATTTGCGATTTACTATCGCAGTACTTTAGTTCAGTATTCGAAGATTCCACCCAATCAGTACTGCCATCACTCAAAATGTGTGAAAATGTGCTATCGGAATTTAATGTGTCAAAACATGATGTAACTCTTAAATTAAAGCAACTAAATCTTAATAAAGGGGCAGGACCAGACCAAATACCACCTACATTCCTCAAAAGATGTGCTACTGAACTAAGTCTACCCTTGACAATTCTCTTTAATAAGTCTTTAAGAGCAGGGTCGTTTCCATCAGAGTGGAAACTTGCACATGTTGTCCCAATACATAAATCAGGTGATTATTCGTTATGCGAAAACTATAGACCGATCAGTATTCTTTCTTGTATCGCGAAAGTGTTTGAATCTGTAATATATGATCGAATTTATTATCATGTACAACCAGCTCTCTTTGAGCAACAGCATGGTTTTGTCAAGGGAAAGTCCACAATATCAAATCTATTGGAATATAAGGCATATCTTTGTTCAGCCTTCGCAGTTAGTGGTCAAGTTGATACAATATATACCGATTTTCGTAAGGCTTTTGACAAAGTGAATCATGCATTGCTTTCTCAGAAACTCAAGTGGTACGGCATCCATGGTAATTTGTTGCGATGGATACAGTCTTATTTAGAAAACCGTAGCCAATTAGTTACTGTAAAGGGGTATAAATCAACTGCCGTCATCATTAAATCAGGTATACCACAAGGATCTCATCTGGGCCCTTTATTTTTTCTTATTTTTATAAACGACCTAATCCCAAAACTAACCTGTCCTTGTCTATTATACGCAGATGACCTCAAAGTGTTCAAGAAAATTAATGACCTTAATGATTGTATTGATTTGCAAAATAATGCTAACACAATTGCTGACTGGTGCAAACAAAACTGTATGTACTTACATATAAAAAAATGTTTCGTTATTTCTTTTACCAACAAACGCAATAAAATAAATCACGATTATATACTTGAAGGTCAAATTCTTAAGCGTAATTCAGTTGCAAAAGACTTAGGTGTTTACTTTGATGAAAAACTTACTTTCAGAAATCACTATGATTACATTATTTCTAAGTCATACAAAACATTAGGTTTTATTACCAGAACAACCAAACATTTCAAAAAACCATCCACATTTATACATCTCTTCTATGCTTTGATAAGAAGTACTCTTGAGTATGGTTCTGTTGTATGGTCTCCATTTTACGAAGTGCACTCCAAGCGTCTAGAACAGATCCAAAACAAAGCTCTTAAGATAGTTAGTTATAGGCTGAAAATAAGTCGCAAGCTACCGTCTTATCAGGAGAGACTACTTACATTTGGAGTTTCATCACTGCGTAATAGACGTGCTATACAAGATATTCTTTGCTTACATAAACTAATACACTGCAAAATTGTTTCCCCAGATCTTTTATCACAAATCAATTTCAATATTAAGTCTAATCCCAGGCGTCGTCTTAATACATTTATATTAAACGTCTATAAGAACAATACTTCATTTTACAATCCTTTAACACGAATGTGTCGCTCTTATAATGATATAGTTCTAACGGAGTCAGGTAAGGACATTGATGTCTTTGACAATAATGTAAATAAGCTACGTACTCAACTACTCCACTACTTCAAGTCAACTCCACATTAATTAATTATTTATCGTCATAATAAACTTTTACTATATTGTCGTAAAATTTGTTAAATTTATAAATTGTTTTTTTTTGAGTAAAATATAATACATAAATATGTTTACGGATAATTCATGTTGCAACTGTATGTACGCGTTTTTGGTTTGTATTCCAGTTCAAAACTTTGTATATAATAGGTATTTATGTTACATAAAATTGAATGTAAACTGTTGTGTACATCCAATAAAATAAAATAAAAATAAAATAAATACGTGATTAAAATTTGAGATTGCCAAAAGTATATTTTTTGGGAATTTTAATAGAATATTTTTGGAGAGGTCTTGTAATACTTTATAACCAATAAAAACGCCTGGGATTTTGTTTTTTGAATTTTATAAAAACTAAATTTAAGAAAAAAAAATCATGTTGCCAAAAATATTTATTTTATTCTTTTTTTGCAAATGTTATATGCTGCCCAGTTACGAAATAACCGCAAACGCTCCCCCAAACTCGCGGGACTGGATTCGCCAATTGATGAAATTATATTTTTTCACAATTTCGACTAGCCAAAAGGACCTTCCCAAAATTCCTTGCCAGCTCTTGGACTATTACGGTCATGAAATTCATGTCCATAGTGATATTGTTCCTTAAGGTCCCTTGGAGATTTCAGATCAAACAGTACACAAAAAAGTAAAGAAAGTATATGAACATTCCGGCGTAAGCGAATTGGGAGCCACTTGAGTTGATTTCGAAATTGGGATACGTGGTCATATTTGTGTTAGCCAAATATGAACAGCATGAATAGATTCTGCAGAGGCTGAGCTTGTTTAATTGTTCCATGGTAATATCAGTGTATATATGCATATCAAGCATAGACTAAAATAGACAACAAAATAGATTATTAGGGTTAACCTTAAATTCATAAGATGTGCAAAGTTTAGAAAAAATTACGAGATCACGATTTGTGAATAGCACGGCGAATGGAACATTTTCTATACTTGATTGAGAATATATTTGGAGACCGTCTGCGTAAAGATGGTAAAGACAAGTTATCCCTAAAATAATAGAGCGTATGAAAATTTAAAAAAGGAGAGGAGACAACACGCCACCCTGTGGTACGCCCGCACCCAGTGAACACCACGAGGAATAAGTGTCTTCAATACTGACGCTTTGACGGCGTCGAAACAAGTAACTACGAAACCAGTTGGTTGCTGCTGGAAGTACGTTAATAGAATGGAGCACATCTAGAAGTATGTCGAAATCGACTGTGTTGAAGGCATTGCTGAAATCAAGAAGACTAAGAATGACTGTGTTGAAGGCGTTGCTGAAATCAAGAAGAGTAAGAACAGTAATTTGCCGATTCTCCATTTCTCTCCGAATGTCGTGTGTGGTTTTAACCAAAGCAGCGGCCGTGCAATGGGCAGGGCGAAAGCCTGTATTTAAAATGTTATTTAGATTCAGAAATAGACTAAGATGCTGTTGGACAAGACGCTCAAGAATTTTAGAAAAAAAATGTAATAAACGCTTTTACAACAAAATTCCAGAAAATATACAAAATTTGACCTGCTCAAAGTTCAAAAACTTTATTAAACTAAGTTTGTATAAAAAGGGTTATTATAGTATTAAAGAATTTATAGATGATAATAACCCCTGGAAATGAGGTGATCGCTACCAAGCTATTTCTAATTTGTTGTGTTGTTAATTTGTGTAACATACATGATTGTAAGCTGTTATTTTAAAAAAAAAGTCCCGCTGGGTTTCTTGCTGGTTCTTCCCAGGACAGAAGTTTTTTTTTCGAACCAGTGGTAATTATACAAAAGAGTGAGTTCAATAAGCATTATTTATAATCTATATTGAATAAATAAGTTTCTGTTTCTGTTTCTGTTTCTGAATATAGAAATAGGACGATAATCACATAAGGCCTTGGGATTGGATTTCTTGGGTAGTGAAATAATTTGAGCATCTTTCCGTAGTGTAGGAAGATACCTGTATTTTTTTTATAGAATAGGGGGCAAACGAGCATGCGGCTTACCTGATGGTAAGTGACTACCGCCGCCCATGAACAACCGCAACATCAGGGGAATTGCAGATGCGTTGCCGACCTTTTAGAAAGGTATAAGCTCTTTTCTTGAAGGTTCCTAAGTCGTATCGGTCCGGAAAATTCACTGGTGGTAATTGATTCCACAAGAAAGTCGTGCGAGGGAGAAAACTTCTTCTAAATCGCACAGTGGTGGACCGCCAATCATCCAGACGATATGGATGGTAACGCGAGTTTTGTCGCGATGTGCGATGGTAAAATTGAGCGGCTGGAATTAGTCCGAACAATTCCTCAGAGCACTCCCCGTGATAGATGCGATAAAATACGCAAAGAGTTGCAACATCTCTACGCAGTGCCAGTGTATCGAGCCGATCAGAAAGAACTCGGTCGTCGACGATTCGAACCGCTCTGCGCTGGATGCGGTCAAGTGGAAGGAGCTGACAATGGGGTGCCCCGGCCCAGAGATGAGAACAGTATTCCATGTGGGGCCGTACTTGCACTTTGTAAAGTTACAAGCGATGTGCCGGCATGAAATACTGTCTCGCTCTGCTGAGCACGCCAAGCTTTTTAGAGGCCAATTTGGCCTTCCCTTCCAAGTGACCACGAAACTGCACACTATTCGATATGTCGACGCCAAGGATTCCGATACTGGCTTAAGCAGCAAGGGGAGTGCCTTGAAACTGAGGAGATACGACAAAGGGGTTCTTTTTAGCGGTAAACGCGCAAACTTGTGTCTTCTGGGGATTGAACTGGACTAAATTTAGTCGGCCCCAATCCGAGACTTTGTTAAGCAAAGACTCGACTTCAGACACAAGTTTGTCCCGGTACTCGGCGACGTTTTCCCGAGAAATATTGGCACGGCCGGTATATAAGGCATCACCAGTGCTGTCGTCTGCATAGCAATGAATGCTAACAGTTAGCAACATTTCATTGATATGCAGGAGAAACAGCGTTGGTGATAGCACGCAGCCTTGTGGAACACCAGCGTTAATAGGCTTGTAATCGGAGCATGCACCGTCTACAACCTCCTTGATGCTCCAATCTGCAAGGACACTGGTGATCCATTTGCACAATTTCTCGGGAAGCCCATAGGAAGGAAGCTTCGAAAGAAGCACTTTGTGCCAGACCCGATCAAAGGCCTTCGCTACGTCCAAACTAACGGCTAATGCCTCCCCCTTGGACTCTACTGCCTCCGCCCATCTATGAGTTACGTAGACTAGAAGATCACCAGCTGATCGACCCCTACGAAAACCGTACTGGCGGTCACTAATCAGCTGGTGATCCTCAAGGTACCTCATGAGCTGGCAGTTTATAATGGCTTCCATTATTTTGGAGAACAAGGAGGTAATGGCGATAGGCCTGTAGTTGGACGGGTCTGAGCGGTCGCCTTTTTTAGGGATCGGGGAAAGCTGTCTTCCATGAGTTCGGGACTACGCCTTGGGAGTAGGAGTACCGGAAAAGACGCGTTAAAACCGGTGCCAACTCCGAAGCACACGTCTTCAGCACAATGGGAGGGACTCCATCGGGCCCACTCGACTTGCTGACGTCCAGGGAGAAGAGTGCTTTGCGGACCGAGCGCTGTGTAAATCGCACATCCGGCATGGAGCACTCACATCGAGGGATGGTCGGCGGTGTGTTCCCCCCGTCATCTAGAGTCGAGTTGGACGCAAAAAGAGAGCTCAACAGATCGGCTTTCTCCTTTGCGGCATGGGCCAGTGAGTCGTCCTCTCTGTGCAGAGATGGAAGAGACGGCTGACAGAAGTTCCCTTGGACATGTATTTATAGAATTGTTGAATAACGGGAGAATCATGTATCGGCTGACAGAATAGAATAGAATAGAATAATTTTTTATTCAATATAGATCACATGTGTAATTCTTATTGAAAGTCATTTTTTACTTTACCACTGGTTCGAAAAAAAAAAACCTCTGTCCTGGGAAGAACCAGCAAGACATTATCACTACCAATTGCATTAGAAGTTACAGCTGTGATATTCTTTCCAACGTCACAATCAGCAAACTGACATAGAATTAATTCGTAGAAATCGGGAGAAAGAGGATGGGAGGTGACTTAGTGTAACTAGATTTACAACTTTTAACGTATCTAGAACTCGAGGAAAAGTGCTGATTAAGTATCTCAAAGCTTAAATCAGGAGAAAGGGAATTTTTTGCTTTTTGCCAATTCCCAAACTTTTAAGAAACTTCCAAACCCTATTATGATTTATGATCGGATTCATCCATTGTCTTATGAAATATTGCGCGTCTCTACACAACGTGTTGCAGCGATTCCTAAGTATCCTGTATTTTTCACGATTTATACGAGGGTGGATTGAAAAGTACTCGGCCTAACCAAGAAAATAAACACAACTAAATCAGTTATATTTTTATTTTTCTACATAATCACCATCAAGTTCAATACACTTTTGCCACCTCCCCTTCCAAGCATTTAGACCGTTGAAAAAAAATGATTCTTCCTTAGAGTCAAAATATGCGTCTACAGCTGCTTTGACCTCGTCGTTTGTCGAAAATCTTTGACCTCCCAAGTGCTTTTTTAGGTTAGGGAACAGAAAGAAGTCTGATGGTGCCAGATCAGGTGAATACGGCGGATGCGGTAACAGTTCAAAGCCACAGTTGTGAATTTCAGCCATTGACTGTACTGACGTGTGAACACGGGCGTTATCTTGATGAAATAGGACTTTTCTTCTGAGCATTCCTCGACGTTTTTCTTTTATTTCCTCTCGTAAACGACGTAGTAAGGTGCAGTAGTAATCAGAGTTTATAGTCTGACCCCTTTCAAGATAATCAATCATAATCACACCTTTCGAGTCCCAGAATACTGAAGCCATCACCTTATTTGCCGACAAAATCGACTTAGCCTTTTTAGGGGGTGGTGAACCAGGTCTTCTCCGCTGTTTTGATTGTTGTTTTGTTTCCGGTGTACAGTAGTGAACCCATGTTTCGTCTATAGTAACAAAACGATTCAAAAAATCATCTGCATCGGCTTCAAATAACTCCAAACAGTCGCGTGAAATAATCAATCGCGTCCTTTTTTGTTCAACTGAAAGCAGTCGCGGAACCCACCTCGCAGACACCTTGTGGAAACCCAACTCGTTGACAATGATGTTTTGAGTTCGTTCATAAGAGATGCCTATAATCTCGGCTATCTCTCTAATTTTTAATCTGCGGTCTCCCATTATTAAATCAAGTACTTTTTTAATATTTTCGTCAGTAGTTGACGTCGAAGGCCTTCCAGAGCGGGGTTCATCTTTCACACTCTCTCTACCACGCTTAAATTCTGCTATCCATTTTTTGACGGATGAATATGACAGAGCACAATCGCCTAATGTATTGACCATGTCATCGTGGATGGCTTTTGATGATAGCCCCTCTTATGGAGGTACTTTATGACGGCACGCTGCTCGATTTGCTCCATTGGCGGAAATTATGTCCGATTACTTTGTTAATAAATTTATAAAATCACAACTAATTATCGCACACGTTTCGAACTTCACACAATGAACTAGTCTGAACTGAACTAAATAATGTGGGTAGATTTGATTTTTAGAATTGAATGGATCTGTGTTAGGCCGAGTACTTTTTAATCCACCCTCGTATTATAGAGGTCCTTTTTAAATTTGTTTACTGTTTTTTATTAATTTGTAACTGTGTCCTGCAAAATATTAGTGAAATAATGCGTTAGATTACATTTTTACGTACTTAAATTTACCATAGGTAATCATAAATGAAATTTTTTATATTTTGTAGTTAAAATAACACTTTTTTTCTTTCTAAAGACAACAAACTAATCTAGATAAGTTAAATGTAACAAGAATCAATCTTTATACAGTGAATAGCAATATGATATGCAATAAGCTTATCTTAAAACAATAGAGAGCAACATATAGCGATACATGAACAGGTACATAAAAATAAACCATAACAGCATTCTAATTAAAATGAAAATAATGAAAAAACAGTAAAGTAAGAAATATAATAATTAAGAGAATGTTTTAATATTAATGTTTCTAAACAGAGTTAAACGCAGACAGAAAATTGACTCACAAAAATGTCCCATTTTGTACAAAATTAGAAAGTATGTATTGTTATGTTACTAAGTTTCGTCAATATTGAACTGATCACCCAAATATTGAAGATGCTTAAACTTCTAGTATTGAATCTATTCTGAGCGAGAATTATGCGAGTTGGTATATAGAAGTGGAGCATGAAAGTTTATAAAAGTAACCTATACAGTCATATAGATGATAACATGTTAGTAAATGATACGGCAATGCATAAATAAGGAAGGAAATAAGATTTAAGAAGGGAACAAAAATAAAAAAATAGATGAACTTGACAAATAAATGTTGGAGAGATACGGGAACGTCCATCACTGGTATAGCATATAGTCCCCATGCAGGGTCTGTTTCCATGATTGGATGATGAAATCGGAAGTAACAGGAACAATATCTTCAGCACAAGTGATGTGAAAGAATTTACTCATATTAGTAGGTAGTTTTGGGGATCCGACATAGACATAGAGGTCACATCCTTCATTGGATCATAGTGTTAACTTGGTCCTTATAATTTAAACGTAGACCTCGAGGTTGTGCGCACAACCCAAGGTACACTTTTACCTTGATATATTTAGTACGACAAAAAAGTTTATGTACCAATAAAATTAAATGAATGATTGAAAATGTTATATAATACCCAAGTAAATGGGGGGCCCATATGTATAAAGTACCCGCGTGATAAATATCATGAAATAAAATATAAATGAGGCGAATTAAAACTCCGATTCCCGATATCTAATTAATAAAGCTAGCAAAGGACAAAATATTGCGGAAAAAAAGAAAGTACGTAAGTACAAGAGTTATGAAAAAAAAGATCTAACAGTCGACAACAATACAAGGTAATAAGAGGATCCCCGATCATATCTAAAAAGTGAGATATGTAGTTATTTTGTATTTCTGTATTGGATGCTACCCATAATGCTACCCAAAATGCTACTCACAAGTTACACATGCAGTAAATTGCAACACACAACCACACGTACACAAATATAAATTAAATATGATAAAAACTTGTTCGCGTATATATATATTTTATATGAATTTACAAGATTTTTTAATATCTACATTGATTCGTATTTACAATAACTCTACCTTAAATTCCTTTTTTTATGTTATGGTTTTTTGTTTATGTAAAATTTGTACAATTTTAAAATAAATTTGGTCTTATTAAAACCAAGTCCAAAGTGTATCGATACGCTATTTTTTTAAGTAATAGTTTTATTATTCTTTATTATAGACAATGAAACCAAAAATTATGTTATTATCTACTTAAAAAAAACTTTTCTTTTCAATATTAGTAATATTTTATTAACATACAACATATATTTAGCTATACAAACTTGTATTTGTGTAATATCCTATTTCTTTTATAAATTTTTGTTTCAAATAAGACAACCATATTCCTTAGAAATCATGAAACCAAAAAAAGGTAATAATTTGTTTTCGAATATTAATGATAAATAACATGTTGTATTATATATATATATATATATAATAAATATTTGATAATGTATGTAAAAGTATTATAACAATGGAATGTAACGATCTTAACAGCGTCAATTAAAAAGTGTTTAATAATATGATTTTAGGATACATTTTAAGTGTATTCATAATAGAACATTTTGTAAGTTATTTTGAGATTAGGTTTGATCATACGATGTAATCGCAAACGTTCCCATAAACGTACTTCGGAATTTCTTGTACTAGGTATTATCTATTCTGTGTTGAAATTTAAAACAAAAGTTTCACAAACCGCTTACCGCGGCTGGGATTGCAACTTCTATTTTACTGATCAAATAGTTTCAAAAGCAATCCCAACATATCAAGTTATGTTTTACGAATCATGAAATTTGGAATCGATATATTTACTATCGTCAGGACAGTTAAAACAAAATCTTCAACTTATTTTTAAGAAATAATAATGTTAAAAAAAAATTATTAAAAATATATTACTTTCTGGTTTCGGATTAAATCAAGAATTTGGCAAAAATAACCTGATCTATTTTAATGAACAGATCGTTAAATGGAGAAAGTGCGAGAATTATGATTCTCCGATGATGCCTTCTCACTCTTACTCGGACCTCGTATACGATAAAGTTTACGTATATAGACGTATTACGTCGATTAAGTATACGTAGTATGTGAGTAAGCAATAGTCCGTCCTCTCTTTTTACGTAGGATTTGAAAAAGATTTTTACCTGTATAAATTCACACCTGCCGAAATATACTAGGAAAAAATTTTGTTCAATCGTAAAATTTAGGAAATTTTACGAGTAATCTAATAATAATAAATAATTCATTAATTTTTAAACTATCACATTTCAATTGGTTATATTTTTTTTTAAATAAAAAATTGTCGCTAAAATTTTAATTTCTAAATTTTAAAATCTTACCTTCAAGTTAGATTTTTTAAGCAATTTGGAAAACATCGCTAATTATTAAAATTTTAAGTTTACGAATAGGATGTTACTTGATAGTTTTCTTTCAGCAGCTCGCAAAGAGAAAGGTTTAACAACAGACAAATTAAAAATGCCCGGAACTGTACACAAGGTAATCTTTAATAAGCACCTAACTTTAAAAAGATTTTTTTTATTTCCTGAGGTTCGGGTAGCTGCTTAGAAGAATGGTTTCAGACACATTTGGTTTATGTACGACAGTATCTTGGTGCGTGCAAACGACTTCTTCTGTTCTTAGCATTCGTTGTAGCTAAGATTTATCAAAACTCAAATCGAAGGATTGTCCGGTCGTTTAATTTTTACTGCTACTCGTACGTAGCTGAAACAAGCATTTTATTTTCATTTGCATTGGTTTGTTGTCTCGAAAAAGTTATTTAAAGGTATTTATTAAAAAGCGTTATATTCATTAACATCATCTTAAATATTTCATTACTTACTTCTCCGTGTGCATTGAATTTTTTATCTACCGTCAATGTGTTAGTTACTCAAAAAAATTATTTACCATATTTTATAAACAATATTCTATTTTAAAACACTGTGTAGTCAAATTAACAGAAATAATTATAATGAATACAAGTAGTAGCAATTTACACTGATTACTTCAAGGTCTTTGATAAGGTTGATCACAACATACTTTAAATAAAGTAGTGTTCTATGTATATCTATGGGATACTGTTAAGGTGGTTTGCATCATATGTTTAAACAGATCTTAACGGATTGTGATTAATGGTTCCTCATCTAATATCATAAATGTAAGCTCAGGCGTACCGCAAGGATCTGTCCTTAGGCCTTTGTATTTTATATTATTTGTAAGCCATATCGGTTATTGTTTTCGTTTTACTAACTTTCTCCTTTATGCAGATGACCTTAAAATTTATCGCAGTGTCAAAAATGTCGAAACTGTTATAAAATACAACAAGACTTAAATCGCTTGACAGACTACTGTCAAAAAAATGTTCATCAAAATGCAAACATATCACGTTCATTAAAAAAAAATAACATAATTAAATACACATAAACTAAACTGCCTTTCGATGAAATCAGTATCTTTAATCAGGGATCTAGAATTGACTCTAGGTTACACTTTGATGAACACTTAACGCACATAACCAATAAAGCATTTCAGCTTTATAGATTTCTCATGCAGACATGTTCTTCCTTCAAACGTCCCACCAAATTTTTTACTTTATATAAAACTCGAAAGATCTAAAAGATCACAAATGTCGAATAAGCATAAATTATATGGAGTCCAATATATGTATAATAAATATAGTTTACAGCTGTAAACTATATTTATTATAGGCATAATATATTGGATTGAGGAGCGTGTTCAACGAAAGTTTTTAAAATCAGCAATGTACAAATGCTTTAAAAGTAATTTTAATGAATGTAAAAATACGAACTTTTATTAAGAAAATTTTGTATTCTTTCTTTAGAATTAATAAAAATGCTCTTGGATCAAACTTTGCTTTAGAATCTAAATCTGCCATAAGTTTTGCTTAGTTTGAAGAGCACCCTCCGCCTTCCCTTATTTTCGAGCACTATCCCCGTCACCACTTAACCCAGCATCACTACTCCCAGAAAGTGATACAGCGATACTCGCGTTGCTTCAGTGCGTGTTGTCAGACTAAACAGTCCTCGAAATATTACTCAGACAAGTTTCCTTGCCGTGTTTCTTTTCACCGCCGAGCACATTGCAATTAAATTAACAATTTCAGTGGTGCCAGAGGAAATCCAATCCGGGTTGCTAGTGTATTGTAAAATTTACGATGAGCACTTAGATTTTATATACAAATTTAGCGATCTGCCTTGACATCGCACTGGTGATTTCTGAATCTCGACAACAGCGCACCTACCGGGTCCAATCTTGTAAATCTAAAGCATTCTCGAATCAACTTAATCACACATACAAAATTTCATCAAAATCGATCCAGGCTTTTAGAGGGAGTTCGGTCACATACACAATCAGTGGTGAGTACATCACTCATCTTCGATTTGCCGACGATATAGTCCTTATGGCAGAATCGCTGGAGGACCTAAGTACTATGCTCAATGACCTTAATAGTGTCTCCGAACGGGTAGGTCTTAAGATGAACATGGACAAAACAAAAATCACGTTTAACGTCCATGTCACACCCATGCCGGTAGTTGTTGGAAGCACTAAGCTCGAAGTTGTTCAGGAATATCGAGCCATTACCGCGCGACTTAGCGTAATCGACAAAAACCAAATTTTACAGGGGAATTTTTTAAATATTTTTACAAATAATTGCGCTATTGAATTGAAATTTAACATATAATTATGATTTTTGAAACCTTAGGTGTAGCAGTTAAATTCTCGAATAAACAATAGGTTTAGAGGCTTTTTTGGCGTATACAATATTTTTGCTGTCTCAAATGAACCACTTCTTATGATTCCGGGCGTTTGAGATAACAATTGCGATAAAAATAACCTGGTTTTAGTTTTAACGTAAGTGACAATAGGTCATTTTAACTACGGATAAATTTTCATAAATAAATGAGTATTTAATAAATTAATGTAAAAAAATAACTTAAAATATATAGTTAAATATATAGAATATTGCTCATTATTTTAACATTTTAGAGAATACTGAGATCAATGAATGAAACTTAAAATAGAATTATTAAACTTAAAGAATTATCAAGGAAATTAAAGCTTTCGTATTACCTGCATTCGTTTCAGCTAATATTACTCATTAATTAAACATTTAAAAGAACACAGATCAAATAATCCAATTTCAACTAAAATTAAACCTTTAATTCTCCTTATCACTATCATCTGCATCAGTTTCAGGTAACACGTCAGGAACTGCTTCATCATGTTTCATATTTACGTACTTTTCATGGTACTTGCATGGTATTATATTTTTATTACATAGATCCAGAAGATCTTTGTACTTTGCAGCCGAAATTTTATTTCCGAAAGTTATATATGTACTGGTCCATTAATTATAGTTGCCGTATTGCCTCGTGATCTAATAATTAGATCCATATTCAACTTTTGCTTATTGCTATCTTCGAAAAAACCATATTGAACTGGATTGTTCTTTTTAAAATGTGCCATTATTAAAGTTTTGAAGGCTATTTTACGCTGGCAATAAAGCTTGCGAGAAAGACTTCCAGTCCATAAAATCAGTATAATTCAAAACATGTACAAAATAACCTGTTGGATCGGATCTAGAATTAGTGATCATAGTTGGCCACTCAGAAGGAGCCCACACTGTTTTATTACGGATAAAACTTTCAATTGTACTGTGAATGGAGTCAACAGGCATCATAGTATGTCCAGGTAGGAGATAAGTTACTTTTATTGTAGTAATCGTAGTTGCTGTCTTCAAAAAATAAAATAACATGGATATCATTCCACGGTTTCTGTTTTGCCCAACACAACTATCTGCATACAGATTTATGACACTATGGGTTCTTTTACTGTAACTGTAGGGCAGAGGTAGGTACTTCCCCAGTCGGTTCAGTTATATACAAAACTTTACATCTAACAACAATTACTTTAGCTAAGTAGGTAACAGATTAAGTAAGCAATAGAAGGAGAACAGACAGTTACCTAAAGCTCAGTGGCGGCAACGCTTTAGTGATTACCAAAGTTAAGCACGAAAGCCACGTAGTCACTGTCACGCAGGCAAAGCCACGAATAATCGCTAGTCAAAAATTAGTAGCCTCTGGTTATTTATTTACATTCATTTATTAACAAAATCACAATACTTAAATGTCTTCCTTTATACCTTTACCGGCGTTTAGTAGAATTGCAATAAGTAACTGCAGTGATTTACTAAACACTATACAACACTATCGCACCACTTTAAACTTAATAAAACCTAGTAATAATATCATCATCATTACAGCCTTTCATAAGTCCACTGCTGAACATAGGCCTCCCCAAAGGAATGCCACAAAGCACGGTCCTAAGCCACCTGCACCCATCGACTTCCTGCATGTCTTATCGGGTCGTTACTCCATCTAGTAGGCGGTCGCCTACACTTCGCCTTAACTTAGAAATGAGGATATTCGCAGTAGACTGCGGATATTCTCATTTCTAAGTTTATCACGCAGAGAAACCCCGAGCATAGCCCCCTCCATAGCTCGCTAAGCGACCTTGAGCTTCCTCGTACGGCCAGCAGTGAAGGACCACGTCTCAGATCCGTAAGTCATCACTGTCAACACCACTGGTTGTACAATTTCGTTTTCAGGTTTTGAGGTATACCTAACGAGAAGATGTGTCGTAGTTTCTCGAACGCTGCCCAGCCGAGTTGAATCCGTCGATTGACCTCTCGGTCGAAGTTACACTTACCTAGTCGGACTATTTGTCCCAGGTAAACATACTCGTCAACAACTTCGAGCTTAGTGCTCCCAACAACTACCGGCATAGATGTGACATGGACGTTAAACATGATTTTTGTTTTGTCCATGTTCATCTTTAAGACCTATCCGTTGGGAGACACTATTGAGGTCATTGAGCATAGTGCTTAGGTCCACCAGCGATTCTGCTATAAGGACTATATCGTCGGCAAATCGAAGGTGAGTGATGTACTCGCCATTGATGTTAATACCGCATCCTTTCCAGTCCAGTAGCTTGAAAACGTCTTCCAATGCAGCGGTGAAGAGTTTAGGGGATATAACGTCACCCTTTCTTATACCTCTCTGCAGTTAGATAGGTTTCGTACTCTGATTCTGTACTCGGATAGTCATCGTAGCAAAGTCAGTCTACAAACACTTCAGCACCTGACTTGATATACCGACAGTCAACTTGGCACCGCTGAAGGGACTACAGCACCGCCCAAATTTCGACGGAATCAAAGGCTTTGTCATAGTCCACATACGCATGGCAAAGTGGCAGATTACACTCCTCTGTCTTCTGTACAATTTGCCGAAGGGTGTGTATGTGGTCTATGGTACTAAAGCCCTTTTGGAAACCGGCTTCTTCGGGGGGCTGGAAGTCGTCAAGTCTGCGTGTGAGACGATTCGTAATGACTCCCGAAAACAGCACGTAGACGCGGAAGGGAAGGAAGGTCAGAAGGGAAATCGGTCTGTAGTTCTTCAAGAGAGCGTTGTCGCCGTTCTTGAAGAACAAGACCACCGCACTTCTGCTCCACGCCTCCGGTGTACTGCCACCATGGAGGACGGAATTAAAGAGCTTTTGAAGGACTTCAAGTACCGGTTTTCTGGCAGACAGATCTCTGGCAAAGACTAGAGCCTTGGTTCCTCTCGATCGCTTCTTCAATACAAGCTGTATTGAAGTTGCGTAAGTCCCGCCGCATGCATTTGGAGATCTGTCTGTTCAGTTGCCTGTATGCTGTCAAATCTGTTGACGACTGTAGCTTCATCTCCCGCGTAACAGCCATGAGATTAAGAGTGTGATCAGAGAGTTTTTGTGTTCTTCTGCGGCGGGTCTTCCAGAACTTAGCTCTGACCGCATGGACAGTTTCCACGAGCTTGTCATAATTAATTATAATTTAACCTTTAAGTATGGACGTAGAGTCTCACAGACTCCGCATGGTTTTAGTTCTCGTTGTTTCACACACTTCCCCCCGTTCCCCGCAACTGAGTGGCTCAGTAGATATAGTTTTAGTTACGAAACGACTGTCGAAGGAGAAGACCGCGTCTTTCCTTACTTAGTACTTCAATAATATTCATCGAAATATTGACCGGAGCCTGTGAGGCTACACGTCCATTGTTACCATACAAATCATTTTATGAGAGTAATTTCGTTTATTTTAGGTTTTGTAGTTCAAAATGGCAGAAAATAGTGAAGCGCATTGTTCTTATAGACAAAAACATTCCAGAAATCTTCAACAGGCTCCTGCAAACAAAATATTGAAAGTAATGGACCCATCTTTTGAGGAGGAAGTAAATAATGTGTTAGCTTCAGATCACTCTGATAATGAAGAAGCTATCGAAGATTTTTTGATTTCTGCGTCGGAGTTGACGCGTTACCATGATAGTGATGAAGATGAAGATCAGATGCAGTGCCAAGATATAATCCAGGACGAGGAAGTCGCCGAAGATGAATCTGACAGTGATAGTTCAGACAACGCTCCTCTTTCGGATTTACTAAGATCTAACTATTTCTATGGAAAGAATAAATACAAATGGGCAAAGACGTCACCTTCTGTTAGAGTACGTACACCACAACATAATATTATATCATCTCGTGTAGGTTATTCTAAGTTGACAGCAAACGATGAAATATTTAGAAGCGCAATGTCAGAAACAAGATTCCTAATCTTGCACTTATGTCTTCGATTCGATAATCCTTATTGTATTGTCTGCTATCTTCTCTAATCACTGTAGTGTAACACAGGCTCGGCACGCACTTAACTAAACACGTCCACTCTCGCCCGAGGCTCTCGTGTAACTGACGCGGTGCGCTCGAGACTGTGACTTATATATAAATGTATGTTTGTGTATTTGTGCAAACACTACATCTCTTTCTTGTCAAGATTTCTTTTTTGTATTTTGTCTCTATCCCTGATATCTGAATCTAAATGATTGTCTCTAATTTATTTCACCTATTGATGGAATTTTATCCCTACTTTTTCGTTGAAAAAAACAGTTCCGACGGTCACCTCCCGGTAACTGTAAGGAGGGGTGCTGTTATACATTAGAAGATACTCCCACAAACATTCTTTTAAATCCTTCCTCTCGATCTGGCTGATACGAAGCCGTTTCAAAATATCTCTGTTTTGTCTTTCAACTTCGCCGATCATTTGAGGCCAATATGGTACAGTACTAAATAACTTAATGTTATATTCTTTGAAGAAAGATCGAAACTCTTCACTAACGAACTGCTTGCCATTGTCTGCGGTGATAGAAATAGGACAACCAAGTCTACTGAACATTTCTTTTACCATTTTAATAATCTGTAAGCTTGTGATGTTTTTGTAATTTTTTTTCTTCTTTTTATCGACTATAGTAGTCGACCACTACTAACAGATACTCATTACTTGGCAATGGTCCTATTAGATCCATTGTGACATCTATCCATGGAGCTGCAGGCAACCCACGTCTCTTTATTGGTGCAGGTGGGTTTGGCAAACCCACTAACGTACAAACTTTACAGGCCTTTACTAATTGTTCTACGTCTTTATCGATACGGGGCCACCATACCTTTGATCTCAAGCGTCCCTTCATCGCTACGATACCTGGATGACCCTCATATGCCGCATCTAATACACTCTTGAAGAGTTGCTGTGGTATTACAATTTTATTTCCACGAAGTAGAATGCTATCGTGGAAACAACTCGTTTTCAAAAAATTTGTAACTCTTAATTGAATCGTCCCAGTCGTTCTGATAGACACCTTTTTCACTTTGTAAATCTCTTGGTCTTTTTCTGAATATGCTACAATGGTACTCATTGGTATAGCAACTGGTCTAGAATTTTCCACTATGTGGTACACATGCTGGTCTTTTCCTTTTGGTGGGTTATCAGGATAGTTACATAATCGTGACAAGGGATCAGCTATATTTGTTTTCCTGGCTTGTATACAACCTTGAATGAATAAGACTGTAGCCTCAGTACCCATCGTTCAATCCTCGCACATGGTTATGATTTAGACCCGAACAATATCTCTAGCGGCTTTTGGTCAGTGACTAAATCAATAGAGCTTCCAAATAAAAAAATATTAATGTTCGACCCCCCAAACTAATGCTAGTGCCTCTTTTTCCGTTTGGCTATACCTGCGCTCGCAGTCTGTCAAAGTTCGATTACCATAGGCAATAATTCTAGGGACATTTGTATCATTTTGTACAAGGACAGCACCAAGTCCGACAGGGCTAGCATCTGCTATCACCTGTCTTGTATCTCTGACGTCATAATACCCTAAAATCTGTATTTCCGTCAGCATCCGTTTGAGTTTTTTGGAATGCTTTATCTTGTTCCCCAGACCATTGTTTTTTCAAGCTCTTCCTTTCGCTCATCTTCTGTCTTAGCAGGTGCTTCAGAAGTTCTGTCATGGCGGCCAAGTTAGGTATCCATTTGTTTATGTAGTTTAAGAGTCCTAAAAACTTTGGAGTTCTTCTATGGTCTTTGGGACCCTAAATTTCATAATGCTCTCAGCGTACTTGTTGAAGGGTTTACTCCTTCATGTGTAGGCCTGTGTCCCAGAAAATTCACATCCTGCGTTTTAAATATGCATTTATTGATATTCAGCACGGCGTTGTTTTTACTAAGTACCTGTAGAACTTTCTTTAGTCATGCGTCATGTTTTTCTTCACTGTTCCCGAATACCAGGATATCATCAATAAAATTGACGACCCCTTCACAGTTTATCAGCATCCTTTCAATGATCTTCTGAAAAATCTCGGAAGCGCAGGTAATTCCAAGTATTATTCTTTTATATCTATATAATCTTTTAGGGGTTATAAAAGTCGTTGTGTCTGGATTCAGAGTGAATTTCCACTTGATGGAAGGCATTTTTTTAATGTCTAATTTGTTAAAATAATTAGCTTTTTTCATTTTGGCAAATATGGTCCATAGTAGGCAGGGGGTGGTTTTCTCGCAACATAGCGGCGTTCGTACATCTCATATCTACGCACAAACGTAATTCACCATTTTCTTTCATGATTGGAATATTGGTGAAACCCATTTAGACGGGCGTTGCACTTCTTCAATTATATCACTGTTTAGTGATTCCTTAATTTTGATTGCAACCTTCTCTTTAATGGGGATCGGTACTCTTCACTTGATTTATCTCGATACCAACTTTTAAGACACCTAGACGGACTGTGTTCTTACCCAACAGGTCTCTAGTATCCCCCGAAATCACGTAAATGGTTGTATGTTCCTTTCGTCCATCGACTTCGAGTATAGTTTCAAATGAACCCTCTATTGCCAAAGGAGAGTTACTACCATATGCTAATAATGTCTTGTCTGGTCTTTAAATTTGATTAAAAGCATATACTTTTTTGCTTTTTTAACTCTTCCCACGTTTTGTAAGATATAAGGTTCTTGCGCAATTTCGAATTACACTTTTCCACAATTTGATCTATGAGATGACCATCTTGCTTTTCGAATGCACACTTTCGGCCTGTTGACGCAATCTTATCAATAACTTCTCAAATTTTTCTCTTTTTTCTTGTTTTAGCAATCGAAAAACATGCCGCTCATAAACTTTGCCCCGTTTAGGTTGAAAATACTCATCGAGTTTTTTTTATGGCTACTTTAAATACATCAACGGTTTCTGATGATTCGACATTGGCACCTGGTAAATTGTAGAATATTTTTTGTAACCCAGAGCCACCAAAATGCAATAGCGTAGCTCGTTTATTGAGTGCTGATATAACTTCAGCTGCGTACAGATAGATTAGTAGAGACCTTTTCCATTTTTCACACCTTATAGCCATAGATGTGCTATCACATTAAAACTGATAACGGTATCATTATTATTATTATTTTAGGGGCAAACTGAAACAGTTTCTTATATTTTTATTTCCAATTTAATGCTGGTATTTTAATACTCAAAGTCCAATTTAATGGTAGTAACTTAGTACCCAAAGTCCAATTTAATGGTGGTAACTTAGTACCCAACGTCCAATTTAATGGTGGTAACTTAGTACCCAACGTCCAATTTAATGGTGGTAACTTAGTACCCAACGTCCAATTTAATGGTGGTAACTTAGTACCCAACGTCCAATTTAATAGTGGTATCTTAATACCCAACTTCCAATTTAATGGTGGTATCTTAATACCCAACTTCCAATTTAATGGTGGTATCTTAATACCCAACTTCCAATTTAATGGTGGTATCTTAATACCCAACTTCCAATTTAATGGTGGTATCTTAGTACCCAACTCAATTTAATGATGGTATCTTAGTACCCAACTCAATTTAATGATGGTATCTTAGTACCCAACTCAATTTAATGATGGTATCTTAGTACCCAACTCAATTTAATTATGGTATCTTAGTACCCAACTCAATTTAATTATGGTATCTTAGTACCCAAACTCAATTTAATGATGGTATCTTAGTACCCAACACCAATTTAATGGTTGGTATCTTAGTACCCAACACCAATTTAATGGTTGGTATCTTGGTACCCAAACTCAATTCCATGATAGTAATATGTTCCAAAACACTCGCCTTTCTCTTTCGGTTTATTTGTTATACCGACTACTTCCATTGCTGTGCCATTTAGGCTTTGGGTGAATTCAATACCTATAATGCGCATTTACAGTATTACTAGTTACCTACTATGCAATTTACAGAAGTCGTGAAGTGTCCACGATTTTTTGTAAGACATATTTGCCCTGAAAGCGGTAAAATAGTATTTTCATTAAAGGCGATAAATATCACACCTACATGTAAAATGCCACTAAAATTTAGCTAACGACATTGTATTTCGGTTCGAATCGAGAGGAGTGATTAGTTACATCTACTATTTTTCCATCAAAATATTTTTAAATAAAAGTTGTGCTAATAGACATATGTTAAAATAAATCATTATTTTATCATTGCTACAGAAACAGAAACTTTTTTGTATTCAATATAGATTATAAGTAATACTTATTGAAAGTCACTCCTTTGTATAATTACCACTGTAATATAAAAACCACTGGTTCGAAAAAACCCTCCGTCCTGGGAAGAACCAGCAAGAAACCCAGCGGGACTCTTTTTTTTTTTATAACAGCTTACAATCATGTATGTTACACAAATCAACAACACAACAAATTAGAAATAGCTTGGGAGCGATCACCTCACTTCCAGGGGCTATTATCATCTATAAATTCTTTAATATTATAATAATAAATAACTTAAAGACATAAAGAAAATAAATTTTTGCACACCATAAGCGTGGTCATATGTGAACATATAATTTATATAAATTATTAAAATTATCATAACAGGGTTAAAAATAATAAATCATAATTCATAATGCACAGTTTTTTTTCCGCGGGTACTCTAGGAATTAATTTACAATTGCAATGCTAATAGTTGCACATTGCTAACCTATTTTTGATTATATCTTTATACTAAATAGGTACTTATCTTTTTCCTCGTCGCCACTTGTATTGTCTGCTATCTTCTCTAATCACTGTAGTGTAACACAGGCTCGGCACGCACTTAACTAAACACGTCCACTCTCGCCCGAGGCTCTCGTGTAACTGACGCGGTGCGCTCGAGACTGTGACTTATATATAAATGTATGTTTGTGTATTTGTGCAAACACTACACTTATGATCGCAACGAAAGGATAAAGCCTGACAAACTAGCTGCTATATCGCCAATTTTCATCAAGTTCGTGAGTAATTCTCAACAACTATATGAATTGAGCGAATGTGTTACTGTGGATGAAATGCTCGTCAAATTTCGGGGAAGGAGTCACATGATATCATATATGCCGAAAAATCCTGGTAAATATGGCCTGATAATACGAGCTTTATGTGACGCCAAAAACTATTATTTCTACAACGGGTATGTTTATTCTGGAAAAGACTCCGACAGCATCGGATTGACCACAGAAGTGAAAAAATTCTTGGTTCCAACTCAGTGTGTGTTACGTCTCACAAAACCTATCTATGGAAGCAACCGAAACGTAACGGCTGACAATTGGTTTTCATCTATATAGCTCATTGATGAATTATCAAAAAGAAAGCTAACATATGTGGAAACAGTAAAAAAGAATAAAAAAGAAATACCCATACAATTTCAACCAAATAAGAATCGCGAAGTACAATCGACCTTATTTGGATTTACGAACAAAACAACATTATGTTCCTATGTACCGAAAAAGAACAGAGCTGTAATACTTGTATCTTCCAGGCATCATACGTAGCGATCAGGTTGATAAAAGCACTCAAAAACCTGAAATTATTTTGTTTTATAATTCCACCAAAGGGGGTATCGATAAAGCGGACAAGAAATGTTCAATTTATTCATGTAGCCGTCGAACTAGAATATGGCCTATGGTATTATTATATCGTGTCCTAGATTTGAGTGCCATGAATGCATACATTTTGTATAACCTACACCAATCAAAGGATGTTGAAAGAGGAGATTTCCTCAAAAGTTTAGCTCGTTCACTTGTAGTGACTCATATGCAAAGGCGTGTTATCAATACAAAATTGCCAAGAGAGGTGAGGTTAACCATGACACGAGTTTTAGGTAAGAATATGGTTACAGTAGATAACCAGGATCAAACAGTGAACCCAGGAACGAGAAGAGCATGTAGAATTTGTCCTGCAAAAAACATAGAATGACTACCTACTCGTACATTTGTATTGAGTGCAGCAAACCTGTATGCCTCCAATGTTCCCGTCCTTTGTGCGTTGACTGCCAATAAATTCACACTATTCAACTGTTGCCAATTTTTTTTTTTATATTTCTTACCAGACGTGAATGTTTATGTTTCATAGTTAATAATTTTATGTGATTTAAGAAAATAAGAGTTATTTTGTTATGATATTATGTTAACATGTTAAAAAAATGCTCAATGTAATATAATAGCAAATTTAAACAAAATGTGCCATAACGTTAGATTTTTCGTTTTGTCATAATTTTTGTAATAAAAGTTCATTAAATATTTACGTTGTTTTATTAGAAGATACTATAATCTCTATAATGATATAATTTTGAACCGATTTATTATATTATTTTTATACAAATCGTGCGTGTGAATACTAGGAGCCTGTGAAACTCCACGTCCAGAGTAGTGTAAACAAAAAATGACGGTCCGTACTTAAAGGTTAATACTAAATAGATGCAGAGAGATAATCTTCACTGGAATGAGCTCATCGCAATACGTTTTTTTGCAACCTTGCTTATAGTAAACGACAAAATTTTGATGTACTGTGACTACTGTGTCAGTTGCGATAACAAGTAGGGTCGCTTACGCTGCAATTCTTAGATAATTATACAACTTACGATGTATATTGATTATGTCGGTTACTCTAAAATATAGAAAAACGTTGTGCTAACGATAAACTTAGCATTTGCTATAACTTTCGAATTGATTGTATTTTGGCGGGAAATGTCGACGAACCGAGTCCGTTATAGTTTAAAATGTGGTTTGCGACAAAAAACGCTGTTTAGGTAAAAATGTCGCTTACGATAATTCGGCGGTAATGGCTCGATATGTTTACCTGGGACAAATAGTCCGACTAGGTAACTCCAACTTCGACCGAGAGGTCAATCGACGGATTCAACTCGGCTGGGCAGCGTTTGGGAGATTACGACACATCTTCTCTTTTTTTTTATAGGATAAGGGTGACAAACGAGCACACAGTCCACCTGATGGTAAGTGATTGCTGCGGCCCATAGACATCTACATCTATCCTCGTTTGCGAATCAAAATGCAGATGCGTTGTCACCCGTAAGGACTAAGATGGAATGCCTCATTTCCAGTAAAAAGGGCCTCCGGCCACTTGCACTCACCAAGCGAAACGCAGAGGTAAACCTCTACTTCACGCTGGTATTCTGTGAGGTCGTGGTACCACCCCGGTTCGAGCCGGCCCATCCGTGCGACAGCAAAAGCTGCCGCGTGGCTCTACCACTGTTAAAAACGTTAGACATACCTCAAAATCTCAAAACTAGATTGTTCAACCAGTGCGTGTTGCTAGTGATGACCTATGGAACTGAGACGTGGTCCTTCACTGCTGGCCGTATTAGGAAGCTCAAATTCGCTCAGCGAGCTATGGAGAGGGCTATACTCGGCGTTTATCTGTGTGATATACTTAAAAACGAGGATATCCGCAGTAGAACCATAGTAATCGACATAGCCCAAAGAATTAGTATGCTGAAGTGGCAATGGGCCGGCCATATAGCTCGAAGAACCGACAACCGATAGGGAAGAAAGGTTCTCGTCCCCCCGCTAGATGTAGTGAAGACCTGATAAAACATTCAGAAAGTCAATGGATGCAGGTGGCTCGGGACCGTGCTTTGTAGCTTTCCTTGGGAGAAGCCTATGTTAAGCAATGGCACTAGTGAAGGGATGTAATGATGATGATGATGAATAAAAATATTCTTATCTATTCCCTTATTACTGAGTCCGATGACCATCTTGTGTGCATGCATCTTCTTCTAATTGTTAGAGTAAGAGCAAAATAGTCGCGTAATTTAATAGGTGTTCATTTGCGGACACGTTTAGACAACGTGATATTTAGTTTAACAAATTGTTGTGTTTTGTCATACTCTAAAAATAACTTAGCACTTTCGCATGTTGTATACGACAGGTCACGAAGATAACTTTTGTATGAGACACTAGCCAATTATTATTTATTTTTAAAATAAGATTATTAACAAGTATAAATACGAATGTTTGATTTTCGAATTTCCTTCTACACTCTTTTACGATTTCAAATGTCACCAAAAATCGGACGAATCATTTGATAGACTTCAAATGGCATTTATGGATAAAGGCCACTAATTTCAACACGGTCGACTAAATTTGGGAGATGAAGAAAGAAGTGGTTGCACTGACGGCTGTTACGGAAGGAAACTTTCTAGCAGTGAAAGATTTAATTGAAGAGAGTAGGGATAGGCGAATTAGGTTTGAAAACATTCAGCACATGTTACAAATTGAATTGGGAAGCGTTCACGAAATTTATACTAACACCTTCGACTGAGGAGGATAGTTTCGCTTTGGGTGCTGCATAACTACCTCACCCACACGCATGGATTTGAAGTAGGCCCGTCCGGGTTTACGGCATTATTACAGGAGATGAATTTTGGATTAACAAATAAGATCCGGAAACGAAGCGACAGTCGACTGTTTGGCTATTTCAAAATGAATCAACGTCTACCAAAGTGAAGCATCGTAGCGTTCACAAGCGTTGATCCCTAAAACAAACAAAAAAACAACTGAAAAGGATACAGATGACAGTCCTATTAGTGTGCAGGACACATTTATTTTATGTTAAAAAATAATAATTGCAGTCGGTTGATAATTGACGAAGATATCACGTAACATACAAAAAATAACATAGTTGAATTACATCCTCCTTTTTTAAAGTCGACTAATAAAGAAGCATTCACATTCTCGTTTCGCTGATTATATGTTATTTGGATCCTTTACAGAACCCCACAACCCGTCAGGAGGTTCTTGACGATATTGCCAATTCAAGATGGGAGAAACTTAAGGAGACGATGCTGCAACGTCAGAAGTTTGGCACGGCCGGCCTGCGCGGTCCCATGGGAGCCGGCTACAAGTGCATGAACGATGTCGTTGTACTGCAAACAGCTCAGGTAAAGAAATTTTACGTTGTAAAGCCACACTGCAGCTATATTATAGTTGTAGCACGAATGGGTCGGCTTGACCAGGGAAGGTCTACGCTCTCAGAATACCAGCTTAAATTAGCAACTTAATGCTGCTGTGTTTAGTATGTTGAGAGTAGAGAGCCGGAGACCCTTTTTACTAGAAACAAGGTATTTCATCTTATTTCTCCGGGTTGACAACACATCTGCATTTTAATTCTCAATCGAGGATAGAATGTAGATGTCTAAAGTCCACAGATTCCCTTACCACCAGGTGGACTTTAAAATTGTATGTCAACCTTATTCTATAAAAAAATGTGCCAAGCGTGTCAAATCGTACCAATGAGAGGTGTCCCCGTGTCAAGTTGTGAACTTTTGGGCCATGGTTATAGAAGAAGTCTAAATAACTTTATTATTTGCGATGATTGCAGGGTCTCCGTTCGTATTTACAAAAGGCTTGCCAACAGAGTCAGCTACGCAATGGTATAGTGGTCGGCTACGATGGGCGACATAATAGCAAAAGGTGAGATCAGACGTTTATTGTACTACACTGTGCTTAACGCAGATCAGTCTACTATATAAAACAAATATTTTATCTGTCCTACTCGCTTTATGTATTAAGGCGGCTCTTCACGTTAGCCAACATTATGGCGTATATGTTGGCAAAGATATTAGCCAAAAGTTTGTGATGGCGTCCACACGTTGGAAGGTCGTTCAGTTTGCTTCGGTTCAGGCCAATGTGCAGACGAATTAATTAAAATGGATGTTGCGGCATTAACGGCTATTCACAGCATACCGCTACTACGTGAATGTGTAGGAAAGAAAAGGGTGATTAAAAAGAAATGGAAAAAAATAAATTTTATTCAATGTTGGTCAACGTGAAGAGTTGCCATTATACTAATGTTAAACACTCGCTACGCGATAATTCTATGAGAACGTGGCCCTTCCCCAGTCGAGACGACCCATTCGTGCTTCAACAATAATATAGCTGCAGCATGGTTCTACCACGTTTATCGTGTTACGTACCACGTGTTCTCGGACTTCCATGTCCTCGAAATTTTGTTCCCATTTGACCTTTTATGCCTCAGACTGCTTCCAAACGAAGTTTTACTTCGCCGTCACAATTTCTTTTGTGTCGACGGGGATCGAACCCGGGTGGCTCGACTGCTTACCCTGAGTTACTACGGCTATAATTTAACATAATTTTCATACTGAGATTAAATGCTTGAAATGTTTAGTGATATATTATCAGTTTTTTTTTAACAATTAGACTTTGTAATTCGCTCATTCATAGTACGTTAGCGGAGGTCATATAGTTTGATAACTCCATAACCAAACGTATCGATAACATCCTGATAGTTTTTAATATGTTTTTCGTTATATACGTATACGTATATAACGAAATACGGTAGACTGGCAGAGCCACGCTGCAGCTATATTACGGTTGTAGAATTAATGAGCTCTTTTATAAGAGTATATAATGAGTCGGCTCGACCGGGGAAGGACCATGCTCTCACAGAATACCAACGTAAAATAGCAGCTTATGCTTTATTTCGTACGGTGAGTTTAGAGAGCCGGAGACTTTTTACTGGAAACTAGGTATTCAGCTTAGACTTTAGGGGTGAAAATGCCTCTTATTTGGATTTTTAATCGAGGATGGAATGTAGATGCCTTAGGACAACAGTGTACACTTACCATCAAGTGAACTGTGTCCCCGTTCGTCACCCTTACTTAAACATATAATTTTTTGCCATATGGTTAGCGGGGTAAGATAATCAATCACTACTATTTTGTCCCGTGGGTGTCGAAAAGTCAATAAAGCATAGCTTGAAATATAAAATCCGGCAACGAGCTGCGGCCATCAAAGATGCGAGACGTCCGATACTGTGATCACGAATCTGCTTATGTGTGTCGACTAAGGCAGATATTTCCTCCGACGGAATAGGCCCCTGTCCATCCGCGCACTATTACGGGGTTAATGAAAAATAATGAGATACTCAAAGATATTTTTTCTCATTAATTTCTTTACGCTTAGTATATCAGCACCCAATCTTCTTTATTAGTTAAGGGGAAGAGTCCATTATTTGAGAGAGGTCTCTCCAATTTAAAGGAGGAATTGCTGTAATCATAAATAATACGTCCTATCATAATCCTCTTTTTTATAGAATAAGGGTGACAAACGAGCACACAGTCCACCTGATGGTAAGTGGTTGCTGTGGCCCATAGACATCTACATCTATCCTCGTTTGTGAATCAAAATGCAGATGCGTTGTTACCCGTGAGGACTAAGATGGAATGGCTCTTTTCTAGTAAAAAGGGTCTCCGATTCTCTACACTCATACGAAACACAGCAGTGTTAAGCTGCTATTTTACGCTGGTATTCTGTGAGAGCGTGTTCTTTCCCTAGTCGAGCCGACCCATTCGTGCTACAACTATACTACTAATATAGCTGCAGCATGACTCTACCACGTACAAAATCTAGTGAGAATGTGTCGTTTGTACAATAACAGTGGTAGAGCCACGCGGCAGCTTTTGCTGTCGCACGGATGGGCCGGCTCGAACCGGGGTGGTACCATGACCTCACAGAATACCAGCGTGAAGTAGAGGTTTACCTCTGCGTTTCGCTTGGTGAGTGCAGGTGGCCGGAGGCCCTTTTTACTGGAAATGAGGCATTCCATCCTAGTCCTCACGGGTGAAAACGCATCTGCATTTTGATCTGTAACAGAGGATAGATGTAGATGTCTATGGGCCGCAGCAACCACTTACTATCAGGTGGACTGTGTGCTCGTTTTTCACCCTTATCCTATATAAAAAAAAGACTTATTGATTAACAATAGTAAAAATATCGACATATTTTATAACAAAATAAACAATTTCAAAAAATTCGTATTATTCTTTGTAAATAACGCATTCAAGGCGTAAAATTTAAATGTGCTCATAAGACGGATTGGAAATTGCGCCAGACGCCACGCAATTTTGAGGTTGTCCCTCTGTCCTATCGTCGGTCTCGCTATTTCACATCTGCCATACACGAGATAGTTATACCGCTATTAATCGGAGGCGGAGGTCATGAGTTTTTACGAACGTCCCTTAGAATTTTCTGTTCTTTATTACTGGTTCATAAAATACCTCTCTAGAGCATGAATCATTCCGTTGGCTAAATTTAATTGCATACCGGTGCAGTGTTAAAGGTGTGACATAGGCACGTACTTCAGGGTCTTAGCATATTTTTTTCATTTGTTTTTTTTTTGCAATAAGCTTATGTAGCATTCATTCACTTATACAAAAACTTTTCATTGCTTAGGTTTGCCGAATTAACAGCAAAAGTCTTCGTATCAGCATCGATACCAGTACATCTGTTCTCGAGAGTTTGCCCCACTCCATTTGTTTCGTTCGCCACCATAATGTACGGGGCCGCTGGTGGAGTTATGGTGACAGCGTCACATAACCCAAAAGAGGATAACGGTTATAAAGTTTACTGGAGCAATGGATCGCAAGTTATTACACCTCATGACGACAACATCTTGGATGAGATTTGGCATTGTTTGGAGTGAGTAATCTTACCTACGATTTTTTGATGACATAATTAACTAATGCTCGTATAGTATTTAATCTTTTCTGTACACTTGTAAGAATTCCACTGTAATAGATAGATAGATAGATAGATAACTCTTTATTGCATTTATACAAAGTGTTACAATTACGGAAAACTTAAGAACTACAAACGGTGGTCATATCGCTTTAAGCGATTTCTACCTGGCAAACCGAACGTAAAAGGGACAATGTAATATATTTTGACGGATAGGTGCAACGTGCAATATAAAATAAAAACTGAGGACAAAAACTTATAATTAAACAAGATTTATATAAATATATGAATTATATAATATATAATATTATAAAATTAATAAACATATAAGATAAATATATACATATATACATACATATGTATACATATACACACATACATACATTTTTATATATATGTATATATATAGAGAGAGAAAAAATATATATACAGGGCATTATAATTTAATTCCTTCCATATGACTTAATGTATTGTAATATAGCATCATTACTTTGAAGAGTTCTTGGCAGATATAAATAAAAATTCAGGTTTTAATATTAGTTAGGTTCGAAGGACCAATCTTAAATACTTATTATCCTGGTCTTTAACATTAGTAACGAACAATTTATTACTGCAGCATACCGGATGATTACTGGAATATAGACGGAATTAGAAACAACGAGTTGGTAAAAGACTGTACAGCGGAAGTTATCGACAAATACAACGAGTTCATCCGGGAGAGCTTGCATGAGGATGTGCGGAAAGTTAATAAGGAGGCTGGCGTGCGCAGCGTGTACAGCGCGATGCATGGGGTCGGATATGAGTACGTGGTGAAGGCGTTCGAGGCTGCTGATTTGAAAGTAAGCTTAATTCTATGTGGTTAATAAGTAACTCATTATCTTTATATATATATATATATATTTCTTCTGTCCGTGTGTGTGTGACTGAACTCCATTTAAACGGCTGGACCGCTTTTGATAGAATTTTTGTGTGTTTGAGTAGGTGCTTAGATGGTTTACATTAACAACTAGCAGTTCCCCGCGACTTCGCCCGCGTGTAATTTAAGTTTTATTTTAACCCTAATTATTTTTCTTACATAAAAGTAACCTAAGTTACTCCTTATACCATCAGCTGTCTGCCAATGAAAGTCCCATCAAAATCAGTCCAGCCGTTTCGAAGATGAGCCGGAACAAACAAACAGACAAAAATTTTAAAAATTGTGTTTTCTTTATAAGTACCGTATATACTTTCATATGCATTTTGTGAAAAGCTGTTATTTTGACATTGCAAACAGACATTCCAATTTTATTTATTTGTATATGTAGATATAGATCAGGGTTGTTGCGGATGCGGATTTTTAGAGGCTCACATCCGCGGATGCGGATGCAGAGTTTAAGTTTTTTTGTTTTAGGAAAACTACTCTTTTGCGGAGAAATTAAATAGAAGACGATAATTTTTATGTATTAAAAAATTGTTTTAAGTTATATTAAAAACATTTTTTTTATAATCAAAATAAAAAATTGGTGCATCATATTTAATGAAAAGTAAATATCGCAGCTTTATCAGCCTCCAGTCGGTTTCTTAGTGGATCGTAGATTGGCCCAGCGCAACTAAATAACTGTACACTGGGAACTCTGGACGGTGGAGGTGATAAGTACTTCCGTACACACCCAGAGAGAATTTTCGATTCTTCTCTATTTACTTTCCACCAGCTCAGTGGAATTTGATCCATCCCAGTCATTTTTAAGCCGATACACATATATTACCAACTTTTTCTTTAAAAGACCATGCGGGTTTTCAGGTGTTTCTCCTTGACCTTCATCTTCACTCGATGAGTAAAAATGAACGTCGAATATCAAGGCAAGATCGACAACATCCAGACCCGGAACAATTATTTGTAGGCCGTATGAATACTAGCTCCGTGCGGGATTCGAACCCGCAGGCCTTAGCGCTGCAACTCATTACAGTAATTTGTATATTAATTATAAACCATAGTAAAAACATGAAAAATAACTTCAATCAAACTCAACATCAAAAACTACTATGAAAACCGACAAGTGTTTTTAACCGAAAGGAGGAGGTTTATATATTGTTTGTTTTTTAAATTGTTTAAAAATACCGCTTTTAAGTAAAAAATAAATCGTGTGTATAAGTAATAAGTCATAAAATAAATGATAATATCACATTGAACGTCTCCCTTTTTTTTAAATTAGCACTGAATTATATCAATAAATACAAAATAGTATAGTAGTAATAGAGGACAGTAAACTCGTGTTCCCATTTGATTAATTTTTAGAAAGTGTGCCCATAGCTGAGAATTTCTTTTCATCGAGTCTGATTGTAAGTTTTTAAACTTATAAAAGTGGATTGAAATTCCAATTTACCTGTATCATCTTTTTTATTCTTCGACTCTTTTTCGTTATTCGAGCTTTCGAACAAACTAAATTTTTTTGGGTACATCGATTTAAGATGATTTTTCAAAGAAGTTGTGGTACGTCTCTTTCGTAACTATTTTTACATATTATGCACTGGGACTTATGGCTTTCGTCTAATTTAAAATAAGTCATTTCATCAATCAATAAGACATTTTTATTCATTTTTTCAAATTTATACGACGAAATATTTACGGAACACACAATAAACTTAGTCAAACAGAGGAAATTAACGTTGTGACACACTTCCTGAATTACCGCGATCAAATAAAACAAATGTTGTATTATGTATAAATATTGGACCTTGTCACCAGCGTGTGTATTCTCATTTTATGATCGTGTCGTTGGGCAACCACATCTGCATCCACATCAAAGATCCGCATTGATTTATGCGGATGCAGATGCAGATGTCTAAATCAGAAAAAGATGTTCCGCATTTGCGGATGCGGGTTTGTATATCCGCAATATCCCTGGTATAGATGTATAGATATAGATTGTACCTGGTAGGCGGCGCTGCAATCGGGTTCCACGTTTTTTCTTTCAGGTCACGCTGGGCACGCTAGAGTAATATATAAAATAACAATCCTAATACTCACTTTCCGACTCCACGTACGCAAGTCTGTCAATTGTTTGAAATATAATTGTATAACTTTGCTCCTTTCCGCTTGTGTTTTTAAGGTTTCCTTACCATATATTTCTTTTCCGTGAAGTAAGGGTAAATTAGCGCTAAAATGGTAATAAAAACTTTTAGGATTTTAGAATACGTGAACAGTACAGAATACCAATAGTGAGTGTGAACCAGACACCCTTTTTACTGATAACGGGGCATTCCATTTTAGTCCTCAGAGGTTGATTCTTATCCGAAGATGTAAATGTCTATGGGCAACTTAAAACATCTACTTACCATCAGGTGGACTGTATGCTCGTTTGTCAACAATATCCTATAAAGTCAAACTATAAAAAATAAATATGCAGTATTTAGCCGAAAAAGTGGTACCGCGATCACCCATAAGAACAAATATACTATTTTTCTGCTCATATTATCATGTAGGATGTAAAAATTCAATCACGAAGTTAATTCATTTTATATTCTATCAAACTTTTTAAGGAACCCCTAAGTGTCCCTGAACAACAAGAGCCGGATCCAGAGTTCCCGACAGTGAAATTTCCGAACCCTGAAGAAAAGGAATGTTTGGAACTCAGCAAGAAGTTGGCAGAAGACAATGGCATCAATCTGGTACTGGTCAATGATCCGGATGCTGACAGGCTTGCAGTTGCCGAGTATAATGTATGGTACGTGGACAAAATTTATTTAATCGAAAAAATACGATTTGCCTGCCTGCGCTGGGACATAGGCTGCCTGTGCTCAGCACTGGGACGTATCCAAGTACGTTACTTTACTTTTA
This sequence comes from Parnassius glacialis, assembly GCA_033319125.1. Classification (NCBI taxonomy): domain Eukaryota; kingdom Metazoa; phylum Arthropoda; class Insecta; order Lepidoptera; family Papilionidae; genus Parnassius; species Parnassius glacialis. The sequence continues at coordinate 44,650,389 of JAVANC010000010.1, forward strand.
TCACTGTTACTACTGAATTTGTTAATAGTTCATTATATGTGTATCCGGCTCGAAATATCAATGACATACAGTTTAATTTTTAAAACTGCTGTTAGGTTATGTTGAAATAAGAGACTAAAATTATTATTTTTTAGTAATCATTTGACCCAGTACTTACTCCACGGCGAAGCTAGAATTCTATTATTTAGCTATTTAAAAAAAAACTTGTTTAGGATTTAAGTTTATCAATGTTGATAACGTATATTTACTGGTTATTGGTTTGTAATAGACATACTATTTAGTGCAATCAGTCAGATTTTTCAATCAGAAGCTCCTTAGTTCAAAAGACTAATATAATAGTGCATTTAGGTAGTTACCGCAAAAACAGATGCTAAATTTTATTAAAGCTAATTTTCCTTTCTAATTCTAGCAAGAAGTCCTGGAAAGTGTTTAGCGGCAACGAAATGGGTGCGTTGTTAGGCTGGTGGATGCTGCATCAGCATCAAAAGCAGAGTTCCGATACGGACGTATACATGCTGGCTAGCTTCGTCAGCTCCAAGATGCTTAAGGCGATCATTGACGGACACGGCTACTTTGTAGAGACGCTCACGGGCTTCAAATGGATGGGTAAGTTTGTTTTAGTTTGTAGAAACTAGAAACTGTTGTTTAAGATTAAAATCAAGTTGGACAAAATGTCGTATTTTAGACACAATTTTGACCCTAGAGAATTGATACTTCTTGAAATAGTACCGTGTTGTGGCGTGAGTAATATTCACTACCCAATATCATCCCGTAGGTGTCGTAAGAGGCCACAGAGGGAAACAAATCAGGAGATGGGCAGCAGCTTCTTCCTAATAACGACTAAAAATAAAAATAAATTTTGGTTGCCATCCCGCTTGCCAATCGTGACAACTGTGGCATATATTCTAAAAAAATCTAAGAAATCTATGGAGGAAACCTATTTTCAGCACTTGACTTTCATATGCTGTAACGGTAACCGAAATAGTATGCTCGGGAAAATAAGTATGCGCATACAATGAAATATCCAATTAAATTCTTAATCGAATGCTTATTTTAAATACTTTAATTAATCGAGATTTAAAAAAATTATAATAATTGGCGGGAAAAAATATATTTGAATTCTCATATTTTTAAGTAATAACCATAACTATAAAAAAATCGATAATATGAAGAGCATGTTATTGAATTAGATTCTTCATCGGTTACTTTTTTATTTAGATCCTTTATTGCAAAAACGTTTAATTAAAGTAACTTTTTCTCCGTCGAATGTCAAGTTAGACAAATTGCATGCAGTAGCGAAGGGAGCGCTAAGTTAATCCTGTGAGCAACAGGAAATGGACCGATTTCCATTCCTAAGAAGGAAGCCTAAAGGTGCCTAACGGTTCTTATTTAGGTTTCGGTTACAGCTAAATACACCGATATTTGGCGGTTATTTTTGAAACTTTTTAAATCTCTGCTCATTACTGCACAGACCTCGCCTTCAAGTGCATGAAAGAAGCTCTGCAGTTAGGGCCTGATTTACCCACAGGCTAAATAGGCTCGAGCTTAGGACGCAAGGTTCAAGGTTGCGCTGAGCTAGCCTTTGCAAGCACCACTTATGTACAGAATAAAATTTGCTATAATATTTTCAATAAATACTCGTAATAGAGTAAGTGTGCCATGTATTTTACTTTTTGCTATTTCTTTATTTTTGTACAAAACAAATAAATACAGGGTTTTTCAACAAGAACTTTGTTTTCTAAAACAAAATAAAACAAAGAGTTTAGATGAAGATGATTCAAATTTTTATTGTATTACGAAGAGAAAAGTTTGGCAATTATGAATGAAAAATGATATCTGGCAAATGTCCACCACGACCACGCTGACAGATGTCGATTCTTTCATCAAAGTTTTTAATCACTTTTTGGCAAAATGGCGGGTCTATTTCGTTAATCACGTCACGGATTTAGAGTTTTAAGGCCGCGATCGATTCGATTGGCTCCGTATAGACTCTGTCCTTAACATAGCCCCACAAAAAATAATCCAGTGGTGTTAAATCACACGATCTGGCTGGCCATTTAACAGCTGAATTTCGTGAAATTATGCGATCGGGAAATTTGGTTTGCAATAAATTGATCGTTTCGTTGGCTGTGTGACATGTGGCACCGTCCTGTTGAAACTACATGTTTGTGATATCGATGTCATCAATAATAGGCCAAAATTGAGATGTTAACATCTCGCGATAGCGTGATCCATTGACCGTTACCGCATTTCCAGCCTCATCTTCGAAAAAAACGGGCCAATCACGCCTCCAGACTACATAGCGCACCATACAGTGACACGTTGAGCATGCAAAGGCTTCTCAATAATCGCTTTAGGATTTTCAGAAGCCCAAATGCGGCAATTTTGCTTGTTGACGTACCCTGACAAGTGAAAATGGGCTTCGTCTGAAAAAATGATTTTTTCAGAAAAACCAGCGGGCTGTTCCTGAATGAATTGAGCGAATCTAAGGCGATGTGAATAGTCGGTCAGCTTCAATTCCTGCACCAGTTCAACCTTGTAAGGCTTCAAAGCCAAATCCTTACGCAAAATTCGCCATGTGGTGGTTTTGGAAACCCCAATTGTTGAGAACGTCGAGGAATTGACAAATTTGGATCTTCTTCAACACTGTGGCTCACAGCTGCGATGTTTTCGGTTAAACGACCTGGTCGAACACGCGTTGGTTTTGGCGCATTTTGTACCGAACCTGTCGATTCAAATTTAGCGACCAAATTCTTAATACGTATCAGAAGGACGATTATGTTGTCCGAAAATATCACGAATTTTACGAAACGTAACTTTAACAGAACCACCATTTTCATAGTGGATTTTAATTATTTTAATGCAATTTTCGAGCGAAATTGAATTCATTGTAGCAATTGCCAAAGCATCTACTACGAATAGGTCAAAAAACTAAATGTCAAAACTGTCATGTTTTTGGTGTTGCCCCAATTGAAAAACAAAGTTCTTGTTGAAAAACCCGTTATATTGTAAAAATAAGACTGTATTATTTTGTACCTTTCGTCTTTTGTTGACTGACTGGACATGATTCAAAGATTTTAAATTGCTCAAGCTCTCTTTTTTACCTCTAATTTTATTAAGGTGTTTTGCCAAGGCTGTCCAAGGGAGCTTTTCTCAGCTATCTGTTCAATCTCTGTACAGGGAGAACGACTTACTGGCCCATGCCACAAAGGAGATCGTGGATCTTTTAGGTTCTAGGATCTTTTAGTCTAACTCGACTCTCGATGACTCGATGACAGGGGGCACACACTGCCAACCATCCCACGGCTGCATTCTGGATGCGCAGTTTACATAGCGCTCAGTGTGCAAAGCACTCTTCTCCCTAGACTGACGTCCAAAGACGATAAGTCGAGTGGGCGTGATGGAGTCCCTCCTATTGTGCTGAAGACGGGTGCTCCGGAGTTAACACCGGTTCTTACGCATCTTTTCCGGTATACCTACTCCGTGATCGTAATTTTAAACTTACGGAAGACAGCTTTAGTGCACTCGATTCCTAAAAAGGCGCACATATACCCGTCCAACTACAGGCTTATCACCATCGCCTCCTGGTTCTCCAAAATAATGGAATCCTTTATAAACTGCTAACTCATGAGGTACCTTGAGGGCCCACCAGCTGATTAGTGAGCACATTAGTGAATGCATTCACTAATGAGCTGGTTCTAGTTGTAATCTTCTAATTTACCTGACTCATAAATGAGCGGAAGCAATAGAGTCCTTGGTCGTTACTGTGGACATAGCGAAGGCCTTCGATGGACTTTGACACAAAATGCTTCTTTGGAAGTTTCCTTCCTATAGGATTCCCGAGAAATAGTGCAATTGGATCACAAATTGGTCTACCATTACTGTGCAATTGACTAGGAGTTTTCTTCCTCGCAAGACTTCTTTGTGGAATCATCAACCACCGGCCAATTTTTCGGACTGATACAACTTCAATAAACGAGCGTACTCATTTTAAAAAGGGAAGCAACGCACCTGCAATTTCCCTGGTGTTGCAGTTTTTCATGGGCGATAGTCGACACTTACTGTCTAGGGAATTTGATTTAATGTGGGTGATACCGCGGGTTGAAAAACCAGAAAAATAATTAAATGTAGTAAGGGTGGGCAAGCACAGACCGAATCGGTCGGTGTTGGGGGGAGGCATATTCATAGTTAGCCTAGGCCTGTTGGAACTCTAAAACAGGCCCTGTCTGCAGTGGCGTGGTACCAAATTACCCACCAGTAGGCTGTTTATCCATAGTAGCTATTGATTTAAGGCGTTCATTAATTTCAGACTCCCTTACCAAAGTATTGAATAGAAAAGATTAGTATAATAATAATAGATATAATATTTTTATTCAATATACTTTACTTTACTTATCTTCACGCACAATCCCTGACGGGGTAGCCAGAGAGAATAGATCGCCAAGTGTCACGATCCTTACAAACCTCTTTCGCTTCTTTCAGATTCATTATCTTCTTCATACATGCACGTCTAGGTATCCGAGTACTCTTGACCCTCCCCTCTTCGAGCAATTTGCTCACATGGTCTTCGAAAGTTAGTCTCGGTCTAGCTCGACACCTTTTAATATTAACTTTGGCGCTATATATTTTCTTCACCATTCGGTCTTCACTCATTCGCTCAACGTGCCCAAACCATTGAAGCTCGCCCTTATCAAGTTTTGTGATGAGGTCATCTTTCAAACCTGTCATATTGCGAATTTCTTCGTTATTCAATATAGGTCATGAATATTTCTTATTGAAATTAATATAAGATTTTTACCACTCTGGTGAGCATTCCCCAATCCGCCACCTGTGGACGCGTGAAGCTGCCAAAAAAACGGCGTTTATCATTCTACTCTGAAAATATTAAAACTACTAATTTATTGTCTTTTTGTTACAGGCAACACTACACTTATACTCTCCCAGCAAGACAAAAAGACGCTGTTCGCGTTTGAAGAAGCCATCGGATACATGTGCAGTGCAAAAATTCCCGATAAAGATGGCGTCTCAGCTGCCGTGCAAGTAATTATTTATATCTTACATATATAAATGATAAAAAGCAAAATTAAAAATTTTGTATAACCGACTTCGATATAAATTATTAAGGATAACTCAAAAACTACTGGTCCAGACCTTGATCAAATTTATATGGGACCACATGAGAAGCACCAGCTTTCAATTAAAAAAAGAATCATCAAAAAGTCTAATTGAGTACCTCCTTCTATTGAAGTCAGTATCAGAAGTAAAAAGGATTCAAAGAAATTTTTGTAAAACCCCCAATTAAAAGAGAGTCACGACGATAAAAATAAAAACCGTTTTAAAAGGGTCTATTTGTCGCGACTCGCGAGGTTCGTTATAATAAACAACTAATTATGAATTTCCTTAGGCCTTCCTACATTTGTGTACCTAATTGTTTGCCGTAGCGATAGACACAGCAATAACATCAAATATAGGCACTACACATATTCACCTACCTATAAGGTAATATAATTACAAACATGTAATTCCGTCGTCGTATCATCACAACTAAATATACTAAGCAATAAACAATGTTTTTTTTATAGGATAGGGTGACAAACGAGCACACAGTCCACCTGATGGTAAGTGGTTGCTGCGTCCCATAGACATCTACATCTATCCTCTATTACAAATCAAAATGTAGATGCGTTGTCACCCGTGAGGACTAAGGTAGAATGCCTCATTTCCAGTAAAAAGGGCCTCCAGCCACCTGCACTCACCAAGCGAAACGCAGAGGTAAACCTCTACTTCACGCTGGTATTCTGTGAGGTCGTGGTACCACCCCGGTTCGAGCCGGCCCGTCCGTGCGACAGCAAAAGCTGCCTCATGGCTCTACCACTGTTAAAAATATATGTATACAATACATATTTACACAATAATCTTACTTACGTAAACAGTGTTAAAAAACTTGAAATTCATTAGTACGTCGCTCGCCTAAAACGCGCTAGCCCTGACTGCGTTCCGCACGATTGTAGATATTTACTTCGCGCAGGTAGTAAGAGTGACAGAGGCCTATCTATAGATGTAGGCATGATTGAAAACTACCAACGCGATTTCTTTAACAATCTAATAATTCAAGTGGGGGTGGAGAAAGGGGGGTTGGCACTTGGCCTCTTGTAAATATAAATGTCTCTTGAGCGCAAACCTTCTTAGAGTTTAATACAGTCAAACCTGAGTGATTGAGAACTGGGTAAAGGAGAAGACTCCTAAGTGTCGTCAGTCATTTTAACACTGAAACATCTGCTATTTATGATTCATTCTTAAATTTCGTAGAACTAACATTGTTTTTTGATCGTATTCTTTTCGAATGGACAAATGTGCGTGTGTTCCGACTTATTTTTCGAACTTACTACAGTTGATACAGAAGTTTACGACAGTACAGTATCAATTGCGTAGAGAGGTTCAGCATGTACTTATAATGTTAAAACGAAAAATCAAAGTGTTGTCTCTAAGTTATAAAATGCGTTTGACTGCGGAATTTTTCTTTTCTTTTCTTTTCTGCCGACTTCCAAAAAGGAGACGGTACTCAATTCGACTATATGTTTTTTTATGTGTGTTACGTCATAACTTTGTACTGAACCGATTTCGATGATTCTTTTTTTTATATGAAAGCTGATAGTTCTCGTGTGGTCCCATATGAATTTGATCAAGGTCAGACCAATAGTTTTCGAGTTATTCTTAAATAACTTATATTGAAGTCGGCTGTACAAAATTTAATTTTAAATTATTGTAAGCATCTTTGTAAATTCTAATGAATAATGCCCATACATACTGTTAATATGTTTATCACTACGCATTTGCTGTATTTTTTTTAAACATCTATAGGTGAGAAAAGCTACTCCTGTACCTCTATCAGCTAGAAATTCGGGTTAGTTGAGAAACCTCCATTAGCGAAAAAGAGATCGCAGTCCCCTGAATGCACACTTATCCAGGTTCGACTGTAGAATATTTATAAAATATAAGTTCAATTACGCAGGTAGCATCGCTAGCTTCGCACCTGTACTCGCAGGGCTCGTCGCTGTCGGCTCACCTGCAGGCTCTGTACCGTCAGTACGGCTACCATGTGTCCTACAACTCCTACTACATCTGCCACGATCCTGCCACCATACAGAGAATATTCAGGAGGATCAGGAATTACCATGCATCCGGTGTGGTGAGTACTTTGCCTCTTTATAATAATTTTCTTGATTTTAATCTTAAATGTAATGAGAAAAACCTATAGTAAGAAGTGCGTTGTGTAGGGCTTCACAGATCGGTAGCTCCGCGGATAAGTGCTCGGTTGCGGGTTAGAATAATACACGTAAGTGTTTGTACAAGTCGCTGCACGTAAGTCTAGCGCTGAACGAAACGTGGAGGTGACGCGTACGAATTTAATTGCGCGAATGCGACTGGAGAGCCAATCAGCGCGACTTATGCGCCATAAGCCAATCAGCGGGGCTTATGCGCAATAACGGTCACCGATAGATTTTCGTGCCGCTACTTATATGGTCTACAAATAATCGTTAAGCGTTTGAAGGTTTTAATTGTTCACCTGCCATTCTACTTATGAGGCAGTCTATGGGAGATGCCTATGTTAAGCAGTGGACTTTTATAGGCTGTAATCGATGGGATGGATAGTATTTGATATGGCATTCGTAAGCGGCGTAAGAGAAACCTTTAGATTTTTTTAAGTGGTAGAGCCACGTTGCAGTTATATTACCGTTGTGGCAAGCACGAATGGGTCGGCTCTACCGGGGTCAGACCACGCTCTCACAGAATACCAGCGTAAAATAACAGCTTAATGCTGCTGTGTTTTGTATGGTGAGTATAGAGAACCGGAGACCCTTTTTACTGAAAACGAGGCTTTCTATCTTAGTCCTCAGGGATGACAACGTGGACTGTGCTCTTTTGTCATCCTTATCCTATATTAAAAAATCAGACAGAGTCCGATGAAAAAAGCGATGTGCAGTTGGATCGTTCTGATAAAAACTTAACACAAGTGTGGTAACTATGACTCTTAACATATTATGTTCAGCCAATGACTTTTGATAGACTGTTATAGTTAAATTATTTGTGGTATTTCCCCGAAATGGCTAATTCTGCAAGCGCCAAAACGAGCTTAACGTAACTTACGGAAATTCCTTTCAACTACCGCCAAACGGCAAAACACCGATACTACCAGACAAAGAAGCAATAAGTTGCGGATTCGAACTAGTTTTAAAAGTAAAAAATTACTTAATAGGTGTTGCTGCTCAATATTACATAAAAATATTCTATTTGTGTGCTGTAAAAACTATTATATATGTAATAATAAACATATTATTGAAATATCAATGAACCAAACAGAAACAGGAAAATTAAAAATATATCTCTATGCTTGTTATGTATTCTAATAGTTCAATGTTTTTTTTTCAGTATCCTAAAAAAATCGGCTGCACTGAAATAGTACAGCTAAACGACTTTTCAGAAGGCGTTAAAATACCAGAAAAGGCTAACGGAGAGGCGCACCTAAGTAAGTATAAGTCCGCAGGCGGGTTAGATAATAATCTACGGTGAAATTATTAAGACGATATTCGGGCGTCTTTATGTCCATAAAAACCATAGACATAGAGAATGGACAGAGCGTTAGCCTCACAAAAGTGACCATTCTCTAGAAAGAGACAAAGCGACTGTGCGGCTAATATCTTTCTTTTTCCTGCAAGCCAGTGACGTGGACCAATCACAATTCTAGAAAGAGACCTACTACTGACCGCACATACGCTTTGTCCCTCTCGTATTTTTCGGTCTGTATACCTTGCATAACTGAATACGGAACGCACAGTCTATTCTCTCTATGTCTATAATAAAAACGTATTTCTCTATTTTCCTAAAGAAAATCTCACTGGCGAAAATTAATTGGGCAATACTGCTAAGCTTGGAGACTGGTTGTGAATGGTTGTTTTGACTTGCAGCTGCAATCGGCACTGGTCTGGACCAGGAGTACAGGAGCGGTGAGATGATCGCCTTCCGCTGCGACAACGGCATGAGCGTCACCGTGAGGACCAGCGGCACCGAGCCCAAGCTCAAGTTCTACACCGAGCTGGTCTGCGACGCACCCACAGAACAGTCAGTTTTTTTTTAAATTAGAAATGGGCTTAGTGCAAATGTTCGGAATGTCAACCAATTGTGGATGGTAACCTGCAGTATGTCTGGTACTCCGGTAGTAGAATAGAGATGGCGGTATGGGCTTATGAAGCTTATCCACTAACCTACCATTTTACGTGGTAGAGCCATGCTGCATCTATGTTATGGTTGTAGCACGAATGGGTCGTCTGGACCGGGGAAAGACCACGCTCTCACAGAACACCAGCGTAAAATAGCAGCCTAACGCTGCTGTGTTTCGTATGGTGACGCACTCTCCGAAGTACAGTCTGAAGAAGACCAACAAATAATCAATTTGGTGGCGGTGAGTTAAGCTGTGAAGTTTCCACCAGCTTTTTGCCGCCGATAAGCCTCTTGGCTCTGCGATTCAGTGAGTCGAGTGCAGCAAGTTGCATGTATAGGTATAATATTAATATATATTTCATTAAATATTGAAATAATGGGATACCTAGCTCTATAATTACAATCAAATCATCTTTAGTGACATCATCTTTATCACTGATACAGTTATGATAATGAGGGCTAATAATCTTCCGCTCACCAGATGCCGCTAGTTGACACTGAGGTGAAGTTTTTCTTACACAATGTCATTTCATTGAGAAGTTAATTTTAAATAAAAGTTTATCAGTGTTTAGAGTATATTATATTAATACACAAAACAATAACTCAGTGGTTTGTTTTCTTAATTTTTTTGCACATTTTTAACACTTATTTTTTCTATTTTTATTAATATCTGTGATTTGGTTTATTTCGTTTTAATCTAATTAATATAAAATAGAACTAATAGCACAGAAAAAAACATTAACCTTTATATTTTTCCAACTAATTAACTTCCCCGCTATGAAAATCTGTCAAATATCCACACAGCCTGTAATTCATCAGCTCGGAATTGCACTTAAATCCAGTTGGAGTTTTTTAAAGGTTTAACAGTCGACTTAAGGTATTCTGTAATGATGATGTTATTGTTGCGCGCCACTATTAATGTCTTGTATATGGCAACACTAGTTACACTAGCGCCCTCTAGTGTCGAGTAGCAGAACTAGGAGAGTCAAGATCCTTCCAGAAATTTCGGGACCGATATGTATTCGAACATTCTAGATGTCGCTACAGTAGAATGTTCTGGAAACTATCTGAGGCCCTATATAAGGCTGGTATAGACCACGACCGAGTCAGTATTGAATTGGCGATACAAGAGAATACTACGAAGCGAAACAACTACGAATTTAAGTGACCACTACTACAATTGTGTTTTATTATTAGTGTGGTTTTAGATTGTAATTAGTGTTGTGTGATTAAAGTGTCAATTTTGGTAATTTAATCGGCAGTTTTTAATTGTCTCGAACCCCAAGCTCGTAACATTATTTTAGTAATGACATAAGGGCATCCATGACTTTTTCTACCACCAGGGCGGCGCTACTTTAAAATGATAATTTTGGAGTATTTTTTTAAAGTGTAACAGTTGACTTAAGGTATTCTGTAATGATGATGTAATGTTAAGAATGAGGGCATCCATGACTTTTTCTACCACCAGAGCGGCGCATCTTTAAAATGATGTTTTTTTTTTAAAAACTCCAACTGGATTCAAATGCAATTCCGGGCTGATAAGTTACAGGCTGCGAGGCATTTCATCCTGATCCTCAGAGGTGACAACGCATCTGTAGCCATCTGTAATTGAAGTTGGGTCCTGGTGTCCATGAACTACAGTAGCCACTTACCATCCGGTGGACTGTCACTCGTCACGTAATTTTTATAAAATAAAATACATATCAAAAATATAATGTTGTACTAGCTGTGCCCCGCGATTTCACCCGCGTCATCACGTGTTGGAGGTGCGCGACATGACCTAGTTCAAGCATTTTATAATTGCAATTAAATATTTTATTTGATAGCAATGGATGGAAAAATTTGCATAATTAATGGAGTACTTTTATCTGTCGGCATATTATGTATGATATAGAGCGAACTTAAGTTTTATCCACTCTCCCTCCCCCTCCCGGTTGAGCAGTTCTCGCAGTTCTCACTGGGCGGCTAAGGTTTATGTGTCGTTCGCGCGCCCACACAAGTATTGAATTATTTTAATTTTACATTATCTCTTAAACTATGCGTCCAAATAACATGGTATAAAGAACAAAGTTTATCTTCATAAAATTGTCTTGATGATGAAGTAACTTTCGTTCGTAAGGATAAAAGCCCATGCCTAATAATAACGCTCATAAATCACTTTATTAATTTTCAATATTTTTTGTCATAAAATACCTAATTATGGCCTATGTATTAGAAATAGACATATGGTATTGCGGACTTTTTTTTAGACGGAGTAAAGATCTATATTTTTCTAGAACATTGTATTTACGTATCCCTAACGATAACACCAGCGTACGCGGATAAATCATTTCGAGAGTGCTTTTTCTTCTGACTTGCTTAACAAATATCCATATTTTAGGCTAGCTGAGTGATATAGCTTAATGCTAGATAGCCTATACTATTCCACATGAATCTGGCTATGATATACAAAAAGAATTTTTCAAATCGGACTGGTAGTTCCAGAGCTTTTAAACAAAAAAAAACAAAAAAAACTTCCGCTTTATTATATTAGTATAGATATAGATAATACAATAACAAGTTTGCTGTGTCGTGGCAGCATAGAATCTACCATCTCGTGATAATTTGCACAGATTATAAAATAAATTTCAATTGGCATGTCGATTAACTACCATCTTATTAATAAACTTATTTGTGACACGCACGCACACACGTATGGGACGTTGATCTCTCAACGCAGATCTCAAATACGCAATTATTGTAAACACATTAATTGCCTCAGAAAATTGCCTCTTTAGCTTTTGCCCTTCATACATCCCTCTCTTCATATGCAAAAGTTCTAAGCTGTTGATTGCTGTACGCAGTGCCCTTATGCAATGAGTTTGTGTGTAAAATAATTTATTAGTTTTATTACATACCTATGCGTGAGTGTCGTGGAACACTCGGTTGGAACGAAGTTCCTTGCGTAGTATATTATCATGTATTGATAAACGTAGGTATTATATTATTGATTAACAAATGTAAATAAATGAATTACTAGCGTCTATTAAAATGAAGCGTCATTTGAAATAAAATAATATTTCTTTCATGGCAAGATAAGAAAAAGTGCGAGGGAGATGGATATTATTCCATCACACTTCCTTATTTCGTCGCCAAGGCCGTCTACACTATGACACAAGGGGTAGTGACAAAAAATCTTACACTTTTTGTCGCCTAGCTGCCATGCGCCAAACCTGTACCGTCCGATAAGGAACTTCGTTCCAATAAGATGCGTGCAGTTTACACGCGGTAGAAGTGAATCCTTCAGAAAACTAAACTTTGAGAGATTGAGACGAATGCAGAGTATCAAGAATAGGATAATTGTTGGGTTTATTTATTATAATATTGTTACAAAGTTAAAAAAATATTTTACATTTTATTCTACATATATTACATTACATATTACACAGACTTGAAATTTTTATTCATCATTGTAACGTACTGCTACGTACTGCTCACAGACGCCCATTACACGCCTAGGCAAGCGTCAATCAGTTCGATCAATCATGATTGCCGTTTGAATGATAGAATAATTTCGACATTACACGCTCATGCTGACTGATGTCAGTCAAACCCAAATTTTCGGAGAGAAAGGACCTACCTATAAACTAAGTTCATTTTCGATTCACCATTTAACTATAATTTAATATCTTGAAAAGAAAAAGAAAAAAACGAATAGGAAAAATAGTAATATTTAATATCATTTTACCCATTTTAATTTAACGCGCGCCAATGTTCAACCTCTTGGAGTGCATAATCAATACGCGGTTTTATTTGAAACGCATTTATGGATGAAATATAAGCTTACCTTTTATATTTATTCGTGTATTATAAAATTTTAGGATATTACCAGCCTTTTAGTGCCAATTTCAATTTCCTTTTGTGTACCTAATGCCAGCCATTCATTTGAGTTTTTAATAGGTACCTAGGTAGGTAAGTTTTAGGGGCACTGAAATAAATTCATAACAAATTTTAATTTTAAATCATGCATGTCACAAGCATGGAATATGTATTAAGATAGACGACAACAATTATTTCATTATAATGTTTTACTTCTCTTGCCTTACTGTGGTTTAGCTTTAAGCAGTTCTATTTTTCTTTTAACCCTAAACAGTTAATTAAAACAAAATTATATTAAAAAATATGTATTATAGTATATCGATTTCTTATAATTTTATCATCCAAGTTTTTGAATCTTCATCATCATTTCAGCCCTTCACAAGTCCACTACAGAACATCATTCTCCATAGACTGCCGCAAAGCATGGTCCTGAACCACTGTCCTTGTTATGACCTTTTCATTTATGTTCTTAAGTCATAGTAAAATTAGTATTACTAAGTTGTAGTTAATTACATTTTTTGTTTGTTATTGTCTTTCTCAAAAAATAATTAAATATTGTATAGTGTTCTTAAAATATACCAAAGTCTGAAAAGCAAATACGTATCATTTGCTAAACTTTTAAATCAAAAACCAATTTTAAAATATAGACGAATTCATCATAACTTCCTTAACTATAAAATAAGTTATGTTCTAATTAATGGTATTTATTCCAGTTTATGACAGCCCTGATTTATATTACGTGGCTGAAAAATTAGGTACTTCTTATTATGTTCGTTAAACCAAATAACAGCCAGGCAGCTGACATTAAGCACTCCATACATTTCGTATATCTAATTACAGCCCCATTAATTTCCACTAAAATAAAATAAAAAACTTATAGATTTAAACAAAAATAGCTGCATTACTATGTCTATAGTCATATTCATACAAATCAAAAAGCCTAAAGATGAGCTAATGTAAAATATGCTTACTTGTATCGGGACCATAACTTGTCACAAAATTAAGAAAATTAGTGTATTTCGTTGCGTAAGTGTTTTGATTTTTAATTTAACACTGTTAGGCTTAAAACTGTGAGGTAATATTTGAAATATACTTTCCTCTAGTTACGAAGAATTTTCTAGACGACAATATTTGTAGTTAAAACTACTAGAAATCTTATTTACGAAGTAAAAAGGCGGAAAGGCTGGAATTAGAGGCATGGCTGGTATTAGGGGCATCCACCCTACCGTTTACCGGGGTTTTTCGTGTCCCACAACTCAGGGAGAGCCTCAAAATTTAAAATAAAATCTTTTTCTGGCTGAAGCACGTTTGGCGGAAGTGGCGACGGGCTGCGCGAGCGCGTGTAAGCCGCCTTTCAATATATTCTGCGTCCACTTCCATTGCTGTCTGAGCGCTGACTGACGCGTGATTGACGAAATGCCATTACACGTTCAATCAAAATTTGTGACTGATAGTTGATTGACGTAAAAATCAAAATATCCAGATATTTGTCAATCAATGTCATGCAACCGTCAATCACCGCATTACACGGTAGGTTATTCGTCAATCACAACCGTGATTGTAGTAAAACTGACAGCAAAACCTACCGTGTAATGGGCCTCATAGATCAATGCATAATCTACACACATAAAAGGAAACACTGTATACTGTATTCTATCTCATTCTCTCGCAGGCTAAATACAATAGATGTATAATATGTTTGTCTCTTTTTAGTGTCGTTTTTTCGTTTCATCAGGTTTTAAATCACAACGATTCTAAAGAAGTGTTCACTTCAAAAATATTTTAAAATCAATTTTTAAATATTATAAAATCAATTTTTTTCAGGGAGCAAGAAGAAATGAGGAAGAAACTTAAAACAATGGTCCAGGAGTTTATTGAAGAGTTACTGCAGCCAAAAGAAAATGGTCTTATTGGTTGATTCCATTATACTTAAAAAGATTTTTTTTAAATGACAATTATTGTTACAGTTATAAATCTTATTTATACGATTATTTCACATTATTTAAATAGATAATCAATGTTCCTTAAAATATTAAACTTAGTAAATGTTTTTTTCAATGTGAAAAAAAAATACTTTTATTACCAAATATTGGAATGGTTCATACAACCGTATAGTATACGAATATTTTTTCCGCAATCATAATTCATAACTCGCTTAAGTACTTAGTCAAATATTGAAATATAATTTAATAGTTAAATTAGTATACGTTTTACTGTAAAAACGCTTCTATTGATATAAAATATCAATTATTTTATAGAATTTAAATATTTTTTTATTTTGACTTGATTTTTGACTTGGATACTTGTCCTTTAAGGGATGTCTTCATTTGTCTCAGTATCAAGTGATAATAATCCTTTATAGTACACTGCTTCACAATATGTAGATGCGTCACCTTGCGCACCCCATTACATTGAGATTCACATCACTATTGGAGCATTTGTTTCACCGTTTCCACTAATAGTTCACATGCGTAGATATTACATACATACACTAAAACCGCACTACTTTTACATATCAAAATCCACTTCAAAACATTATTTAAACAATAATACAGGAGCAGCAATCCGCCGCCGATCAAGTTCCCGCCAAAAACTCGAATTAAATGAAAATTATTTTATACTGCAGAGTGTAAAACATTTTACTTACAATTGTAACTTGCTTTAAAAATGAAACAGGAAAATATTATGACAGTAGCCATTCACACTACATATCGTTCCTGAATTTATAACTTTACTTTTTTATACCAATTTTTATTACAATTATTATATTATACTGTAATTATTTAAGTACTATTTTTGTAAACATCGACAATAGAAACAGAAGAAAACATAATATGTATTTGATATTTTTTATTCAATTCTTTTTTATTATCTGTGGAATGTTAGAGTAAGTTTAAATTTGTGGTTACTTAATTTCACGATGCCAAGCATTTAAAATTATTCGTTGTTAATGTAGGATTATTTAAAAAAAAAATTATTTACTAATTTTATTTAAGACGGGATTAAAAATATTATGTAGTTTGTCTGTGTAATTTCTACTACTTTTGAATTATAATTTTATGCATTTCATTAAAAAAAAATATAAAAATAACCATATTATGAGACAAACAGTATAATGTATGTGACTACCCCGTGTAATAGTGATAATGACTAAAGTGAGTTATGCACCTGTATATGATAATTACAATTCGTGCAAGTAAAACGTTTTCTTATGTTTTGTTTTATTAAAAAATAAAAATGTTCTATTGTTGTTTTATTTGTAAGTGTAACAATGTAACTTTAGTTATATTATGTTATCGTATAGAGATCTGATAAACTGGGGATGACAAAAATTTGATAGATTAATATGACTGTGGTGAAAGATAAAAAAAATTGTGTAAAGAATGCAAAAGAGAGAAAGAGATTTAGCACGATGTATGTATATCAGCGTATCACCGACCCACTTTCATTTATTTATTTTATTTTATAGAAATAAAGGTGGGAAACGGGCACACAGTCCACCTGATGGTAAGTGGATGCTGTGGCCCATAGACATCTACATCAGCTGACATACAGCAGCTGAACTCGGCACATGAGCGGTTAAGCTGCTATTTTACGCTGGTATTCTGTGAGAGCGTGGTTCTACCCTGGTCGAGCCGACCCATTCGTGCTGCAAGCATAAAATAGCCACAGCTTTACTCTACCACGTAATTTCTATCGTTTAACAATCCTATTCACCCGTCTGTAAGAAGTCTGCTTTTAACTGTAACACCGCTCATTGCTACCTTTTAACATTTATTATTTTATTGTTTGGTGTATGAAATGAGAGCGTGGTTCTACCCCTATCGAGCCGACACCGTGCTTAAAGCATAAAATAACTGCAGCTTGGCTCTACCACGTAATTTCTATCGTATAACAACCCTGTTCACCCAAAAGTTGTCTGGAAGAAGTCTGCTTTTAGCGATAACACTGCTCATTGCACTACCCTTTAACATTTATTATTTTATTTCTTTCTCTTAATTTGCATTTTGGTGTATGCAATATATTATTTATTTAGAGTTCTTGCAATTCAAGCGGACTTTACTAGTAGTAGCACATGTCTGTAAACGTGTCAGTGTGCGTGAGATCAAGCGAGTATGGCATAGAGTACTTTCCTATAGAATAGAATAGAATAATTTTTATTCAATATACATTACATGTGTAATTCTTATTGAAAGTCATTTTTTACTTTACCACTGGTTCGAAAAAATACCCTGTCCTGGGAAGAACCAGCAAGAAACCCAGCGGGACATTTTTTTTAAATAAATTTTACAATATAAATGATTACGAACTATTTACAAAATTGATTTTAGAAACTGCTTGGATGCTATATACGTATGGGTTGCGACGGCACGCTCGCAACTGATCACTCACGTTCGTACGCACATACACGTTCAACCACGAGTAAAGCCTGGTCGACTTCGTGAATTGCAAGAAATATAAGAAGGTATATGTCAATAAAACGATATAATTAGAATCATAAAGACTATATTTATAGTAAAAAAAAGTAATGCGCTCAAGTTTCTTTCGCTGCGCCTTCGGCCTCCAAACGGTTTCGTTCTCTCTCTTTCATGCTTTGTTCGATTAGTTTATCTAACTCTGGGCTTAGAAGAACCGATAGCCCGGCTGTTACTGGTACCTGGAAATAACGTTGTACTTTTAATTAATTCAAAAAAACTAATCTTAGGATGGCCTACAAACAATTGTTTCGGACCTTGCTATTTGTATGTGTTTATGTATAATCACTCAATTAAGAAATACAGTTTGCTTACTATGCAAACCTAAAAATTTTATGAATTACGATTGAATTTCGACATCTAGAATAAACCGTTTAAACAGATATGGCCATTACTTTACAAATTTTGGTGGGCACTGGGAACTCAATATATTATGACGTCGGAATAACTTACAAGATGATTTCCTGTATTTACGCGAACACTACATATTTAACTAAAACTAGTTTTTACGGATTTTATCGCGTACTTATTTTATATTTCCGACCTTAGAGTAATTACACATAGAGTGATAGTGACATTCAAAATTCCGTTCAAAGTTGAAGCAACAACACAATGAATGTATGCATAAGCGGCCTGTAATTACGCTACGTACACGCACACAAGTAAATGAGTAATGTTTGCAAGCTAATGATATTTTCCCCAAAAAGTGGGGAAAATGTAATAGTAGACATCGTCATAGAATTAATATTTAGGTTTCGTTTATAATTATTTATTAACTATTTGCAAAGGAAAAAATGTAACATAATTTATTTATATTAACTTATGTAATATTTAAATTATTTATATACGTAATATCTTGTGTTATATTCACAAATCTATTTATATAAATATCTTTTATTTCATCATCATCATCATCATTACAGCCCTTCACAAGTCCACTGCTGAACATAAGCCTCCCCCAAAGAATGCCACAAAGCACGGTCCTGAGCCACCTGCATCCATCGACTTCCTGCATATCTTACCAGGTCGTCACTCCATCTAGTGGGGGGACGCCCTACACTTCGCCTGCCGGTACGAGGCTGCCACTCGAGAACCTTTCTTCCCCATCGGTTGCCGGTTCTTCGAGCTATATGGCCGGCCCATTGCCACTTCAGCTTACTAATCCGTTGGGCTATGTCGGTCACTCTGGTTCTACTGCGGATATCCTCATTTCTGAGTTTATCACGCAGAGAAACTCCGAGCATAGCCCTCTCCATAGCTCGCTGAGCGACCTTGAGCTTCCTCATCCGGCCAAGTTGACTGTCGGTATATCGAAGTGCTGAAGTGTTTGTACAGTAGAGCTACGATGGCTATCCGAGTACAGAACCAGAGTACGAAACCTATCCAACTGCAGAGAGGTGTAAGACAGGGTGACGTCATATCCCCGAAACTGTTCACCGCTGCATTGGAAGACGTTTTCAAGCTTCTGGACTGGAAAGGATACGGTATCAACATCAATGGCGAGTACATCACTCACCTTCGATTTGCCGACGATATAGTCCTTATGGCAGAATCGCTGGAAGACCTAAGCACTATGCTCAATGACCTCAATAGTGTTTACCCCAACGGATAGGTCTTAAGATGAACATGGACAAAACAAAGATCATGTTTAATGTCCATGTCACACCTATGCCGGTAGTTGTTGGGAACACTAAGCTCGAAGTTGTTGACGAGTATGTTTACCTGGGACAAATAGTTCGACTAGGTAAGTCCAACTTCGACCGAGAGGTCAATTTTTTATTTATTTTCCATAAAATCTTATATTATTTGTAAATATTAATTTTTATCTAATACTCAATGGCCTTATTCTATGATATTTAGAAAAGTGGAAGAAATGGAGGAGGCAAATGCATACGTCTATTTCTTCCAGTTTTTCTAATCCAGTCCCACTTACACTTAACAAGTGAATAGGTGTCAGATAATCATTTTAGCTGTCAGATATTTATTCATTAGTTATTCCTTACTAACTGTGGCCCGCGGCTTCACCAGCATATTAAAGCATACACTAATCTTGCCATTCTAAGGATCTACGTGATATCTTTAATTTAAATCGGTTTCAACGTAAAGGTTACAACATACAACTTTCAAAGAATGAATATTATATTAGAAGGAATAGAGTGCGGTCAGTTTCAAGTGATTATTATTATTACTTTATTGGATATTATGTTTTGCATTAAAACAAAATAAGATTCGGAAGGAGATAAACTATTCAAATAAAACATGAAATTAAAAATGTTTATTAAATAATATAAAATAAAATAACATATACCCAAGTACTTCAAAAAATATCTCATAATGACCCTGAAACTGCAATTGTTTTCTAAATAACTGGCGGCTTTGATAACGCTACCCTCGAAATGCTATCTTTTTTAGATTCATAAAAGAATCGAACTAAAAATGTTAAATATATGTAAATTAGAATAAAAAAAACAATCATAGGTTATGTTATGTATCCTAAAACACATACCATAAAAAGATAAAAACAACTGCACATTATCAAAACAAAATAAATCAACACATTATTTTTCGTGGTAAATGGAAACCCTAATAATATTTGGCAAATAAAAATACCTATTTATATGTGAATGAGACTATTAATTATAATATTGACGGCTCCGTGGCGCAGTGGCTTAGCAATGAGTTTCAGCGCTTGGGGCTGCGGGTTCGAATCCCGCACGGAACAAGTATTTGTATGGCCTACAAATAATTGTTCCGGGTCTGGATTTTTGTCCTTGTACAATTTATGTTTGTAAACTGCCTCCACGATACAGGAGAAAATCCTAGTGTGGGGGTAACGTTTTTTTAAAAAGAGAAAGAGAATAATAAGAAAAAATGGGCTAAAATATTTTACTATGCCTAGCAACATTTTCATTATATTGATGTTGGTGTCTGTCAAATTTATTATTTTTATGGAGTGTAGAGTGTAGAGTAGAAGGAGAACCATCTTATAAGGTGCGAAAGTTGAAAAAGTGTCCCACTATATACTGAAAATAGAGGTTCCAAAACCTACCACAATAGCGCTGGCGTCTGAAAAACTACGATATGAATATAGCTGTTGTAGACGGAGTAAGTCAGCTGAATTCAAATATTTAAAAAAAATTATGACTAGAGTAGTTAGTAAAATGCCAGTATACAAAACCTCAACTATTTACGTAGTACAAAACCAAGCGGATTGGTCGGTTCTTGTTTATTTCTCCATCTTATTCTAATTCATTTCGGCGCCTTTTTTTAAATTTATCCTATACTCAGTAGTAAAAACGCGTCCAAAAAGGGTGGCGCTGACTGCAGCGCCACCCTTTTTGGACGCGTTTTTAGGTACACTTTTCATATAAGGAGATGGTCCTCCTTCTACTCTACACTCCATAATTATTTTGTTTTGATGAATGTTTTTTTACAAAAATATAAGATGCTAGGCAGTACTTAAGGGTGAAATGAGATTTTTACATTTTTTTTTCGTGATTATGTGATGAGTTGTGATACCCTTTCACAGTACAGTGCGTCATTGTTTTGAAAAATTATGCGAGCTATTTACACGACTGGACTCGAGTACTAACTAGCTTGCTAGCTTGCTACATATTTATTTATCTATGGTACTAACGCGCCAAAAGTTGTACTTAACCTTTAAAAGCTAACTTGAAATAGCTTCACTTTGCGTGCGCCTACTGCGGTTCTAAGCAGTTCTAAGCCTAAAGCTGAGAACAAATTATCGGACGCGTCCGTCAGCCGCGGCTGACAGTCGCGGCTTAGCAGTATGCACGGTAGTTAAGACGGCGTCTTCGGACGCCTCACTTCAGTCATTCTATCCAGCCGGCTAGATTCTGTTCGGACGTCCGAACGCTCAAGGATGACCCAAGGGCACGTCCGCGTCTTACGACCGATAGTTTGCACAGTGTAGTATTAAATGTACTGGCTAGATTCAAATAAGCCGCGTCTTTTAGCCGCGGCTGACGGACGCGTCCGATAATTTGTTCTCAGCTTAATACTTCTATGTTTCCGACGTTTCAAGGACTTTACTAGAAGTATGCGTTGAATCAATAAACTGTTTTTTAACAGGTTTTCATTCATCAATGTGTCAACTGTTATTCATTAATGAAAAACAGGTTGAAAATATTAGCTGTCAATTTATGTCAACACACTCAACGCATTATTTCAATATTATTTTATTCCTTTCTCTGAATTTAGTCTTCTTCTTAGACATTGCGTTAATGGTTAAATTTATTTTAATTGTTAAAAGTTATTTGTTAATTTTTTTAACAGATAAATTTACCAGTTATAAATATTACTTACTTTTATATTAAATTTTTATTTTTAATCGGTTGATGTTAATTTTATTACTTAAATTTTACGCCGGAAATTTTAATTGAATGAACATTTCTTCATACTTTAATAGGCACGGGACTCTCTAGTGTTAAAAAGACTTATTAAGCTAAGCGTATTTCAAAATTTATTAATTCAATATTTACATTACTTATATTATAATTCACAATAAAATGTTGATTATTTGCAATGATTATTAGGTATTTAGATTAAATCTTAAATATAAATGTTTAGTAATTTATATTTTCTGCCTTCAATTTTTTATTGATTCTTTTATTAAGTAGACATGGTTATTAGTTATATTTTATTAATGTTCAGAAACATTATTTGTTCGATAAAGTTTTTTTCACCTTAATTACATATTGCCTCCGGCACATTTTTCAAAATGATACCACAGCTATGTGTTACGTCTCGACATCATAAACGGTGTAAATTAAACTTGTAACTAAAATCGTATTACCGTTTTTTATTATTTAGTGTAGTGACACTAAATAATAAAAAACAATGTCACTAAATCTTTATTACCTTCCCAAGTAATTATTTTTCCAACTTTTTATATAAACCATATAATATTACCATAAAAGAAAAACAAAAAAATATGAATAATGTATATACAGTCAGATGATCTTTTAAGTACGCCGGGATACTATTTTTACCCAGCCAGTCCGAAGCCTAGAAGAAGCACGAAGGAAAGGTCATTCCAGTTCAATCAAAAAAAGCAATCTAAATTCTTATAAAATTAATAATCTTCAACTTAATCTACAACAAAATTGTTATTGATCGAAAAAGTTGAAATATTAATTTGACGATTAACGCTAACGATTGAAGATTTAAAACCTGTTAATTATTTAACAGCTTTTAATTAACAGTTAAATTACATTAACTAAAAAACCGTCAATGACCCATGCCTAGACTTTAAAGCAACTATGGCCACGGGGCACGGGGGGACTGAGGTGTTTGACGTCCCAACCAGGCATGGTCAAAAAATATCGATATATCGAAATATTTTAAATCGCGATATATCGATATTTATTTTAGAGTATCGAATTCGTATCAATTTCCATATATTTTAAAATGTTGTAACCGTCAGTAAATAAAATTTTGGACTTTATCTTTACATCATGCAAATGATGACGATATATCAATATTTATCACGCGATATACATCGATACTGTTTCAAAATATAGATTCGATATATATCGATATATTTTTCCCTTACCCATCCCTAGTCCCAACCCAATGTCATAGTTAATCACGGCTAACTCCAGATAAAAAAATAATAATTTTTGTTCCGATCTACGCAGTATGAACTTATACTGAAGAGGTAGCCGTGGTTAAGTATGACATTGGGACATCAAACACCTCAGTTCCTCCCGTGACCATGGGTGCTGTACAGTGCTCAAAATGTTGGGACTATAAAATAAGTTAATATACGCGATAACATCCGTAAAAACTAGTTATAGTTAAATAACGTACAAGTTTATAGATATAACTACCTTTAATATAAAATATAAGTACTTACCTTTCTAGTTCAATGAAATAAATGCTTAAAAAAAGACAACGTGACCTAATCGTGGCGTTACGTCATGTATTTCCTACAAAGTCCAGCTGCGGAATATTACTGATAAAGAAAAAAATTAGTTGATATAATCTGAGTTTGTACCTCTGCAAAAACATAAGTCGCCGCATCCCATTTCTCTACGTGGCTCTCAATTACCTTTAAACATGGCTGAGCTTTTGGAATGATTCTACCAAGCATCCTGCGAAAAATCAAAAGTATCATACCCTCAAGTGTTACGCCATTTTATGTTTTTACTCTTCAAGCGCCAGGAGCCCTTCGGGAGGTCGCACGATACCGGTAGTTGCTAATGTTTTTTTTATAGGAGAGGGGGCAAACGAGCATGCGGCTCACCTGATGGTAAGTGATTACCGCCGCCCATGAACAACCGCAACACCAAAGGAACCAGGAGAATTGCAGATGCGTTGCCGGCCTTTTAAAAAGGAGTAGGCTCTTTTCTTGAAGGTCCTTATGTCGTATCGGTCCGGAAAAATCGCTGGTGGTAAACTATACCACAAGGAAGTTGTGCGAGGAAGAAAACATCTTCTAAATCACACAGTGGTGGACCACCAATCATCCAGATGGTGGAGGATGGTATCGGGAGTACTGCCGCGATGTGCGTTCGTGAAATTTGGCGGCTGGAATTAATCCGAACAATTCCTCAGAGCACTCCCCTTGGTAAATGCGAAAGAAAATGCAAAGAGATGCAACATCTCTTCGCAGAGCCAATGAGTCGAGCCGATCGGAAAGGACTCGGTCGTCGATGTTTCGAGCCGCTCTGCGCTGGATGCGGTTAAGTGGAAGGAGCTGGCACTGGGAAGCCCCAGCCCAGCGATGAGAACAGTATTCCATGTGAGGCTGAACCTGCGCCTTGTAAAGTTGCAGGCGTTGTGCCGGCATGAAATACTGTCCCACGCTGCTAAGCACGCCAAGCTTTTTAGAGGTCAATTTGGCCTTCTCTTCCAAGTGACCACGAAACTGCACGTCACTCGATATGTCGACGCCGAGGATTCTGATACTAGCTGAGGCAACAAGGGGAGTACCTTGAAACTGAGGAGATACGACAAAGGGGTTCTTTTTAGCGGTAAACGCGCAAACTTGTTGTCTTCTGAGGATTAAACTGGACTAGATTTAGTCGCCCCCAATCCGAGACTTTGTCCAGCAAAGACTCGACTTCAGACACAAGTTTGTTCCGGTACTCGGCGGCGTTTTCCCGAGAAATATTGACACGGCCGGTGTATAGAGCATCACCAGTGCTGTCATCCGCATAGCAATGAATGCTACCGGTTTGCAACATATCATTGATATGCAGAAGAAACAGCGTTGGTGATAACACGCAGCCTTGTGGAACACCAGCGTTAATAGCCTTGTAGTCGGAGCATGCACCGTCTACAACGACCTTGATGCTCCGATCTGCAAGAAAGCTGGTGATCCAATTACACAATCTCTCGGGAAGCCCATAGGAAGGGAGCTTCGAAAGAAGCGCTTTGTGCCAAACCCGATCGAAGGAATGTAAACAATATCTTTAATTTTGTATGCCTAAAACTTATACGTATCAATTCTTTATGAATTAAGCTATTTAATTCTACTTTATAAATATTAAATTTTATTTTTATAATATTATCAATCTCATTTCAAAATTGTGTGACTTACTTTTGCCGGTTTCCTGTAAGGGTAAGGATTATGAAATTAAGCCATTATATAAAAAGGTATTTGTTTTAGGTAGGGCCTAAGGCCTAAGACCCGGTTTACATTTTGAGGAGTGACAAGTGCAAGTAGCAAGTGGAACTGACAAATGACATGTGCTTAGTGCATGTGAGCAGGCATTGACAAGTACGAGTAAAAAGCGATAAGTGTGAAATGAATTGTAACAAGTGAATAGCAACCTGCTCTATTCTTTGACATGTAGCTCTGCCGCGCGCTACTATCGCTTCCCCTCACTAGCCTACACGTCACGACATGCAAGTGTTGGTGAATAATTTTGGTTGCGTTTTAATAGTTAATTTTGGTTTGCGCTATTGTTTTAACAACGGCGAAGTGGTCCACAGACATAATAATAGAGTAGTACTAGTCTATTATTATTATTACTCATGTTATTAACGATAACATTAAAAATTCCAGGAATTACTGAAACACTATTACTTCCAAATATAATAATAATTATATTTATAAGTTAGTATAGCCTTGGGTTGGTCAATATTGTTAAGATGCTGTAACAATTTGTAATAAAAAAATAATTGACGATAAACCGCCTTCACGATACAGGAGAAATTATTAGTGTTGTTTTTTTTTTTTGCATAATATATATTTATTCCCTTTAGAATCATAATATCCTCTCCTATGATCCTCTCGTCTGTCGCGGCCATTTTGGCCAATATGGCGCCTCTGTCAAGCACTTCCTGAAATACTTCCAGACTACTTCCTGCTGTTCATTAAAATGACTATTTCCAAGACATTTTGTATGAAAGATATATTAAAATCATATATCAATGGAAACTTTATGAAATAACCTATCATATTATGTATAATTCGAATATAGGTTTACTTCGAAAGTGAAAGTAAGAAAAGTGTATTCCCCAATTTTCTGAATTAAATGTGTAATAATTATAAATAAAAGCCGTTATTCCAAGTACTATTTGTTTTACCTGTACGTCATAAGCATATTTAACAATAAATAGTTAAAACAAAGAAACTTCTTCAAACATTTTTCGTTCACGACAAGGTCGAGAACAATGGGCCTCACTTAGCTCTACTCGAAATCGAATTTACAATTCAATCCCGTATTGTGACCTTTAGACTGGAATTTTATTACATCCTCATTCTATTCTCTTGATTAAAGTAAAGTTAGGGAGAGATAGAATTAGTAGAACCGATATACATTGATCTATAAAGCTTCGCGGTAAAACGACGCCAGATTATGGAGTTTGACAGATGCGCATATTATTTGACACGCCAGAATATGGCGTTTGGACAGACGAGCAGATATACGAAGGGGCGATGTTAAAAATAACTTTTTTTTAAATATAGGATAAAGATGACAAGCTAGTAATACTACATCTATCGTCAATAAGGAATCAAAATGCAAATGTGTCGTCACCCGTGAGGACAAGGATGGAATGTCTCATTTCCAGTAAAAAGGGTCTCCGGTTCTCTGCACTCACCATACGAAACAGCAGCATTACGCTGATATTTTACGCTGGTGTTCTGGAGAGCGTCGCACGTGTATTGTCATACTATTAAAAATGAGTAAGTAGACTCTTTTATTAAGGTGAGGTCACTTGAATTAATTTGGACTTACTCAAACAGCGGCACACAGCAGCTCACGAGGAACTCTTTCTCTAGTTCGGGGATGAAACACTTCTCGCGGTCCATTATGCTAAGGGCCGGTATTCCGAAGCTTTTCTCCAAGTCGCCCTGCTTGAAAAACTCTGTCAAGACCGCAGCCTGGTTTTAAAATAATAAATTGTTAAGAATATAATATTAATCGTGTCAACTACCTACTGCATTACCGTACTTTATACCTATCTATACAAATAAATAAAATTGAAGTGTCTTTGTGTAATGTCAAAATAACAGCTTATTGCTAAATGTTTATGAATGTACTTATAACATAAAACAATTTTTAATTTTTTTCTGTCTGTCTGTTCCGGCACGGCACCGCAAATTGATAATAATAATACAATTCTAAAAAACTTATTTATTCACGTGTTCTTGTAGCATATTATTTTTATGCCATTATATCAAACATCACGTTCAAGTCGATGAGAATTCAAAAAAATATTTGACAAACAGACATAGAGACACAGTCACAAACACCGGGGCCACGCGAGCAAAGCCGCGGGTAAAAACTAGTAAATAAATATAAATATACAACTAGACGGATTTAGCAATAAGATGTTCCGGGTCTGAATGTTTGTCCTTGTGAAATTTATGTAAGTAAACTGCCTCCACGATACAGAAGAAAATCTTAGTGTGGGGGTAACGTTTTTATTTAATATTGAACTATGATCATGATGATGAAGATAACAAATTAGCAAATCATTTTGAACCATTTCTAGGAAACGAGCCCACACTCACTGCAGTCTTTTTAATGGTGGTCCAGTCCTTAAGTTGATCGCTAAGGTCAGCCGCGTTCATCAGCAAAGCCTGCAGGACCTGCGTGTGCAGTCGGTTGCCTTTTTGATAGTCAAACGATATCAATTTGTACTCGCCAAGATTGCTTAAAACAAAAATTCATCGAAATTAAGCATTTGTTAAAGATGCTTTCGTCATAGAATATCTTTATATATACATATAATTTTTCTGTACGTGTATCCATCACTGAACTCCTCCTAAATGGCTGGAACGATTTTGATGAAATTTTTTGTGCGCATTTGAGTAGGTCCCTGGATGGTTGAAATTCACAATTGGCCCCGGTAATTTTTTGTGCGCATTTGCCCCGGTAATTTTTGTGCGCATTTGAGTTGGTCCCTGGATGGTTGAAATTCACAATTGGCCCCGGTAATTCTTTGTGCGCATTTGCCCTGGTCATTTTTATGCGCATTTGAGTAGGTCCCTGGATGGTTGAAATTGACAATTGGCCCCGGTAATTTTTTGTCCGCATTTGCGCCAGTAGTTTTTGTGCGCATTTGAGTAGGTCCCTGGATGGTTGAAATTCAAAATTGGCCCCGGTAATTTTTTGTGCGCATTTGCCCCGGTAATTTTTGTGCGCATTTGAGTAGGTCCCTGGATGGTTAAAATTCACAATTGGCCCCGGTAAGTGGCGCTGTTATCAAGAGCCAGAAGTCACCCTCATAGCTGATGTGAACAATCGTCGCTCCAGGAAGTCTACAGCTTGTGAATACGTACAGGATCACCCTCGGTACTACATTAGATTTGATAGACCACAAATCCTCGCTAAAGAACACCGATTCCTTCCAAGAATGATTCGCGAGGCTATTGAAAACAAAAAACATCCTTATTTCAATAGAGAAGATGCCTGGGTGCTAGCTACCACCTGCTTGGGATCTCATAATTAATAAAATTAAATCCCAACCCAAATCTCAAACATACAACTGCAAGACTTCAATATACTGTAAGTTCATACAGCGTAGATCGGAACAAAAATTAATAAATTTTAATCTGGCGGTAGCCGTGGTTAAATATAACTTTGGGATGTCATACACCTCAGTGCCCCCCCCCCCCCCCCCCCCCGCCGTCACCATGGTTGCTGTCAAGTGCTCGAAACGTAGGGAATATAAAATGCAGTAGAACGCCGATTATCCGAATTAATTGGGACCGGGGTCGATTCGGATAATCGAAAATTGGGATAATCGGACATAGACTGGTATGTAATATGGAAAAACGAACTGTCACACATAGAATAAACTTTATTTATATATATATATATATATAACGCCTTTTCATATAAAATCGATCCTGAAATCGGTTATCCAATAGATCGTTGCTGCCGAAACCTCGTAAAAATAGCATTCTCAAGCTGTTCATCCTTTGCCTTTTTCATTACTTTTCGCGACGAACATCCATCACCAGTTTCCAACGCAGTCATAAAACTTAAAATTTTTTCACTGTTATTTTTAGTATCAGTTAACCAAGAACTGTAAGTAAGTAACATTATGGACTTACTTACAGTACTTTGTTTTAATTTTTTATATTAAGCTTAGGACCGATTCGGTTAATTGGCGATTCGGTTAATCGGCGTTCGGATAATCGGCGTTCTACTGTAATATACGCGATAAAACCCGTGAAATTAGTTTTATTAAACGCTACAATTTTATTTTTTTAAGTACATTATGAAAATTAATTTAAACTGCCGTGTACTGGCTAGTGGTGGCGTTAGAACATCCACTTTACCATGTCATTACGTAAATATCGTAAGAGGCGAAAGAGGAGAACTGAAACAGGTGATGCGCAGCAGTATCTCCCTGATAACAGGGAGTTGTCAACTAGGCAGCATAGTAACTATGGCCAAAATCCTCCCTATGCGAGAGCTCTATGTAGCAATGGGCCTTTTACACTTTTACTTGAATTAATGAAGGCTGTTGTAAAGTAATATCTTATACGTGCCACACTTCTAGGCACTGACTTTCTCTTATTTCGTCTATTTTCTTTATGAAACTTCAATTCTTCCAAACTTTCCTATACTTTAAACATTGATAGGGTTGTGGGTATTTTTACACCGCTTTTACACGGTCAGCTACCTTATTCCGTTACAAGTATCTAAATCCCCCAAACTCCACATTAATCTGATAAAATTTTTAAGCAGATCATATGTTACTACGCGTTCTTATTATTTTCTAATGATCTAATTACTATGAAATAATAACTTGAAATAGTTGGACAAGTCGGTCGCGAGGATGTAGTCCCGCAGCAACAAGATGGCGCGGTCGTATTCCACTCGCGGCAGGCCGGCCAGCAGGTCGCAGCCCTGCGCGTTGAGCACGCACATGGCCTGCGCCAGGTGGTGCCGCTCCATCACGCTGCCCTCGCTGCTGTACAAAGCCGCCAAAGTTGTCTCTACACAACAAACGAATCAATTCTGTATTACCCCTTCGCTTGGAGACTTTCCAAGCTGCAGCTATATTATAATTGTAGCACGAATGTGTCAGCTCGACCGGGGTAGGATTACTCTCTCATAATACCAACGTAAAACAGCTTAATGCGTTTCGTATGGTGAGTGTAGATACCCGTTTCACTGAAAACGAGGCAATCCATCTTAGTCCTCAGGGGTGATAATGCAACTTTTTTATACGATAGGGTGACAAACGAGCACACAGTCCACCTGATGGTAAGTGGTTGCTGTGACCCATAGACATCCACATCTATCCTCAATAAATAATCAAAATGCAGATGCGTTGTCACCCGTGAGGACTAAGATGGAATGCCTCTTATCCAGTAAATAGGATCTCCGGTTCTCTACACTCACCATACGAAACACAGCAGCATTAAGCTGCTATTTTACGCTGGTATTCTGTGAGAGCGTGGTCCTTCCCCGGTCGAGCCGACCCATTCGTGCTACAACTATACTGTTAATATAGCTGCAGCATGGCTCTACCACGCAAAAACCTGGAATTCGATTCTTAGCTGAGAATAAATGGCCGCAGCATCCACTTCATCAGACGGAGTGTGTGCTCGTTTAGCTCTCGTATTCTATAAAACCAAGACGTATCTCTATTCAACAAACGAGCCAAATCAATATTCCCCTTCTGTTCGCGTGACAGCCTAGCAAAAGGCCTCTGCTGAACATAGGCCACATTGTCTCATAGGAGGAACATTTGCCATAGTTGCCACGCTTGGGAGGCGGGTTGTCAACCGCAGTTTTCATTTTTATTTGTTATTAGAAAGACGCTGGTGCCCATCTCCTGTTGTGTTTCCTTCTGTCGCCTCTTACGACAGCCACGAGACCATATGGGGTATCTAGTGATTATTCTGACACCGCTACTACTCAGTCACAGTTTTACTTAATAAAATAACATAGTACAACCGATCTATACTACGCTTCAGGCTGTCAGCTACGTTTTGATTGTCTCGGGTCTTATGGTCGTAAGCGTACCGGTGAATATGTAGTCCCGAATTCGATTACCGAGACGGACCAAATCATTTATGGCGTGTTTCTGTCAAGAAACTGCACAAAAATTGTGGTGTTATAGTTTTCTAGTGCAAATTCCGATTTTTTAATTATCTACGCCTATGCTTGTAGGTTATAACGTGTTAAAAATTTACTTACGCCCTTGTATTTGGAATCTGTTGGTGGTTCCACGATGATCCATATCATGTACGAGACAGGCTATTAAATACATAAACGCTTGCAGATCACTGTACAGGCAAAAATATCTTTGTTATTGATTACAATATGTTACTGCAACTTTATTCGCCTAAAATAGACTGCCTCGTACCCCGTAATTATACTATATCACTATAAACCCTTGATTATGAAGATGATGGAGTGATGACCTGATAAGATTTGCAGGAAGTCGATGGCTGCAGGTGGCTCAGGACCATGCTTTGTGGCATTCCTTGGGGGAGACCTATGTTCAGCAGTGGATTTGTGAAGGACTGTAATGATGATGATGATACCCTTTAGGCCGGAACACGGCAGTGCACGCATTGTTTTTTGGCGACAGAAATTGAGAAGAGAGAGTATCTACCCATTACCCAGACGGACTCCCAAGAAGTAAATGCTAGTAACTAAGTTGGTATAAAAAGGGTTATTATAATATTAAAGAATTTATGGATGATAATAACCCCTGGAAATGAGGTGATCGCTACCAAGCTATTTCTAATTTGTTGTGTTGTTAATTTGTGTAACATACATGATTGTAAACTGTTATTTAAAAAAAGTCCCGCTGGGTTTCTTGCTGGTTCTTCCCAGAACAGAGGTTTGTTTTCGAACCAGTGGTAATTAAACAAAAGAGTGACTTTCAATAAGTATTATTTATAATCTATATTGAATTAAAAAATGAGTCCTTATACTTTTGATTAAGTGGGGATCTCAGACCAAAAATATATCATCTCTCTTACAAAGCAATAAGGACCGTGGCCGAGCTCACTTGACTACTCTAGCGCCATCTAATATCTATCTACGGAAGCGGTTTCGATGTATATCGATATGAAAATTTGACGCACTAAATACATCGTTCTTTATTTAATACATTTCCATAGATGTCGCTACATGGTACCGCTAAGTAAGATTGACGAAGTCATTGGGCTCTAGTATGCTATAAATTTCAATCGAAAGTATCGATACCAAATTACTAAATACCGAGTGGGAATGGAACGTAGAGTATACATTGGCTTGCTTATGAATAATCTAAGGAGCTTGAATACCGGATACGGACTCGACACTAATTACTTTCTTTTTGAACCGTCTTCAAAAAAAGAAGGAGGTACTCAATTAAGTGTTAGCTTAGAACTTTTTCTAGGTGAACCGATTTTTATTATTTTTTTATTTGAAAGCTGGTGCTTCTCACGTGTCATCTTCTCATTTTACCCATTCAATCTTAAGAGAGAACGGTGAGCTGCAAGTAGGGAAATTTGGAATAGGGCAACGGAACCCAATGGGCCAGCAGCTGGGCGACATCATGGAGAATGAGGGACTCTTTATGATGAACTCTTTCTTCCGGAAGCGGCCTCAGAGGAAGTAGACCTGGTCGAGCCCCGACGGTTAGACAAAAAATGAGATCAACTTCATTAGGACGACCTGACAACGACTATTCAGTGATGTCTCAGTGATCACGAGGGTGAAAACCGGCAGCGATCACCGAATGGTAAGAGGCACACTTGATATTCCAACGTATATTAATAAGCGACTCATTACCGATTTGTATCATCATCTAGAAGATTGAAATGCAGTGGACGATATGAATGACAACATCGTGGAAACTGTCCATGCGGTCGGAGCTAAGTTCTGTAAGACCCGCCGCAGAAGAACACAAAAACTCTCCGATCACACTCTTAATCACATGGCTGTTAGACGGGATATGAAGATGCAGTTTTCAGTAGATTTGACAGCATACAGGCACCTGAACAGACAGATCTCCAAATGCATGCGGCAGGACTTACGCAACTTTAATACTGCTCGAATTGAAGAATCGATCGAGCGGAACCAGGGCTCCAAAGTATTTGCTAGAGATCTGTCTGCCAGAAAGAGCCAACTGTCGAAGCTGAAGACCGAGTGTGGCAGCATCGTTTCCGGGACACCTGAGATTTTGAGTGAGATTGAGAAGTTCTATGGGCAGCTGTACACATCATCGTTGGAGCCACACGCAAGTGTGAGTAACGATCCAAGAGCGAGTCTTATCCAACATTATACCGATGATATCCTAGACGTCAGTCTGAGCGAGATTAGAATGGCTCTCCAGCACCTTAAAAACGGCAAGGCCCCAGGCGAGGATGGAATTACAGCGGAGCTTCTGAAAGCGGTGGAAGACCGGTACTTGAAGTCCTTCAGAAGCTCTTTAATTCCGTCCTCCATGGTGACATTACACCGAAGGCGTGGAGCAAAAGTGCGGTAGTCTTATTCTTCAAGAAAGGCGACAACGCTCTCTTGAAGAACTACAGACCGATTTCCCTTCTGAGCCGCGTCTACGTGCTGTTTTCGAGAGTCATTACGAATCGTCTCGCGCGCAGACTTGACGACTTCCAGCCTCCCGAAAAAGCCGATTTCCGAAAAGGCTTTAGCGCCATAGACCACATACATACTCTTCGGTCAATTGTACAGAAGTCCGAAGACTACAATTTGCCACTATGTCTGGCGTATGTGGACTATGAGAAAGCCTTTGATTCCGTCGAAATCTGGGCGATGCTGCAGTCTCTTCAGCGGTGCCAAGTTGACTGTCGGTATATCGAAGTCTTGAAGTGCTTGTGCAGTAGGGCTATAATGGCTATCCGAGTTCCGAGAACCAGAGTACGAAACCTATCCAGTTGCAAAGAGGTGTAAGACAGGGTGACGTCATATCCCCGAAACTCTTCACCGCTGCATTGGAAGACGTTTTCAAGTTTCTGGACTGGAAAGGATACGGTATTAACATCAATGGCGAGTACATCACACACCTCGATTTACCGACGATATAGTCCTTATGGCAGAATCTCTGAAGGACCTAAGCACTATGCTCAATGACCTCAATAGTGTTTCCCAACGGATAGTTCTTAAGATGAACATGGACAAAACAAAGATCACCTATACCGGTAGTTATTGGGAGCACTAAGCTCGATGTTGTTGACGAGTATGTTTACCTGGGACAAATAGTCCGACTAGGTAAGTCCAACTTCGACCGAGAGTTCAATCGACGGATTCAACTCGGCTGGGCAGCGTTCGGGAAACTACGGCACATTTTCTCGTCGGGTATAACTCAAAACTTGAAAACGTAATTGTACAACCAGTGTGTGTTGCCAGTGATGACTTACGGATCTGAGACGTGGTCCTTCACTGCTGGCCGCATGAGGAAGCTCAAGGTCGCTCAGCGAGCTATGGAGAGGACTATGCTCAAGGTTTGTCTGCGTAATAATCTTAGAAATGAGGATATCCGCAGTAGAACCAGAGTGACCGACATAGCCCAACGGATTGGTAAGCTGAAGTGGCAGTGGGCCGACGACATAGCTCGAAGAACCGACAACCGATGGGGAAGAAAGGTTCTCGAGTGGCAGCCTCGTACCGGCAGGCGAAGTGTAGGACAACCCCCCACTAGATCGAGTGACGACCTGGTGAGATATGCAGGAAGTCGATGGATGCAGGTGGCTCAGGACCGTGCTTTGCGGCTTTTGTTGGGGGAGGCCTATGTTCAGCAGTGGACTTGTGAAGGGCTGTAATGATGAATGATGATGAATCTTAATATTTACAAAGGCTCCTTTTCTCTTGAGTAGTCCGACTTAGTTGGTACCACCCTTTAGCCTGTTTCTTAAGGCAAGCAGCAGTGTGCAACCACTGCTATGTTCTGATTTGAATAGCCAGTAAAATTATAAGGCCTCTGTAGTGGTAGCCTTTTAAGATAAGCGAAGAGGGCTGCCCCTCACTAAACGCACATTCCCATATATTGATCAAGACCTGACAAGTAGTTTTTGAGTTATCTTTAACAATGCATATTTCATTGACTTCGACTACATTGATGATGTTTTCATTTTATTTATTTTGAAGTCGATTGTCCAAAATTTTAATTTTACCACTTGTTTATTCACAGTCTGAAATTAGTTACTGTCCCAGATTAGATAGTTACTGTCCCAGATTAAAACTTTGCCTATGTGAGTTAGAGTTTAAGCTCGAGATTTTCTCTGAATACCGACACTGATTAACTAACGATACCTTAAATAAAGTACAGATTTCATCTTCGGAAAAGTGAACCACTTTTTTAAAAATAAAACGCATTGGGGCAGCGCAGCGGACATTTCCTTGCCCTAAAACCCTCTCAGAAAAGAGAGGAGGCTTGTGCCCAGCAGTGGAACGTATATAGGCTGCAACTTTACGTTACTTTAATAAATTTCAAGTCAATCGGGTGTATAGCTTTAGAGACCTCCTGGTGAGTATATAGATGCGATCCCAAGCGCGTTAAAAGTATGAAGGGCAAATTGGCATCATAATTCGCGTCGTGTAGTTATCACTTAAGCACTAGTAAGCGTGTCATTAAGAAAGGAAAGATGCACATAATATTATAGGAGCGCGCGTACACTGTAGTTGTTGCCCATAAATCACATTCTATTTGGGATAATTTCAAATGACAGTAAAAGCCTTATTATACTCGTATTTTCAAAAACTGTCGAGACGGTATACCAGTATTAATATATTCAAGTTAAATGTTAAATGTGGATAGCCTTTGATTTTAGGATTAACCTTAATCGGAAGGTGACCAGACGCCTCAGGTTTGACACTGCTTCCCTCGCCGGCTTAGGCACTTAAAGCCTGGCGTAAACAAGATGGTTTTTCCGCTATCTATCAGTAGCCATGCGATTTTTCAGACATTTCCCTATTTCTCACAGAAGTGTCTTCACTTCTTTTTCACTACATTTCTTTTTTTTTACTTATTATAAACCAGTGCTTGACCGCAATGATAGTAAATTGCACTGTCTTAGAGTAACAAAAGTTTATATATGTACCTACTTTAGGTATCCATGTGCCACAAGCTTGAAGTTGATGAGGGCTGCGTAAGCCCATTGAGCCACGTTGAATGCGTGCAACCAATTGTGGTATGGAACGTCTCGGTAGCTCTTCTTCACGTGTAGGACGAACCGGGCCAGCTTGTCTCTTTTTATGTTGTACCTTACAAAAAAAAACTGCATCACTCGGCGTTGCTTAAGTGAAATCTTCGTGAAATAGGTATGAGCCTTAAAGGATGAGAAACTGACCGCTAAATGGACATTCCAAAACATTGTATAGATAATTCGAAAGTGGAAGTAACGGGAAGTGGAGGTTCCTCTAACGTTATAAATTTTCATTTAACTGTCGGGAAATCTTCGGTGACCGCCAAAATTTTTTATGACAAAAATATTAAAATTTATGAAATTATTATTGTCAGTTACTTATTTCGCAATATAGACGCTCACTAAAAACGGATTACACGATAGTCCCATAAAAAAATCTCGATATTTTACATCTAGGTTCCGCAATTTATTGCGGAACTTAGATGTAAAATGAACTGATGATGATAGATGAACTGGCGGCGACAATATTTTGATATTGTCGCCGCCAGTGAAGCGAGCGGTTATCAGCTAGTAATAAATAAAATTAAAAAAAATATTTTCGCATATAAATTTCTGTCAAAATTTTTTATGACAGAAATATTAAATTTTATGAAATTATTATTGTCAGTCACTTATTGTCAGTTACTTATTTCGCAATGTAGACGCTCACTAAGAACGGATTACACGATAGTCCCATAAAAAAATCTCGATATTTTACATCTAGGTTCCGCAATTTATTGCGGAACGTAGATGTAAAATGAACTGATGATGATAGATCAACTGGCGGCGACAATATTTTGATATTGTCGCCGCCAGTGAAGCGAACGGTTATCAGCTAGTAATAAATAAAATTAAAAAAGATATTTTCGCATATAAATGACTGTCAAAATTTTTTATGACAGAAATATTAAAATTTATGAAATTATTATTGTCAGTCTCGCTTAGGAATGTATAATATAAGCTACTTTATCAAGTTGATTGCCTAGTACACATCATCGTTAATAAATTCATCAACTTCATCACCAACAGACTTTTTTATACGTGGTAAAGCCATGCTGCAGCTATATTAGTATTTAGTAGTATAGTTGTAGCACGAATAGGTCGGCTCGAACGAGGAAGGACCACGCTCTCACAGAATACCAGTGTAAAATAGCAGCTTAACGCTGCTGTGTTTCGTGTGTTGAGTGTAGAGAACCGGAGACCCTTTTTACTGGAAAGCAGGCATTCCATCTTATTCCTCGCGGGTGACAACGCATTTGCATTTTGGTATTCGTAATCGAGGATAGATGTAGATGTCTATGGGCCACAGCAACCACTTACCATCAGGTGTACTGTGTGCTCGTTTGTCGCCCTTATACTATAAAAAAACCAACAGCCCGTAAGTCTCTCGTAAGAGGCCTTTCACGTTTTAGCGAAGATTCGCTTGTAGCAGTCAAATCAAAGTTGCAAGATATTTTGGTACTCCACCGATCCCAATCCGAGTGTAGGGATAGAGGAAAACCCTTCCTACAATGGGAAAGGTCCATGTTTTAGTGCGACGCGGGGTCCATGCAGCTGGCTTCGTCGCGTAAGTGTAATCTGTCACATTCAGCTCGAGATCGCCGGCGCCGGTTGACGCAGCGTCGCTTGTAGTACTTGACACGTTTTTTTTTATAGAAGAGGGGACAAACGAGCCATTACGAACAGGTGGGCATGCAGTTCACCTGATGGTTAGTCATACAGAACTACCCGCCCGTTAACAACTGCAACACCAGGGTATCCCAGGTGCGTTGCAAGTCTTTTAGAAAGGATAAGCTCCTTTCTTGAAGGTCCCTAAGTTGTATCGGTCCGGAATAAATGACGGTGGTAAACGATTTTATAACGAGGTCGTATGAGGAAGAAAACTTCTAGTAAAACGCACAGTGATAAACCGCCAGATCCAGATGGTGTGGATGGTATCGTGAGTTTTATAGCAAAGTGTGTTGTTGAAATTTGTTGAACCCTGTGGTAAGTATGATAGCAAAAGGCAAATGCAAATGCGTGTGTACGGTTGTACCGTATATAGTGCATATATTATTTATAATTGACTAGTATATTCTGAGATGAAAATATTAATTCTGGTATTACGATTCCAAATCCACCTAAGCGTTCATACTACTGGTGTGCAATCATAAAGAGTATAATTTCTATGGTTACTAAAACAGTTTGTGAGCACTTTCTGTAAAGCATTGCAAGTGTGAATTAACACTTTTTCCTAAAGAACGATTCTATCGTCACATATTTTCCTTATTTGTCATGGCAATTTTGCTTATTTTTGGGGAGGTCTATATTCAGCAGTGGACTTGTGAAGGGCTGTAGTGATGTAATAATTAGCTTATTTTTGCTGCACTACCTCCCATATCTTTATCTCTGCTTACTCTAATGGTTGACTGAGAGAGATTGTACTTAGCATTAAGTACGCCATATGTAAGATTTTATTTTATAGGCATAAAAGTTTAAATAAATAAATAAAATGTTACTTCTTCTCATATCCGAGATCGGAGAACATCTTCACAACGTAGCAAGGCAGCTCGCGCAACGGCAGAGCCCGGATGTTGAAGTGCAGGTTCGCGATGTGTGGGTGCTTGTGGAAGCCATTACACTCTAGTAGATTGTCCACTTCGGTATCATCCACCTACATTGATCACATAGTTCAGTTTAACTGTCTCGTTGATCTAGTAGCTGTGCTTGCGGTTGCTGGTCATGAGGTCCTCTGTTCTAATCCCTGATTTGGTCAAAGTCAGATTTGTCAGGAAGTTCTCAGAGGCAACCCGGAGTCAGGAAGTAGGGGGTGCTTCTCTCCTTGCCTCGGAAAGCACGTAAAGCCGTCCTGCTGATCTCTCTCCGGCCGTGTCGGACAATCGTCGGATCGGGCTATGAGAGTAAGGGATACATGGTAGATACGTATACATTATACAGATCAGATAGCGTGCATATATTCAGATACTATAATCATATCCTACGCAGATGGCTAGTCGTGTCAGATAACCATCGTTACTTGTACTATTATCTACTCTGTGCCGTCGTTGAGACTGGCCCCCGTAAGAGTTTTGGCGGGAACTTGTCCGGCGGCGGTTTGTGCTCCTATATTATTGTTTAAATAATGGTTTGAAGTGGACTTTGATATGTAAAAGTGGTGCGATTTTGTGTATTATGTGTCTGCGCATGTGAACTATTAGTGGAAACTGTGAAACAAGTGCTCTGATGGTGATGTGATTCTCAAAATAAGGTGTCTGTCTGCTTAGGTGCCTTGAGATACCATCGCCAACCGTCAGCTGTCTGCTGGCTCAAGTTGCCGTCAAAATCTCCCAAGGGCTGTACAATGTGACGCATCAACATATTGTGAAGCAGTATGCTATGAAGGATAATTATTATAATATATTATAACTTCAGGCTCAGAAGGGTTAGATCCCAGAGCCGTAAAGCCAGTTATTAAGAAGAAGAATGGCCCCCGTGATCCAAATTCGGTCTGGAGGACATTACTCAAATTTAGTGTTGCCCAAAATCGGTCTTGCTTTTACAGTTTTGGTCCTGCTCTTGCATTTTTCAAGACTAAGACCAAGACCGCCTAATTTTAGCAAGACTAAGACCAAGACTGACCGTGCAAGATCTGAGCAAGAACAAGACTAAGCCTGCGAGACTCTTGCGTCTTGCAGTTAGGACTGAGTGTCGTTTCAGGGAGTATAAGAGTTCGGGTATACGCTTAGGTACTCTATGTGAGAGAAAATATAATTTAAAAAATCGGAAAATTGGACTTATGCGCATTACGAACAATACCATAAACATATATAGCGAATAAAAATATCAATTAAAAGAAAAAAGAGTGCATCCCTAGTTTTGACCATCACTGGCTAAATCTCGACTTGTTCTTGCATTTGGGCAACACTACTCATATTCCAGCAAAATATTTGTTTTGTCGAGACGATGTTTCATAGCTTTCACAGATTACTGTATACCAGTGATAGCTTTGCTAAGATTTGAAAGGTGACGGGGTGGCCGATTTATTAATAAGTTTTATATATTTTTTTAATAATTGTCCTCTGTAAGTTCGTAGTAAATCTCATCGCGCCACCTACCGGAAAGCGCAGAACAACGTCGAAACGTCGTTCGAAACACAATACGCAATTAGAGATTGAGTCTCGTTACATGTCTCAAACCCATATACAATATACTAGCGTAAAATAACAGCTTAATGCTGGTGTGTTTCGTATGGTGAATGTAGAGAACCGGAGACCCTTTTTACTGGAAAAGAGGCATTCCATCTTAGTCCTCACGGGTGACAACGCATCTACATTTTAATTCGCAAACGAAGATAGATGTGCCCTAGATGTCTATGAGCCACAGCAACCACTTACCATCAGGTGGACTGTGTGCTTGTTTGTCACCCTTATTCTATAAAAAAGAAACAACATGATTAAAGAGATATTTGTGGACGATAAACATGACACCTCCTTGGGGCAGATGGTCGCCCTCCCGGTAATAGAAAACGTTGCTACATTCGAGCATCACCGTGTCCACCCCTATCTTCAGATCACCGATAATCCTGTAATATCATAGCGCAACTTATCTATATATTTTTCCAGATCCAGTATCCTCTCGTCAGTTCTCAGGGTGCTTGCGTTAAATGTGGCCAGGTCGAGTCGACATAAATCACCGTATAGAGGCGGTGTAAGAATATACAATATCCAAATCGGCCAAAGGGTCGGTCAATCGGTCGTAAAACGCGAGAAAGGAAAGCAAAACAGGCGATGGGCAGCAGCGTCTTCCTAATGGAAACTAGAAAAAAAAAATCCGTTTGCTAGCCTATCTGCCAGTCGTGGCAACTATGGCACACATTTCTCCATGAGTAACGACATCAATATGTCAAGGGTAAAGGCAATAAATTTTTTTTAGCTATATTTTCTTATTGTAAAACAGGTGCCTGATGTGATTCAAATCTTGAACAATAGCGAAGAATATCTAACTGTATTTACACTAAGCAACGAAGCTACCGTTCTAATCTTATATGATATAAGTTATATCTTAAGGTATTTTTTAATACAAGTGACAGTAGTACAAAGTCAACCTATATATATATTCTCAATTAATCAATCAATTAATTTATAAAAATCTTTTTCAAAATCTGATTTTGCTAACGTTCTTAATTTTGTATTTAAATC
The DNA here is from genome assembly GCA_033319125.1 of Parnassius glacialis. Taxonomy (NCBI): domain Eukaryota; kingdom Metazoa; phylum Arthropoda; class Insecta; order Lepidoptera; family Papilionidae; genus Parnassius; species Parnassius glacialis. The sequence goes on from JAVANC010000010.1 coordinate 44,691,701, forward strand.
TATGTACATTTTCAACCACGGAGACATTATTAAAATACAGATGCGTTATCACCCATTAAAGACTAAGAAGGAATTGCCTCGTTACCTGCCCAAAGCGTCTCCGGTTCTCATCACTTCCCATAGGTAACACAGCATTATGCTGCTATTTAACGCTGTTATATTGCTATTATATGAAGCCTACGCTAAATTACAACAGTGGAATGGCGGCACAGCCTAAGTTCTTTAGACTAGAATAGTTTACCACCAGCGATTTTTCCGGACCTATACGACTTAAGGACCTTCAAGAAAAGAGCCTATTCCTTTTTATAAGGCCGGCAACGCATCTGCAATTCCTCTGGTTCCCTTGGTGTTGCTGTTATTCATGGGCGGCGGTAGTCACTTACCATAAGGTGAGCCGCATGCTCGTTTGCACCCTCTCCTATAGAAAAAAAAGACTGTAGACTGTCGTGGTGGTAGAATAATATTCACTATCCCGTGTTTGAAGTAAGAGTCGTCTTCTTCCTAATAACAACTAAAACGAAAAACTACGGTTGCCAACCCGCCTGCCAAACGTGGCAACTGTGACAAATATGAGGCACTATGTGAGAGGTCTATGTTGAGCAGTGGATTTTTAATAAGCTGTAGAGGTACGGTAAGGTACTAAATTAAAAAAATTATGAAAGCTAGATGCCGCTAGTTTTTTTAGGAGATGACGCTACAACCTTCATGTGATACATCACAAGTTCATTTGCTAGAGCGTTTCTGATGTGCGCCTCCTGCATCTTCTGGTACACTACGGAATGGACAATGCACACTCCGCAGTAGACACTGAACGCCAGCGCCATTTCCTCGTCCATGGCGTTGAAGTAAGGATCGTCAACTTTGTTGATGAGACACACGACACCAATGATACCGGACTGGTCGCGAATTGGGAAACATAGAAGTGACCTGAAATGTATTAAAGCTACTGGTTTCTTGTTGTTTGTTTACACGAACACTACGCGCTTAAATTAAAATAGTTTTACGGATTTTATCACGTATTATTAAGTTAAGTATTTTGTCACACTTGCTCTATATATATAAGCTGACCCGACAAACGTTGTCATATACATTATTTCTAGGAAATATTTTTTGTTTTAAAATTGCGATTAAAAAACAGGGGTTGATCATAGAAGGGTGAAAATGTAAGGTTTTATGTATTATATATTATAGTTTTATGTATCATAACAAAATAAAAATAAAAAAGTTGTCAAAAATTTAAATAATAAATATTTACGGGTTTGAAAAATAGATGTTAGCCGATTCTCAGACCTATTCAGACAGCACACAAAATTTCATACAAATCGATTCAGCCGTTTCGGAAAAGTTTGGTAATAAACACATCGGCAAGAGAATTTTATATATTACGAAAATTAAAAAAATATACCCAGGTATAGCCCAGGTCACTGGCAATACACATTGTTTTGAAATTTTGAAGTGTGCCTGACGAGAAAATGTGTCATAATCCCCCGAACGCTGCCCAGCCGAGATGAATCCGTCGATTGACTTCTCGGTCAAAGTTAGACTTACCTAGTCGGAATATTTGTCCCAGGTAAACATACTTGTCAACAACTTCGAGCTCAGTGCTCCCAACAACTACCGGTATAGATATAGGTGTGACATGGACGTTACACATGGCTTTTGTTTTGACCATGCACTATTGAGTTCATTGAGCATAGTGCTTGGTCCTCCATCTATTCTGCCATAAGGACTATATTGTTGGCAAATAGAAGGTGAGTAATGTACTCGCCAATGATGTTAACACCGTATCCTTTTTAGTCTTGGTTTAAACCGTTTTCCACTGCAGCAGTAAAGAGTGTCAGGGATATAACGTCACCCTGTTTTACACCTCTCTGAAGTTGGATACTCTGGTTTTGTACTCGGATAGCTATCGTAGCCCTACGTATAATCACTTCAGCACTTCGATATACCGCCAGTCAACTTGACTGTAGCACCGCCCAAATTTCGACGGAATCAAAGGCTTTCTCATAGTTCACATATATAAAGTGGCAGATTGTACTCTTCGGTCTTCAGTACAATTTGACGAAGGGTATGTATGTGGTCTATGTTAGTAAAGCCTTTTTGGAAACAACTGGCTTGTTCGGGAGGCTGGAGACGGTACGTAATGACGCTAGAAAAACAGGCTCAGAACTTAAATCGGTCGGTAGTTCTTCAATAGAGCGTTGTCGGCTTTCTTGAATAACAAGACTAATACACTTCTGCTCCACGCCTCCGGAGTAGTGCCACCATGGAGGACGGTATTAAAGAGCTTCTGAAGGACTTCAAGTACCTACTGTGTAGTTTTCCACTCTCTTTCAGAAGCTCCACTGTAATTCCATCCCGGTACCTTGCCGTTTTTAAAGTTCTGGAGAGCCATATCTAATCTCGCTCAAACTAACGTCCGGGATATCATTGGAATATTATCGGATAAGACTTGGTCTTGACTCGATACTCACAGTTGCGTGTGGCTCCAATAATGAGCGTGGAACCTCTCAATCTCACTCAAAATCTCAGGTGTTCCGGAAACGATGCTAGTGCTACCACATTCGGTCTTCAGCTCTTTCTAGCAGACAGATCTCTGGGTCTCTGGCAAAGACTTTGGAGCCCTGTTTCCGCTCTATCGCTTCTTCAATACGAGCTGTATTGAAGTTGCGTTAGTCCCGCGGCATGCACTTGGAGTACTGTCTGTTCAGTTGCCTGTATGCTGTTATATCTGCTGAAGACTGCAGCTTCATTTCCCATCTAACAGCCATGAGATTAAGAGTGTGATCGGAGTTTTTTGGATTCTTCTGCGACGGGTTTTGCAGAACTTAGCTCCGATTGATTTATTATAGGTACTGTGTATTAAATTAGAAACTTAGCATGCAATTTTTCTTTGGTTTGTTTAAGATAAACTATTACTGAAAAGAAGGAAAGAAACTACTGATATACATTATACATACTAATGTTAAAAATATAAATAAAAGTAAACATACTAACTTGCACTCAATTCCTGGGTAACAATCTATGTCATGATTGAAATGTGGATGTTCCCGGGCATTTTTCGCGTTCACGAGCTTGCCGGTGCTCACAACGTGGCCTGCTATGCCAACGTTCATTTTGAATCGCCTTTTCACTATCTCCTTTTTATTCTTACACACAAAAGATTGTATTAAATTCACTTTACGTAGCGTTAATGATCAATTTAGATATTTTAATGTTATGAAATACCGATGACAGATTATGAATACTTTAGAATTCAAAAGGCTTTTTTTATGGATATGCAACTTAGAGCCCGTAGTAACTAAGAGTCCTGGTAGCTCTAGTAGAGTAGTGAATTTCATGGTACGCGAGCAATACGGATGCTCCAATGAAATTGTTAATTGCAATTTTAAGTGCTGATTTACCACGTGCTCGGCGGTGAAGGAAAACATCGTGAGGACATGCATGTCTGAGAAATAAGAACAAAATGTTTTTAGAAGACAAGTTCGCCAACACACATTAGGGCAGCGCGGCGGACATTTCCTTACCCTAAAACCCTCTCAGAAATGAGGAGAGGCCTGTGCCCAGCTGTGGGACGTATATAGGCTGTAATTTTATTTTTGTTGCGAGAGCGTGGTCCTTCCCCGGTCGGGCAGACCCATTCGTGCTACAACCATAATATAGCTGCGGCATGTCTCTACCACGTATATCTTATAATCCACTAGATGGCACCTACACAGTATGCACTCCTAACCAGTAAAGTGTTCCAGGCTCTTAGTAATAAGCCTGCTAAATTAATAGAATCAAATACCAATCCTTGTTCCATAGAATAATAATTCTCGACCAGATCCATGTGATCAACGTCCACCAGCATCACGGTGCAGTATTCCGCCTTCATCAGCAGCTTCGCTTGTTCCATCGTGATATTTAGGAGAGACTCCAAGGAATCTACCTGATGGTATATTTTTTTTATAGAATAAGGGTGACAAACGAGCACACCGTCCACCTGATGGTAAGTGAATACTGTGGCCCATAGACATCTACAATGATCCTCGATTAAGACTCAAAATGTAGATGCGTTTTCACCCCTGAGGACTAAGAAGGATTGCGTCATTTCCAGTAATAAGGGTCTCTTGTTTTCTACACTCACCATACAGGACACACAGGAGCATTAAGCTTAAGAATCAAAATACAGATGCGTTGTCACCTCTGTGGACAACAGCGTTTTCCTAACAAAAAATTAAAAAATTCATATCTTTGACGATGGTAGTGTTGTCAGGTGTCTCGATTTCTGCGTGATTTTCAGTTGTTTGGTGACACGTCCCGATTCACCCTTGATCGGGACGCCAAATGTCCCGAGTTTTCACTAAACTACAGTTTATATAATATATAATAAAATAATTTTGAATGTAAAAGTTAATATATCTGTAAGCAACTAACTACTACATTATTGCTTTGACATTCTAATATTTTCTCACCAAAGTCGGGTTAAATCGGCGATTGAGGATTCTCATTGCGGCCAAAAGGCAACGAAAACCATGTTTTTTGTAGCCATTTTAGCTGTACCGGATTTGAAAACCAAATTCAAATTTGACACACTGAATCTGGCAACACTAGACGATGCTGACCATCATCAGTCTGGGTATTTTATGTCTTATGTACATAGGTAAACAATTTTCGCTGTCACTGTTGTTGCTGTCACCGAGCGATAGTTTTATAATATGTGTGTTTTAACTATGTGTGTCTGAAACTGTTACTGTTTTGTTTTAATTGTTATGTGTGAGTTTCGTAGTGAGAGACGATTGTTTCTGTGTGAGCAGATTTTTCCTCGCAAAAAACAACAGACATTTCTGTATCGAGAAAAAACGCTATAGCTTCTCTCCTCCGGTCCGCCGCGCCGGTGGGCCGTGATGCTCTATGAAAATTCGGTCTGGACGGCAATATTTTAGCTTTCTAAATAGAATTGTGGTTGTACCACATACTGAATTCCAATATCTATAGACAGATATGCGATTGCTTATGCTATATGTATAGCAAATAAAGGAATTTGAATTTGAATTTGTATTTATTATGAATTTTGATAAAACATGGCGATGTCACCTGAGCAAATAGGTGCCTGGCTACTCGAAGCAACTGTTGACACTTTTGTTTCAGCGTGCATTCGTATTCCAGTGCGATGGATTTCTTCAGCACTGGCCAGAAAAATCTGCAAAGAAACAAAATTCAGAGTAAAAATATTCAAACCTCCTAATTTTTTTTAAATAAAATTTAAGTGACAAACGAACTTACATTCCATCTGATGGTAGAGTCATTCGGGTCAAGTGTGGCACTTTGGTAAATATTAGTTCACTACGCATAAAATAAAAGAGCTAGGAATATAAAAGACGGATCTGAGATAAACCATATAGTAGACTCTAAATTAAAATAAAAATAAGAATGGAAAACTTGGTGGTTTTTTTTCTGTAAGCATTTAATTACATAAAATTGAAATGCGCTCACTTGACCCACGCTGCGGGTAACTGTACGCACCCGTACGGGGTAAGTATACGCATATGGGGTAAGTAAGCGCATTCCTTGGATTAATCAAAATATACACAATATTCACGAATAAAGGCTATTTATTGTAACGCCGCTTAGAAAATATTTTTATTAGATATTAGTCTTAGCATAAAAATAACAATTATCTCATAAAATAAAATAGATATACTTAACACTTACCCGCGCACACTTTCCCCGGAACACCAAATTGCAATTGAAAGCTCATAAAATAAATTGAAAAGAAATATAACATGAATTTTTTATGTAAAATGTAGAGTTAACATATTATTATTCAAATAAAATACAACTTACCGTTGTGAAATCGATAACGCCGATGATACATTGTTTTCCATTAAACAAAAAATTTCGAATTTAAACACCATATACTGTTTTTTATGAAAAAAAAAAGAAGTTATTCATCAACCGCCGCCACAAAGACAAGTCGCGACTAGCAGAGCACTCTGGCGTCACTTTTCGACCTAAGCAAAAACCTCCCCCCCGTTCCCTGTTCGGGAGATACACTCACTGTGCTCACTTACCCACTGCGCTCAGTTACCCCGAATGACTCTAAGTGGTTACTGTAGCTTACGTACACTTGCGACCAACTTCAAATAAAGAAGGCGATGCGAAGGCGAACTGCACGACTGTTGCGTTGTTTTGGAAAGTGTACAAAACCGCGCAAATCATTTTTATCATGAAAACCTGGAACTGGGATGATGCGCTCCCATTGCTGGACTAACGTACGTGACTAAAGGTAAGAATTCCTATTTTAGGGGCAATTACCTAAGCGTTGCAGTCTTTCAAGTAATCCAACGGCTTTTTAACCGACTTCAAGAAGGAGGACTACTAATTCGACAGCATTTTTATGTGTGTTACCTCATAACTTTTTTCTAGGTGAACGGATTTTGATAATTCTTTTTTATTTGAAAGCTGATACTTCTCATGTGGTCCCTGATCAGTTTGATCAAGGTCTAACCAGTAGGTTATGAGTTATACTTCATAATGCTTATTAATTTATACTGAAGTCGGTTGTACAATATTTAAAATTTTACCACTTATATAGAATTGGGCTCACTCAATGTTAAGTGTTGACCGCCGCCCATGAATAACTGCAACATCAGGGGAATTGCAAGTGCGTTGAGGCTGCTCCCATAAAGTGCATATTCATTTATTGTACCCAATAACTCTCATCAATATTTGATCTTACATTTAAATTACTTATTAAAGGAGAATAATTTCTTATTATTATTACTTACAGAAAACACTCATAGATTATTAAAGCGACCCGTTCTTCCAGAATGTTCGGCGCGACAACACAAACGATCAAAGAAAACGGTTTGTCCTTGATTGGGAACATAACGATTCGCTTCTTCGTTTGATTTTCTGGCAAATGCTAAAACCAACATTGACGTATTTAATAACGTAGATATTAAACAATTACTCCATAACGGCTGCCTTATTGGTCTAGTGGTCATAAACGTGACTGCTGGTCATGGGATTCTAGATTCAAATTCCGGGTTGGGCCAATCGGGGCATAAGTCAGCAAATTGGCGGTGTTGCACCCCCGTGCCTAGAAAAGCACGTAAAGTCGTTGGTTCTGCGCCTGACCTCTGCCCGGTCATGTCAGATTGCCGTCCGATCTGACTATGAGTAAAAAAATTCAAAATCAACTGAGATTGTTTTAATACATTCAGACCAACAAAGAAAAAAGAGATTTCAAGTGATTTCAAAACCATACTCAACTTCTTCACACGCACTCACGCACACATCCTTCTTCTTTCTTTATTTATCAGCACGTAAAAGCAACTGGACGCACACATATGCACCTAAAAATATGTTGTTGGTTGCAAATTATTTTAGGTGCATATGTACACACACGTACCTACGCGTTCTTATAAAAAGTTGTGGAAGCTTGGTTTTTGCATCACTCGAAACGTAGTCAGCGCTCTGACTTTCTTTCTTTATTGTACTGAGTTACTACTAACGAAACATTTTAACAGTGGTAGAGCCACGCGGCAGCTTGGGCCTTGGGCAGGATGGGCCGGCTCGAACCGAGGTGGTACCACGATCTCACAGAAAACCAGCGTGAAGTAGAGGTTTACCTCTGCGTTTCGCTTGGTGAGTGCAGGTGGCCGGGGGCCCTTTTTGCTGGAAATGAGGCATTCCATCTTAGTCCTCACGGGTGACAACGCATCTACATTTTGATTTGTAATAGAGGATAGATGTAGATGTCTATGGGCCGCAGAAGCCACTTACCATCAGGTGGACTGTGTGCTCGTTTGTCACCCTTTTCCTATAAAAAAAAAACCATTCCATCTTAGTAATCAGAGGTGACAAACGCATTTGCACTTTGATTATTAATCGAGACTACTTGTAATATGTCAGTGTCTATGGGTTGTGGACCACAGCTTTCATTTTTCTTTAGGTAAACTTACTCGTTTGTTACCCTTATTTCCTAACAGTTACTTACGTAAGTTTTGTTTTAAACCAAAAAAAAATGTAATTATAGGTAATTAAAACATCGTATGGTACCAATGAAACTGTTAATTGCAATTTTAAGTGCTGATTTACCTGCTGAAGGTAAACATCGTTAGAAAACCTACATATCAAAAAGCATATTAACAAGCCAAATACGTGAAGCGGTGTACTTTTAGCCACACAAGTAATTTCTTTACTCATGTGCTTGAGCAGCGCGGCGGACCAATTTTTAAATAAGCCTCTTAGATATGAAAGGAGGTTTGTGCCCAGCAGTGAGACGAATACGGACTTTAACTTTACTTTTTATAGAACAACTAGATGACCAGGCAGACCTTGTTCTGCCCTTTTCGACGACCTTTCATATAAACAATCCTTAAATTCATAATAAAAAAATATTGAGTATCAGTTATCATGATAAAAACTATCCTATCTCTCAAGTTGGACCAAACTGCACATGGTGTGTAAAATTTCATTGCAATCAGTTTAGTAGTTTAGGAGTTCATCGCGGACAAACAACGTGACACGTAATTTTTATATATAGAGATAAAATGAGTCGAACGCTGCACCCATTTCTTCTCTTTTCTGATTTCAGTTTTCGGGGATTATATTTCATTTTAGAAATTAGAACGTTTAAACATTAAAAAGAGAACCCAAGCCAAAAGGTAGAAAGAAGAACTCAAGTCAGCTAGCAAGATTTCTAACCGAATTCATAAAACGAGAAGGTTCTATATTCGACGCGTATAGCGTATACTCATGGCGTAAGCTTTGAAAAATAAATTATTAATTCGTTGGTTGTTTTTTTTTTTCGCCTTTTTATTTTAAGGTTTGTTTATTGTTCGTTGTTTCACTAAATTTTTACGTCTAGTATAGACTCGACGTAAAATTTTAGGTTTACCGGGCAATGTCGGGGTTAAAGCGGAATGCAGGTGAAAGTCAATACTTACTGGTGCAACAATAGCCTTAAAATCTTCTCCCATATTAATTAAATTTTCAGTCTGTTCCACGACAGACTTAAGGACGTCGTTGAATTTCTGAGAAAGCTGTAAAAAAACTCAGACGTTATTACATTGTGGAATCTACGGATTATAATACATATAGGTATTCGCGCTTCTAAATACTCTAAGCATGGACGTTTGACAAATTAATAATTAAAAGTTGAAGTTAACCTTCGTTAACTATGACCTCGGGACGTCAAACATCTCAGTTCCCCCAGGAAAGTGCCCGAAACGTCGGGAATTAAAAAAGTTAAAATTAAACGCGATAAAATCCGTAAAATTTGTTTTATTCCATGTGTAGTATTCGCGTAAATATAAGAAATCATTATATAAAAAGGAAATTTCATGATTAAAGGGGAAAATATTATTATTTTGTATACAACACTCAAATATTCTTGATGTAAGTACATTATGTCAGGGGTAAAGACTTTTATATAGGTATACTTCTGCACTAAGTTGCGGTCAATTCTCCGTAACTAAAAAAAAGTAAAACTAGTTACATATTTGTTTTGTAAAGCGTGAACGTTGTTTTCGACAATCTAATACTGATTTTGTTTAATGTGGCTAAGAAACGCTGCCATTATTTATGTGTGCATTTTGTCAACGTGATTTGAAGTTTATTTCAGATCAGTATGTACCTACCTAACTTTGTTTCGTATTTGTCTATAAACAATAACTATCATAAATGAAAACACAACTTTGTGGCATATACTTACCGTTCCAGCTACGGCACCAGTTGGGCGCGCCCGCAGGTTCCACAGCTGTGAGTGACACGGTTTTATTCTGAATTTCCGGTCGAGTTGTATACAAAGAAGTCTTTGATGAGGATAGTGGTGTAAATGTGAGAAATGTTTCTTATAGACGGTCCATTTCCTGGAGCAAGGTGTACCGTGTGTAATATGTATCTACCTCGTTTACATTATGCTCCTGAAGTTGTTATTCACGCTGTCGTTAAAACTTTTCGGAATATTTCTGTAGCAGCATTGAAGGCAGTGAATGTTTACATGCTGCTACAATTAGATACTTATTTCAAATAAAAATTCACGCAATGGCGGACGACAAAATAATTAAGGCATCGCGTTTTTTCGCTCTCAGTTACTTTCTTACTCTCAATATTTTAAAAACTTGATAATTGTTTTGTTGTTGCTCTAATCCACTTTCATTATGGCAATACAGGATTAAAACAGTACCTACGCAAGTCCACTTTTCAGAGATTGGCGGCAACTGAGCAATAGAGCAAGTATGTAAACACTCTCGCGCTCCTGCTGCCCTGTGTGACTTTCGCACGATAACAGTCAATTCTGAGAGCACACAGTACATTTCCCTGCTCATTGTTGCGGGAAATAGGTTGAATTAAATGAGACTTAAGGCCTTTTAGTTGTTTAGTTGATTGTATTACAAACAGTGAGGAAATAGAAAACCTTTTTCCAGATCAATAGCTACGCGCATATGAGTAACGGCTGATACCCAGAAACCAGGAAACATCAGAAAGCGAAAATAACTCTCGTGGAAAAGATAAAATATTTTATAGGCGACAGAATTATAAATTGAAGAGAGCTGCTTTCCGAGTTTTTGTACACATTATTCGCAATTTACATTCGGACTATTTAGCAAGCATTAACAAAGTAGAGATCGTCTAATTTAAAACTGCACGCGCCTCCCTTGTATTATTGGTAGATTTTATCACTTTTATAATGTCAAATATAGTCAAAATGGTAAAATCTACTAAAACACAAGAGAAAAGTGCACAGGTTTAGAGTTTATGATAGGTACCTTATACGACAAATGTGAAAATATCTATCAAAGTACAGGGGAGGCGTGTGCATTTTTAAATAATACGATTTCAAAATTTGTATTTTCATTTCTTGAATATTCAACATGGTATTTACTTGAAAAAACTTACGGATATCTTATGTTTACTTTGTAAAACCGAGTTACCGACGGCTGCTATGAAGGCCTCCGAGTATTCTCCGTTTACTACCACTAATAACGCCAATTCAGCCTCGCATTCTTCACGTATCTGTTTACATACATACATATAAACGATCTAAGACTTAATGCATCTCAGTTATACCATACAAAAAATAATCTGGAAAATATTTCTCTATATGACATATGAAAAGCAGTGATAGCTCGCTCGTTATAAATTTCACAGTAAGCGAGCAACCCAGGTTCCATCCCCACCGGCACCAATGAAATTGTTAATTGTAATTTTAAGTTCTAGACGGTAAAAGAAAATATCATGACGAAATCTAAATAAAATATTTTGAAGACGTCTGAAGTACGCCAACACGCACTGGTGCAGAAATCATTAATTGCAATTTTGAGTGCTGATTTACTACATGCTCGGCGGTGAAGAAAAACTTCGTAAGGAAACTCGAGTCACAGAAATAAAAAAAAAACATTTCAAGGACATCTAAAGTTTGCCAACACGCAACGGCAATGCGGGCAACGCGGCGGACATTGAATAACCAACCATCGAATATACGACTATAAGTACCGACATATTAATTAGAATATAATACTATAGGTAAGTACTACTTAAAATTATAGTTTTTTTTTTGCGATAGATTTAATATTTCAACTCATTCCTTCCTTGTTTTTATTTCTAATTAAATTTTTAATTAAGAATTAAGAATAATATATATTTGGGACGGAGCGTAGTGTAGGTAGTCCTCCTCTCCCAAATTTCGCTGCAATTTTATTGCTATCTTCTCTAAGGCCCGCCACATACATACGGAATTCCGTTTCGAGATTCCGAACGCAGCAAGTTCATATAAAATGTATGACCCGTCACGCACGTACGGTAGTTTTCCGTTCGAAATTTTGCGGGCGAAACGGGATTCCGTATGTGTGTGGCCGACCCGTTCGAAATTCCGAAACGGAATCCCAAAACTGAATTCCGTATGTATGTGATGGGCCTTAGTGTCTAATCTCGTAGAAGCTTATTTGTGAATGTGAGACAGATTCATTTTCATGTCCGATATCGAGACTTACATAAACACACAGATTAGTGCGCGTATAGAAGTTGAAGAAATACAATATTATTACTAACTGACTGACATTTAATTTAGACGTAGCCCCTTATCCCTGTGATACCGATGCAATTTTTAAGGTTTAAATGTTATTATAAAAAATTAACTCCATCCCACTTGTCCGCAATACGGACACACTTAGATAAAATATATTTATTATCAATTATGACTGTAATTACATATGTATTAATTTTTATTTGCAGCTGAGCACACTTATCATCTGTTAAATTCATAACCAAATCCATGATTTTCCCAGGGTCACTGTTCTGTATGCTCTTTCGCCTTTGCCTTTTTTGTGAAATCATATTTCTAAATTTCTCCAAAATAATATTTTTCTTTAAAAAACTTCAAACCATCAACTAAGACAATCAATGTCACCGTTATACTATACACAGTAATCTATGGTTATATGATAAGTACATAGATTATTTTGTAATATAGAGTTATGTACAATGTTGCACAGCCGGTCTCATGGGCATGCAACTTAGAACATTATTTTACGAACAAAATGATACGTTTTATGTGCTTCCATCTACATTCCGAAGCGCTAGGCTAGACCTATTTTACTTATTTTAATCTCACTAGAGGGCACTTATATATTAAGTCTATGCATACGCAATAATCCACGCGCACTACGCACTTGCTACATATATATTTATCTATGGTTAGTAGCGGTCACTGGTTACGCTTAAATTGTTATTAATATTTATTGAACATTATTTATTTTTAGAAAATGCCATTTTATCTGTATTTTCAGACAATAAAAACTGCTAAAATATTATTAGAATACGAAGGCCAATTTCGCCACAACGCATAAATTTATAATAGCTCAGTTGGATAATTGAGCGGTCCCGAATTCTAACAACTCCGGATCGCGTCCAGCACATGTGTTCGTTTTTTCCCTTTTGTTCAAGTTCCTTCTTTTGTAAGCGCCGTCTGCTATGCAAAGCACGACACTAAAGAAAATTAAATTTGAGTCGCGCATCTATCTCTAGTATATATACAGATCTATGGCCGGTCTCTTCACGTTGGCCAACATAGTGGCGAATGTGTTGGCAGAGATATTGGCCAAGAATTTGTGATCGCGTCCACACGTTGGAAGGTCGTTCAGTTTGCTTTGGTTCAGGCCAATGTGCGGACGAATTTATTAAAATGATTATTGATGCGCTAACGGCTGCTGCGGTTTATTTATTAACAGCATACCACTATAACGTGAATGTGTATAAGAAAAGGGTGATCGAAAAGAAATTGAAAAAAAGAAATTTTATTTCTTGATGACTCCGTGGCGTAGTGGCTTAGCAATGAGTTGCTGCGTTAGGGGCCGTGGGTTCGAATCCCGCACGGAACAAGTATTTGTATGGTCTGCAAATAATTGCTCTGGGTCTGGATGTTTGTCCTTATGCAATTTATGTTTGTAAACTGCCTCCATGATAAATCCTAGTGTGGGGGTAAAGTAGACTTGAAAAACTTATGTGTCACAAGCAATTTCCGGCTTGGTAAGGCTCTATAAAGAGAAAAGTTTTTTCATTGGTCATTGTTACTGCCATTATGTAGCCACTAGTTACGATACGTACATATAAAATTTAAATAAGGTACGTGCTATCACTCTGGGAGCTCGTAGCAAACTGAACGTGCACCCAACGTGTGGACGCGACGGCCAATACTCTGCCACAAGTCTTTGATCTTTTGCAAAAAACCGACACCTCACGGATCTCGCGCCAACTTGTCGGCCATCGTTCCAATACATACCAACGTAGCTTAAACACCCGCTCTACACGATGGCCATCGTTGTTGGCCAACACATTCGCCAGTATGTTGGCCAACGTTAAAAGCCGCCGTTACAACATGCGTGGCACTTCGTTCTTCGCTGAAACGATATCTCAAAAGCCATGCATTCCTCCAAAACCCACTATACGGTGTTAATGGGAGACTTCAATGCAAAACTAGGCACAAGAGAGAACGGTGAGCTGAAGGTATGGAAATTCGGTATAGGGCAACGGAACCCAAGGGGTAAGCAGCTAGCCGACTTCATGGAGAAAGAGGCACACTTTATGATGAACTCTTTCTTCCAGAAGTAGCATCAGAGGAGGTACCTAGTCGAATACCAACGGTTCGACAAAAATGAGAGTGACTTCATTATGACGATTAGACGGCAACTGTTCAGTGATGTATCAGTGATCATGAGGGTGAAAACTGGCAGCGATCACCAAATGGTTAGAGGTACACTGAACCTAAACGTTAAGTTGGAGAGCTTTCGTCTAATGAAGTCAACGCTCCTTCTCTCTCCTGCTCTCATCCAAAGTCCCGAAACCTTCAGCTCGAGTTACAAAACCGTTTTCAGTGCCTAGATGACTGCAGATTTGACAGCAGATTTGACAGCATAGAGGCAACTGAACAGATATATCTCCAAATAGATGCGGCGGGACTTACGCAACTTCAATAGAACTCGTATTGAAGAAGCGATTGAGCGGAACCAAGACTTCAAAGTCTTTGCCAGAGATATGTCTGCCAGAAAGAGTCTACTGTTGAAGCTGAAGACCGAATTGGGCAGCATTGTTTCCGAGACACCTGAGATATTGAGTGAGATTGAGAGTTCTAGCAGTTCGGGCGGCCGTACACGTCATCGTTTGAGCCACACGCAAGTATGAGTGATGATCCAAAAGCAAGTCTTATCCGACACTATTCGGAGGATATCCCGGACGCCAGAGCGAGAACGAAAAAACGGCAAGGCCCTAGGCGAGAACGAAATTACAGTGGATCTTCTGAAAGCGGGTGGAAAACCGGTACTTGAAATCCTTCAGAAGTTCTTTAATTCCATCCTTCATGGTGGGACTACTCCGGAGGCGTGGGGCAGAAGTGCTACCGCCGTTGTTTTTCAAGAAAGGCGACAACGCTCTCTTGAAGAACTACAGACCGGTTTCTTTTCTGAGCCGCATCTATGTGCTGTTTTCAAGAGTCATTACGAATTGTCTCACATGCAGACTCGACGACTTCCAGCCTCCCGAACAAACCAGTTTCCGAAGAAGTTTTAGTTCCATAGAACACATACATACCCTTCGGCAAATTTTACAGAAGACCGAAAACTATAACTTGCCACTTTACCTTGCGTATGTGGATTATGAGAAAGTCTTTGATTCCATTGAAATTTGGGCGATGCTACAGTCCCTTCAGCGGTGCCAAGTTGACTGTCGGTATACCGAAGTCGGAATGTGTGTACAGTAAGGCTACGATGGCTATCCGAGTACAGAACCAGAGTGCGAAACCTATCTAACTGCAGAAAGATGTAAGACGTGGATGACGTTATATCCCCGAAACTCTTTACCGCTGCATTGGATGACGGTTTTAAGCTATTGGACTGGAAAGGATACGGTATTAAAATCAATGGCGACTATATTACTCACCTTCGATTTGCTGACGATATAGTCCTTATGGCAGAATCGCTGTAGGACCTAAGCATTATGCTCAATGACCTCAATAATGTCTCCCAACGGATAGGTCTTAAGATGAACATGGACAAAAAAAAGATTATGTGTAATGTCCATGTCACACCTATGCCTAGCACTAAGCTCGAAGTTGTTAACGAGTATGTTTACCTGATACAAATAGTTCGACTAGGTAAGTCCAACTTCAACCGAGAGGTCGATCGACGGATTCAACTCGGCTGGGCAACGTTCGGGAAATCATGACACATCTTCTCATCAGTTATACTTCTAAACCTGAAGACGAGATTGTACAACCTGTGCGTGTTGCCAATAATGACTTATGGATCTGAGTGGTCCTTATTATAATTATATAAAATATTTTAATGTAAATTAATGATTTAAAAAGTACCACTGGACTTCTTGCTGGTTCCTCCAAAGGCGGAAATTTTTCCGAACTATATAGTGTTGAGCTTTTAAGACTTTCAATTCAGTGATTATTCAGAGTAGGCAAACGGAACCAAATAACTTGATGTTTTATCTTTTTTTTATATAGAATGTGGGTGACCAACGAGCACACAATCCACGTGATGATAAGTGGATGCTGTGGCCCATAGACATCTACATTTGTTCTCGATTAAGAATCAAAGTATAGATGCGTTGTCACCCATGAGGACTAAGACTGAATGCTTCGTTTCCAGTAAAAAGGATCTCCTGTTTTTTACACTCACCATACGAAACACAGCAGCATTAAGCTGTTATTTTAGGTTGGTATTCTGTGAGAGCGTGGTCCTACCCCGGTCGAGCCGACCCATTCGTGCTACAACCTTAATATAGCTGCAGCGTAGCTCTACCACGTTAAAAAACTTAACTTGGATATCAAAAACGCCTACCTTCCTGTATAGGACAGTTACTATAATTATACTCTTTGGCCTACCGCTACAGCCAATATGAAGTCAAATCTCGTAAATTGTAAAGCTCTTTTCACGTCTTACACGTTAAGAATAATTTTAAAAAATAATGTCTTTTTTTGGGCTGAAGACCTCGTAGCCAATGCATACATGAAAAAAATATTTTATGTTGCCATAAATATAAATAAAAAAAATACTGTACCAGGGGGAGGAAAGTTGGTAGTAAAAATTTGAAGTCTAAAATGTATGGAAACAGGCTCCCTCTTAAGACGTTTCGCGAAAATAGTTTGGCGCCATTTTTAATAAAATGTCAACAGATACTCTATTGTCAACATCGCCATTTTGTATGAGCGCCATTATGCATCACGTTCACGAGATTTAGTTTGTTAACCTAATAATTTTCTTTGTTCTTATTAATCTTTTTGTTACATTGCATTCATTACTGTTATTTCGTTCTTACGATGTCGTCACGAAAAAAGATTTGTGTTTTTGGATGCGACGAATAAGGTAAGAAATGTTTGAAAACCTATCACTTAAACATATTGATAATTCAACGGATGCGGTCAACCTTTTTAAAACAATCAAAACAAATTGTGGAAAGGTTACTTGGAATTACAATTTCACGCTGTTATACTAATAGAACATGTTTATTTTCAGGTGTATATATACATAGGTTCCCTCATCCCATAAAGTGGGCTGACATGTTCGATATTTGGATGTCGAAAGTTGGAAATGAAAATTTTCACTACTAAAAAGATATGTGATTACCACTTTGAATCAAATTATATATGTACAGGTCATCGTTTAATCTTAACAGCTGTTCCAACTTTGTATCTTGAAGGTGAGTTTTAAATTAAAAACAATATAATTAACATGTAATGGTAGAATTAGATACTGTATGTAGGTGCCACATTCCTTGAATGTGTATGTGGGGGAAAATGATTCAAACTGTTTTTTATAATCTCTATAGGGTGGCAATTTGGAATGGAGTATGTACTTGGGGTGGCCACTTAAATCATATTATATCTTATACAATATAATAAGTGTACAAAATGTTCTTAAGGATTTATAAACTTGATTACTGCTTCACTAACTATTAACCTATTATTAGGTAAACTGTATGCTCATTTGCCCCCTTTTTGCCTTAAAAAACATGCAAGCTTACTCTTGAAAACAATTCCGATCGATCGGAATTGAAATTATAACATTTCATACTCTTGATAGCGAATCTAGCGCTAAATTAGTTTAATATTGTGTGGTGATTGTGTGACCTAATTGAGATAAGTATTGAATTTATCCAATCCAATTGTAAGCAAAAACGGTACTCTTGACACAGTTTTGACAGTTAGTTATTGTGACAGCTGTGTATTGTGTTTGTGTTGAGTTGGAATTGAAATTTAGGCAATAGCAAAACAGTAACTTTATGAAGTGTTCATATAAATTGTTTGTTTTCTGCAATTATCTTATTCATAATGATAAAATAATGGCACATTTAGCTTTTGTGTTTAATATTCTACGCCGTAATTGTGCATTACATTTAAAATAAAGACTAAATGAGCTTTTTTTTATAGGATAAGGATGACAAACGAGCACACAGTCCACCTGATGGTAAGTGGTTACTGCGGCCCATAGACATATACATCTATCCTCTATTACAAATCCAAATGCAGATGCGTTGTCACCCGTGAGGACTAAGATGGAATGCCTCATTTCCAGTAAAAAGGGCCTCCGGCCACCTGCACTCACCAAGCGAAACGCAGAGGTAAATCTCTACTTCACGCTGGTATTCTGTGAGGTTGTGGTACCACCACGGTTCGAGCCGGCCCATCCGTGCGACAGCAAAAGCTGCCACGTGGCTCCACCACTGTTAAAATAAATAATGCTTATAAAAAAAATTAGCTTAGATAATGCATTTTAAAGACAGTCTTTTCTATCAGTGATAATGAGTTTAGGGCTTATTATTGTATTCTATATATTAAGCCATGAATAATTTAGATTTAATTGTATTCGTTTTTGTTTTGTTTTCTGGTGTACAATAAAGAGTAAATAAATAAATAAATAAATAAATAAAAATCTAAATATGCAACCTTCGAAGAGAAGAATCTTCTCAGAAGACATGTTACGAATAAAGTACTGTTAATCAATAATTAGCTTAAAAAAATTAATTTACAGCCTTTATATGTCCCACTGCTGGGCAGAGGTCTATTCTCATTTCTGAGAGGTTTATTGGTGGATTTCACATATAGGAAATATGAATATAATGTTAAGTTACATTACATGTATAATTTTATAAGTATCAAAAATAAAAGTAATGTAATTTTAATAAGGATTTATTAATAAAACTATGATATAATGTTTAACCATTTATTTAATAAAGAAATATTTTAATTAATCTATCATCATTAGTATGTATCTGTTCTTAAATTTATTAATTAAATTTCTTATATAACAGTGAAAACTATATTTAAAATAAACCAAAAATTAGTTTCTTTTACAAAAGTAATTAAAAGAAAACAAATCAATTTAAAATAACATGGAAACATTGATAAAATTTGATGTCTTATTTATTTTAAATTACAGTAATGCTATTGTTGTTGTATTGTTTGGAAAAATTAAAACAGCAATATTAATAACTGAAATTGACATTGGATCGAAATTGTTATTGGATTCAAGAGTAAGCTTGCTGATGGTTATCAGATAGACAATTATTAGATATATCATTTATTACAGCCTATACTGCCGTGTTAACTGAGAGGGCAGTATGCCAGTTATTTCTTTTTTCAACCAACTTCTAAGGTAACTTTAAAAAGTTACCTTAGAACTGTTTTAGGAGAACAGATTTTAATGATTCTTTTTATTTGGATGCTGGTGCTTTCTCATGCATAGCAAGAGTCTCTATTTATTTAAATGATTTTACGGAGTGAATTTTCTGTGCCCTGTACTATTGTGTATTCTGTGCTTCTGTATAAAGTTTGCCACAAAGAGAATACTTCCAGTAAACTTTTTTACCAGTGAAAATCCACAAATGAAAAGAAATACCTTAACCGTGTACTAGACTTTCTGAAAGAGGCATTTAGAATAGAATAGAATAATTTTTTATTCAATATTGATTATTACATAATTCTTATTGAAAGTCATTTTTTATTTACCACTGGTTCGGAAAATACTTCTGTCCTGGGAAGAACCAGCAAGAAACCCAGCGGGACTTTTTTTTAAACATATTTCACTTAACAATAATTTCATTTAAACAATTTTTAAATGATTTTAATAGAACTAGCATGGTGGCGATCACCTTATTGCCAGGGGTTATTTTCATTCATGTATTCCTTGATATTATAATAACCCTTTTTTTTCATTACTAACTGAAATGAAAAAGATAATTCAAAATCTGTATCCATTAATGCCTGCTAATTGCAGACTTTTTTGGGAAAAGTTGTGTGTTAATAATAATGTTGAAAATTTAGCAAACGAGGAATAAGGCACAGAAAATTAAACACTGTAATTAAATTATAATAGATATGATCGGTGAATGTGATAAATGATAGTTTTTGAAACAGCATAAGTTGGTATAATCTCCCAGGTAACACTGATTCTAAAAGTTGGCTTATCAGTGATTCTTAATTATATTTAAGTATTGTTTTTCATTAAGGTGCTTTTTGGACAAGTCCTTTTGAAACAATTTTATGTTAAAAAGCTTTTTCATGTTGTTTGTAAGTTAATGAGAATAATTTTGTGCCAAATAACAATATAATTATAAACATTATAATTTTTGATCTCTATAATTAAGTCTTTAAGTTTTGCTAAGATGTATATTTTTAGAGAAGTTTTCTATTTTTAACAATTGTTATGGCAAATAATAACAACCAATATGTGATTTTTGATCTCACTGCTAAAGTTTTATAAATAAAACATGTAAGTTAACTACATTTTTGTTCCTTTCTCCACTATTTAATGCATACTGCTCATCATGCTCTAACAAAAATTTAAAAATGCTACTTTTAAAAGCAATAACATCCTTTACTGTGCAATGTAATAATTAAAAAAATTAAAACCTTAGTGAAAGAGCAGTATTGTACTAACTACTGTTTTACGTAGCTATTTAAGTGTATTACCATTTTCTCAAAACCCCCTTTCCTGACTTACTGCCCAGTCTGCATCCACATGACCAGCCTTCAACATCACAGACAAATGTTATTAAAGTTATAGTATATAAGAATAGAATATCATAGAATCATTTTTAACATAAACATTACATGTAATTCTTATTGAAAGTAATTTTTTACTATTATTACTACTGGTTCCAATAATGCCTTTGTCCTGGAGGAACCAACAAGAAACCATGTGGGCCTTTTTTTGAAGTATTGTATACAATTAGTATGAAAACAGAAGCAGCATGCAACGAACCAGTGGTAAATAAAAAATGACTTTCAATAAGTATTATGTAATAATCAATATTGAATAAAAAATTATTCTATTCTATTCATGGTAGTGATCACCCCATTGCCAGGGGTTATTTATCAATCATGTATACTTTAGTAGCATAATAAATCTTTATTGTACAATTTATGCTTAATAAATATTTTAAACTTTATAAGGCCTGCATATTTTCTGGGGCCTAAGTGTATACATTGTCCCATGATGGAATTACTAGCTCTTTGGACTCGAGTAACTTGTATAACTAACTTGTGCTTGTTTCTAGTATTTACAGAATGTACATCACTATTTTTATATAAAACTATGTTTGTTCTTGTGTACATACATTAAATTTTTAATTTTATTTTTAGTTTATAATTACAAATAATTTTTTTGTATAAGGTTTTTGGCGGCTCCGTGGCGCAGTGGCTTAGCAATAAGTCACAACGCTAAGGGCCGTGGGTTCGAATCCCACACGGAACAAGTATTTGTATGCCCTACAAATAATTGTCCCGGGTCTGGATGTTTGTCGTTGTGAAAATTATGTATGTAAACTGACCCCACGATACAGGAGAAAATCCTACTGTGGAGGTAACATTTAAAAAAAAATACTATCAAATATTTAATTCCTTATATTTTAGTATGAAACAATATGTTCTAACAATTTGCTTAGTAGGCAGCATATATGGTCATATCATAAAGCAAATATAGTCTAGTATATGAATATCCTATACTAAAATATATAATTTTACATTTATTGCAAATTTCTACATTGTAAATTCCAATTTGAAAAAGCTAATGTATAAATTAAACATTTTCAGATAAACAGACGAAATCGGATACTACCCTAAGAATTAAAAGTTGTTACAAAAGCATGCGAGAAGACTTAAAATTTAAATTAAAGAAGTCTAGAAAAACTATAAAAGATTTTAGGACTTGTCTATCAAATGTAGAATAAATGAGTAATCAAGTGGCATTTGAGAAGATCACCAAAAAGATGACATTTGCAGTGAAGGTTTTGTTATAGTTGTTTAGAATCATTTATTGTAAAAAATATTATTTTTGTACTTTGTTTTGTTATAGCCGTTAAGAATCGTATCTCATAAAAAAAAAAATTCATAGTTTGTATTGTGAAAGCTGTTAAGAATAACTTATTATAGATATATTGGTTTCATAATTTGTATTGTCTAAGCTGTTAAGAATGATTTATTGTTAAAATATTAGTTTCATACTTTGTATTGTGAATGCTGTGTTAAATGAATCGTTTATTGTAAAAATGTTAGTTTGTGTGTAGCGCAGTAAGAATGTCTAAAGAGGCGAAAGAGGGAAACAAATCAGAAGATGGACAGCAGTTCCTTCCTAATAACGACTAAATTTAAAAGCTGCGGTTGGCAACTCGCTTGCCAATTGTTGCAACTATGGTAAATATCTCTTCTATGAGGCGATTGTCGAAGCTGTGTTCTGATGAATCACTTATATTAATTAATAATGAATAACAGCCTATATCTAGACCTTTAGAAAGATTAATATATTGATTATCTGATCACGTATATTATTCATTTTAATATAGTTATATTTTATAGACCATTTTTATATATACAATAGAGGGGGCAGGGTTATTATAAAAATATTTCTTATTTTGTACTATCAAAGTTGTGTTTATGAATCATTTATTGTAAAAAATGTTATTTTCATATTTTGTCTTGTGAAAATTTATTGTTAGAGACATTAGTTGTTTTTTTTTATAAAAGAGGGCAAACGAGCATGCGGTTCACCTGATGGTAAGTGACTACTGTCGCCCATGAACAACTGCAACACCAGGGGAATTGCAGATGCGTTGCCGGCTTTTTAAAAAGGAGTGGCTGTTTTCTTGAAGGTCCCTAAGTCGTATCGGTCCGGAAAAATCGCTGGTGGTAATCGATTCCACAAGGAAGCTGTGCGAGGAAGAAACCATCTTCTAAATCGCACAGTGGTTGACCGCCAATCATCGGTGCGAAGAGTCGAGAGGGGCATCGACGGAAACCTAATATTCGTCCGGATGAGAGGTCAGCAGAAGGTCCAACAGGGAAGGTGTATGATCCTCCACATCTGGAATCCGCGTAGGCGAAGTAACCAGTTGTGTCAGACCATATTCCAAGGCATTTATTATTTTTTAGTTTAATATTTTGTTATATCAAAGCTGTGTTTATGAATTATTTATTGTAAAAAATGTTATTTTCATATTTTGTTTGTGAAAATTTATTGTTAAAGACATTAGTTTAATATTTTGTTATAATAAAGCTGTGTTTACGAATCATTTATTGTAAAAAAATATTAGATTACCGTGTAGTGACGGTCTCCGAATATCCACAACCCCATATTATCATCCCGTGGGTGTCATCGTAAGAGGCGACAGAGAGAAACACATCAGCAGGTGGAATGATCTTCCTTATAACTGCAGTTGCCAAGCCATTTGCCAAGTGTGGTTACAACTTTGGATTGATTCATAGTCGTTTTAAGTTTACCGTTATCTTAACATAACATATATAGCATATAGCTTAACATTTTGTAATGATAAAGTTTGTTATGATTCATTTATAAAAATAATAACATTTACTATTTTTGTATAGACACTATCTGTGTTATTAATGTATTAATGATATAAACATTAGAATAAAATATTAGTTATCTTTATCTAAGTATCTCCTTTATTTTCATTAAGTTCAAAAAATATAGAATAATGTACCAATTATTTGTGTTTAATTTCATTCATGTTAAAAAGTACCATAGTAAATTCCTATTTACAAATTATGAATCACACTTTATGTATTAGGATTAATTATTAACAACCGACTGTTAAATTAAACATTTGAAACATTTAGTTACTATGCAGTTATCTTAAAATGTTTCAAATGTTTAATTCACAGTTGGTTGTTGATAATTAATCCCAGTACATAAAGCGTAATGAATGACCATGAACAGAGGTGTATATGTAGAGGTGCAAGTGTTATACGCACGCACACATTCTCACTATATTGTGGCGAAACGACACCAGACGGCGCTAGTACTCCTCGGTTGACAGATTTCGCACGAGTGGGCTCTCTTTTCCTGTATAGGACAGTTACTATACTCTTTGTACTGTACCAAAACAGCTGATGTGATGAAGAGTGAATTTTCAATTTTTCAATTGTAGTTCAATACAAAATAAAGGTATACGGTATAAAATAAAATGGCGGAAATTCAAACACTTATAGAAATGGGCTTCCCCAAAGAACGAGCGTAAGTGCGAAATTTTATAAAAATAAAACTTTAATAATTTTAGGTTATCTCACAATATTAATGTTTTCAGGGAAAAAGCCTTAGCAGTCACAAATTACAAAGGTGTAGAACCCGCTATGGAATGGTTATTGGCACATGCTGATGAGCCCGATGTGTCTGCTGTGGGACCTGGTCAAACATTAGGAGGAAACTCCAGCACGAATATTGAAGTTACTCCTGCACCTTCTGAACCGAATACAGAAAGTTCAGAGGTTGCGAAATCATTCAAATGTGATGAGTGTGGAAAACTATTCAAAAATCAGGACGAAATGGAATTTCATGCGGCTAAGACCAATCACAGCAGCTTTTCTGAATCCACTGAAGAGAAGAAGCCTTTAACTGAAGAAGAGAAAAAAGCTCAGCTAGCATTGCTGGAGGAGCGAATGAAGCAGAAGAGAAAGGAGAGAGAAGAAAAAGAAAAGGTACATATATTAAATTATATTTTACTTATTTATTTAAATGTTAACACAAACATAGTTACACAAAAATTATGTGTTTAAGCAGCCTTCCACTCAATGTTTGAGGCATTCTTTATCAGTCTATAATCTAGCATGGTGACCTGTTTGTTTTTATTAAATTTAATGTATATGTATATTGAATTAAATTATAATCTACAATCATTATCATTATCATCAGCCTGCAGCAGTTTACTACAAGCTATAGGCAATATTTGTTACATATAAGGTCGGGAAAAAGTTTCTTCGTATTCTATATACAAATCAAGACATTTTTTTTTCAAAGTTTAATTAAATATAATTATAATATATAAGTGAAATTTTGTTTGATAACTTGTTGCCATCTTAAATGTAGTGACATAATCCTGTTGTAGTAGAAATCTTGGGATTTATGATCAAAAAAATGCGACAAGTAGTTTGGACAGTCCTTTTTTGATGTTAACCTTACACTACCCAAAGAATTCTGAAGAGACCGAAACAGGTGAAAATCTGAGGGTGCAAGGTCAGGACTATATGGTTGCTGCATTAACACTTCTCAACCAAGCTCTCTCAATTTTTGCTGAGTGGCCAAAGATGTGTGTGGCCTGGCATTATCGTCTCATTATTTGTTGGTAGTAGAGATCAGATTCGACGGTTATGCCCAGCTGTAAAAGCTCATAACAATCCCACCATACACACAGCATCACTTTATTGCATGTTAATCCGGGTTTCGCTACAGTCTGTGAGGCTTGACCACCCTTTGACCATGATTATTTTCACACATTATTGTCATATGTGATCCACTTTTCATCACCAGTGATCAATCTTTTCAAAAATGGTTCAATTTCATAACATTTCAATAGAGAATCACAAATGAGTACACAATTTATTAGGTTTCTTTCAGTGAGCTCGTATGGTACCCAAAAATTGTGCTTTTTTGTATAGCCTTTTCAAATGGGTCTAAATAGTAATATGCCAATCTTGCTCCACTTTCTCAAAAATGGCATCGACTTTATCCGTATGAGGGTGACCAGAGCAAGCTGCATCTTTGACATCAAAAGTCCTGGACTGAAAACGCTTAAACCAACTTTGTGCTACTCTTACCAACACTGTATTAGGTCTATAAACATCACTTTATTTCACAGCTTGAGACATATTTTTCCCTTTTTTTTAATAAAACTATGGAATGTATCGAATTTCTTCTTTAGATTCATTTTGGCGGACAGAATAATGATTGAAAAATTTGGATTGGTTGAGATTCACCAGCAATCTTTATTATTCGTGTACTGAGCATGTAAACTATCCAGTCGATCAGTGCCGGTTCAACTTTATGTCTACTGAGTGCACCTTTTATGCTGGAGAAGTTCGTTCGGTCAAAAGCACCTTCTATATCTATGAAGGAACCTAGACATATTTCTTTGTTTTGGATGGCCTCTTCAATCTTTGTAATTACCTGATGAAGGGCCGATTCTGTTGATTTGCCTAGACTGTAGGCGTGTTGCTTGTCGTGTAGTGGTAAGTTCATTAGCGCCGACCCCCTTAATTCCCTTTCACACATCCTCTCCATCGTCTTTAGGAGAAAGGATGTGAGGCTAATGGGCCTGTAGGATTTAGGGTCAGTGTAGTCGCTCTTACCTGGTTTGGGTATGAATGTAACTTTCACTTCCCTCCATCCCCTAGGAACATATTTAAGAGCCAGACAGGCTCGCATTATGGCAGCAAGTCTGACTATTAGGGCTTTACCCCCCCACTGCAGGAGTGCCGGGAATATGCCGTCGGGTCCTGCCGCCTTATAGGGGAGGAAACTGTGAATGGCCCAATGGATTTTGTCCATCGTTACCACTCTCTGTGCTAAATTCCAGTCTTCTGCTGTTGATGTCAGTATGTCGTCATGCCGGTTTGCCTCTTGGGTTACGCAGCAACCTGGGAAGTGCGTTTCAATTAGGATGCGTTGGGCTTCATCTGGCGATGTTGAGTAGCTACCGTCGGGTTTCTTTAGAGACATGGATCCCGATGTGTTCTGTTTAGCTAGAATATTCCTAATCCTATTTGCTTGTTCGCAGGTTTCTATGTTGCCACAGAATTTACGCCACCCAATCGAGCGTCGATACCTGATACATTTTTTGTATTCAGACTTAGCTTTCTTATATAGTAGCCAGTCTTCATCCATTGAGGTATTCATGGCCCTATTTAGAGCTTTTCTTACCTTCTTACGTTTTCTATCGAGTTCTTTACCCCACCACGGTTGTTTTACCTCGGCATGTCTTGGTGGAGTGATTTCTGGACATGATTCATGGTAGCTGTCTATCATGGCCTTAGTAACAGCTGCTACCTGTTCTTCTAGGAGCGACTGATCTGCTATAGTATTTATCCCCTCAAAATCCGCTAGCAAAGACGTCAGCCTATTTAGGTATTTTGTTTTATCTGTCTTGCGGGGATTTCTCCATGGTGGTGTAGTGGGGATATCGACCTGTAGTGCGAAGCAGATCCATCTATGGTCTGAGCATGAGGCCTCTCTCGACACATGCCATCCCGTAATTAGTTTGGCTGCTCCTTCTGTTGCAAGTGTGAGGTCGATTATAGTGCGACAGCGTTTGTTTATGAAAGTAGGTTCAGAACCTATGTTTAAAATGGTTAGGTTAGTACTAAATAAATATTCAACTAAAACTTTACCTCGTTCATTTGATTTTTCCATTCCCCAAAGGGGATGATGTGCGTTGGAGTCCGTCCCGATCACAACCTCTAGTCCGGTCCTCTCGCAGAAGTTCACCAGCCTGCTGAGGTCATGAGGGGGAGGAGTGTCTTCCTCCGGCATGTAGACCGAGGCGACGACTAATCTACTCTCCTGTGTGTACTGTATTGCTACGGCATACATGTCTCTAGAACAGAAATCTGTTAAAGGTTGTGCACAGATATCTTTAGTAGTGTAAATACACGCTCTAGGCTTGTAGTGTTCAGAGCTGTAGAATAACTTACCTTTTAGGTTGTTTAGGCCTTTAATTTTACCAGCCCCAACCCACGGCTCCTGGATTAAGGCTATGGCAGTCCTTTGAACCTCCAACCACTTGCGTAATTGAGCCGACGCAGTTTCGCTGTGGTGGAGGTTGGCCTGCACTAGGCTAGTTTTGGACGAAGGGCACGCCATCATTGATCGCGTCCTCCCCGTCCCCGCCCAAAAATAGGCCTGCCAGAAGATCTCGGGTTTCATCGTCAGCCACCGAGCATCAGCAAATTAAATGACAATCACTTCTATACAGTAGGTTATGCTGACGACCTGACAATACTGGTCTCTGGAAAGACAGCAAGCATAGTGTGCGACCTGACCCAAGCGGCTCTCCGTATAGTGGAGAGATGGTGCAGGGAATACGACTTAACCGTCAATCCAAACAAAACGGTTTTAGTTATGTTCACACAAAAACGAAAGCTGAATAACTACCATCCTCCAAGTCTTTTTAGCACAAAACTCCAGCTATCCTCTGAGGTAAATTATTTAGGTCTTACCTTGGACAGCAAACTTAACTGGAATAAACACATAGAAAACAAAATCAACAAAGCTAGTAACTTTCTGGCAATGCAGAAACATGATTGGCAAAAGATGGGGATTGACGCCAAAAATCATACTGTGGCTTTACAAAACTGTAATTCGGCCCATGATCACATACGACGCTCTGGTATGGTGGACCAAGACAAATGAAGCCACCACAATTAAGAAGCTTCAGCGCTACCAGAGACTGGCATGTATGGCTGCCACAGGCTGCATGAGAACTACGCCAACAGCAGCCTTAGAAGCGATGCTGGAGCTAACTCCGCTTCATCTACATATACAACAAGAAGCTACTTTAGCTGCCATCAGACTCAAGACCCTAAATCTTTGGAGTAAGAATAGTGTTCCTCATACAGGCATAATTGATAAAATTCACTCAAAAATTCCTATCCTACAAGCCAAATACGATAGGATTCCTAAACAATTTGTTTTCGATAAGAAATACAAGATACAGTTAAATGAAAACAGCCAGCCGGAAGGATTAAGCCCAAAAGAGCTTAGAATTTTCACCGATGGTTCTAAAACAAATGAAGGTGTAGGTTCTGGAGCTTTCTCTGAAGACCTCAATATTCACATATGCACACCGCTGGGTACCTATAACACGGTCTTTCAGGCGGAATGTATGGGTATCATTCAAGCGGCCATAGCAATAGATGCTAGGAAGGTTAATGACTTCCCCATCAGAATACTGACCGACAGTAGGGCGGTACTCCAAGCCCTGAGATGCAATGTGGTGAACTCGGGACTAATATATGAATGCCATCAACGTTTAAATGAGGTATGTAAAAACAACAATGTGACCCTGCAATGGATAAAGGGACACAGTGGATCCAGAGGCAACGATGCAGCAGATGAACTGGCCAGAAGAGGATCGGCTCTGGCCACTATAGGGCCGGAACCAA
The DNA here is from genome assembly GCA_033319125.1 of Parnassius glacialis. Classification (NCBI taxonomy): domain Eukaryota; kingdom Metazoa; phylum Arthropoda; class Insecta; order Lepidoptera; family Papilionidae; genus Parnassius; species Parnassius glacialis. Next base: position 44,720,646 of record JAVANC010000010.1, read on the forward strand.
TTATACCAATCCCCTTTGGTAACGTTCGTTCACTGGTACGTAAACACTTCACTAATCAACACGCTCAGCTTTGGAAAAATTTAGTAGACTGTAGACAAGCTAGGGATGCCCTGCCTGAAATAAACAGTCGCTTAACAAAAGTTTTAATGAGACTGAACAAGCCGCAGATTAGGATAGTAACAAGTGCTATCACAGGACACGGCACCTTTAACAAACATTTATTCACTATAGGTGTTACAGATAGTCCCCTGTGCAGGGCATGTATGGGGGAGGAAGAAACGGCGGCCCACGTGCTACTGAAATGTCCGGAGGTCGCTACATACAGGGCTAAACATCTCGGCACGCCGGGATCACTCCCCGAAGTTGCATGCAACATCAAGGGCCTGTTGAGCTTCTTCGGAGAGATCTCATGGCTCGAATAATCACATTATTCCTGCCCACACGCAAAATACGCGCATAGACGTGGAGTTGCGGAAAACAGCCCGTCGTAAACTAAACTAAACTAAAATGATTGAAGAATGGCAGAAAAGTGTATTTTACTTTATATTTTTCTTTTTCTTAATATCCTATATGTATTGATATTAAAACCATCCAGATACAAACATTACAACCAAAGAGATTTTTCTTCAATTTTATACAAACAAAATATGAAGAAGCTTTTTGCCCAAACTGTTATTATATATATTTATTATTATTACTAAATAATGAATGTATGTATGTATATATATACATATATATTCATTATTTATTTATATTATTTTTCTATTTGTATATTAGTATGTATGTGAATATATTTTATGTTTATATACAATTTCTAGTAATTTTAACATTTTTTAACACTTACCAACTTGTCTAATTCCCCCAGGGTTAACTGGTAGTAACAATAAGTCTTGCTATATTTTATTTTAGCCGTAGTAAGGCGTTAGAATCGAAGTTGTCAGTATTTGCTAATATCGAGTAATTTATAGAATTTTTAGAAATGTTTTCGACTGTGTACTACAGAAGTAGAGGCCTTTAAACTGTGCCTTTTGTATTTTAAAATACCATTGACCGTACCATTGAACCGTAAAGTTTTCAGTTTATTCAAAATGCTAGTATTTTGAATAAACTGAAAACTTTATACGGTTTAATTTTAAAATAAAAATCATTTTGTCTCAATAATTGAGGTCTGTTTTAATCTCATGATATATACATATGTATAATCAGTACGCTTTTGTACTTATGTGTGAGTGTATTTCGTATGTACTTATGGTGTATAGTTTGGATGTAATCAGTTAGACGTTATGGAATATCGAAATGTGTAATGTGTAAATTAATTATTAATTAATGACCTCAATATACTTTATTTCGATTCGTCAATAATAATAGTTAAATGTTATTCAAAACCAAATGTATAATAAGATGTTCCATTTTGTATTTTGATATGGATATTTGATATTTATATTATGTTTTCTAAGAAAATAATAGTTCGTACTATATAATTTTATGCCGTGTAGTGGCGGTCAAGAATATCCACTACCCCATATCCTCCCGTGGGTGTCGTAAAAGGCGATAAAGGGAAACAGGCGGGAGATGGGCAGCAGCATCTTCCTGATAATAGCCAAAGTTACAATAAAAAAACTGCGGTTGCCAACCCGCTCGCCAAGCGTGGCAACTATGGCAAATACCCCCCAATGACGAGAGTAACAAAGAGACGGCCCCCAGTCCCCGGCGGCCCCGCTATTCCTGGCTACGGTGGCGACCATGGTAACGGCGGGGCAGGGGGTGCTAAGAATCTCCGGTGGAGGTTCGGTTGCCACCTACGACGACTCGACCTGGCAACGTACAACGCACGCACCCTGAGGACTGACGAGAAGATCGTGGAGCTGGAAGAAGAGATAGACAAGTTGCGCTGGCATATTATAGGATTATCCGAAGTCCGAAGAGAGTCCCCCTCTCTTCGGACTTCGGATAATCTTCGAATCCGGCAACTTGCTCTGTCACCGGGAGGGCGACAATCTGTCCCAAGAAGGTGTCGGATATATCGTCCACAAGTCTCTCGTTAACAACGTTGTAAAGATCGGGAGTGTGTCGACGAGGGTTGCGTGCCTTATACTCAAAATCACCAAACGGTATTCGCTGAAAGTCATACAGGTTTACGCACCTACCTCGGCACACCCCGATGAGGAGGTGGAGGAAATGTATGAGGATATCTATAGAGCCATGCATTCCTCCAAAACCCAATATACGGTGTTAATGGGAGACTTCAATGCAAAACTAGGCACAAGAGAGAACGGTGAGCTGAAAGTAGGGAAATTTGGAATAGGGCAACGGAACCCAAGGGGCCAGCAGCTGGCCGACTTCATGGAGAAAGAGGGACTCTTTATGATGAACTCTTTCTTCAAGAAGCGGCCCCACAGGAAGTGGACCTGGTTGAGCCCCGACGGTTCGACAAAAAATGAGATTGACTTCATTATGACGACCAGACGACAACTGTTCAGTGATGTCTTAGTGATCGCGAGGGTGAAAACCGGTAGTGATCACCGAATGGTTAGAGGCACACTGAACCTAAACGTTAAGTTGGAGAAGTCTCGTCTAATGAAGTCAACGCTCCGTCCCCGTCGTGCTCTAATCCAAAGTCCCGAAACCTTTCAGCTCGAGTTACAAAACCGTTTTCAGTGCCTAGAAGACTGCAATGAAATGGACGATATGAATGACATGCTCGTGGAAACTGTCCATGCGATCGGAGCTAAGTTCTGCAAGACCCGCCGCAGAAGAACACAAAAACTCTCCGATCACACTCTTAATCTCATGGCTGTTAGACGGGAGATGAGGCTACATTCTTCAACAGATTTGACAGCATACAGGCAACTGAACAGACAGATCTCCAAATGCATGCGGCGGGATTTACGCAACTTCAATACAGCTCGTATTGAAGAAGCGATCGAGCGGAACCAAGGCTCCAAAGTCTTTGCCAGAGATCTGTCTACCAGAAAGAGCCAACTGTCAAAGCTGAAGACCAAATGTGGCAGCATCGTTTCCGGGGCACCTGAGATTTTGAGTGAGATTGGGAGGTTCTATGGGCAGCTGTACACGTCATCGTTGGAGCCACACGCATGTGTGAGTAACGATCCAAGAGCGAGTCTTATCCGACACTATTCCGAAGATATTCCGGACGTCAGTCTGAGCGAGGTTAGAATGCCTCTCCAGCACCTTAAAAACGGCAAGGCCCCAGGCGAGGATGGAATTACAGCAGAGCTTCTGAAAGCGGGTGGAAGACCGATACTTGAAGTCCTTCAGAAGCTCTTTAATTCCGTCCTCCATGGTGGCATTACACCGGAGGCGTGGAGCAGAAGTGCGGTGGTCTTGTTCTTCAAGAAAGGTGACAACGCACAAATTGTACAGAAGTCCGAAGAGTACAATTTGCCACTATGTCTGGCGTATGTGGACTATGAGAAAGCCTTTGATTCCGTCGAAATTTGGGCGGTGCTGCAGTCCCTTTAGCGGTGCCAAGTTGACTGTCGGTATATCGAAGTGCTAAAGTGTTTGTACAGTAGAGCTACGATGGCTATCCGAGTACAGAACCAGAGTACGAAACCTATCCAATTGCAGAGAGGTGTAAGACAGGGTGATGTTATATCCCCGAAACTCTTCACCGCTGCATTGGAAGACGTTTTCAAGCTTCTGGACTGGAAAGGATACGGTATTAACATCAATGGCGAGTACATCACTCACCTTCGATTTGCCAACGATATAGTCCTTATGGCAGAATCGCTGGAGAACCTAAGCACTATGCTGAATGACCTCAATAGTGTCTCCCAACGGATAGGTCTTAAGATGAACATGGACAAAACAAATATCATGTTTAATGTCCATGTCACACCTATGCCGGTAGTTGTTGGGAGCACTAAGCTCGAAGTTGTTGACGAGTATGTTTACCTGGGACAAATAGTCCGACTAGGTAACTCCAGCTTCGACCGAGAGGTCAATCGACGGATTCAACTCGGCTGGGCAGCGTTCGGGAAGCTACGACACATCTTCTCGTCAGACATAACATCAAAACCTTAAAACGAAATTGTACAACCAGTGCGTGTTGCCAGTGATGACTTACGGAACTGAGACGTGGTCCTTCACTGCTGGCCGTATGAGGAAGCTGTGGCGGCGCTGTCGTTGCGCCACAAGCGAAACATATCGAAGACTAAATCGCGCTAACAAAGTTTCGAAGTTAAAGCAGTATATATAGAATAGCTCCGAACTACCACTCGGAGCGTTGGCGGCTCCCCGGGCAGAACACCTTGCCCGGCGGGAGATCTCCCCTTTTCCTTCCACCGCCACAGTGGTGACCCCGACGTGATATGAACACGCAACCAACAACCTTCGGAAACTACAACTTTCAAAACCTTCGTCATCGTACTAATGTACCCCATTCATTCGCTCCCGAGCAGATATTGTCTGCAGTCTTCACATTCTGCAAGCTATCTAGCTTTACCAAGGCTCATCGCAGCACTGGAATAATAATGCTTCCTGTTCCTTCAAGCTACTCTCTGCGCTACAGTGTTCGGCACGGCTCTGAGCCTTACTGCTCGCCTCTACTTCACGGCACTCTCGCAGATTACTTGCCTTCTTCTCGACTCACCGCAGACTTACAAGGCAACTGGCACTTGCAAATTTGTCGACATCTAGACTGCACTACCAACCTCCGGTCTGAGCAGGGGGGTGATGTGGCGGCGCTGTCGTTGCGCCACAAACGAAACATATCGAAGACTAAATCGCGCTAACAAAGTTTCGAAGTTAAAGCAGTATATATAGAATAGCTCCGAACTACCACTCGGAGCGTTGGCGGCTCCCCGGGCAGAACACCTTGCCCGGCGGGAGATCTCTCCTTTTCCTTCCACCGCCACAAAGCTCAAGGTCGCTCAGCGAGCTATGGAGAGGGCTATGCTTGGAGTTTCTCAGCGTGATAAACTTAGGAATAAGGTTATCCGCAGTAGAACCAGAGTAACCGACATAGCCCAACGGATTAGTAAGCTGAAGTGGCAGTGGGCCGGCCATATAGCTCGAAGAACGGACAACCGATGGGGAAGAAAGGTTCTCGAGTGGCAGCCTCGTACCGGTAGGCGAAGTGTAGGGCGTCCCCCCACGAGATGGAGTGACGACCTGGTAAGACATGCAGGAAGTCGATGGATGCAGGTGGCTCAGGACCGTGCTTTGTGGCATTCTTTGGGGGAGGCCTATGTTCAGCAGTGGACTTGTGAAGGGCTGTAATGATGATGATGATGAATGATAACTGGTAGAGAATGCCATAAGGCATTAAGTCTGTCCATGTAACCCTTAGATTAAGGTGTACCACAATAAAGATTAAATAAAAAAATAAAAAAAATTACTACTAAGTAAAGAAAAGAATTAAAATATAACTTCACTTTATATTGATTCTTAACCTGAAATCTGATTATCCTTTAAATCTTTTCTGCAGTTCATTTTTTATAAGAACTTCCATATCATCATTCAGTCATCTAATAGGATATTTATAATAGAGGCAGACGTTTTCAAGCTTCTGGACTGGAAAGGATACAGTATCAACATCAATGGCGAGTACATCACTCACCTTCGATTTGCCGACGATATAGTCCTTATGGTAGAATCGCTGGAAGACCTAAGCACTATGCTCAATGACCTCAATAGTGTTTCCCAACGGATAGGTCTTAAGATGAACATGGACAAAACAAATATCATGTTTAATGTCCATGTCACACCTATGCCGGTAGTTGTTGGGAGCACTAAGTTCGAAGTTGTTGACGAGTATGTTTACCTGGGACAAATAGCCCGACTAGGTAAATCCAACTTTGACCGAGAGGTCATTCGACGGATTCAATTCGGTTGGGCATCGTTCGGGAAATTACGGCACATCTTCTCGTCAGGTATACCTGAAAAACTTGAAAACGAGACTGTACAACCAGTGCGTGTTGCCAGTGATGACATATGGAACTGAGACGTGGTTCTTCACTGCTGGTCGGATGAGGAAGCTCAAGGTCGCTCAGCGACCTATGGAGAGGGCTATACTCGGAGTTTCTCTGCGTGATAAAGTCAGAAATGAGGATATCCGCAGTAGAACCAGAGCGACCGACATAGCCCAACGGATTAGTAAGCTGAAGTGGCAATGAGCCGCCCATATAGCTCGAAGAACCGACAACCGATGGGGAAAAAAGGTTCTCGAGTGGCAGCCTCTTACCGACAGGTGAAGTGTAGGGCGTCCCCCCACTAGATGGAGTGACGACCTGGTAAGATATGCAGGAAGTCGATGGATGCAGGTGGCTCAGGACCGTGCTTTGTGGCATTCCTTGGGGGAGGCCTATGTTCAGCAGTGGACTTGTGAAGGGCTGTAATGATGATGATGATGATGATGAATAGAGGCAGACAGATTTGCACCTAAACCCATTTTTTATTTAATTGAACATGCTTAAGAGGTTATTTGTTCTCATTTAAAAACCATTGTCTTATAGGCTGAAGCTTTAGAGCGAGAGCGTCTTCGCATTAAATCGGGTAAAGATCTGCAGGATGCACGCCAGAGGCTGCAAGAGCAGGAAATGCAGAAATTGGTAGAACAGAGGCGCCGTGAAAAGATTGAAGACCAGAAGGCAAGAGAGAGGGTCCGAGCCCAAATTGAAGCTGATAAACAAGCCCGAAAGTATGTTATCCTACTATCATCATCATCATAATTGTATCCCATTACAAGCCCACAGGCTTTGTAAAGGGGGGCAATCAGTTACTATCTTGAAGAACTCAAACCAGTCGTAGATAATAATGCATATATATGAGTATATTAAGAGATAAAAGTGAAATACGTCTTGCTTAATAAACACTTAAAATGTAATGAATTTGGGTTGAATTTCGAACACTGGACGACAACTAGTATAATATAAACATTTTTTTATATAGAATAAGAGCGACAAACAAGCATACAGTTCACTCGATGGTAAGTGGATGATGTGTCCCATAGACATCTACATCTACCCCTGAGGACTAAGATGGAATGTCCCATTTCTAATAAAGAGGATCTCTGGTTCTCTACATTGATCATACGAAACAGTGCAGTTAAGCTGCTATTTTTTGGAATAAAACTAATTTTACTGATTTTACAGCGTTTAATTTTAACTTTTTTAATTCCCTACGTTTGGGGCACTTTCCAGCACCCATGGTCAACACCTCAGTCCCCCCTGTGGACTGAGGTGTTTGACGTTCTGATATCACAGTTAATGAAGGCTTCCTTCAACTTGTAATTATTAAGTTTTGGTCCGATCTACACAGAACGAGCTTACAGTATCTTAAATCTTGCAGTAGTATGTCTGGGTTTAGATTTAATTTTATTAATATGGGTAACACCCAGTCATCTTTCTATTGAGATTAGGGTGTTTTTTAATTTCAATCGCCCTGCGAATCATTCTTGGTAGGAATTGGTGTTCCTTTTCGAGGATTTGTGGTCTATCGAGCATGATATAATGGTAGGAACGATCCTGAACGTTGACATACTACAGACTTCCCGGAGCATCGGTATTTCACTTCAGCGATATGTTCTTTCACACAGGTCTTTATGTATCTTTATGTTTGTCCTATGTAAGAGAGACCACATTCAGAATCTAGCTTGTACACTTCTGCATTTTGTAGAGGGATATTACTTGTGATGGATGGTAAGAATTGAATAATCTTCTTTGGTGGCTTGTATTATGTACTTATGGAAGCCCGCTTCAAGATTTAGCCAATCTTGTCTGTGACTCCTCTGGCATATGGTAGGACAGCAGCTCGACTGTGGCTGGTTTCACTAGGTCACTGTGATGGAAATAATGTGCTATATTTTTACACTGGCATTCTGTGAAATGTAATGTAATGATAACTATATCGCCAGGTTAGCAGCGCTGGGCCGCACGGAGGCTCCGCCCCCGGCCCCGGTGCCCGCGGCCGCGCCTCCCTCTCCCGCGATCCCCGCAGCCCCCGCGGGCCCCGCGGTCGCGTACGAGCAGGCGCGCATACAGCTGCGGCTGCCCGACGGCAACTCCCTCGCACACACCTTCGGCGCCAAGGAACAGCTCGCCGCCGTCAGGTATCTACCTACTCTAAACTAAATCTATAACCTACACACTGTTCGACATTAGAAGTCCGTTAACGTAACAGCCTATTAAAGTCGCCTGAAGAACATAGGCCTCCCCCATAGATTGCCTCATAGGGGAAATATTTGCCATAGTTGCCAAGCTTGGCAAACGGGTTGGCAACTTCAGTTTTTTTATTTTTTAGTCGTTATTAGGAAAATGCTGCTGCCCATCTCCTGATTTATTTCTCTCTGTCGCTTCTTACAACACCCATGGGATGATATGATGTAGTGGATATTCTTATTCCACCACTACACGATAAATATTAGAATAATAATATTTATTTGCTTTACCATCATCATTACAGTCCTTCACAAGTCCACTGCTGAACGTGGGCCTCCCACAAGGAATGCCACAAAGCACGATCCAGCCGCCCTACACCTCGCCTACTGGTACAAAATTAACTTAAGGTGAAACATACGGCCTGTTTCCGGCCATATTCCCGCGAGATGGCGCTGAAGTCATAATTTTTTAGTTTATTTGGATTTTTGTGTAATTGGAAAATTATTAAGTCGTAGAAGTAGAAATCGCGATACTCGGACATTATACTTTATTTTACTAGGTCATATCATTGCCTCAAAATACACACAATTCAACACAAAGTCTGAAAATAATATCTGTCATTGAATATAGTGTCGTTTACACACAAAGACGTGGGTGAATTCTTAGTCTCTACATTTACGAAAATTGAACACTAGATGGCGTGAATGAAAATTTTTTTTCCTTTTTTCTGTATTGGTAGGCAGAACTACAGAACGCCACCTGCTACGATATATATTACGTACGATTCATCATCTGCCTAGCCTTTTTCCCAACTATATTGGAGTCGGCTCCCAGTCAAACCGGATTCAGCTGAATACCAGTATTTTACGACTATGTTATAAAAATAAAAGATATTTGTAGGTGTAAATAAACTATTTAATGCAATGATAATTTTGGGAAATAATATATTTCAACACTAAGAACAATAAAAAGATAACGACAAATCTAAAACACGATTTAGTATACGATAAGAACCAGGAAGGTGAAAAAATATTCCGGCAGGGATCGAATCCGGGTTGCTCGCGTACTGTGAAATTTACAGCGAGTGCTAACCACCTGAGCTACTACGGCTTGTACAATTATTTACCAATTTTTGAACATTATACTTACATAAAACGTTATAAACATTACTTATACAACATTTAACGTAAATAACGCACATCCTCAGACACCCCAATTAGTATATTATGTTATAATCATAATACATACACTGAATTCTTAGTTAAACATGTTTATGCATTGATTATTTATCAAATTAGTTATACTAATTTCGGAAGAATGTTGTGGTCACCGTACAAAAACACGAACGCTAGGTATAGGTCTATAATTGTTCCGGGTCTGGATGTTTGTCCTTGTGAAATTTATGCTTGTACACTGCCCCCACTATTCAAGAGAAAATCCTAGTGTGGAGGTTACTTTTTAAAAAAGAAAGGAAATAATTTAGAAAGCAATTCATTGTCATTTTTCACTATTCTAAAATCGTTCACTCATAGAATTATGTAAAATAAACGAATGATTTAATACATCCCCATAAAAAGCCAAGAGGCGTCAAGTCAGCTGATCTGGGAGGTCAATGGCCTGGCCGCCGCGACCTTTATAAGCCACTCCAAACTCTGAATTTGTAAAGACTTTAAATTACTTGAAATAAGCTTCAATTTTCTTTATTTTGTATTAAATGACTGAATTTGTATTAATACAAATAAAACTGCACTTTTAAAAGTCTTATTGCCTTTAGTTCGGTTCATTTCAGTTTGTTTTGACTGTACAGGTTTAGTGTGACTGTAAATTACGTAGTTTCAATTATTTTTGGGATAAAAAAATTACCTATATTAAAAATGATAGAAATCGATTCAGTAAACGATTCTGAACAAACTACATTCTCAAAGTGCGTTAATTATGTTACGTGTTGTATAAATAAAGTAACCAATCCACCATTAGAACTTTTAAATTTGCACGATGATGCTAAAGTATCTGTTGATGCCGTAAATTCTTTTTTCGCAAATATAGGGAAAAACTTGCAAATAAGATTAAATCCAATTTAAAATTAATTGACTTACCATCTAACTTCTTGCACTCTCCATCACATTGTATGGTTATCCTCGAAATTGATGAAGACGAAGTACATGATGCTATTATGAGCCTACGAAATGACAGTGCTGTCGGGTGGGATGGTATACCATCCCAAATTTTTAAATCAAGCCCAGTTCTTACACCTATCATTACCCACCTATTTAACTTGGCAGTATCCACTGGGAAGTTTCCTATCGCCTTGAAAAAGGCAATTGTACATCCTATTTATAAAAGTGGGGACAGAGGCAGTGTCACAAATTATCGCCCAATTTCTGTCTTGCCAACCCTGGCTAAAGTATTTGAGCGTATCCTAAATCGCCATTTAGTTCGCTTTCTCGAATCAAATAGCTTAATCTCCAAAAATCAATTTGGCTTTAGAAGGAGTAGGTCTACCGGGGATGCTGTTGCTTCCTTAGTTGGGCATGTAGTCACCGAACTCGACGAAGGTAGGAAATGTCTGGGTATTTTCCTAGACCTTTCTAAGCATTCGACACTGTCTCTGTCCCACTACTGTTAAATAAGTTGGAAAAGCTGGGTGTCAGGGGTCGTATCCTAGAAATATTTTCTGATTATTTATCAGGTCGGACGCAGTGCACAAAGATAGGTTCTTTCGTCAGCAAACAAGAATCCCATGAATTTGGTGTTCCTCAGGGTAGCATTTTAGGGCCCACGTTATTCCTGTCCTACGTAAACGAGCTTTGTGACTTACCTCTATCTCATAGCCGCATTGTTACTTATGCTGATGACACGGCCCTTGTTGTTTCTGGGAACAACTGGTCCGAAACAATTAACATCGCAGAGAATAATTTTAGAATTATTATGACGTGGCTAAGTTGTAATTTTCTAACCTTAAATATAGAAAAGACTAAATTAATAACCTTCTCTATAAAACCCTCTGCACAACCATCAAGCGAGTTTTTCGATATGCGTGCTCACAATTGCTCCAGTGGGACTTCTCACCGTAATTGCCCGAAATTGCAAAGAACCCATACCATTAAATACTTGGGTATTCAAGTGGATAATTGTTTGAACTGGTATAGTGAAGTAGAATCCGTTGCAAGTCGGTTACGCAACCTAATCTATATCTTTAAAACATTACGTAGCTCCGCGGATGCCGACATCCTGTCATCTGTGTACACCGCCCTTTATGAGTCAATCATAACATACTCCATCCCGATATGGGGTTGTGCCTCCAAGACTACCTTCATTAAAATTGACCGCACAGAGGGCAGTGCTAAAGGTTATGCATAGGCTGCCTTGGAGATACCCGACCACACAACTTTATATGGATTGTAATGTACGTACAGTTTGGTAACTTTACATCCTTCGCACCATTCTGCGTCTACATTCAACTGTACCTCCAAATAGTTCTTCCACGCCAAGGAGGCATCAAAAAGCCGAATGTCCTGTCATAATATGTAGGACTTCTTTTGCTAAAAAGCAATTATCCTTCTCAAGCTCGCGGTTATACAATAAACTCGACAAAAAGTTACAGATAAATAAGTTCAATGCCTATGAAGTTAAAAAAAAGGTAATTTCGTACCTTCATGAATTAAATTATAATGCCACTGAAGCTTTAATATCCTAAACCTACAAACTGTACCCACTAACACGCACCCAAGACACGCAATCACTTTCACACATGCACCCACAAACAAACACACACACACACACACACACACACACACACACATACACATACACACATATTATGCCATACATATTTATCATCGAACTATTATTTTTATTTAACTGCCTGTTTTTAAACTTCTTACCATAATGTAATTACCAATTAAATCAACTCGCTATGCTGTTTTAAAGAATTTCTTATAAAGAGCCGAACCACTGACTTTCATAACACAGGATACCCTAGCATGATAGTCAGGGGATCAACTTATTTCTATGTCATTTAGGCTAGCCATCTTGTTACAATTTATCTACAATAACTTTGTATTAAGTTTAAGGCTTTATTTGTCAATAAAAATTATTATTATTATTATTATTATTTATTTCTATCCTATTTTTATTTAGCTTTACATTTATTACTAGCTGTTCCCCGGGACTTCGCCCGCGTGTATTTTGGGGTTTCAGTTTTTTTGTGCGGAATCCTAATTCTTTTTCTAATTTTAACATTCCAAACAGACACTTCAATTTTATTTATTTGTATAGATAATTTAAATATTTATAAATATTTTATAATAAATAAATAATTATTAATCTAATAAACATAATAAAACAAAATAAATAATAAATACATAACTGTTATTTTTTTCTGTTATTCAAGGACCAATCAACTAAAAAAATCCAGGTCCGTAACAAACGATACGATGCGACCTTGAGCTTGGTACTACAATGTGTGTCTGTCTGAAACTGTTTGCAAAATGCGTATATTTATATTTATATATCTATATTTTGCAAATGTTTGCAAAATTAATTTTGTGACTACTTTGGTGGCTTACCGATGTTAATTTTATTTATTGTTGACCAAAACATGTTCAAACAAATTAAAATACGAAACAATGCCTTTGTAGTTTTGTACTCAACACCGACACATATGACGTAGGCAATTAATTAGTATTGAGACGGGATTTGAAATCAAAGTCAAACTTACTGTTTTTAATACCACCGAAAATAAAATTGCTTATTTTGAATAATTAATTTTTTTTTATAGGATAAGGGTGACAAACGAGCACACAGTCCACCTGATGGTAAGTGGTTGCTGTGGCCCATAGACATCTACATCTATCCTCGTTTGCGAATCAAAATGCAGATGCGTTGTCACCCGTGAGGACTAAGATGGAATGCCTCATTTCCAGTAAAAAGGGCCTCCGGCCACCTGCACTCACCAAGCGAAACGCAGAGGTAAACCTCTACTTCACGCTGGTTTTCTGTGAGGTCGTGGTACCACCCCGGTTCGAGCCGGCCCATTCGTGCGACAGCTAAAGCTGCCGCGTGGCTCTACCACTGTTAAATTTACTTTTATTATTTATTAATTACTATACCTACAATAAATTAAAATATATTCTATTATATTGGAATCAAATACGTAATAGAAATAATGCAAATTGAATTAATGAAAGCCAAACAAAAATATATAACACGCAATAAATTCCGGGTGCAAATCCTATCGCGTGACAATCTAGTATTCAAAATGTATTTGTATTTTATTACAGTCAAACGAGCGAAAGAAGTTTGGCAACGCCGCTCTTCTTTCAACGTAGGGCATGTACATAGGTCAAGGTTAGGAAGGACGGCATCGTCGCACGAATAATGCTTGCCAAGCAACAGAAATAAAATTGTATAGGTACATTGCCGTCAAAGGTTATATGTTATTTTATTGTTTTTTTTTTAATGAAGAAAATTGTTTTTTTAGGAAAGGAAATAAATCAATTTTGTATATAAGATATTGATTTATAATAATTATAATATCTACTGCACGCCATCTAGCGTACCAGTGTCTAAACTATGCATTTGGTGCTTTTGCTTGTCAAGTTGTAAAAATTCACTCACATTACTAAAGAAATGTCAAAATTTTCCTAGATTTCACTATTGTTTTTCTTAATAAATACTGTAAGTTATTTCCTAATAAGGTCAATCGCGAGCACATTTCAGTGTAGAAAAGTGATAAAATGATTAGTTTTAAACAAATAGTGTCTGTGTTTAACGTATATGTCAAAACAAAAATGTATGGCGCGGATATCAGAGGATCCCCCTTAATCTAAAAACTTTTATGAACTTACACATTTTATATAGCACCCCTTTTAAGCTTTAACCACGAAGGCAATTTAGGATTAAAGTGAATTTATAATTCAAAATTAAATTAAATTTAAGTATTAAAATTAAATGAAAATCTTAACATTAAAATTGTGTATGTGTTTGGGTGGGTATCGATAATAAATAGGATAAGAATAACTCCATACAATCAAAATCTTTGTAATGACTAATGACCGTTTGTTACTAAATAAAGAAATGAAAAATAACATATCATTGGTTAAGTGTAGAGAGGCCAAATTCCGCAAAAAAAAAAAAAAATGGAATACTTGTATTTGAGCATTATAAATTTAAAATGCATTATAATAACACTCAATATATACTAAAAATACTTTTCAGATTATACCTACAGATGCACGCCCAAGAGTTTGCTCAACAAGATAACTTCAAACTGATGACAACCTTCCCAAAGAAGATATTTACTAGTGACGACTATGAGAAGCCTTTAGAATCATTGGGTATGTATTTGAAAAGTATAATTATTAATTTATGGATTTATTATAACTACGTAAAGGGTATAAATTAAATCATTTATTTATGGTTTATACCAAGGAAATTAAAAAAAAAAAAGGAAGTTCAAAGTAGGTGGGGCAGGCGTGTCACAAGTAGGGACAGTAGAGCTTAATTGACTGCCAGTCCCAGGCTCACGACAACGTGACCTAACGGGTCGCTGTTTAAGTGATAATAGCATGAATTTATTATTGCGACATCTAGCGTCACGTAGCAAATTTTTTCCTCAATCTTAAAAAGTTTTTGGACATACATATATCTATTAGTAAGAATTTATGGTGCGTTTTATATAAACCGCGGTATTACTGCGACATCGAACGTTAAGAAGCTAAATTCTTTCAATAATTCTATAAACTTCCATGAAGAAGAGGATGTATGATATCTGTTTTAAACATATTATGATTCGTACTCAAGTGAATGTGGAGTAACATAAAGCCTTTCTCTTTTATTATTTAAAAGCCAATCTCGCGAAAATTATTGAAATGGTGCACAATTGTCGGTACACATTTCTTTCTTGCGATTGTGCGAGTTTGGCGACAGTGGTTCTGGTACAAATTGTGCGTTTTGCTACTTCCTCTTGCTTTTTATATTACGTAGTTTATTTTTAGGGTTCCATACCTAAAGGGTAACCAACGGGACCCAATTACTAAGCCTCCGCTGTCTGTCCGTCTGTTTGTCAGGGGGCTGTATCTCATGATCCGTAATAGTTAGACAGTTGAAATTTTCACAGAATGTGTATTTCTGTTGCTGTTTCTGTATAAATATTAAAAATTGAAATAAACGAGGACCTGCTAAGACATAAAGTCGATGGATCCAGGTGTGGGATGGACTGTGCTTTCTGGCATTTCTCAAGGGACGCCTTTGTCCGCAGTGGACTTGTAAATATAAGTCGCTTGCTCTAGTTATTTTGTATCATTTCGTATTGCATCACACAACTACGCTCCGTGCATAACCTTCGCCATAGCCCGTTTAGTGACTTTGAGCTTCCTCATATGGCCAACAGTGAAAGACCACGTAACCGCAGTCTAGAGGATCAATAAGCTAAAGTGGTAGGTGTAGTGATCACCTGGTAAGTGATGTAGAAAGTCGACGGATGCAGATGGTTCAGGACCATGCTGTGTAATGGGCTGTAATGATGTTGATAAAACATTTTTTTATAAGACTGAAATTACAAACAAACTTACAGTCCAACTGACCGTAAGTGCCTACTGCATTCCATGGACACCTGCAGTCAACTTCAAAAGATGCGTTGTCACCTGTGAGGACTAAGATGGAATGCTCTCTCTATACCCTTCATACTGGAATACTGCAGTGCACGCACTGCTATTTGGATACATACCCATACGGACGCTCAGGCAAAAAAGGAATTCTACCGCCTAGTGTAAAATTTATAAATAAACCTGTTCAAGTTTGAAATAATATAGTTTTGTAAAAAAAATATAATACGAAAATGAATCACTCCCTCATAGTATTGTCATTTATGAATTAGCATTCAAAGCCTTTACATAATAATGTTATAAGAAAAGAAAAACATGTGTGCAGTTCACACGCGGTAGAAGTGAATTCTACCGCGTGTGAACTGCACCTCCAAACCTCCAAAAGAAATGAAATATATAACAAATCATTTCACAGCAAATTATTTATTTAATTTGACAATTTTCAACCACAAGTGCGGTATAAAATATAACATATATATTTCATATAAGTTTATTTTTATAGCAAATAAATGTTACAATCCTTATTTTTAGACATGTAGAGCCTAAATTTTAGTGTATTAAATCAGAAGAATATTTTCTTTCGACGATTGCTTTGTAAAATAGCGACGTCTACTATAGTCAATCAATTTTTGTTCAATAAATTAATTTTACCTATGCAATGAACTCTATAGGTAATCATTTTATCGAACAAGGAAACAAAAATTGATTGACTCTCAAGGTGGTCCGTAAAATAGACTAATTTAATATAAATCGGTAAGATATGATCGTGGATTGTTAAGAACGGTTTGGATATGATAATTTTATTTAATATAATTAATTTTATTTATTTGATAGTAAATTTGTAATTTTTTAATCCTTTATTTTAACATTTAAAAGATATATAAGCCGTTTTTATAGCACCGCACATAGAGGAGGCCGAGTTAATAGGAAACACTTTATACTGAAATAGCTGTTGCCCGGGGTGTACCCGTATTATATAATGCTCTTAGCCGCGCGACATGACACCTCGCGTATTCTCTTTCGGTTCTCATCGGGTGACTAGACGTCGTTCGTGCGCATAACCGAGTGTTGAATTATTTTAATATTTCATTATCTCTTAAAGTATGCGTCTAAATAACATGCTATAAAAAGCAAAATTAATCTTTATGAAATTGTCTTGATGATGAATTAACTTTCGTTCGTAAGGATTAATATGCTATGCCTAATAATAACACTTTTTTTTTGTCACAAAGTGGCTCATGTATAAGAAATAGGACTATGGTACCGGGGACTTATTTTAGATCGACGAATGATCTATATTTTTGTATAACATAGTATTTACCTATCACTAACCATTACGCCAGCGTACGCGGATTAAGCAGTTCGAGAGCGCTTTTTCTTTAGGCTTGCTTAACAAATATATTATATATAATAATATACGATATTTAAGGCTACTTGAGAGGTGTAGCCTAATGCTAGATAGCCTATACTATTACTCGTAAAACTGGCTATCATAACCAGAAAGAATTTGTAAAATCGGACTGATAGTTCCAGAGATTAGCGTGTTTGAATAATCAGAAAACCTGTTTCGCTTTATTATATTAGTATAGATTCTATCTCATTCTCTCCTATAGATTTTTATATTTGTCTCTTTTTAGCGTCGCTTTTTCGTTTCATTTGTTTCAAATCACTACGATGCTAAAGAAGTTTTTACTTCAAAAAAAATTGCACTGTATATAATTGACATTTTTTTATTTTTTTCAGGTCTGGTACCCTCTGCTGTGATTATAGTCTCAAGGGGCCAATAGGCATTTGAAAAGTGATTGGAGTGAATATCATCCCCGGAACTGATTAACATGGGTGTGGAGTAAATAAGTCCCAGTGAAATTAATTAACATTTTATTCAATTATAATGTATAATACTATAAAAAAGCAAGTATTCAATATTCCTTGTTAGATAATGGTTTTAATTTCACAGGATCGCTTTTGTGGGAATAAAGTTTGTGTAATTATATTTCTTTTTTTAACCTGTTTAGCTAGTATTTTACTAATGAGGGCTAATAATCTTCCAATCGCCAGATGTCGCTAGTTGGGACTGAGGTGAAGTTTTTTGTTATAAAATGTCATTTAATGAACAAGTTAGTTTTAAATAAAAGTTTATCGGTTCTTAGAGTACTAATATATTAATACTCAAAACAAAGCCTTAGTGCTGTGTTCTTTAATTTTTTTTATACATATTTAGCTTTTTTAAATTCTTCTTTTAGGAATATCCTTTAAGTTTGGTTTATCCATTTCTAATTAAATTAATTAAAAATATAATTAATATTTCAGAAAGACACATTAATCTTCACATTTTTGTAAGAAATTAACTTCCCCACAATGCAATCTGTTAAATATTTCACCGCAATAATAATTGTGGAAATAGTTGTGGTTGTCCTCCATACAACAATGTATTGAAATAAAGTAAAGAAAAACAATTTTAAGAAAAAAAAAATACATTGCACGCAAAAACGTGTTTTGACATTGCGTGCATCGTAATCTTGATCGATTCTATACGCAATAAAAATGTGTTGTTGCCAACCCTAGCAATACACTATAGTTTACGTATTATGGTGGCACCACATAGATCGCCCAAGCCTCCAATAAGTCGATGATTAGTAGCTCTGCCGAGTTATACTGCGACTGCTGTTTTTACTATAAATCGACATCAAGTTTAAGGAGTTTGACAGAGTTCGTTAAAAACCGCCGGTCTACATATCGTTGTATTATTAGGAGCTATAATTATTAGCTATATACACTAGCTGAAGCCCTAGCATGAAATACAATTATGGCACAATAGGCACTTCTGCCTATTGTTGGCGTTTGGAGCTAGACAATTGTGTAGTGCCAGCATTATGACGATAAATAAAAAAATAACTGATTAAAACCTTTAGTAATGAAAATTATAAATTGAAATAAAACAATTTATGTGTACTGGATTCATGCGAGCTATCATTTATATAGTGTCATTTTATCGTTACCACAGCCGACACGGAGCTATCTCGACCTAACTACGTTGGATGATTTATGTAGAGCCATTAAAATTGAATACATTCATAAGTGAAAATGAATTATTTGTGTAATGTACAACAAAGTACTGAGATGTGATTTTATGGTTTGGTGTTTTACAATTGTTCGGTAGATGACTAGGCTATCTATTATGTCACTTATATGAAACATTGTAAAAGAACGTATTAAACAATAAATGTTTATCAAAATGAATGGCCTAATTGTATTTCAACACTGTATATCTATAATATAAAAATGAATCGCTGAATGTGTTGCTAAGCGCAAATCTCGAGAGCAGCTGAACCGATTTCGCTAATTCTTTTTTTTATAATATTCCTTGAAGTACGAAGATGGTTTTTAAGAAGAGAAAAATTCAAGAAATTGCCTGAATAAATCTAAAAATTACACTTTTTTATATTCCCATACAAAAGATTAGTAATAATACTTAAAAGTCAATTTGATCTTTAATACCATACCATAAAGTTTAAGTGTTAGTGGAGGGGTTCCGGGAAGGCGAATTGAGTGACGTTAGTATCGTATAAATAAATATTAATGTCAATATTTATACACACTGGCAGATAGCTGATGTTGTAAGGAGTAACTTATGCCGCTTTTATTTTAGGGTTCCGCGAAAAATAACTCCACGCGGGCTAAGTCGCGGGGAACAGCTAGTGATTGATAAAAAAAGGTGCTGTAAAAGGCAACTAAGGAAGTTTCCAGTAATTTTTTATGGCTTCCGTTATTTAGATTTATTTAAATATATAATAAAATCTATATCCCATTCCGTGCCGTGGATGTCGTAAGAGGCGACTATGGGAAATGCGAGAGAAAACTTACATTGCTTCCGATAGATGGCGGTATTCTATACCGATTACGGCAGACTTAATAAATAAAAATACCCACATCAGCAACGGCAGTAGTTACAAAGGTTACGACACTTCTGGTACTGCGATTATTAATCTGGCTGCCAAGGGTGACAATTAAGGCAAATTTTATTCTTCATACAGATGCCGACGACCAAATGTGTTGTAACTGCATTTATTTATAGAATAAGGGTGACAAATGAGCACACAGTCCACCTGATAGTGACCGAATGCTATGGCTCATAAACATCTACATTTATCCTCGATTAATAATTAAAATGCAGTAGCGTTGTCACCCGTTAGGACTAAGATGGGATGCCTCGTTTCCAGTAAAAAGGGTCTCTGGTTATCTACACTCCCCATACGAAACACAGCAGCATTAAGCAGCCATTTATGCGGGTGTTCTGTGAGAGCGTGGTTCTACCCCAGTCGAGTTGATCCATTTATACAACCATAATATAGCTGCAGCGTTGCTCTACCACTTGTATTATGCTCACAGTTGTACAAAATATACTATATAATAAACTAGCAAACATAGGTTAAATTCCTATAATTATATAAAATTATTGATGTTATTTATATAATATGTTTTATTTTTAATAGATGTTAGCACTTCTTTTCTGCCTAAGGGTTTGTCTGGGTAGGTAATAGGTATCATTAGACGAGGGTGATACCTACTCAGACAGATTACTATTTCTGCCGCCGAATAATTAAAAATCATTTATTTCGGAACTAGTCCATATCACACGTCCTAAATACACATCGAAATTAAAATATTACATCTTAAGTTATAATGTCAATTTTGTATTAATTACATAAGAACAATATTTTATTTAAATTTAAGTATTACAATTACTTAAATTCATATAAAATACACAAACACAACAAAACAGATACACGGCTGTAACGTAATCTGAATTTAGGTTTAGATCCGGAGAGCTCAACATGCAGCCTGGTCCAGTGTCGCATTATAGCGCAATCCAGATCCATCCGCCAAGCGAATAGTTAGTTGATTGTAGCTATTTGAGTCGCCCTGTATGCGGCGCATCAGGGACGCGACTCGCTTCCGAATGATCGTTGCGAATCCGTCTATATTTGCATTCATAAACATTTCCGATGCTCTATAGTATCGTAGCAGCATCATCAGTGTTCTGAAGGCGTTATTGTATAGAATGCGTAGGGTGTCATAAGATTTTTCTGTCGACTTCCAAAAAGGAGACGATACTCAATTCTTTAAGTCAACATTTTTGACACAAACTCGGGTTGGATCCTTTTTGCATAACTACGTCCAAATAGAAGTATTTATAATTAGGCTTTTCTTACGTTTATATTTACTGATTATTCTTTTATTTTATTGTTAGGTTTACACGTCGAAACCACGAAAACCGAGAAAAGTGGATTAAATTCGTCCAAAATAATCGTAGAGAAGAGATGTGGTTACCAACAAATATATATACATTTTTTCCTTGTATTTTAAGGAAGAGGATAAATATAGTACGAAGAAGGCAAAAATTATCAAAACTTATATTGTTTAAAGGCACTTAATTAAGTTCCTAATACATATTTTTACAATAACATTTATACATTTTATTAATTGAAATTAATTTTCAGCAAAAAACAACAAATAAGTGTATATACGTATAATTCACGTGTAAACAGAAATGGTAGAAGTTTTTAAAGTTTTACTATGTTTTCTTACTTCAGTAATTCATTATATTATATAAAAAGTATCAGCTCTGTGTTCATGCCTCACGTGAACTTAGATTAGGGCTTTTGGGGATCCAGTTCTAGATTTAAATAAATATATTTCATTAGATTCGATTCCTTCCAATTTATATATGTAGTTATCTTATAAAATATTTATATAAAAATTAATTAAAATGATATTGTGATAATATTATATATTTTCATATTAATTTATTATTATCATGCAAAATTATTAAAAATTGAACTCCTTTCAATAAATTATTTAACAATATATGTATGTACTCTAAATACAGTAAAACTCGCTTAATACGATCACGTTTAATACGATTTCCGTTTAATACGCTATTTTTTGTCAGTCCCTGCAACTTGAGGCATGTTTTCATACATTTTTAACACGCTTAATACGATTCGTCATCCCGTCTAATACGCCATCTGCGTCGAAAAATTTACGTTTGCTAGTGATTGGTAAGGCGAAAAATCCACGTTGGTTCAAAAACGTGAAATCGCTCCCTGTAACATATGATGCACAATCTCGAGCTTGGGTGACTGGCCTTCGTTTTATTAACTGGTTAAAAGCTTTAGATGATCACTACCAGATTAAATGTAGACGCATAACTCTCTCCATTGATAACTGCCCCTCTCACCCTAAAGATGTTGAACTAAAGAACATCAAGCTTGTTTTCTTACTCCGAATGCGACAAGCAAGTTGCAACCGATGGATCAGGGCATTATAAAAGTCCTTAAACATGACTACAGAACACGATTGATACATCGCTATCTTAAGGAAATGGAAGACCCTGACAGCAAACGACCCTTAACTGTGCATGACGCGATCCTAAACATTGCAGCGGCATGGCAAGCAATTAAGCCTGAAACCATCCAAAATTGTTTCAAGAAAGCAGGTTTTCGAAATAACGAAGCTGATGTCGTGTTGGAAGAAGAACCCGCGATACTGCAGGGTTTTTCTGGATATTCTTCCATTGATGATAAAGTTGCACCCTACGAAACCTGTTCGATCGAAAACCTTATTCAAGATGTGAATAACATCCAAAAAGAGGCCCTAAGTGATGATGATTAAGATGAAGGAGAGTCAATTCCGATTTTGCAAACACAGAGGCATTATCAGCAGTAAACGATGTAAGGCGCTATGTATCTTCTTTCGGGAAAAGTGATGACGCACTGCAAAAATTAAATTATATCGAAAGCTTTGTCATTAATAATGCATCAAATTCTTTTTGTCAAACCAAAATAAGTGATTATTTTAAGTAATGTCATTATAAATAATAATTAACTATGATGTAATGTATTTAAATACATATACATATGCACAAATTCAATACCTACACAATATTTCTAAATAATGTTTTATTTTTCCTATCCCATATAATACGCTTTCCCGCTTAAGTCGCGATTTTGGCTGGGTCCCTTCAAAATAGTCTTAAGCGGGTGTTACGGTATACAATAATTAAATACCTACTGATCATTCTACCGTATGCGCGGTAAGACCAAAGACTGTTTACGGCGCATGCGCAACGACATAGAGTAGCGCACAGTTTTTGTTTGAAATAGCTGTTCTAGTACGTAAGTACATTACACTTCAATGATTGAGATTGCCTCAATTTGCCATAGTTGCCACGCTTGGGAACAGTATTTTTATAATTTTGTTTATGCGAAAATGCTGATGCCTTCAGTTTTCCTCTGTCGACTCTTACGACACCCACTGGACGATATAGGATAGTGGATATTTTTACCCCGCCAGCACCTACACGGTTAATTAGCGTGAATTCGAAATTTATAGAAAGCCTGATATATGTTCTACTGATACGGTCCCAAAGTTGTTGTCTCATCCATGACAAGATAAACTAGCTGCCTTTTATGATTATATTCAACGAGTATCATGTTAGGTTCATGAACACATACTGGGTTGTGTTTTTTTTTTATAGAATAAGCGTGAAAAACGCGCACACAGACGACCTGATGGTAAGTTAGGTTAGATCTGATTACAAGTCTATTAACACTGGTGTTCCACAAGCATGCGTGCTATCACCAACGCTGTTTCTTCTGCATATCAATTATATTTTGCAAATTCATTGCTATGCAGACGACAGCACATGTGATGCTTTATACGCCGGCCGTGCCAATGTTTCTCGAGAAAACATCGCTGATTACCGAAACAAACTTGTGTTTGAGGTCAAGTCTTCGTTGAACAAAGTCTCGGATTGGGGGCGAAGTCTAGTCCATTTCAATCCCCAGAAGACACAAGTTTGCTTGTTTACCGCTAAAAAGAACCCCTTTGTCGTATCTCCTCAGTTTCAAGGGTCTCCCGTTGCCTCAGCCAGTATCGGAATCCTCGGTGTCGACATATAGATGTGCAGTTTCGTGGTCCTCTAAATAGCTTGCTCAGCAGAGCGGGACAGTATTTCATGCTGGCACACCGCTTGCAACTTTACAAGGCGCAGGTTCGGACCCATATGGAATCCTGTTCCCATCTGTGGGCAGGGGACTCTCGGACTCTCCCTAGTACCAGCTCTTTCCACTTGACCGCATCCAGCGCAGAGCAATTCGAATCGTCGATGACCGAGTTCTTTCCGTTCGGCTTGACTCACTGACTCTGCGAAGAGTCATATCTATACCATCTGGATGATTGGCGGTCCACCACTGCGATTTAGAAGTTTCTTACTCGCTCAACTTCCTTGTGGAATCGACTACCACTAGAGATTTTTCCGGACCGACTCAAGAAAAGAGCCTACTCTTTTTTAAAAGGCCGGCAACGCATCTGCAATTCCCCTGGTGTTGCAGTTGTTCATGGGCGGCGATAGTCACTTAGCATCAGGTGAGCCGCATGCTCGTTTGCCCCTTATGCTATATAAAAAAGTGGATGTTGTGGCCCATAGACATCTACATTTATCCTCAATTAAGAATCAAAATGCAGATGAGTTGTCGGGTTATTCCGTTTATCCACCCTAAGGTGGATACGCGGAAACGCGTGTCCATCTATCCACCCCAGACAGGGTGGATAATCGGAATTCGTATAATATATTATTTATCTTCCGATTTTCTCTGACCCAGGATACTAAGTACACATTACCTATAAAAATATTTACACACTTCTTGTTTGAAATATCAACGCTGAAATAAAAGCAGTACCTCACAGGATTACAGATTCATTGGAATCTTGGCATAATTTAAAATGAATCTAAAGACAAACATCCAATAGTAAAGTTTTTGGAATGCTTGCAAAAAACGCCCAGTTCTTCGCTAACACAACTGTTGTAGCAAAGAAATTTAGAAAACAATTGCAAATGTACATTAAAAGTGACGAATTTGTCCAGGATATCAAATTACGTCTACTCAATAATGAAATGAGTGTTAGTAATTGACTGGACATAATGCATAATTTATAAATTACGCAACAATATTATTTAAAACGAGGAAGCTTAATTTGATTTATTTAAACATAATACGTAATGCGTGTAATTTAATAGGCTGTAATGGTAATGTAATATGGTTTTGATTAAGTTTGTGATTATTACAAATTAATTAATAATCAAAGTGTATGTATTGGACTGTACTTGGGGTAAAAAGTCGGAAGAACAAATAAAAGTGAATTCGTATTGTTCACCCCGTCTGGGGTGGATAGGTGAACACGCGTTTCCGAGTATCCACTCCAGGGTGGATAAACAGAATAATCCTAGTTTGTCACCCCTGAGAACTAAGATGGAATGCCGCATTTCCAGTAAAAAGGGCCTCTAGTTCTCTTTTTTTTATATGATAAGGGTGACAAACGAGCACACAGTGGTAAGTGGTTGCTGCGGCCCATAGACATCTACATCTATCCTCTATTACAAATCAAAATGTAGATGCGTTTTCACCCGTGAGGACTAAGATGGAATGCCTCATTTCCAGTAAAAAGGGCCTCCGGCCACCTGCACTCACCAAGCGAAACGCAGAGGTAAACCTCTACTTTACGCTGGTTTTCTGTGAGGTCGTGGTACCACCGCGGTTCGAGCCGGCCCATCCGTGCGGCAGCAAAAGCTGCCGCGTGGCTCTACCATTGTTGTTCTCTACACTTACCACACAAATCCAGCAGTATTAAGCTGCTACTACTTACGCTGCTATTGTGAGAGCGTGGTCCCAGTCGAACCGACACATTCGTGCTACAATAACTATAATATAGCTGCACCGTACTCTACCACATACAAACACATTTTGTGTGCTTGACTCTTGCCCAAAAACCTTCATAAATAAGAAGGGCCTCCTATAGCAGTATAATAATATTACAGGTTTCTACTTTGCATATTTTTACTTGGTACAGCCACGCTGCATTACGTCAGTAAAACGAATGAGCCACACTCGCACAGAATACAAGCAAAAAAATATGCAGGTCACCATTCTGCATATTTTTTTATAGGATAAGGGTGACAAACGAGCACACAGTCCACCTGATGGTAAGTGGTTGCTGTGGCCCATAGACATTTATCCTCAATAAAGAATCAAAATGCAGACGCGTTGTCACCCGTGAGGACTAAGATGGAATGCCTCATTTCCAGTAAAAAGGGTCTCCGGTTCTCTACACTCACCATACGAAACACAGCAGCGTTAAGCTGCTATTTTACAATGGTATTCTGTGAGAGCGTGGTCCTTCCCCGGTCGAGCCGATTCATTCGTACTACAACTATACTACTAATATAGTTGCTGCATGGCTCTACCACGTTTAAATTATTTTTATTAAGATTTTTTGTAGCAGATATTGACTACGGAATTCATATTGGGTAAAGAAATCACATAATTTGTTTTAAAATTTATTTATACACAAATAATAACAACACTGAATTAAAATGTTGTAAAAATAGAATACGTATAAACTACTAATTATTATTAAAAACGGTCTCAAATTCATTATCGTATCAAATATTTCTTTTATTAACTATTATAATTGGCTTTAGATTACTCCTGAAAGTACAGTCATTGATTAACAAGTTTATTAATAATATTATGTAACTACAAAACAGTATTTTAGGATTACACATTTTATTTTACTTGGCGATTTCTATCTTTGACACTTGTGCTTATTGAACTTATTTTATAACATTTATTTGTTTATTTAAATACTGAAACTTGGCAATGATTATTAAGGTACTGAAGCAGATTTTTGTATGGAATAACTTAGTGTTGGCAGGTGTTTTTGGCTAATCTCTATTCGGATATAATGTCTTCCAAACTGAATTCTCTTCGCAGGACACTATTATAGTACCAAAGTGTATTCAAAGTCACACTTGCCATTCCCGGACTCTCATAGCACGATGGGACAGCAATCCGACACTACCTATGGTGTGTAGAGTGCAAGGAGGACCATCTCTATATATGAAAAGTGTCCCTAAAAACGAGTCCAACAAGGGTGGCGCTGCAGTAGCATAGGATAAATAAAAAAAAGCGCCAAAAGTAATTAGAATAAGATGGAGAAATAAACAAGGACCGACCAATCCGCTTGGTTTTGTACTACGTAAATAGTTGAGGTTTTGTATACTGGCATTTTACTAATTACTCTAGTCATTAAATTTTTTAAATATTTGAATTCAGCTGACTTCACTCCGTCTACAACAGCTATCTTCATATCGTAGTTTTTCAGACGCCAGCGCTATTGTGGTAGGTATTGGAACCTCTATTTTCAGTATATAGTGGGACACTTTTTCAAGTTTCGCACCTTATAAGATGGCTCTCCTTTTCTCTACACTCCATAACACGACTGAAGAGAGATAAGGCGCAGGCTCAACGGCTTTGTGTGCTGTGGCACGGGGGTGAAACACCGCCAATTTGCTGACTACGGGTTGCTATTGAGAATTTCTTAACAGAAAAAAAAACCAATAAATGACATTGGCTCAATCGGGATCCAAACCCGGCACTTATAATGACCAGCAATCGTGTGCACGACCACTAGACCAAGGCAGGAAATTCAGATATAGATAATAAAAAAGTAATAAAATGTATGCGAAAGGGAAATGAGAATATTTTGCAGTGTTAAGTTTTAGTATGTGGCGGTGTTGATTATTGCCTTGAAAAACAATTTATTATCTATAGATTACAAATACCGACAAAATATTCAATGATAAAAAATATAATTTATAGATTCACAAAAATCTGGCAAATTTAATTGGTATATGGTATATGAAATTTGTAAAAAAATATTAAAACATGTTGAAGTACAAGAATTTCATGTAATAAATTAATTTGTAAAATAAATAAAGAAAATTCCAGTTCATATCATAAATTATCTAAGTATAAATTGTTATGCCGAGGATATTGATATACACACTATATTCTTTATATATATATAAAAAGAAAAAAATATGTATAAATGTCATGTTAAAACCTACAGAAAGCAATAAAAAGAAAATAAAAAAATAATAAGTAAAAATATTACAATGTTAATCATTGCAATGAAATAAACAATTTGTATAGTTGCTTAAATATAAAAAAAGCCTCAGATAGATAATCCATCCATGTGTAGTATTACACTTAATATGGACTCCCTACCAATTGTAGTACGTACATTTCAAACCCAAAATATAAACCTATATAATATGCCCTTGAGTAAAAACAATATTTATATACTTTAACTCATTTAATGGCTATTGCATGAAGATTGTAAAAAAATATTAAAATTTGTTTAAGTAAAAGAATTTCATGTAATAAATTCATTTGTCAAATAAATAAAGAAAAACATTCAAAGAAAAATCTAGTTCATATCTCAAATTACCTAAGTGTAAATTATTAATAAGACTTAAATAAAAGTGAAGAAAAAATCGATTGCATATATACCTCATATCAACCTTAATTAAAAAAAGAAAAAGTAAATGGCATGTCAAAACATATAAAAAGCCATAAATACATATTTAGTAAAAAAAAATACAATGTCAATCATTGTAACCAAATAACCAATTTGTATAAATAATTGCTTAAATATAATAAAGCCTCGGATAGATAAGTCCATGTGTAATATTACACTTAATATGGACTCTTTACCAATTGTAGTACATTGCAAACCCAAAATATAAACCTATATAATATTCCCTTAAGTAAAACAATATTTATAGATAATGTAAAAGCCGTAAATATAAGTTACCTATTTGAAATTCATCAAAGCTACAATGTCAACCATTGCAACCACGTAACCAATCTGTATAATTGAACATACATCTTGTTGCTTGGGTAGCGCAGATAAATCACTCCCTGAGTGGTTTTACAATTTGTTAATACAGACTCCCT
The DNA here is from genome assembly GCA_033319125.1 of Parnassius glacialis. Taxonomy (NCBI): domain Eukaryota; kingdom Metazoa; phylum Arthropoda; class Insecta; order Lepidoptera; family Papilionidae; genus Parnassius; species Parnassius glacialis. Next base: position 44,749,239 of record JAVANC010000010.1, read on the forward strand.
ACCAATTGTAGTAGATTCTAAACCCAAAACACCATCACAATTTTGCAGTTCTAGAGTTTTCGAGAAACAAATGCGTATTTCTCCTAAATAACTTTTCCCGTCTTCCTTCCTACATTCAATAACAGGGTTTACACCTAATCTGTCCTTGATCGCATTGTGTATATCTAGCACTGAATACTCGTGATCATTGGACGGAATGATGCTTGCTTCCATGAGAATGTCATGCATCATAAATTTACGCACCCAGTTAAGGCCCATACTGAAGTATTTGATTTGAGAATTAAGTGGTTCTAATATTGCAGCGCATGTCCCATGTTTGTTCCACTCATGAGCCCAAAGAGCGTAAGTTGAAGTACCTGAAATATATTAAATTAGAAATTAACACAATTATATTATAAACCCTACCCTAAACCGTAGAGCATGTATGAAGGGAATAATGAAAGTGGACGAAGCGAAACAAGTATGTAAGGATCGTAGCAAGTGGAAAGAAGTGGTCTCTGCCTACCCCTACGGGAAAGAGGCGTGATTATGTATATTATAAACTAGCTGTTCCTCGCGACTTCGCCCGCGTGTTAATTGGGGTTTTAGTTTTTTTTTTTTTTTTTTGCGCGGAACCCTAATTATTATTCTAAAATAAAAGTAGCCTAAGTTACTCCTTATGACATCAGCTATCTGCCAGTGAAAGTCCCGTCAAAATCTGTCCAGCCGTTTCCGAGATTAGCTGGAACAAACAGACAGACAGACCGACAGACAGACAAACATTTTAAAAATTGTGTTTTTGTTATAAGTATCGTATATGCTTTCATATGCATTTAGTAAAAAGACGTAATTTTAACATTACAAACATACACTTCAATTTTACTTATTTGTATAGATGTATAGATAGATGTTACTTTTCGTCAGAATACTCATATACTTTCTGCTCTGCGTCTTATTTAATATATCAAGTCCTCTCTATCTCAAAGAATTTTTTTTTATAGAAGAAGGGGCAAACGAGCATGCGGCTCACCTGATGGTAAGTGACTACCGCCGCCCATGAACAACCGCAACACCAGGGGAATTGCAGATGCGTTGCCGGCCTTTTAGAAAGGTGTAAGCTCTTTTCTTGAAGGTTCCTAAGTCGTATCGGTCCGGAAAAATCGCTGGTGGTAATCGATTCCACAAGGAAGTTGTGTGAGGGAGAAAACTTCTTCTAAATCGCACAGTGGTGGACCGCCAATCATCCAGATGGTATGGATGGTAACGCGAGTTTTGTCGCGATGTGCGATGGTGAAATTGAGCTGCTGGAATTAATCCGAACAATTCCTCTGAGCACTCCCCGTGATAGATGCGATAAAATACGCAAAGAGATGCAACATCTCTACGCAGTGCCAGTGTATCGAGCGGATCAGAAAGAACGCGGTCGTCGACGATTCGAACCGCTCTGCGCTGAATACGGTCAAGTGGAAGGAGCTGGCATTGGGCTGCCCCGGCCCAGAGATGAGAACAGTATTCCATGTGAGGCCGAACTTGCGCTTTGTAAAGTTGCAAGCGATGTGCCGGCATGAAATACTGTCTCGCTCTGCTGAGCACACTAAGCTTTTTAGAGGCCAATTTGGCCTTCCCTTCCAAATGACCACGAAACTGCACACTATTCGATATGTCGACGCCAAGGATTCCGATGCTAGTGAGGCAGCAAGGAAGTGCCTTGAAACTGAGGAGATACGACAAAGGGTTTCTTTTTAGCGGTAAACGCGCAAACTTGTGTCTTCTGAGGATTGCACTGGACTAGATTTAGTCAATCCAATCCAAGACTTTGTTAAGCAAAGACTCGACTTCAGACACAAGTTTGTTCCGGTACTCGGCGACGTTTTCCCGATAAATATTGGCACGGCCGGTATATAAGGCATCACCAGTGCTGTCGTCCGCATAGCAATGAATGCCACCAGTTTGCAACATATAATTGATATGCAGGAGAAACAGCGTTGGTGAAAGCACGCAGCCTTGTGGAACACCAGCGTTGATAGGCTTCAAATCAGAGCATGCACCATCTACTACGGCCTAGATGCTTCGATCAGCTAGGAAACTAGTGATCCATTTGCACAATTTCTCGGGAAGCCCATAGGAAGGAAGCTTCGAAAGAAGCGCTTTATGCCAGACCCGATCGAAGGCCTTCGCTATGTCCAAACTAACGGCCAATGCCTTCTCCTTGGACTTTACTGCCTCCGCCCATTTATGAGTCAGATAGACTAGAAGATCACCAGCTGATCGACCCCGACGAAAACCGTACTGGCGGTCACTAATCAGCTGGTGATCCTCAAGGTACCTCATGAGCTGGCAGTTTATAATGGATTCCATTATTTTGGAGAACAAGGAGGTGATGGCGATAGGCCTGTAGTTGGACGGGTCTTGGCGGTCGCCTCTTTTAGAGATCGGGTGGACCAAAGCTGTCTTCCATGAACTCGGGACTACGCCTTGAGAGTAGGAGTACCGGAAAAGACGCGTTAAAACCGGTGCCAACTTCGGAGCACACGTCTTCAGCACAATGGGAGGGACTCCATGGGGCCCACTCGACTTGCTGATGTCCAGGGAGAAGAGTGCTTTGCGAACCGAGCGCTGTGTAAACCGGACATCCGGCATGGAGCACTCACATCGCGGGATGGTCGGCGGTGTGTTCCCCCCGTCATCTAGAGTCGAGTTGAACGCAGAGAGCTCAAAAGATCAGCTTTCTCCTTTGCGGCATGGGCCAGTGAGTCGTCCTCTCTGTGCAGAGATGGAAGAGATGGCTGACAGAAGTTCCCTTGGACAGCCTTGGCGAGAGACCAGAATGCACAGGTTCCCGAAGGAAGGCGAACTAGCTTCTCGCCAATTCTGCCGATGTGCTCAGACCTTGCCTTGGAAATGACGCTTTTGAAGGACCTGGAGGCGGAATTATACTTCTTTTTAAGTGCGCTGGTGTTTACATCCCGAGACGTTGATGCATCAGCCCAGGCCCGGTAGCACTCCTGCTTATAGCGTGATGCTATTTTACAGGAGCGACCAAACCATGGCTGGATCTGCCTCCGATGGGCACCACAGAGGTTGGAATAAAAAGTTCCATACCCTGAAATACCACATCAGCAACAGAATCGGCAACAACGCTGGGTTCTTCCGGCGAGAACAAACCCAAGGGTAGGATGCAAAAAAAGACCGCATCCCCTCCCAATCGGTTGACCTACAGTGCCAAACACGGCGGCAAGCTGCAGATCGTAGCTGCAGACTACATACTGCAAGACGAATAAAACAAAATACCTTAATAGGTTGACGTCTTTGCTCGTGGGTTTTGAGGGGACAAATACTATAGCAGATAAATCACTCCTAGAAGAACAGGTGGCAGCAGTTACTAAAGCCATGATAGATAGCTACCAAGAATCATGTCCAGATCACTCCACCAAGGCATGCTGAGGTAAAGCAACCGTGGTGGGGTAAAGAACTAGATAGAAAACGTGAGAAGGTAAGAAAAGCCCTAAATAGGGCCATAAATACCTCAATGGATGAAGGCTGGCTACTATACAAGAAAGCTAAGTCCGAAAAATGTATCAGGTATCGACGCTCGACAGGGTGGCGTAAATTCTGTGGCAACATAGAAACCTGCGAACAAGCGAATAGGATAAGGAATATTCTAGCTAAACAGAACACGTCGGGATCCATCTCTCTAAAGAAACCCGACGGTAGTCACTCAACATCGCCGGATGAAGCCCAACGCATCCTAATTAAAACGCACTTCCCAGGCTGCTGACTGATCTGATACTGACACCAACAGCAAAAGACTGGAATTTAGCACAGAGAGTGGTAACGATGGACAAAATCCATTGGGCCATTCACAGTTTCCTCCCCTATAAGGCGGCAGGACCTGACGGCATATTCCCGGCACTCTTACAGTGGGGGGTTAAAACCCTAATAGTCAGACTTGTTGCCATAATGAGAGCCTGTCTGGCTCTTAATTATGTTCCTAGGGGATGGAGGGAAGTGAAAGTCACATTCATACCAAAACCAGGTAAGAGCGACTACACAGACCCTAAATCCTACAGCCTTATTATATATTAGCCTCACATCCTTTCTCTTAAAGACAATGGAGAGGATGTGTGAAAGGGAATTAAGGGGGTCGGCGCTAATGAACTTACCACTACACGACAAGCAACACGCCTACAGTCTAGGCAAATCAACAGAATCGGCACTTCACCAGGTAATAACAAAGATTGAAGAGGCCATCCAAAACAAAGAAATATGTTTAGGTTCCTTCATTGATATAGAAGGTGCTTTTGATAGAACAAACTTCTCCAGCATAAAATATGCACTCAGTAGACATAACGTTGAACCGGCACTGATTGACTGGATAGTACACATGCTCTGTACACGAATAATAAAGATTGCTGGTGAATCTCAATCAATCCAAATTAAGAAAGGCTGCCCGCAGGGTGGGGTTCTCTCACCTCTCCTGTGGAATATGGTCATTAATGAACTCATCAGCAAATTAAATGCCAATCACTTCTACACAGTACGTTATGCTGATGACCTGACAATACTGGTCTCTGGAAAGACAGCAAGCATAGTGTGCGACCTGACCAAAGCGGCTCTCCATATGGTGGAGAGATGGTGCAGGGAATACGACTTTCAATCCAAATAAAACGGTTCTAGTAATGTTCACACAAAAACGAATGCTGAATAACTATCATCTCCCAAGTCTTTTCAGCACAAAACTCCAGTTATCCTTTGAGGTAAAATATTTAGGTCTTACCTTAGACAGCAAACTTAACTGGAATTAACAAAACAAAATCAACAAAGCTAGTATAACTTTCTGGCAATGCAGAACCATGATTGGCAAAAGATGAGGACTGACGCCAAAAATCATACTGTGGCTGTACAAAACTGTAATTCGGCCCATGATCACATACGGCGCTCTGGTATGGTGGACCAAGACAAATGAAGTCACCACTATAAAGAAGCTTCAGCGCTATCAGAGGCTGGCAAGTCTGGCTGCCACAGGCTGCATAAGGACTACGCCAACAGCAGCCTTAGAAGCTATGCTAGAGCTAACCCCGCTTCATCTACATATACAACAAGAAGCGACTTTAGCTGCCGTCAGACTCAAGACCCTAAGTCTTAGGAGTAAGAATAGTGTCCCTCATACAGGCATAATTGATAGAATTCACTCAAAAACTCCTATCTTACAAGCCAAGTACAATAAGATTCCTAAACAATTTGTATTTGTTAAGAAGTATAAGATACAATCAAATGAAACCAGCCAGCCGGAAGGATTAAGCCCAAAAGAGCTTAGAGTTTTCACCGATGGTTCTAAAACAAATGAAGGTGTAGGTTCCTGAACTTTCTCTGAAGACCTCAATATCCACATATGCACACCGCTGGGTACCTAGTCTTTCAGGCGGAATGTATGGGTATCATTCAAGCAGCCATAGCAATAGATGCTAGGAAGGTTAATGACTTCCCCATCAGAATACTGACCGACAGTAGGGCGGTACTACAAGCTCTGAGTTGCAATGTGGTGAACTCAGGACTAATATATGAATGCCATCAACGATTAAATGAGGTATGTAAAAACAACAACGTGACTCTGCAATGGATAAAGGGACACAGTGGATCCAGAGGCAACGATGCAGCAGACAAACTGGCCAGAAGAGGATCGGCTCTGGCGACTATAGGGCCGGAACCGATCATACCAATCCCCTTTGGTAATGTTCGTTCACTGGTACGTAGACACTTCACTAATCTACACGCTCAGCTTTGGAAAAATCAAGTAGACTGTAGACAAGCTAGGGAGGCCCTGCCTGAAATAAACAGTTGTTTAACCAAAGTTCTAATGAGATTGAACAAGCCGCAGATCAGGATAGTAACAAGTGCTATCACAGGACACGGCAACTTTAACAAGTATTTATTTACTATAGGTGTTACAGATAGTCCCCTGTGCAGGGCATGTATGGGGGAAGAAGAAACGGCGGCCCATGTGCTATTGAAATATCCAGAGGTCGCTACGTACAGGGCTAAACATCTCGGCACGCCGGGATCACTCCCCGAAGTTGCATGCAACATGAAAGGACTGTTAAGCTTCTTCGGGGAGATCTCATGGCTCGAATAAGTATATTATTCCTGCCCACACGTAAAATACGCGCATAGACGTGGAGTTGCGGAAACAGCCCGTCGTAAACTAAACTAAACTAAACTAGTCATCTGTGGTGAAGTCTGGGGGCATCGCATTTTAGGCCGAGGCCCCTTTAAATGCGAGGCCGTGGGCGAGGGCCCACTTCGTACACGCCTAGGTACGCCATTGCTTACGATCATGTATGTAACACAATTAACAACACAAAACAAATTAGAAATAGTTTGATAGTGATCACCTAATTCCCAGGGGTTATTATCATCAATAAATTCCTTAATATTATAATAACCCTATATACAAACTTAGTTTTTAAAGTTTTTGAACTTTGAGTAGTTTTTGTATATTTTCTGGGATTTTGTTAAGTTGTGTGTATATTGTGTGTAAGTGTGTGATATATTAAGTTAATGCTCTCATTGAATAATATTAACAATATTGTGAACACACTAAAATATGTTCTCAATTAGCGAGTTAGTTTTTATGGGTGTAAAAGTTTTGTTTTATTTACTAAATTAACTTAAAAAAGTATTTCTTAACGTTAAATTGTTGATTTTTACTTTAAAATAAATAAATATATGGCTATATGACTATTACAATTACTATTTTTCATTAAAATGCATTACCTATCTGTATATGTATAAAAATATATCAGAATTCAGTATACAATAAAAAAAAATTAACATGTAAGTTTCGGTTTCGGTTTCGACCGAAACTTAGACCAGACCGAAGATTCGGTTTCGGTTTCGGTTGAAAATCCTGTTTCGGTCGGACACTACTGATAACATATTATCCTACTTATTATTATTATTATTACAGCTTTATTTTCCACTTAACAATTGTTACAAATATATTATACTTATCTAATTATAATAATTTCCTTCCCATTTTTTTGTTATGTGGCCCCCCTGTGGGTAAAAGCCTCCTCCATTCTTTTCCATTTTTCCCTGTCTTTGGCCGCATGCATCCAACTTTTTCCTGCTGTGTTTATTATGTCATCGAACCATCTTTTCTTCTGTCTTCCCACGTTTCTTTTGCCTTTTGGGCCCTGCCATTTAGTTTTTTGGTAAGTCCATCTCTAATCTTTGTATCTCGACAAGTGCCCTGCCCAGTTCCATTTCTGTTTAAAACTAAAATTAAGAGCATCTGTTAATTTTGTTTTCATGCGGATGTCTGCATTTCTCGTTTTTTGTATTTTTCTCAGTTTCAGTATACTATGTTCCATTGCATGTTGACAAGATGAAATTTTGTTTTTTACTTTTTCGGTGAAGACCCAGGTCTGGCTAGCGTAAGTTAAGCTTGGGAGAATGCAAGAATCCATTATAGTCTTTTTTATATTAAGACTATAGTTCCCTTTTAGAATTTCTTTTTGGGCCCAGTATTTCTTCCATGCTGTACTTATTCGTCTATCTATTTCGTTTTTGTTACTGTTTTCAGCAAAGGACACTAATTTACTTAGGTACACATATTCATTTGTATATTCTATCGGGTTTTGCTCTACTTTGATTATTTTCTTTTGACTGTTTGACATTATTTTAGTTTTTAATGCGTTCACTGTAGACCAATTTTTTTGCTTTCAAAGTTTAATCTTTGTAGCATTGCTTCTAAATCTGTCGCTGATTCACTAAAAAGAACAATGTCATCTGCAAACCTTAGGTGTGTTAATTTATTATTGAGTATCCATATGCCTTTATTTTCCCAATTAATGTTTTTGAAAATGTCTTCAAGTACAGCTATGGAGACTAATAGCTTTGGAGACAACAGGTCGGCCTGCCACACCCCTCTACCAATTGTGAACTCTTCCCCTTGTCTTTCCAGTTTTACTCTACTTACATTTTTAGAGTAGATGTTTTTTATGATATTTACATACTTTTTGTTTACATCATTATTTCTTAGAGCAGTCCATATAGGTGGGTGTACTATGCTGTCGAATGCTTTGGAATAGTCCACAAAAGCTATGTAGAGTGGTTTTTTGAATTGTTTATATTTCTCGATTATTTGTTCCATTGTGTGAATGTGGTCTATTGTTGAGTAGTGCGGCCGGAAGCCCGGTTGTTCTATTGGCTGATTCTTGTCAATATCTGGTGCTATTCTTCTTAGGATGATTGATGAAAAGAGTTTATATATTGTTGATAGTAAGCTGATAGGCCTGTAGTTGCTGATGTCGAGCGGGTTCCCTTTTTTATACAATAGTATTATGTTTGATTTACTCCATTGTGATAGTACTTGCTCTTTTTCCAGTACTAAATTGAATAATTCTGCTAGATCATACTTATTATGATTATAATATTGATTTATATTTTTAACTTTCCGTTTTAGTAAGAAGTTCCAGATTTCGGTCTAATTTTGAGAATGCAAGTTTTCATCAGATCTCTACGTTTTGAGGACCTAGGAAGCCATTCAGACTGTTCCCGGCTGGACGTTCGGCCATGAGTGTGTGTGTGTGTGTGTGTGTGTGTGTGTGTCTCTGTGTGTGTGTGTGTGCGCGTGCGTGCGTGCGTGTCTGTGTGTGTGTGCGTGCGTGTGTGTGTGTGTGTGTGTGTGTGTGTGTGTGTGTGTGTGTGTGTGTGTGTGTGTGTGTGTGTGTGTGTGTGTGTCTGTATGAAAAATGGAATAGAATAATTTTTTATTCTATATTGATTACAAGTAATTCTTATTGAAAGTCATTTTTTACTTTACCACTGGTTTGAAAAAAATCCTCTGTCCTGGGAAGAACCAGCAAGAAATACAGCAGGATTTATTTTTAAATAATTTTTTTTGATTACAAACTATACTCTGTACAACATAGCTTGATCTATTTGACAGATGTCAAATTTGCGATCGACATACTTTGCAATGACGAACATAATATTTTAAAATTTTAAAAATAGACGTAAAAGTATTAAAGATTCAAGCATTTTCCGAAAATCTTAGTGGTTATTTTTTTGCTTCAAATGCTTCAAAGTAAGATTTAAATAGAAAAACTGAAAACAATGGATGCTCATATAATTTTACATCGGTCAGTCGGATGGGACACAAATAACAGGCAGTAACTGTTACATAATTTTTTAATTAAATTTAAAATAAAAAAATTGTTTAATTAAAATAATTTTTATCGATTTAGGAACAACGACTCTGACAATGAAAATCTTGGTTGAGCTTCTCTTCCTGATGAAAAACTAAAGAAGAAAATTTTATTTTATTTGTCCACCTTGATTTTAACTCTATATTATATGAATAATATAACCCATCATCGCTTACCTAACCAATGTTTTTATATGTCTAATGCAATAAAGTTGATTGCTGAATGAATTAATTTATTTCGAATAGTTTAAAACATACAGTAACACCATCTCATCACAGTTACAAGTGCCTATATAAAAACGTTATTTTATGCAATACTAGATATTTTCTGTTTCCCATCACTAGATCCATCTCTCAAAACGATCAAGCTATGTTGTACAGGGTATATTTACAAAATTTATTTTAGAAACGGCTTGGAAGCGACCACCTCATTCCCAGGGGTTATTATCAACCATATATACATTTATATTATAATAACCCTTTTTATACAGCTTTTGTTTAATTAAATATTTAAACTTGGTAATAGAGATACCTTGTATATTTTCTGGGACTTTGTTGTAATAGTGTATACATTGCCCCAAGAATGAATTACTGACTCTGTGGAGTTGAGACCGGTATCACTAGCTTGTGTTTGTTCCTAGTGTTTACAGTGTATATGTATGTATGTGTGTGTGTGTGTGTGTGTATGTGTGTGTGTGTGTTTGTATGTATATGTATGTATGTAAATAAGATTTTGTCATATGATATGTTTAGAACAAACCAACCGATCGAAATGGACAACACTCAAAAGTGTTCATTGAGACTTTTTTTTAAGTCAATCGGACGAACCGTTCCAGATTTTCAAAAAATGAATAACCAAAAAACAAAACTTATATAGATTTTCCAGTGTTGCGTTCGAAAATAAATGGGAAGTCCCAGGGATGGCTGCAGGGTCAACCGTTTTTCAGATTTTTATTAAAAAAATTTAGTAATGCTATTAAAATCATGCAGTCACAATACTTGAAATTTAAATACATGAATTGTTCTTCAAATCTTTTTGAGGGACCTTATTTTATTTTAATTATTAGTAAATATTGTAATTCTGATATTATATGGGCCTATTATTATATATTATTGCCTGCATAGGCATTTTATAACAGTTTTAGCCTTAAAAACTATGAAAATGCATAGCAGTAAAAAAAAACTTAGACATTAACATAAACAATTCCTACATATACTTAATTTAAAAAAATTACCTGACTCAACATTAGTCCACAACTGTTCCAGTGGTTTTTCAATAGGCCTAACTTCTTCAGGATCAAATAACCATGTTCTGTTACAAAAAGCTGGCCCCATTGTGCCTAGTTTAGTGGGCCAGATGCCATGAATTGTCCAAGAACCTTGGTTAGTCGGCATATTGCATGTATGGGTGTTATCATGTTCTTTCCACTCTTTGCAAACGGTTGCTGGCCAACTTTGAGTAAAAATTAATAAATCCCATTGAGGCACAGCCACTTGCCCTACATCTTTCAGTTGTACTCCATTAACCCTGAAATATTCAGATGTTTTAATTGTGTTCTTTGTTTGATTAAGATCAAAGTAAATTCCAAGGTGCAGCATACCATACGTATGGCAAAAATAAAGCATAAAACAACGAGTTCTTCATATTTTCTTCTGTAAAATAGCATGAAGTATAAATTATTGGTTATTGCACATATTTATTATACGCCGAAATGTGTTTTCGTCGTCAAATTAGAAACATTTGTGTATAATTGCGTTTGTGATTGTGTAAAATGTAAATGTAAAATATCGATTTGGCAGTGGTCAGTTTTCATTGTCAAATCAAATTGAAATTATGACACTGACACTGACAGTGACATTTACAGCAATATTTTCGTTCGGTAACATACCTACCTAGACTTAGCTTGTGTTCTTGTGACTCTGTTTATAAAATGTGTTTACATGGGAAAATAATAAGGACTTTGAAAAACCTTACATACTTGGCAACATTATTAAAAGTGTATAGTACCACTGACCAATCTAGATACTTGATCTGAAGATTTTTTATTCATAACTTTTTTATCTTTAATATACGTATAGAAATTATGCTACGAACTGGAAATAATCCCTTTGCATACAATACTATTGATTTGGTCATGTAGCAGAACAATGCCGCTCTAAACCACGCTGCTTTCAACGTGCCAAAGAACATACTGGTGTAGCTGTTCTGTTACCGACAGTGAAGCCACTTTGTCTGGTATGCTCGTAAAACTATATTGCTAATAAAAAAAACGTCCCGAACACAATCGACATAAATCTATCAAAGTGATGATGTCAGAGCAAAAAATATCTTATATAGAAGATTCAGCCAAAATCCAATCTGTCAGTTTGAACTACCTTTAAGTCATAGTCTGAAGTGGCCTCTTCTCAATTTTCACCTACTTCAACTACCTGCTTCGACCTCCCCACCATGTCGCAGGGATATAGAAAAACTATTCTTAAATCTCCCTATCCCATTCCCAAAATTTCCATGGAGTATGGCCCAAAAGGGCCACTATAGAATAATTGCAGACTGTCCATCCACTCTTCCAAATGGGTGTGCATTATTCAATCTCCACAAAGAAATGTCTCCAAATAAAAATCTTATTGAATGCCTACTTTTTCGCCTCAATAATTTCATTTTAAAAATGTCAGACTCATTACTGAACAACGTTGCAGAAAAATCTTTCATTTAACTAGTATAATAAAAGTAGGATAATAAAAATGACTCAAACCAAAGGCCTCCATCTTCTATAGTGGAACTGTAGAAGCTTGCGCCTTAAATAATTAAAAATTAAAAATGTTGTACAGCCGACATCAATATAAATTATTAAGAACTAGCTGTTACCCGCGGCTTCGCCCGCATGGTCACTGGGAAATGAACTATCCATTGCTTTTTGAATTGAAAGAAAACTGAGTTTTATAGATTTGTCAGACACGCAGCCATTAAAAGGAAACTGAGCAAAATTGATTCGTCAGCCTATTTAAATGTTTAGAAACGCAGCGTATAGGAAAGCATGAAAATAGCCTGTTTATTCCAAATGGAAATGGGATATTTTTTAATTAAATGAAACTGAGCATAACTATCCGTCAGGGATGCAGACTTTTGAAAAGAAACTGAGCTAAATTGGTTCGTCAGAGATGCAGTTTTCTGAATTGAAAGGAAACTGAGCCAAACAAAAGATCCGTCAGAGATGCAGCCTTTTGAGTTGAAAGGAAACTGAGCTTAATAAGTCCGTCAGAGGTGCAGCATTTGGAATTGAAAAGAAACTGAGCTGAATAAGAAATTTTGAATTGAAAGGGAAGATCTGTGGGAATTCTGATTAATTGATTGTGCGAATTTTGGAAAAAAAATTAACTGAACACTATTTTAAGACGCTACTGTACACAATGTTATATTTTTTTCCATTCGGGGAAAGAATGTAGAGATTCTGGGCATTTGACACACGCGAACATGCTACATACAGCTGACCATGAGAGAAGCACGGTTTTTCTAAGTTGACCCCCGCTACCTGTAACGTTTGCCCTTGCGCTTTATTAATTGTCATTGCAAAACTGAGCTTAATAGGGAACTGCAACCTTTTGAATTGAAAAGGAAGATCTGTGGGAATTATAGTGATCCGTGGTAGAATAACATTTTCACCTTTTCCTACGCCTGTCAAAATTGTAGCACCGATTATGTTCCGTCCAAGATGTGTCACACGGAGCCTTGTCCCGTTACATAACCGAGGAGCATCTAAATTTCGCATTAGCATGACTGGGACGCCTAATTTTAATTGAAGCTTATGTGAGGGCACACCTGACAACTCTAGATAATTTACAAACTCTACGGGATATGAAGTGCTCTGTTCTGTGTCCATAACTGTCTACTGACAAATACTCTGTTATTTCTCCTGCTACTTCGCTTAATATATCTGAATTTTTTTGGTGCAAGAATCGCCCTTTCACATAACCATTTGTTTTCATGCATGTTGTTCGTTAAATCTGAATAAACGCTCGCAATTAATTCGGAATGACTCTGTACTAAATTACAAAAATCTCTTGTCAATTTAACGCAGCCCTCAGCATCCGTTTCCAACCGCCCATCGCCAATTTTTAATAGTTTATACAAATGCACTCTCATATTGGTAGTTAAACTGAATTTTGTCACCTTGTTCCATAAAATAGACGACTTGAGGCATGCTTTAATTTCATCTGCAGGTGTGCCCTTTTGAATGACAGGTAAAGTTTGGCGAAAGTCACCAGCCAGTAAAACCACCATTCCTCCCATTACATCAGTATTGCTGCGCAAATCCTGGAGTGTTCGATTTAGTGCTTCTACAGCTTTTTTATGCGACTTTGTACTTTCGTCCCACACTAAAAGTTTGCATTGGCGTAGCATTATACCTCGTGCACTATTTTTGCTAAAGTTGCAGATCGACGATTTTTCCTGGGCTAGATTTAGAGGGAGTTTTAAAACAGAATGTGCAGTGCGGCCCCCGCTTAGCAGCGTGGCGGCTATACCGGAGGAAGCTACAGCAATGTTTTTATCTTTCCGTACTTGCGCTAATAATAAATTTAACAAAAATGTCTTCCCAGTTCCTCCAGGGGCATCTAAAAAGAAAAGTGCACCATTTACAGATTCAATTTGTCCTAATACTTTGTCGAAAACTCGTTTTATTAGGGAAGCAAGCGGGATACAAATTCGGCTACTTGCTGCTGCAAAGCTGGTATATCGTTTATTATCGGTATATAGTTTGTTTCACGTATAATTTAATCACTTAGTTCATTTTCGGTTGTTCGCTGAGGGCTTATCATTCCAAAGTCGCTTAATTTTTTGCCTACCATTGCCATTACTTTATCTTCAATTTTTCCAAGTGCTTCATTATAAATGTGTTCATTGTATTTCATGTTCGCGTGTGTCTGCTGTAACCTTCGCAAAATATCTTCCGCCATGTACTCTTTATATTTGTCCCACAATTCATGTACATTAGATAGCCCGCAAGATGATATGAGAGTTGCATAAAGATCCCTAATTTTGGCTGGTGACTGGCACTGCACAGCTTCCTCCATGGTTTCATCCCAGTGATTATCGTTTTCTAAAAGATGCAGAGCTTCACATGCTTCTCTATAAGTTGCGCATTCCTGACCGTTGACAGTTTTAAGGTCTTTATATCCTGTAGGACCCCGAACATGGTGCAGCAGCAATCGTAAACAGAAACATTCAAAATTAGTTACATGGACGGTATACACACGACCAAGGGCATCTGATGACTTTACACCGGGCCAATTTGCAAGAGGCGCGCCTTGTATACAGCGTTTCCACTCCTTCCTAGATGTGTTCCAAGTATATTAGCGGGGGACTTCAGAATATAACAACGTTTTTGCAAAGGGGTCGGTTTGACAAAGTTGAAAGAAGGCTGTTAGTGTAGTTTTTGGCGGTGATGCAATTCTTTCTTGGAAATTTCTTTCGGTGAAATATACACGCTCTCCATTTTCTAAGTGCACAGCAAGGTGAGTAACTGTTGGGTGCCTTTCGTGTAAAGGGAAGCCAAGGAGACGCCACGCTGCCTCGTTACTGCTGACATAACGCTCTGCTTGAAAGGTCTGTACTTCATTAACGGGATTTGCCTCACCTTCACTCCTGAGATTAAATATTGCTTGGTCGCTTCCTTTATTTATGTACTTACAGATATACTTGATTGCGCGGACAGAGCTACATGCTTCTACATTGTGGGCATTAAACATTTTACATAGAATGGGCGAATACGGAACATTCCAGCTGTTATCTAAGGTTTCGAACGCTCCAGAGCGAGATTTGATTGTAACTTTCCTGTCACCATCTTCGGGAGCTCTGCGTCTGTATAAAGGGTAGCCATTGTCATTGTGCACTGTTTCTTTTAATATGTGTTTAGGGAATTTCTTTGTACATTTTCCTTCTTACTTACATGGCGATATTGAATTTCGTGCTCCACATGGACCGTGAATCATATTTCGGACGATGGTTTCATACAATTCTTTATCTTGCGCTGGATCCGGAATCTCGGCGCTTATTATGTCGTCTATTTGGCTGGGCCGCAACTTCTCTTTAAGCCATATTAGAATGTGGGCATGCGGTAATCCTCTTTTTTGCCATTCAATTGAATACATGAAGCACTGCACCTCTCCGAAAATTTTCCCTTTGTTAATTACATACATTAATTTTTGTACTTTTAATCAAAATACTCTAGCAACTAAATCATGTCTGTCAGTACTTTTTTGGCCCGGCATTAGTTCCTCGGTTATTTCTTTCCATGTGGGATTGCAAGTAAAAGTAACAAAAAGATCAGGTCTTCCGTAAGTTCGTACATAGGCGAATGCGTCTTGTGTGTACTCATGTAGGTAGAGGGGACTGTTAACGAATGATGATGGCAGAATTATCATTTTACCTAAATCTCTGGGGTTTACATTGGCGTCGCTAGAAACTGCATCTTGTAAATGTATATAATTCTCAACGCGCAGCTTTTTTTGATTTCAAGATATATAACGGAGACGTTCACTTTCTACCTTCTACATGTCTACCAAAAATTGATGAAATAATTGTCTACACCGGGCTAAGAGGTTAAAATCATTTTCTAGCAACATCATATGATACGCATAAAAATCCATACATGATACTTTTTTGTTCGGAGTAGGCTCCTTTGTGACCGGGTTAATGAGTGGAATTTGAAAATGATAACCCTCTTGTCCCTTGCAATAAATCAATGGGTATTGCAGAGCGTCATAAAACTTGTGTGTATCGGCTACCCGTTGCAACGTATCATCACGTGCTCGCAAGACAACGTCTCGTGAATAAAATTGATCACCACTAATTACGGCTGCTATTTCGTTTATCAAAGGTGCATTGTAGCGCCTTTCATGCTCTCCTCGAGGGGTCCGATCTGCGTGAATGACGACTTTATAATCCTCTTCAGGTAGGGTTTTCTAAAGCAGTTTTAAATGTTTTGACTAAAATGTTACGTTCATGCAAGAATCTTTGAATTTTGAACACCGTGTCTCTCTCAACTCCCTGGAGAAATTGGCAGCGACGGTCTACCTCAATTTCTTCGTCACCCATAAAATATACTTGTAAAAATTTATGCTGTTAGTTTTCAGCTGGAAAAAGTGAACCTATTCTATGATATGAATTTGCCCTTGCACCGTAAATGTAGGCGAAAATCCGGGCATTATTATTTCCCGGTCAACTCCGAAGGACGTCATTTGAAAGCATGAGTTGTATTTCCGGATCCTGTTTAAAAAGCGCCGTGACTCATTAGCATCATATAAAAAGAGAGTTTTCAAAGGTTCTTTTGGTTCCCCAAGTAACGGAAGAGACACTTTGCCATTGGAACAGCACATGCATGCGGTCTCATCTTTCCATTTTAAAGCGCTGCAAAATCGACACGCCCTGTCCTTCAGTCCGATTACAACTAACCTGTGATTTTTATAATCAATCAACGGATCATAATTGAATGCTGCGTCATTAAAAACCGACCAATTGTTTCTTTGAAAATTTTGTCGACGTTCAGCTTGGAGCTGTACATTTGCATCTCTTCGCGCCTGTGTCTGTTCTGGTGTTTCAGATGCCCTTATAGTAGATTGACGTTCAGCTTGCTCAATGAGTCTGTGTTGAGTTTCATCAGGTATTTCCGCGGGTCTTAAGGCGGCCTGACGTTTTGCTTGTTCGAATAGCTTTTGCTGACTTTGAGCAGGTGTTTCAGTAGCTCTTAAAGTAGATTGACGCTCTGCCTGTTCAAGACGCCTTTGCTGACTTTGATCAGGTGTTTCAGTAGCTCTTAAAGTAGCTTGCCGCTCTGCCTGTTCAAGACGCCTTCGCTGACTTTGAGAAGGTGTTTCAGAAGCTCTTAAAGTAGCTTGACGCTCTGCCTGTTCAAGACGCCTTTCCTGACTTTGAGAAGGTGTTTGGGAAGCTCTTAAAGCAGCTTGACGCTCTACCTGTTCAAGACGCCTTTGCTGACGTTGAGAAGGTGTCTCAGATGCTCAAAAAGCAGCCTGACGCTCTGCTTGTTCTTACCTTCTCAGTTCAGCATCTTCTAAAGATTCTAGCGATCGAGCTAATCTCTTCGCTTGTCTTTGAGAAGATACTCTTGAAAGGCTGGACTTACGTTTGCGAGGCATTATGAAGTAACAAAAAACTTATTTATAAAAAAACGTTAAAATACCTAAAAGGAATTTAATTTCCTTTTAAATATTTTTTTAAAAGCAAATCCAAAATATCTAAAAGGAATAAATATTCCTTTTAAATATTTTTTAAAATCAAAACAACAAAACCAATTCAAGACACAACACGAATCCGAAAACGATAGCCAAAAAAAATCGAATCAACTTAAACCAAATCACAAAACAAATCGCAGAAAACCGAAATCGAAAGCAGTAGTCAATATAAATATAACAAACGAAAAAAGAAGTAAGTGTATAGGTACCGTATACACTATCTATACTACATATTAATATTCCTTTGAAATATTGTTAAACAACATAAAACAACGAAAACCAATTCACGATTCTAAATAAACAAAATCCAAAATCAAAGCCAGAGTCTAAATATGTATAAAGGAATACCAACCAAATCAACAAAACCGATCCAAGAAAATACACAAATCCGAAAATGAAAGCCAATATAAATCCATTCAACCTTAACCAAATCACAAAGCAAATAACAAACAACCGAAATCGAAAGCTGGTAGTCGAATAAGCTACGAAATAGAAACAATTTAAGCGTATAGGTACCGTATGCACTATAAGTTGACGTGCGGCTCAACGGCGGGAGTTAAATACATGTCAGGAAACATTTCGTTACCGCGTTTTAAAAACCTAGTAACGACATTTAGCGGAATCAATTTAACCTATGTATACGTTAGTTAATAAGAACTCTCAAAAAATATTTTTATAATATAATTTTGCACAATTTTTCTTATTGTAATACCGATTTATTCATAACCACATATAAGAACTGTATTCATTTCCGTTCAATAAATATTACTAAGGCTTATTAATAAGGCTTACTAAGAACTGTTTCTACCACAGTTAAGTAATAGTTAAGGGTGAAAGCGTGACAGGTGGTGATAGTATTTCTGATCCATACTTATAATCACGCCTGTAACCCTTGCGGGGTAGGCAGCGCATCAACGGATTACTTAATATCGTCTGCGAGGTTATCGCCTATTCTGTGAATTACAATGCACCAAAACGTTTCAAGAAAATTAGCTAGTGTAGTATTCCCCACGGGAATGATATGTTTTTCCGCTGAAAAAAGCCTATGTCACTCTACAGCCACCGAACTATCCCCATACCAAAATTCATGCCATGCCGACGCTCTGTTGCGACGTGAAAGAAGGGTAAACTTTTGCAACATATTCGGTTTTCCCACGGGAATGAGGCTGTAAAGTGACATAGGCTACTTTTTTCCGCGGAAAAACATCTCATTCCCGTAGTAAAATAGAATATTTCCCACGGGAACGGGAATGAGATGTTTTTTCGCGGGAAAAAAGTAGCCTATGTCACTCTACAGCCACCGAACTATCCCCATACCAAAATTCATGCCACGCCGACGCTCTGTTGCGACGTGAAAGAAGGACAAACAAACAAACACACTTTCGCATTTATAATATTAAGTATGGATAACTCAAAAACTATTAGTCAAACCTTCATCATCAGTTTTCATCATCAAATTTTCATCAATTTATATGGGACCACATGCGAAGCACCAGCTAATACAATACCGAATACCAGCGTCAAATAGCAATTTAACACTGCTGTGTTTCGTATGGTGAGTGTTCTCGTTCTCTAACCTGAGACCCATTTTACTGGAAAAGAGGCATTCCATCTTAGTCCTCACGGGTGACAACGCAAACGCGGATAAATGTACTTGTTTATGGGCCACAGCAGCCACTTACTATCAGGTGGACTGTGTGTTTGTTTGACACCCTATCCTATAAAAAAAAGGTTTCAAATAAAAAAAGAATCATCGAAATCGGTTCACCCAGTAAAAAGTTACACATTAAAAAACATACAGTCGTATTGAGTACCGGCTCCTTTTTGAAGTCGGTAGAAAATCAGATATTATCTTCCTAATACACAAACATTCAGTTTATGTTGCTTTAATATCAGATACATGATTTTTACTTTTCTAATTCTGCTTAACTGCCTCCGTGATGAAAGAAATGATGGTTATCGTGGTTGTTGCTTACTCATAAAAAAATCGCTACATTTTTCTTAAATTACACATCCTCTTCATAGCCAAAATATTAAATGCCGTAACCTGCAAAAATAGTAAGAATGAACATTATTTCAGTATACATCCCACATCCAAATACCCACTTAATTCAAGAATTAGAAGTTGTAACCTTCTCCTTTTTCTTATTACCGGTGATTTAAATTCCCATCATATATCTTGTGTGTCACATTTTTGTGACCAAACTTATCCAAAACTTGAAGGCACTAATCATCAACAACGGTTCCCCCACTCATAGTATATCCAGGACTAGATCCTGGGTGCAGGTTTGCTGTAGACCTGAGAGCATGTTCTTCTATTCTAGGCCCTCAGTTTTTTTGGAATAATCTCAGTCAAACATACGGAAGTGATCATTTTACCATCCTTATTAACCCACTGAATGGGTCTGGCCACCCAATTTTGGTAAGAGTATAAAAAAATTGTATAAAAAATTTCGAATTCAACGGTATTCTTTTTTTTTTGTCTACCTTTAAAAATGACTGAAATATTGATGAGTAAAGTGGTGTTTTACGGTAAGGGCGACCGCTTAGCTCCGCATCGCGATGTGACGTCACAAATCGACACGTCAAAAACATCCTAATTTCAATAGATAAGATGGATGGGTGCTGCCATCTGCTTGGGATCCTATAATTAATAAAATTAAATCCAAACCCAAGCATACCAAGACTTCAAGATACTGTAAGCTCAATCTGCGTAGATCGGACCAAAAATTAATCTATACATATAATAAATCTGTAGAAAAGTTGTGTCTGTAATTCTAATATATTCTAGAAAAAACAAGTCCAGGTAACTAAATAAAGGGTTCTGAAGCCAAATTAGTGGTTTTTAGAATTTTTGTCTGTCTTTCTGTCTGTCTGTCTGTCTATGTATTCCGGATTCACGCAAAAACTACTGAACCGATTTACATGAAATTTTGTATATAGGTAGTAACTAACCCGGGGCAACTTATAGGCTACTTTTTATCCGATTCAGGAACTTCCAAAAAGGAAGGTTAAGTTTTTTATTTCCTTTAGATGTTAATTTTCTATTAAATCTTGGTTATAGACGGGATGACTGTTGCTTTTCAAATAAATACTATATTTGTAAATAAAGTTTAAAATATAGTTATAATCTTGGTAAAATAATTTGAAACTACACCGATTTGGTATTTAAAACAGCTTTAGATTTTTAAAATTATTAAAAAACTCTTAACGTTTAGTTTTTTAGTATTTTGTTATTTTATTTTAAAAGTGTAATAATTTCAATTGATAATAGTGACATCTATCAAAAATATGAAAATTGATAAGGTATTTAATATACTATAACTAAAGTGATTAAAACTGGTCTGTCTACAATTGTTGCAAAATTTTCGTTATCATGATAGTTTTATTCAAGAGATTTTTATATATGTCGTGGCCAGATCGTAGATTTGATCATATATGATAAAGTAGTCTATCATTTCGTGAAATGGTGTCGTCATTTCATAATATTTAACACTATTTGTCTATTTGATGATATAGCATGACCAAATCAATGAATAGAAATCGTTTGAAGATATTAATAACTAAACACAACGTTGCTATTTCATAATATGGTCATATTATGACGATATCATTAAATCGTTTTTCACCGCTAGCGGTGATGATAGCATATTTTTTTACAGAAACAGAACTTTTAAGAGAATATTGACATCACTTTATCCCTTGATATAATAAATAAATGTTCGCTTCAATTGCTGATATTACTAGATGGTATGGTTTTGGCTTTCATTATTTCATCTAATATTAGCGCCATCTACTTACTTCTAAATAAATTAAAATGGCAAGTCATTGATAAAATGAAATAATACAATGCTACTGAATATACGATGTAAATAATTGAATCATTAACATTACATTCATCGTCATTCGTGTTTTCGGGTATGTTAGTTTTTGTTTTCACTCTACCGTAAATATTATGGCTTGCAAAGATGAGTAGAACTCATTATCATCAGCCTATCAAAAGTCCACTGAAATAAACATAGGCCTCCCCCATAAATTGTCAAGTAGCTGGATATTTGCTATAGTTGCCACGCTTGGTAGGTGGGTTGGCAACCGCAGCTATTATTATTTTGATATGTTGTCAAGAAGATGATGCAGCCCATTCCATCTCCAGTTTGTTTTCCTATGTCACCTCTTACGACGGGACGATATGAGGTGGTGGATTTTCTTTCACCGCTACAACAGGGCGAACATTTTTCTACTCCCATTCATGAGTGTAGTGATCCTCACGTTCACTGTGATATTTATAAGTATTGTAATATTTATAAGGAATAAAACTAATTTGAAGGATTCTATCGCCTTTAATTTTAACTTTTTAAATTCCCGATGTTTTGGGCACTTTACAGCATCCATGGTCACGGGTGGAGCGAGAGAATTGAGGTGTTTGACGACCTGATGTCGTAGTTAAAATAGAATAGAATAAATGCAGTAGTAGTTTGAATTTAATTTTATTAATTATGGGGTTCTTAGCAGATGGTAGCACTCAGCCATCTTCCCTATTAAAATTAGGATATTTTTAATTTCAATAGCCTCGCGAATCATCATTGGTAGGATTCGGTGTTCTATTGCAAGGATTTGTTGTCTATAAGATGCGATATAATGGTTGGGACGATACTAAACATGTTGACATACTTTAGACTTCCCGGAGCTTCGGTGTTTCACATCAGAGTTATGTTCTTTTACTCGGCACTTTCATCTAAGATGCGTAAAAACACCCGAAACATTAGTTTTAATCCATGTGTAGTATTCATTATTATAGAACTGTATTTATGAAACTTTCAAGTCTACTCCAAGTAAAAATATATCTACATCTATTTTATGGTGCCAATCAATATTAAATAGGACCAATGATATGAATAAAATGTCTCAAATAAACATTATATTACTTTGTTAAAACTAAATTAACTTTAACTATGAATAAATGTAAATAATAATAATACATTTTGATTTCAAGACTATTTGCCTTTCTTATGGATACATCGGAATCGGAAGACACGCCCGATATAAAAAATAATCTAAGAAAAAATAGTGGGTGTTGTTAGACATATATATTCACGTGTTTCTGTAGCATGTTAGCAATCATCTAGGTCTAATAGCATTTTAGAATGAAAAAAATGTTTGACAGACATAGAGACAAGACACGGAGGTGACTCTAAAAGTGAACGAATTTATCATAATTATTAAACAATTTCTAGCTCTGTCATTCAGATTCATCCCTAACATACTCCTTAATTACCGCATTTCCACAGCATTTATTCTACTCTCGTGCTTCTGCCACACCCAACTTTCACTACCATACATTAAAGTAGGTACTAACACAGCGTTGTGAATTGCCATACGTGCCTTTTTGAACACATTCTGACTTTTCACAATAGGGTGTAGAGCCCCATTCACTCTATTTCCTGCATTCACTCGTCGTTCTATATCCTTATCTTATCTACCATCCCTGCTAAACACACATACCAAATACACAAACTCATCTACTTGCTTGACCAACTCCCCTTCTATTCTTATTTCACATATCGTTTTACTTTCTTCTCTTTCAAAAACCATAACTTTCGTCTTACTTGCGTTCACTTTCATTCCCTTTTCTTTTTATGTCCTGTTCATTAATGTAACCATCATTTGCAACTCGGCCGCCGACGACGCAAGTATGACTTGATCATCAGCGTACAAAAGGCATTTGATGGTTAACTCACCCATTCTTCTACTTTCAAATTTTCCAAACAACTGTCCATAAATAGGTCGAACAGCCACGGGGAAGCCACACAGCCCTGTCTGACACCTTTATGGATGCCAAACCAGTCCGAGTTGGCCCCGTTGATCCTGACACAAGCACTAGAGCCCCTATACAGAGACTTCAATACCTGTATCAACCCAGCACTCAACCCAAATGAGTTCAGTGTTTGCCATCCCGCTTGCACATCCCAAATTTTTCCATCAGTTTCTTTCATAACTCTTTCAATTAGTATCTTAGCATACAGTTTTCCCACAATGCTAAGAAGGCTGATACCACGGTAGTTTTTACAGTCCTGCTGTGATCCTTTTTCTTTATATATTGAGACTATCACGGCTTTGCAGCAGTCTCCCGGTACCCGCTTAAGTTCCAAACAGAAATTAAACAAGGTGTACAGCAGGTCTGCCACCACTCCTTCTCCAGCCCTTAGCATTTCGAGAGATACTCTATCATATCCAGCTGCCTTACCTGCTTTCATACTTTTCATTGCTTTCATTATTTCATCTATACTTATATTGACGGCTCCGTGGCGCAGTGGCTTAGCAATCAGTTGTTGCGCTGGGGGCCGCGGGTTTGAATCCCGCACGGAACAAGTATTTGTATGGCCTGCAAATAATTGTTCCGGGTCTGGATGTTTGTCCTTGTGCAATTTATGTTTGTAAACTGCCTCCACGACACAGGAGAAAATCCTAGTGTAGGGGTAACGTTTTAACAAAAAAAAGAAAAGAAAAGAAATGTCTATCTATTTCCTCTTCTTTCGGAATTTCCATTCCATTTCATTCAAACGTCTCATCACTTATAAATACGCTTTCAAAGTATTCCTTCCATTTTCTTAAACTCAAAACTTCGTCATTCAGAATACAGCCATTCTGGTCTCGTATAGCATTAATTTTAGGCTGTTTTGAATGTCCCCTGGCAGTTTTTACGAGTTTCCAGAACATTTTAATGTTTGCCTGGAAGTTATCCGATATTCTTCTATCATTCTTATCCGTTCTTTCTTGCTTTTTCCTTTCAACTACTTCTTTTACTCTCTTATTTAGATGTTTAAAGATTGCCTTTTTCCTTTCAATATCATGATTCATACTGCTAGAATTACTAGCCTTGATTGCTAGTAAATCTAGCCATGCTTTCTTCTTTGCTTCAACTTCCATCCGTACCTCATCATTCCAGGTGTATATCATCATATAACGTGTTATTTTTCCTTTCATTCGTTCTCTTACTTACATCACATACTTCGGTAGCTGCATCCACTAAACCTTTCTTGACATTATACCACACAGTCTCCAAGTCTAAATCATTCATACACAGTTCAGCCATACCACTTATATTTTCTCTCAATCTACATTTGAACTTCTCTTTCACACCTTCATCTTGTAACCTCTCTGTTCTTATACGCTGTAACGCAGTGGTAGACAGATGTCCGATGCCTCCAAAGTCTGAAAAGACCTTTAATTTGGCATAAGACCAAGTAATGGTCCTACGTTAGAGCCCCGGTAGAATCTTCTTATGACGAAAAAAAGTGTTCGTCACAAAAAGATTCTTTTCCACATACGGTGAGGAGGCTTTCACCATTCTCATTTATACTTTCATCACCAAACGTTCCCAATATCCTTTCATAACGAAACCTCCTCACCCCAACCCATCCATTAAAATCTCCTAATATCACAATATTTTCATTTACCTTGCATTTCTTACCAACTCCCAAAACTGCTCTCGGATATAAGTGGGCTTAGACATGTCTGGGGCGTAGACCCCTAAAACAAACAACTTCTTTAAGCCCACTTTCAATCGTATCCATAGCAGTCTCGGGCTTACACATTCATACTCTTTCACACAATGACCCATTCTTTCTGAAAGGATGATACCGACTCCCTGGCATGCCCGCTCGGTCTCGTCTACACCAGACCAGTACGTGGTATACATGCCATGTGTAGTGGCATCCTTTCCCTTCCGTTTCGCCTCATTTACACATAACACGTCTATTCCTCTATCATACATCATATCGCAAACTTCATCCATCTTATCATTCATTCCTCCACATACATTCAATGTAGCCAGACGGGCTTCCGCAATCCACTTTTCGCACCTCTAGGGGACAGAACGTGATGGGTGGCGAACCTCGTCACCGGTTTTCCTCACGAAGATTCTTCGCACCCCTGCCCCATTAAAGGGGCGCCGGGAACTCGGAGCCATTTCGTAAATTTTTGCCTCATGGTGCGAAAGTAGGGGGTGGTAATTTTTTTTTTAACTTTGAAAACCACATCAAAATCTATTAAGTACTTATATACCTATTTAAGATACAGACAGACGTGTTTAAGTGCCTTTGTTTCGAGGTTGGAAGGTATAAAGATACTTCTTATGACTTAAGCAGATTGAAAATATAAGAGGAACGTGTGCTTCAAAATGTAAGCTGAAAGCCATGACCCATGCGCTTTTTGCTGTGATGTTACCGTTCTCATGTAACCTCATTCCGCGTTTTTCCTCACCCGTCACTCACTCGCGTGTTGCTGCAAAAAAGCTATCGCGTGCGTTACGTTACGGTGCCCAAGTATCTCCAGCAATTTCTTTAATAAGTATGCTTTATGAACCCTCTATACGATCGCAATGGCATAAATACAATTACAGTTAGTACAGAGAAAAAATTATTCATAATAATAATAATAATTTATTTGCCAGAAATATGGTGGTTACACACATTATGATTAAAGAATTATTATACAAGCATATTTCGCCAGTGGCATGCATATACATAATTTTATAAAATGTGCATGATTCTATTTAATAAAAAGAATATGTTTAATTATAATTTTATGATAAATTCATGATTTTTAATCTTGAATTTATCATAAAATTATAATTCATAAAATTATAATTTCATAAGACCCTTAGAATTTATTCTAAGATAAGACCCAAAAATTAATGTCAATAATTAATTAAACAAAAATAAGTGCACAGTTTTATCAAGTCCTAAATTAAAAATATATATTTATATTATATCAAATTTTACACGAAATATCTTATAAAATACTTATCATTTTGGTTTATAACAATAAAAATAATCTAGAGTACAAAACAATTTTGGATAAATCATTGTTTTAGTTTTTTTGAAAATGTTTTAATGGAAGTTCACATAATAGGACAATTTTTCTTAAAAAAGGCAGTTTTACATAATCTAAAATTTAATTTGTGACGTCATTTTATACGCGCGTGCGTGCGTGCGTGCGTGCGTGCGTGCGTGCGTTCGTGCGTGCGTGCGTGCGTGCGTGCGTGCGTGCGTGCGTGCGTGTGTGCGTGTGTGCGTGTGTGCGTGTGTGTGTGTGTGCGCGTGTGTGTGTGTGTGTCTCTGTGTCTCTCTCTCTCTCTCTGTGTGTGTGTGTGTGTGTGTGTGTGTGTGTGTGTGTGTGTGTGTGTGCGTGTGTGCGTGTGTGCGTGTGTGCGTGTGTGGTGTGTGCGTGTGTGCGTGTGTGCGTGTGCGCGCGTGCGCGCGTGCGCGCATGCGTGCGTGCGTGCGTGCGTGCGTGCGTGTGCGTGTGTGTGTGTGTGTGTCATAATTTTTAATTGCTCGGAATGTCCATATCCGCAGATTGCCCATATACTTTTCGAATTAGGACTTTTTTTGGATTAGGAATGTCTCTTAAAAATACTTGTTGGATGTGTTGATAATACAGATACAATATTTCCACATATACTTAATATTTATTATATTGAAGTAATTATTCTCATTATCTATACATTTCTGCCATCTCGAGGGTATATGGAATAGACGTGTAAAAAATCATCCTACATTTATTTGTATGAGAAGTACCTACCCAAAAAAAAATGTTTTTTTAAGATTTTATTACACAATTTTCTAGGCGTGAATAATATCTATAACTATGCCAAATTGAAAAAAAATTGCACCTAGGGTGTCTGATCAAAACCACGGACGGACGGACGGACGGACGGTTCCTTGTTGTGTTACTACGGAACCCTAAAAATGCGCAGTGCGTTCGTTCGTCGTATCCTCTGCAAACTCAACATTGATATTGCCAGCTGATCCTGCTGTGTTAGAACACGTATACGAAAATTACTTTTATTTTTAAGGTCTCTATGTTTAAGTCAAATACTGAATGTAAAATAATTAAAAGCCAAAAGCCAATAGCATGTCATAAAGTTTTTGAATTTAGAATGTTATAGTTTTTATTATGTAAAAATTTTATGAATCTTGAACCGTGCAGGTTTTATTTTAATCCAAAGTAGGCACGTCATTAAAACGGCCACTTAGTACTTTATCCCCCTATTATATTGCCGAGTTTCTATACAATTGTGGATTAAAATTTGTTTTAATACGAATTCAAATTTCGTGGCCTTTGAAGATCAGGCAGTATTGTAAGTAGATTTATATATAATAATTGAGATAAGTACTTTGTGTTAGCAACTGAGACTGAGACGACCTTTAACGTAGACATAACATATAAAAGTACTCCGTAACATAGCAACTGGCCTATGCCAATTGACCTTTAATTTCACACAGCCTTCAAGGGCGGCTCGCAAAGTGGCCATAAAATATTCAATAAATAAATAAGAGAAAGTAATACAGTGGCTATGTTTGATTAAGCTGTGTTTTCGCAAGAAATTATAACTAAACTGAGCTTAGTGTATGACACAGTAAACGAGATATATAAAGAGGAGGGCATTTCGCAAAGTCGAAAGGGCGACGACACGCGTCCTGGCACGGTAAGGTCGTTATAAGTGACTTACGTTGCTTATTGCTAACTATGTTAGGGCCAGCTGTCTTGGATACAGTGAGGGAAAAATAGTATCGAAATCTGTAACTACACAGGGTTATTTTTCAAAGAGTAGTCAAATTTTAAACTTAAGTTCAAATATATAAATAATGATATACCTACCGTTATTGAGGTTTTTGAAATAACGAGTAAATAAGGTGGTAGAGCCATGCTGCAGCTATATTAATAGTATAATTCTAGCACGAATGGGTCGGCTCGACCGGGGCAGGACCACGCTCTCACAGAATACCAGCATAAAATAGCAGCTTAATGCTGCTGTGTTTCGTATCGTGAGTGTAGAGAACCGGAGATAAATTTTACTGGAAACGAGGCATTTCATCTTGTCCTCGCGAGTGACAAGGCATCTGCATTTTGATTCGCAAAAATGGATAGATGTAGATGTCTATGAGTCACAGCAACCACTTACCATCAGGTTGACTGTGTGCTCGTTTGTCACCCTTATACTATAAAAAAATATGGCTTTTACTTTTATTTGAATTATTTTATTATATGTGATTTATGGGCAACAAGGTTTTTGCCTACCGATCGACCCTTACGAATGTGTGCGTGCGCAGTAAAATCAGTTAATAAAATGCATTACTGCGCTTTTTGAATTTAAAAGATAAAAAGGACAGAATATTTGAGATGTTTTTTAATTAATGTTTCTTCACAATTTGCCTAATTTAATTCTCTGCAAATTTGGCCGGTTATTGCAAAATGATCCTGATCAATTGAAGGACAGATCGGATGTAATAAGTATATAATTGACGGATTGAATCTCCGCGCCGACGCAACGAATCCTTGCTTTGTGAGGTTGTAAGTCGCCATGAGCTATAGGCCAGGGCCACTTACCATAAGGTGGACAGTTACATCTTTTTTCATTCTAATATTCTCTTCATCATCCCGGAGGTCTCTCGTTATATAGTATTTACCTACCTTAATCGTCACGCTTGGTAGGCGTATTGATGATCGCGGTACTAGACTTTTTAGTAGAGCCATACTGTGTAATATATCTATATCGTCGACAATCGACACATTCGTGCTACAACTATAGATACGAGTAATCTATAGTTGTAGCACGAATGTGTCTACACGACCGAGGAAAGACCACGCTGTCATAGAATACCAGCGTGAAGTAACAGCTTTACGCTGCTGTGTTTCATATGGTGAGTGTAGACCATGAAGCTTTGTATTTGCTTCATGGTGTAGACTACGCTTCTGCATTTTGATTCTTAATCGAGGATAGATGTAGATGTCTATGGGCCACAGCATTCTCTTACCCTCACGTGGACTGTGTGCTTGTTTGTCACCCTTATCCTCTAAAAAAATACTTCTAGCAACTTCGCACCTGTTGCTTATCTTCGGTCTATATATTTTACGTCTGCTGTTGAAGCGGTACGCGGGAAAAAAATATCGGGAATTTCTTTTTTCGGATGAAAAAATTTTTACCGTAGAAGAGAGCTATAACAAACAAAATGATAAGGTGTACGCACACAGTAGTGAAGAAGCGAGCAACCGTATTCCGCGTGTCCAACGAGGTCATTTCCATCCTCGCTCATGGTATGGTTGGGAGTTTCTTATTGGGGCTTAACAGAGGTACATTTTTGTGAGAAAGGTGTAAAAACGAATGCAGTTGTGTATCAAAATACAGTCCTGACGAACCTTCTGGAATCTGTTTCTCATACCATGTTCAATAACAGGCACTGGGTATTCCGACAAGATTCGGCGCCAGCTCATAGAGCGAAGAGCACACGAGACTGGCTGGCGGCGCGTGAAATCGACTTCATCCGGCACGAAGACTGGCCCTCCTCCAGTCCAGATTTGAATCCGTTAGATTACAAGATATAACAACACTTGGAGGAAAAGGCGTACTCAAAGCCTCATCCCAATTTGGAGTCACTCAAGACATCCTTGATTAAGGCAGCCGCCGATATTGACATGGACCTCGTTCGTGCTGCGATAGACGACTGGCCGCGCAGATTGAAGGCCTGTATTCAAAATCACGGAGGTCATGTTGAATAAACTTTAGTGTCATAAGAATCTATGTTTTGTTAAGTTCATTTTGGTATATAAATGGTTACATAATGAATAAACTGGTTTCAATTATTTTATATTAAACATGTGACAGAATTTATGACCTGACTAGGTATATTATGTATCCTATCTTTCCTTCAATTTTCTACCGACTTCAAAAAGGACGGTACTCAATTCGACTGTATTTTTATTGTTTTACCTCATAACTTTTTACTGGTTGAACTGCCCTAAAATTGTCCAGCAATTGAAAGTCGTGCTCACTGGATACATTACTTACTAGGGGTAGCATACCCTTAACACACCAGCGCTTTTGCTGTGAGCTATAATGTAGGTACTCTGTGCCGTGAGCACAATTATTAAGTGGCGAAGCTTGCGAAGACATTTATTGATTTCACGATGTCTGTCCGTCTGTCCGTCTGTCCCACGATTATCTCGAGAAACGTTTCGAATTTTCAAATTCTGTTTATAGCAATCGATTACTGATCACCCAGGCATCTGAACCTCCTATTTTGAAACTGATTGCCCAACGGCAACCGTTAGAAACCGCTACAAAGCTGATTGCTTCGTCACTTTGCTATGCTGTTAGCTTGCTAGGTTTATTACTGCTGGTAATAAACACGCGTATTACGATTTATTTATTTGGAATAAATTTATAAGGAGTTACTACATTAATGTGTTTTTTTTTCTTTTTAAATATATACAAAATTAAAAATATACAATGCCGTGTACTATAACTAATACATTAAGAAAAAAATTTGGCAATGAATAGGAACACTTCGAAAAATCAACTTAAAGAAACTAAATACACTACCCAATACCTACTGAATTTGTCTAAAATATTCACTATAATATCAACTGTCAAAATCCCGTCGATAAAGCAGCGCTCTTTTGACCATTTTGACCCTTCATTATTTGAATGACTGATGAAGAGCTTTCGTGTTACAAAGCCATCTATGAAAACGACGCTGTAGTTTTTGAGTTATAAGAATGTGACCATATTAACCGGATAACCATATTACCCTCACGTACTATATTAGTTATCTTTATACATATAGGTAATTCTGCTGTCTGTGTGTATGTGACTGAACTCCTCCTAAACGGATAAACGGATTATTTTTCAAAGAGTAGCCAAATTTGTTTTAGGTAGCCAAATTACGAGTAAAGATGGCTTCTACTTTTATTTGAAACTATCCCAAATTGAATGTGATTTAAGACCAACAAACGTTTTTGCCTACCGATCGACCCTTACGAATGTGTGCGTGTGCAGTAAAATCAGTTAAAATAATGCATTACCACGCATTTTGAATTTAAAAGATAAAAAGTACAGAATGTGAATTTTTTTTTAACTTTCTTCACCACCTGCCTATATTGCTTATTATGTACCTTCTCTGCAAATTTGATCAGTTATTGCAAAATAACCCTGTATATATGAAATTTTGTGTGTGTGATTAAGTTGATTTGAGAAAGTATTAGATTTACAATTGGACCCGGTAGGTGGCGCTGTTGTCGAGATCCAGAAATCACCCGTGAGAAGCCGGGGCGGATCGATTGTTATTTTATAAAACAAATCATATGAAATACTTATTAAATATGTTGAGTCACAGTTACCCGATGAGCAGTTGTTGATGAACTACTGAAGATCGTTGACACTGTCCTTCTTAGTCGCCGTATAGTTCCGGTGCGTTATGAATCAGACAGGCCTATCACAACCACGCAATCACAAAATAAACGAAATGCTACTACGATAGATTAATGATCAATTAACAATAGCAGCGGCCATTGCTCTCTGCATTAAAAGTAATGCGATGCGAAAAAAAAAAACGGCCGTTCGTGTTGCTTCCGAACGGTCATGTATTTGTAAAAACGCGCGCGCGCCGCTCTTTCCTCCGTGACGCGTTTTTCTTATTAATTAGCGGTAGAGTGCGCACGCGTGTAATATGAGCATTGTAATGTGAGCGATTCGCGTTTAGGAAAACTCGTATATTATGTCAAATAAACGAGGCAATGCCCTCTTTATTTGTGCTATTTGAAAGCATTTTAGCGATTTACTTTGCGTTACTAAGTAGTTGTCGCTCAGAAGTTCATATTATTAAGTTTGTATACTGAGCAAGCTGTTTTTCATCTCTCAGATTTTATATTATTTTTTCACTGCGCTTTGTTTATTGCTTGTATTTAATAGTATGTGCCTATGAAATTCTTAAATTACCCTCTGTTTTTTTAATATTTTGTACAAGATTTTACACATAATGAAAGTACACAGGTATTTTATGCCTACCCAAAGCAATGTTACTTTTTTTCTTTTATGTTTCTCAGTAAGGAAATGTATACTCTTTTGGAAAATAAATTTCTTAAACCTCATTATTTATACTTTCAATTGATAAAAAAATATATAAACACAGATATTTAATATACAAAATAAACGATTTTTTGCTTTGACATACATTTCACAGACTGTTGAAAAAAGAATATTAGAAGTTATAAATAAAACTTCATGGAAATCACACAAAATTCACAGTTCATTCTGTCAATCTGTCAGTAATTATTTTGTTGGCAACATTTTAAAATTCTGTCCTCTAGTCTACGCCATTGTTTGACCGTTTGACCATAGCCTATTATGTGTTTAACAATTATTGACATTGGCTATATGAACGTAAACGATAAATGTTTTATTTTATGTGAGAACAAAGATTTCTCTTAACAATACCAGCGTAAAAAAGTAGAATAAAGCTTCTGTATTTCGTTTGGTGAGTCTAGAGAACGGGAGGTCATTTTCACTGGAAACGAGAAATTCAATTTCAGCCCTTAGGGGTGACAACGCTTTTCAATTTTGATTCTTTATAGAGGATAAATGAAGATGTATTTTGGTCGCAGCATCCACTTATTACCACGAGACATCCGAGTCCCCATGTGCTCGTTTTTTCACCCTTATTCTATAAAAAAAATCTAGTCTGCAATTATCAAACAATTATGATCAGTGATTTATAATAATCGCAATAATAGACGTTACACCACATTAGACGCTGCTCCTTGCGCCAATCTAAATATTTTCAAATCAATCTACGGTACGAAATGGGGTGATGGATAATCTTACGCCACCACTACACGGCTAATTAATTACATACATACGTACAATTAAATTACGTTTTTTTTTAACGAAGCTGGCAGGTAAGAACTTTAGTTTTGCATAAAACTATTTTTTTTTGTGATATTCAGTGCGATTACCACGTTTTACATGTCTATAATAATTTTATACGTTGTACCATGCTGCTGTGTGTGTTGTACAACCAGTGCGTGTTGCCAGTGATGACTTACGGATCTGAGACGCGGTTCTTCACTGCTGGCCGTATGAGGAAGCTCAAGGTCGCTCAGCGAGCTATGGAGAGGGCTATGCTCGGAGTTTCTCTGTGTGACAAACTTAGAAATGAGTATATCCGCAGTAGAACCAGAGTAACCGACATAGCCCAACGGATTAGTAAGCTGAAGTGGCATATAGCATATAGCTCGAAGAACCGACAACCGATGGGGAAGAAAGGTTCGCGAGTGGCAGCCTCGTACCGATAGGCGGAGTGTAGGGCGACCCCCCACTAGATGGAGTAACGACCTGGTAAGACATGCAGGAAGTCGATGGATGCAGGTAGGACCGTGCTTTGTGGCATTCCTTGGGGGAGGCCTATGTTCAGCAGTGGACTTATGAAAGGCTGTAATGATGATGGTGATGATGATATCATGCTGCAGCTATATTAGTAGTATGATTGTTTTACGAGTGGGTCGGCTCGACCGGGGTAGGACCACGCTCTCACAGAATACCAGCGTAAAATAGCAGCTTAACTCTGTTGTGTTTCGCATAGTGAGTGTAGAGAACCGGAGACCCTTTTTACTGGAAAAGAGGCATTCCATTTTAGTCCTCACGGGTGACAAAACATCTGCATTTTGATTATTTATTGAGGATAGATCTAGATCTCTATGGGTACCAGCAACCACTTAACTGTGGATTGTGTGCTCGTTTGTCACGCTATTCAAAAAAAATGTAGATATTTGTCAGGAACTTGACCGGAGGCGGATCGCTGGTCGTGTATTATTGTTTGATACGTAAAAGTGATGCGATTTTATCTATTAAATGTTTGCGCATGTGAACTTTTAGAGGAAACGATGAAACAAGTGTACCGATGGTGATGTCAACCTCAACATATTGTGTCTACTTGCGCTATGGTGCCTTGAGATACTATCGTCATCGACGGTCTGCTGGCTGAAGCTGCCGTCAGAATCTCTCAAAAACGACGCATCAACATATTAGTAGTGAATAAGTTATATAAACAGATTGTTACAGAGTTTGTTTTCATATCTAGACACTCGTAAAAGTACAACAGTATGAATCCATTACCAAAGAAATAATAAATGCCGATATGTATCTGTGTTTGTATGAATTTGTACCTATTGTAAACTTGTGAGGTTTTGTAAGGTTTAGTGGCGGTGCAAGAACTATCCCGTATTGTTCCGTGGGTGTCGTAAAAGGTGACAGAGGGAAACATACCAGGAGATGGGAAACAGCGTTTCTCTAATAACAACAGCAGCAAAATCCGCCCTATGAGGTAATCTATGGGGGAGGTCTATGTTCAGCAGTGGACTTTTATTTAGGCCGTAATGGATGGATGTATAGAAGATAATCTACCAGGAGCACATGACCCGCTGAGAGGTGTAATTATTAAATCAACAGTAACATTACAACTATGGCAAATATCCCTCCTATGAAGCAATCTATGGGGGAGGCCTATGTTCAGCAGTGAACTTTTATAGGCTGTAATGGATGGATGTATAGAAGATAATCTACCAGGAGCACATGAGCCGCTGAGAAATTTTTGACAATCAGCCTGTCTGCTAAGCGTGCCAACTATGGCAAATATTCTCCCACGTGAGGCAATCAAGAGGAGGCCTATGTTCAGCAGTGGGCGTCTATAGGCTGGGATGGATAAAAATAATATATATCGAAAACTTATTGCCATTTCTTACTCGGTCACACATCGGTCGCGAAACTTATGTATTTTGCTTGTTAATGTTTAAAAACCTAGCGATGCGTAAAGCTAGTGGAACGCAACCAACCGCACCCGAAGTTAATCAATACATTGAAAAAAATGTTTCGAACACCGCTTTCTAAGTACCGGCTATGCTTTTGTAATTAGACTGTGTGCAGAATATAAATAATGCAATAATTCATTTTAAAATTGCTTACTTATTTCACCACACACACCTTCATACTGTTAATGTTGTGGTTTCATGATTTGTATTATACTATAATCTGATTTACCAATTGCGTATTATGATTTATTATAGTGCCGTAAGACACATGTTTTTTTTTTATTGAAACAAAATCTACAGCTTGTACATTTACCAATACGAGTTTCTGACATGATATTTAATTAAGAAGCCTTTATAGATTTACATTTTTTTTTGCAAAACTTAAATATATTTTTTTTTGCCTTCAGCAATATTAACAAATAGTTTACAGTTTAGCTTATGATACCTTCACCTGCATTGATGTTGTAAGTGCTGTACATGGATATTTTTAACAGTGGTAGAGCCACGCGGCAGCTTTTGCTGTCGCACGGATGGGCCGGCTCGAACCGGGGTAGTACCACGACCTCACAGAAAACCAGCGTGAAGTAGAGGTTCATCTCTGCGTTTCGCTTGGTGAGTGCAGGTGGCCGGAGGCCCTTTTTACTGGAAATGAGGCATTCCATCTTAGTCCTCACGGGTGACAACGCATCTACATTTTGAATTGTAACAGAGGATAGATGTAGATGTCTATGGGCCGCAGCAACCACTTACCATCAGGTGGACTGTGTGCTCGTTTGTCACCCTTATGCTATAAAAAAAATTACTGTGTACTATATTGCGTACTGTACTGGTACTATATACCGTATATTGGGTATTAGTGCGATGAGAATGAGAAGTGCGCCCGCGCACGCGCACTTCTTCTCATTCTCATCTACTAATATGTAATACAAACCTGTCCAGCATAGATGGCTAGCCTCCGTTGAGACTAGGCCGCTACCGAAATTCGGTTTGAAAGACATTGTATAAACATTGTATCGGATTCGTTCGCACAGTCATTTAGCATACAGCGAAAGTGAATCGAGTGCGATCAAGTGACGCATTCCACTTCGAAAATATTTCACGTCGTGGGTCATGACTCACACGGTCGACAAATACGTTCTAGAAGTTTAGCAGCGTTTAGCACCAAGGCTGTTTCTATTCTAATTAACATACAATGCAACCACTGAACGGCTTCCCGTTCCCAGTCACTGTATCTAGATATTGTGACCTACAATATTTGTTATTAATAGTGGCTACTATTGGTTAATATTAAGGGTTATATATGTACTTATATAACACAATATTAATAAAATATTAGATGAAACTAGTTCTTAGCTATTTCATGCGTTTATTTATTAACTTACCGCTTTGAAAATTAATAATTTTCAAAAGTTATAGATGTCGGTCCGATTTTGAGATTGCGAGTTTTCATCAGATCTCCACGTTTTGAGGTCCTAGGAAACCGTTCCGAATATAAAGTGATATGTGTAAGTGTGTGAGTGCGCGCGCGCGCGCGCGCGTGTGTGTGTGTGTGTGTGTGTGTGTATGCATATATGTATGTATGTTGTCGTACGATATCTTTAGAACGAATCAACCGATCGAGATGGGTGACACGGCATTCGAAAGTGTTCATTGAGACTTCGAGCTGATTAGATTTTCAAGTCAATCGGTCGAGCCTTTTCAAAGATTTTCAAAAAATAAAAAACAAAAATTAACTAATAGATTTTCGAGCGTTTTCGAGATAATAAGCGGGAAGTTCCAATGATGGCCTGCAGGGTCCACCGTTTTTCAATTTTTTTGTATATGCTTTATTTGCACACCATGTACAAAAAGTCGAACTTAATGCAACAGGGCATTCTCTACCAGGCTACCTCCAGGCTAAGCAGAGAAGATATTGTGGGTGCAAAGAGCAAACAGCTAAGTTAAAAATATCTATTTCTACATAATATTAAACCAGTTTAATCAAGTTATTTTATATTGTCGAGTTTTCGAATACTTTGCAGCACCCATGATCGTGAAGGACTGAGGTGTTTGACGTCCCGATATCAAAATTAACCCGGAGTACCTTCAGCTTAAAATTATTATAATTTTGATCCGATATATGTAGAAAGAACTTAAAGTATCTTGAAGTCTTTCAGTAGTTTTATTGGGCTGGGGTTCAATTTTATTAATTATAGGACCCCAAGCAGATGCTAGTACTCAGCCGTCAATCAGCCATTGAAATTTGGATGATTTTTGATTTAAATAGCCTAGAGAAACGTCCTTGGCACTATTTCGTGAGGATTTGTGGCCTAATCTGATATAATAGCGGGGTGATCCTGTACGCGTTAACAGATGATACCCAGAATAGTCACTCCGGGAAATCTGTGAACACGTTTTTTTTAATAAACCTAAATGACAAACGAACTTAAAGTATACCTGATGGTAAGGATACTGCAGTTCATAGACACCAGTACCCAACTCAAAATAAAGAAGTCGTTGTTATTCCTGAAGACTAAGATGGAATGCCTCATAGTCTGTAATTATACTGGTTCTCAATACCCTTTAGACCAGAATACAGTAGACAAGAACTGATATTTGGCGGCGGAAGGTTGGTATCACCCACACGGACTTCCAGACAGAAAAGCAAACGTATAGGATCGCCTCTGCCATTACATCTGATTTTTATTAATAAATAATACTGGCTGGTACCCTGCGTGTTGCTGCCGAAGAAAAAAATAATTGACATGTCGTTTCAAATTTGGAAGACTTTTGTTTAATTAGGAATGATAATACATTTATTGAAATTGAGTGATATATTACTTTCAAATAAAGGAGACGGTCCATTTCTGGCCCAGTCTATGTACAATATATCGTAAAAAAGAGAAAAACTCAGGGATTTTGTTAAAAATTAAATGAGAAATTAAATCAAACTAAATAACTTGCAAAAAATAAAAATGCAATCCCAAGTTTTTGATGGTTTTACAAGATGGTGCCCTTCCAGACATAAAAAAAGTAAAAAAGACACGGTTATTTGTCAAATGTCATTTCTGTCAAATGATATTTTTATTTATTCCGAGCTTGGTTGTGTAGTTCTGAACTCGTGAATGTGTTTAATTGTGGATTTCTTTGGCGATTTGGTGTTTTGTTTGGACTTTGGATCAGCTACTTGTTTAACTCTGCTTTTGTTTTATGGACTTAAGATTTACGTGAGATTTCGATTTTGTTGATATCGGACATCTGTATTCTGTAGAATCACATTTTGGATCAGTAAGTAGGTATGTACATAAAGAAAGATGATTCCTTGAGCTATTAAACGCATTTGAATGACATGCTTCTATCTGTAGTCTGTTAATAATTATTAATATCTACATAAGTTCATAATGGCTGCAATATCTTAATATGATGTAATTATCTTTCAGTTCACCTGTTAAAACTGTTGCACTGTTTAAAATGCGCTTCTGCAATATAGATAGTTTATTAAAGTAAGATTGTTTTGTTCTAGATGAATGAAAGTGCACCAATATGTTCACAATGTTTTGCAAACGTATTACAAGAATTATCTGTCGGCACAAATCATGAAAATGAGCTCCAGCGCCCTAATGCCAATATTATCAGTATATTGTATGTTTGGTGTCAACGAAGACTGGGTAGCAGATAAGTTGTGACCCAATTAATATCATCCCAACACTCTCAGACTCTGTTTTAATAAGAGGCCGTATAAAATCTCGCCATCACTCGGACAGAGCTTATTATACATATATACTGTTGGCGAGACAAGGGACAAGCTAGGATGAGATGATTGCAGGTTATTATTGCAGTTGCACTTCTGGACAACAGACAGTGGGTTGCTGTGTCCACATAATGACCTTTGTCTTGTTGTCTAGTATTTGTGTTGGGCTCGGTATCAAAATTCCATAACGGCACGGCATCAATTCTGGATGGCATTTTAGTAAGAGACGATTTTAAAGTAGGATAAATAAATAAAAAAAAAAATTAAGCTGTTTTATTTATATTACCTTAAGTATCTAAAACATGATTGACCTAATGTTTCACTTTCTATAATTCATAGGACTGATAAGCTTTGTTATGACATTATCCAGTCTTTAAATGTCTGTCAAGGCTCAAAGCATACTCTGACACGCTGAGGACCTGTTATATGAAAATATTTGTACGCCGGAAACATATTTAAGATGCGAATTATTTTGTAACAACTGTAATGTACCATATTATAATAATTAAATTATATTATCTATGATTGTACTCTAGCACTTCAGCAGCCCTGATAGACACATATACCTGAACAGAAATTAGTATTCAGGATTATTCTGTTTATCCACCTTAAAACAGCTACTCTAAAGTAAAATAAATTAAATATATTCTTTATTATTAGTGCAATAAATTAGAAATCTCAGGGTTAATTTTTAGGGTAGAGAAACGGTGTTACTCTCTATTCACTTATAATCTCGGATTTGAGTTATCTGGCACAATTTTTTTGTAAAAACTAACAAAACACCTAGGCCTCATTTTCCCGTGTATAACAAAAAAAGTCCTGGATGCCCCTGGCACTGAAGTGTGCATTAGTACACACTAATGAATGCAATGAAATAATTTTGTGTGTAGACACCTTTGATTTATCTCAACAATCTTCTTGTCTGGAATTAGGTAGTACTTTTTATATTTGTTTTACAAATATCAACAAGAACGTTAGTTGTTTTAAGATCAAAAAAAACACATACACAATCTTTATTACACTTTATTCGTGTTTTGATCAAAAAATACAACTTTTTTGCCTTACTTTCCTACTAGTTTCGAGACATTTTAGCTATTTTACATAATAAATCTACCTGATAGGCTATTGGTGATATGAGTATATTTCAGAGATGATAGCTAACGTCAAATCAAAACGACATCAATCCGCCATTAGTGTTGCAGTTTTTGGTGACAATAAAATATTAATACCACTGAAATTAAGGCAGCAAATTCGTGAATTTGAATGATCAAAAGTGGTTTACTATTTTATTTTAATTTATTTCCATACTAGTACATAAACTAGGCCTACGCTCCATACAATTTTGGACCGTCTCCTTTGTCGCTAAGATACGCCACCTTTTGTAAGTTAATTGTACTCGTACTATGCCTATAACCTTCGCGAAAGTCCAAGCAATAAGTTGACTAAGTTTTAGCGTAATATGATGAACGGTATGGCAGAGCATAAAATACGAAGAAACAAAAATATTTTTTTATATTGTAAATATTGATATTAAACAAAAAATAAAACTGTCAAATCATACATATTATATAAGATAATAATAATTAAATATATTTTGGTTATAATGATGTCCTTTAGATGGAATTTCGGTCACAGTGGCCAGTCTCAACGGAGACAAGTCATCTGCGCATCATTGTACCCAAGGAAGGCGCAAGCAAGGGTGCACTCTGTATTCCCTCAATCTGGTAGTTCGATGGGACGATAATTGAACACGACCAGAGAGATCAGGCGGAGGAACAACGGCTTTACGTGCTTTCCGAGGTTCGGGGTTGAAACACCGCAGACTTCCTGACTCCGGACTGCTACTGAGAAGTTCTTGACAGGAAAATCCAATAATTGATTTTGGCCCAACCCAGGGTTCGAACCCGAGACCTCACGATCAGCATTTACGTTAACTTCTAGAGTCTATTTTTTTAATTTAAAACGACCATAATGTTTTGTGAATAAACTGAAAATAGAGCTAAAGATAAAAAAACATGCTTTCCTTAGGTAGTGACTCTTTATACGTGGTAGAGCCATGCTGCAGCTATATTAGAAGTATAGTTGTAGCACGAATGGGACGGCTCGGCCGGGGAAGGACCACGCTCTCACAGAATACCAGCGTAAAATGGCAGCTTGACACTGCTGTGTTTCGTATGGTGAGTGTAGAGAACCGGAGACCCATTTTGCTTTGCTGGAAAAGAGGCATTCCAACCTAGTCCTCACGGGTGACGACACATCTGCATTTTGATTTCTTATTGAGGATAGATGTAGATGTCTATAGCTCACAACAACCCCTTACCATCAGGTGGACTGTGTGCTCGTTTGTCACCCTATCATATAAAAAAAAAACTCCAACACTTACAAATCTTACTTAAAATGTTAATCATTTTAGGTAACATTTGTAAAGTATAATAAATTGTTTTTTTTTACTCGTTCTTATGATATACGTTTGCTTAAAATAATTTGCGTAATTATTCTAAAACTGTTTGCCATAGCTACCACGTTTGGCAGGCGGTTTTTACAACCGCAGTTGTTTGGTATTTCTTTTTTAGGTTGGTGACTCAGTAATTACTGTTTGGTGGCGTTCTTTGGAGGCCTATGATCAGAACTGACTAAGCTTTCCCTCTTAAGTTCATTACATGACATAACATGTTTTTATTTTATCGCCGAAAACTAATTAAATTTGAAATTTTAATCTCACATTTGTATATATTATATATATGCTTTCATCTGCAATCTCTTTTTTTAATTAAGATTTTTGGCTTGGATGCTTGTTCTTTAAGCCGTGTTTTCATTTATCTCAGTTCACAATATGCGATGCGTCACAATGCGTAGTTTTTGGGAGATTTTGACGGTAACTTGAGCCAGCACTCAGTAGGCAGTTGGCGATAGTATCTCAAGGCGCCTAAGCAGACTGACACCTTATCTTGAAATTCACATCACCATCGGAGCACTTGTTTCACCGTTTCCACTAATAGTTCAGATGTTCAGATTTTACATGTCAAAATCCATTTCAAACCGTTATTTAAACAATAATACAGGGGCAGCAATCCGCCGCTGGTCAAGTTCCTGCCAAAACACACCTACAATCTATGTGAAATAGTAGCACATTGTAAACAGTAGTGTAATAGATATTCATAGATATCCTAAGTGTGGAGTGATTTTACTGGTACCTTTTTGTAATCACAGTGTGCAAACTTTATTATTAGGCTCTACAAATGAATTAAGTAGGGGTCTAACAATGTGAACGTGTATTTTTTTACTTACATCGGAAGCTAAAAAAAACCAGTCGGACGGGATTAAAAATTAAACAATAAGTTTTTTTTTAAATTTGCGCTTAATGTAGAAAGCATCTGTATGTTAATTTAGCTTCGTTTTATGGTAATTTCTCATATCGTGATATCTTAAAATATTTTTTACAGCTAAAATAAATTGAAGATCTAAGTAAGCGCGAATGCTGATCCCAAGTCAGACCAAAAATCAGTTAATTATTTTTTTCTGTCAAGAATTTTTCAGTAGCACACTAGGATTTGCTCCTGTATTGTAAAGGCAGTTTACAAACATAAATTGCACAAGGACAAACATCAAGACCCGGAAAAATTATTTATAGGTCATACAAATACTTGTTTCGTGCGGGATTTGAACCCGCGGCTCCCAGCGTTGCAACTCATTTGCAAAGCCACTGCGCCACGGAGCCGTTTGTGGTAGTATCCTCTCGTGCCTCCGAAAACACGTAACGATGTTGGTCCTGCGCATGATCTCTCTCCGGTCTCGTTAGATTGACGTCTCATCGGACTATGATAGAGAGTGCACCTGTGCTTACGCATACACTCGTGCACTATAACCCGGTCCCGCGGCGATGGCTAGTCTCCGTTAAGACTGGCTGTCGTGACCGAAATTCAATCTAGAGTACACAATAAAATAAAGTATAAAGTACAAATAAAAAAAACGGGTACAATATTTAATGATTGAAAAATCTGTTTATTGAAGTAAGATATTAAAAACAGCCAAACATTTTTTTACGTCTTAATGTCTTTTTCGTGATTTAATGCTAATGATAAATATAAATGATAAATACTAATACTTAGGTGTGGTGGTGATATTTTTTTAATATATGTCAATAATAAACACAATTTTCCTCCTTTTCTTCACGAGAATTTATTTGTGCAGACAACGTACGTTTAGAGTAAGAAATGTAGTTTAAAATAACTGTAAGGCGCTGTGTTGTCAACAATAAAATAATTTGCCTTAAAATAAGCAAATGCAAATACTTGTTATGTA
Source organism: Parnassius glacialis (assembly GCA_033319125.1). NCBI lineage: Eukaryota > Metazoa > Arthropoda > Insecta > Lepidoptera > Papilionidae > Parnassius > Parnassius glacialis. Next base: position 44,792,360 of record JAVANC010000010.1, read on the forward strand.
TTTATTATATAACACTAAAGAACTATAACGCTCACCGAGGTGACATCAAAGGTGACTGAATTGAGTAAAGGTCGCAAATATGATTCTATGGTATGTTATGCAGGAAGTCGATGGATGCAGGTGGCTCAGGACCGTACTTTGTGGCATTCCTTGGAGGAGACCTATGTTTAGCAGGGCTGTGATGATGATGATGATGAGTCTTGGACAGGTGACTATATTAGGTTACGACTTGATGTCGTCGCTGGTGGCAAAAGGGCTGGTTGTTTTCTCATATAAAGCTTAAGGATAGCTATTCAGCGAGGAAACGCAGCCAGCGTTCTTGCCACTATACCGCAGAGGGTAGGACTGTGTGATAATTTAAGTGATATTTTTTTTGGTTTTGTATTTTTCTAAAAATAAAAGTCAAAGTAATATTCTATAAACGTTACGTGGTTTGCTTCCAATCTATACATATAAATAAAATTGAGATGTTTTTTTTTAAAGGATTGGGTGACAAACGAGCACACAGTCCACCAGTTGGTAAGTGGTGGCTGTGACCTATAGACATCTACATCTATCCTTAATAAAGAGTCAAAATGTAGATGCGTAGTAACCCGTGAGGACTAAGATGTATAGATGTAAAAAGGGTCTCCGGTTCTCTACACTCACCATACGAAACACAGAAGTGTTAAGCTGCTATTTCACGCTAGTATTCTGTGAGAGCGGGGTCCTTCCCCGGTCGAGCCGACCCATTCGTGCTACAACTATACTACTAACATAGCTGCAGCATGGCTCTACCACGTCAAGAACGGCTTTTTCGATTTGTTCGCTTTGAATCTATGATAGTGGTCTATGTTCACCAGCCAACAGTTTTGATACTCGAAAGCAAGCAATAACCACTTATGTGCTTACATATGTTATTGTTGTCGTGACTCTTAAACAGATCATAATATCCGCAGGCGGCTCTGAAGAACTCCATCATAAACCACAGAGGTGACAACCTTCTTTATTTTACTTATTATAAGCCAGTGCTTGACCACAATCCCTAGGGGATAGGACCTAGGGGTGAGTGGTGATGCAGCCCTAGATGATAAATCACACTGTTTTAGCGTAACAAAAGCCTATTCACTTTTGCCTTGAAGACGATTGTATTCGGACGGAAAGATAGACGCCAGCAAATTATTCCACTTCTTTGCTGTACGCATTACAAAAGACGAAGCAAACCGTTTCGTTCTAATGCGTGGAATATCTACAACAAAGGGGTAAAATTCCGCTTGAAGTGGGCTGCAGGTATGCATAGACTGACGTAGCCACTTACCATAGAAAACAGACTGTAAATTAGTCTGTCACTTCAGTTGTATAAAAAAACATGTCTCAGTAGTATAATTGTTTGTGATTTTATGTGTGTCTTATTCTGTTTGTTACATCGTGCTGTGTTTAAAAATTTAAAATTATCTCTAATTTTAGGAGAAAAATTATTGACTTGGTAACACCAACACTGCTGCGTGCGCGCACGACACCCTGTGACGTCAGCAGGAATCCACGTCGGAAGTGACTCACTTCTGACTCACGAGGAATGCTCGAACCAGCCTTCGTTTTTGTAATAAACGTTATCTTGTTTTTATTTCGAGCACAATAATGTTGTAATTCTTATGGCCATAATTAACTAGAACTACGAATTTAGTTGGAATATGTTACAACAGAGTTGCATTCAAACAATCCAGAAGCGCTTAAGAATCAAGCACATTTTATTAATCAATAGCGTAATTGAGGTTTTGATAACTGATTTTTTATTTGATTATTATTTATATTATTATTATTCTAACAGTGATAGAGCCACGCGGCAGCTTTTGCTGTCGCATGGATGGGCCAGCTCGAACCGGGGTGGTACCACGACCTCACAGAATACCAGTGTGAAATGGAGGTTTACCTCTGCGTTTCACTTGGTGAGTGCAGGTGGCCGAAGGCCCTTTTTACTGGAAATGAGGCATTCTATCTTAGTTCTCACGGGTGACAACGCACCTGCATTTTGATTTGTAATAGAGGATAGATGTAGATGTCTATGGGCCGCAGCAACCACTTACTATCAGGTGGACTGTGTGGTCGTTTGTCACCGTTATCCTATGAAAAAAAAAAAAGATTATCTTCGTGAATTTCTTTATTAAAAAAGAAAAGCTTTTAAATGTCGTTAAAAACTTTTACCGTCGCGAATTTCTATAAAAACGTAACAATCATCATCATCATTACATATCTTGGAAGGAATGCCAAAAACGATAGTCCTTAACCACCTGCATACGTCGAACTCTTGCATCTTTTACCAGATTGTCACTTAATCTAGTAAAAATCTCATAGAAGCCTGAAATTATCTTGAGATTACATCAGCGTCAGTTCTGCTTCGATTTTTAAATTGTTCGTTATTATGGAATATAAATGTCATTTGAGATTACAAAATAATATGACGTAAACCGTAGGAATATTGGAAGCTGTCAGCGGTTTGTTGTGGTTTTCGCTCTGTGCACGCTGCAGAGTTTGATAAGCAGACTGCTTTTGGCAATATGCAAAAACAAACATAATTCAATTATGTTTTAAAATTAATTTAAAATGATTACTGCAAAAATTGTTGTGCTTCTAGATATAGAAAATCTTTCATTTTGAAAGTAATAATAATTAAAATTAATGATTTTAATATATAATATGGTCATATATATAATATAATAATATGGTCAAGAACAATAAGGTCGCCGGCGACTAGAGGCATTGTTTGTAGCTTTCAAGGATCAAGAATCTTGGAGCTTAAATAAATGCCATTGTTAATACGTTTGGCAAGCGGGTTGACTGCGTTTTTATTTTTATTAAGCTGTTTGCCTCTTACGACTATACAGGATAGGGTGGATATCCGCAGAAGAACAAGAGTAACTGATATAGCCCAGCTCATCGCTTTGAAGAATCAAAATGCTGGTAATAAAACCACACAAAATTTAAATTAATTTTTTCATGCCCGACTTTTTTGAAGTAAAGTTATTTCTATGTGTTTGAATACTGATTCTGATAACGCACTTTACGGGAACCACAGGGTTTTTGTTACATGTTGTATAAGTTGTAACTTAATTAACTAAACTTGTAGATAATGTGTTACATCGGGCACAGGATGAGTGGGAGTCCCTATGTACGTGCGTACACTTGTGACACTAAATTTTTGTACTGAAATAAATTATATCTCTCCCACACTAACACGAACGCTTTTTCTCTATTTATTAGGGTACTAAATATTTAAATATAACGTACTAAATAATACTAGTTAGGTTTTTTTTAATAGGATAGGGTGACAAGCGAGCACACAGTCCACCTGATGGTAAGTGTTTGCTGTGGCCCATAGTCATCTACATTTATCCTCGTTTGCGAATCAAAATGCAGATGCGCTGTCATCCGTGAAGACTAAGATGGAATGCCCCTTTTCCAGTAAAAAGGGTCTCCGGTTCTCGACACTCACCATATGAAACACAACAGTGTTAAGCTGCCATTTTACGCTGGTATTCTGTGAGAGCGTGGTCCTTCCCCGGTCGATCCGACCCATTCGTGCTACAACTATACTACTAATGTAGCTGCAGCATGACTCTACCACGTATAAATATTTGGTATAAGTTTAGTTTTAGTATAGGTAGTAAACTTTGATTCAAACATGAAATTTCTGTCATGGTTCTGATGCTCACTATTTTCTTCTGTATCGTGGAGGAGTTAAATATAAATTGCATTTTAGTCTTTCAAAACTTGACAGCTATAATGAAAATGAAATTATAAAATGGGAATATTAAAGTTGACGTAAGACAATCCATCTTCCAATCAAGTCCCAAGTTAGGCTTATGAGAAAATGCCAGAGCCACTGCATCACGGATTCATTTATTTTTTCGTTAAATATACGGTTCTGAGATATTTTATTTTAATCTATTGAAATTAATTTAATATTTTTTGGCGCTATATTTGTTATATTAATTATTATTTAAATGATAGTGAAAACAGTGTTAAAGTGCGATCGAGGTGTCCGATACTGTGGTGATAGTCCATGTACAGCTTTTTTATATAATATAAGAGTGACGTACAAGCACACAGTCCACCTGATGGTAAGTGGATGCTGTGGTCCATAAACATCTACACTGATCCTCGATTAAGACTTAAAATGTAGATGCGTTTTCACCCCCCAAAGAAGGATTGCATAATTTCCAGTAAAAAGGGTCTCTGGTTTTCTACACTCACCATCACAGTAGCATTAAGTTGCTATTTTACACTGGTATTCTGTGAGAGCGTGGTTCTGTCCCTATCCAGCCGACCGATTTGTGCTACAACCATAAAATAGCTACAGCGTGGTTCTACTACGTAATAAAGCTGTGAACTGTTTGACCTTTTTTATAATTTTCATGAATTTTCTTTCATTGTAATAGTTGTAAAAGAGAAGGGCTTGTATAAATAATTATGCAGGCAATAAAAATATTAGGTATATAAAATTAGTAATTGTAGTCCATATGACTGACTCAGAGTATTATGGTGCAATATAGCGCCCAGTGCGTGTTGAACTTCACAAGTTCTCGAAATATATATTCCTCAGACCTTACGATGTTCTCTTTCAAGGTTGAGCATGTGGTAAATCAGCAATATGTTTTTTAAATATTACCCCCACACTAGGATTTTGCTCCTGCATCGTGGTTTACATACATAAATTTCACAAGGACAAACATCCAGGACTTGGAACAATTAGGCCATACAAATACTTGTCGCATGCGGGATTCGAATCTGCGGCCCTTAGCGCTTCAGCTCATTGCTTGGCCACTGCACCACGTAGTCGTCAAAAAATTTAACTTACATTTTCCTTGGTGCCAGCGGTCATCGAACCCGGATTGCTCGATTACTATGAAATTTATGGCGAGCGCTTAGCTCCTGGGCTAAGACGACATGACATGATTATGGCTTATTTAGTTCAGTACTTCTACATCAATCTTAAATTGGCTAATACGTAACAGGTAGGTAATAATCATGTTAATAATACAAACTTTATTTTAGTCGTTCGATACCGACAGGATACAACGTCCGGTCACGCGTGGAGTCAAATCGGATGAATCTACATAAAATGGGACACTGCCTCAAGACTTTGGCGCCGTTCAGGCAGATAAAGTTGTGTTCACACGAGGGCTTGTGCCGGTGAATTATGATAATTAACACTACACACTGATAGAGTCCGTACAAATAGGCCTCTCCTATAAATTTGCTCATAGGGGGGGGGGGGGGGGGGGCTATTTACCATAGTTGCTAAGCTTCAGATTGGCAACCGCAGCTTTTTATATTTTTATGTGTAACATCTTTTCTCTCGCTTTCTTACAATATGTGGGAGTGATTTTGTAAAAAGGGACGGAAGTGTGTAACAGGTAGCCGGGGCGCGCTATTTAATTTGACCATATTTGAGCGCATGTTAGAGAGTTAAAATAGTTAAAATAGTTAAAGTAGTAGTAGTAGAGTCACAAGGAAAATGCTTTAAATTATAATTTATATGTTATTGTTTTAAATTGTTATATGTAGGGTTACAGGAAAAGTGTTTAGAATAGAATATAATTATTTTTCAAAACATTACTTCTAGCATTGGTTCGGATAAAACATCTGTAAACCCAGCGGAAACGTTTTTTTAAATAGAATTTATTTACAAGACATTATTTTATACAATTATTATGAATAAGCCAACAATACATAATTATTAAATAAACAAGTCACAAAATAACACTCATATTTAAAAGAAATTTATTATATTAGCAAAATACATATTAAGTTACTTAGTTTTAGTACTTTTATGCAGATGATCTACAATTATAAACAAAAGCTTGTCCCAACGATCTCCCCAATGCTATCAATGTTACCAATGTAGATCTTGAACAAATTTATGAGTGGAGTAAAGCATACGGCCTTCACGTTAACCCAGCAAAACCGCAAGGCATTATCGCGGGCAGCGCACAAATTTTGGTTAAGTCGAGCCTTGATTACCTGCCTCATATAATATTTGGTAAACCTTCCTTGTTCAGTACAATACTTGGCGACCCACATAGATAAAAATCTATCGTAGAAATAGCATATTAATGTAATTAATCGTATAGTTTAGGCCTCTGCAGCCTCCTTGAGTAGATTACGTAACTTTCTTCCTATTTCCACCAAAACTATGCTTGCCAAGTTTCTACTCTTGCCCATCTTTGACTATGCGGAAGTCGGCTATCAACTGATCTCACCGAAACTCAGCTTGATAAATTTGAGCGAATTCAAAATTTTTGTATAAGGTCTATCGTTTTCGTTCTAAACCCAAGTGGTTGCCAATACGACTTCATCGGAATGCTCACATACCTACTTCATCTTCTGTACAGGGTTATTTTGAAATATACGCCCAAATTTGCAGAGAAGGTTCAGAATAAATAATATAGGCAAATGGTGAAAAAAAATTAATTAAAAAATCTCAAATATTCTGCCCGATTTTTCTTTTAAATTCAAAATGCGTTGTAATGCATTATTTTAACTGATTTAACTGCGCACGCACACATTTGTAAGGGTCGATCGGTAGGCGAAAACGTTGTTGCCCATAAATCACGTTCAATTTGGGATAATTTCAAATAAAAGTAGAAGCCTTATTTACTTGTATTATCAAAAACTGCAGTAACGGTATATCATTATTTATACAATTGAGCGCAAGTATAAAATTTGGTTACTCTTTGAAAAATAACCTCGAAAATCGTTTTGAGTTTCTTTGTGATTCCCATTCGCATAACCCGAGATTAACAGAGAGCTTGAAGTTGAACATGCTAATACACAAAAGTATATTTATGAACAAGTCTTTTACTGTACAGGCGATTCCTTTATGGAATGAACTCCCACTGGCAGTAAAACGCGCACCATCCCTACCATTATTAAAAAAAAAAAAACTAGTCAAGAATCATTACCTCACACTTTAAATTGTAACTTCGCTTCCACACTAGCCATTAAATATAGTATGTAGTATATTGATTGCATTTAATTATTTAATACATATAAATATATATATACATATATGTATTTTATTTTTTGTATGAATATATGTATGTAGTATATTTATATTATATATATAAATATGTGTATTATTTTTACCTCTTTTTTTCTATCACATTAATTTGCCCTACCCTTGTCATCTTCGTGAAATGCTGTCCATTCATTGGTTATCTGGTAGAAATTGCATACTTATTCTGTATATATAATATCTGTATGTTTTGTATGGTATGCAATAAAGAATATTTAACTAAAAAAATAAGTATTCCGGTGCATTAAAATAGGTTACCTAACTTAGAGCCATTCGGCTCCTTACAGTAGACTAGCTGAGTTACCGCTTTTCACTTGTTCACTGGTTGGCGAATACGCAACAACTCACTCATCTTCTTTTATACAATTCATTGATTTTAAGCATTAACCCTAGATTAAACATTATTATTCTAAATACTATAAATATTGCATTCAAATCATAAAATAACTGTTGTTCAATATTTCAACAAATAATAACTGATAATAATTGTTTATAAACATTACATAAATTAAAAGTTATGTTTGCCGGAACCTGACAAGCTTACGGCGTTTGTTGTTATTTAATTGTCATTCATTTAGTATTATAAAATTATCTTATAAATCCAATACACGACAGTAATTATTTAAGTAATTAGTAAGCACTTAATTATTCGATAAGCTAGTAAACCTAGGACCGGAAGTGGATAACATGATACAAACTTTATTTAAATCGTAAGTACTAATAATCTTGTTTTGTGGGTGGGTAGTAAAATATAGGATAAAGATAACAAACGAGCACACAGTCCACCTGATGATAAGTAGCTGCTGTGGTCCATAGACATCTACGTCCATGCCCAACCACAAATCAGAATGCAGACTCATTGCTACCCGTGAGGACTAAGATAGAATGTCTCGTTTCAAGTAAAAGGGGTCTGCGGTTCTCGACATTTAATTAACTTAAAATATTACAAAACACAGCAGCGTTACGCTGGTATTCTGTGAGAGCGTGGTCCTTCCCCGGTCGAGCCGACTCATTCGTGCTACAACTATACTACTGCAACAAATATAGCTGAAGCATGGCTCTCGTAAAAAGTAGTAATGAATAATAATTATTCGAATAAATATTTATTTTTACTTATTATAAGCCAGTGCTTGACCACCATCCCACCTGGTGGTAAGTGGTGATGCAGCTCTAGATGGTAAATCGCACTGTCTTAGCGTAACAAAAACCTATTCACTCTTGCCTTGAAGACGCCGAGATTGTATTCGGACGGAAAGATAGACACCGGCAAATTATTCCACTCCTTTGCTGTACGCATTACAAAAAATAATTATTTCAGTATTTAGCTTTTTTAAGTTTTGGGGTTAGTTTCTGTCGCTGCTCAATTAATATTTTCAATTTTGATTAAAACAAACCCTTATTATTTTTTATTACAGGTATTCCCTCATTTATCCGTTTCTTATATAAAACAACAATACTTTATATAACTACTATAACTATTCATACATACATTACGTATACTAACTATTTATACGTGGTAGAGCCATGCTGCAGCTATATTAGTAGTACAGTTGTAGCACGAATGGTTCGGCTCGACCTGGGAAGGACCACCCTCTCACTGAATACCAGCGTAAAATAGCAACTCAATGCTGCTGTGTATCGTATGGCGAGTGTAGAGAACCAGAGACTCTTTTTAAAGGAAACGAGTCATTCCATCTTAGTTCTCCCGGGTGACAACGCATCTGCATTTTGGTTATTTATTGAGGATAGATGTAGATGTCTATGAGTGCAACCACTTACCATTAGGTGAATTGTGTGCTCGTTTGTTACCCTACCGTATAAAAAATAATACAGAATTTCACATTTCTCTTAAACAAGTTTGCTCATATCTTCTAAACGGGTTACCTAATTTTCATAATTTCCATTGTAATATTAGTTCTAGACCTAAACCTATCTTTAGAGACCAAAATTATTGAAATATATCCACAAAATAAAATCTCATTTTCAACTTACAACGTAAATATACAATAATAATTCTAACAACAGTTAATGTGTGTGTGTATGATGATACAATGATAAAAGTTTAGAAACTTATTATACAGTAATTAATTATTTTGTGATTGGATATGAACGCCAGTGTGGCTACAGCATTAGAATAAAACCGCCAACGTAGTGTAGTGTTAACCTTCATCCCGCCAATTGAGTACTACCGAGTTTAATGTTCGGATCAGTCCGGATAATAAGAAATGAGTGATTTGATGGGGATATTTAAAACTTTAATTAAACAAGTGGGATGCGGGAAATAAACACTGTGTAAATACTATGTAAATCTGAACCGTTAGGCGGAGTTATAGCCGAAATAAGAACTTTAAATTTTTTGGTTTTTGGCCATTTTGACTCCCAAGGAGTGTAATGAGAACTTTTTGCCCCTATTCGACCATGACCCCCATGAATGGAAATGATAGGAAATTGAAACTGACTAGGCATAAAATTCAAGTCACCCCTCAACTCATTTCTAGTCTTTACTTCCAACCAGGTTTAAATAATTTAATGAAACACAGTCTTCACTATGTTTCATTAAATTACTGTACCGATGTGGCTTCGGAATTAAGTGCTCGCGGCACATGAGTAAAGACGCGGTAAATGTCACACAATATGCGAGGGATTCGAACTCCGCCGGCAACAATGAAAATTTCATATTGTTAAATGCAATTTTATCAGCTATGTTCACACTACTGCCTAAAGTTTGTGAGCTTTGTTAATTATTATTTAATAAGAGTACTGCAAATTTCATTTCCGGGTTTCTTATCTACCGCCTTTTATGCCTAGCATGTGCACTCTGGTGTAAAACGGGATTCTAACAACCACTTTAGTCACGAAACTAACTGCACTGCCTAAATCTCGTGTCATCGCCTCCCGCCGTCTTGTAATTTCGATATTGAAATATACAAGAACATAACAAAGTGTATAGACATTTGTTATAACGCTATATTTCGCGATAATCTGTTTTTTTTATAGGATAAGGGTGACAAACGTGCACACAGTCCACCTGATGGTAAGTGGTTGCTGCGGCCCATGGACATCTACATCTATCCTCGTTTCCGAATCAAAATGCAGATGCGTTGTCACCCGTGAGGACTAAGATGGAATGCCTCGTTTCCAGTAAAAAGGGCCTCCGGCCACCTGCACTCACCAAGCGAAACGCAGAGGTAAACCTCTACTTCACGCTGGTATTCTGTAAGGTCGTGGTACCACCCCGGTCCGAGCCGGCCCATCCGTGCGACAGCAAAAGCTGCCGCGTGGCTCTACCACTGTTAAAAACTTTAGCACTGCTTGCACTGCTGTGTTTCGGTCTGAAGGTTATAGAGAGCTGGTACAGGCCGTGAGACATACCATCTTAGTCCTCAGATGTGACGACGAATCTGTAGCGTGGTTTGGGGTAGGTTGCAGGGTTCATGAGTAGCAGTAGCCACTTAACCTCAAGTGGACTGTCAGTTCGTTTGTCTCTTCAGTAGTATAAATAATAAGCAGTTGAAAAAGTTCTGAAATCATTATGTGAAGTTCATGAGCTCTTTGTATCACCCTTTTTCTGCCGACTTCCAAAAAGGAGACGGTACTCAATTCGAGTGTATGTTTTTTTTTATGTGTGTTACCTCATAACTTTGATTGAGTACCGTCTCCTTTTTGGAAGTCGGCAGAAAACCAGTAAAGCCCGCTAACATGCCATGGTGTCGTCGATAACTGTCTTCAGAAATAACAGGAGTCCTGTTCCCTGCAGTGAAACGTATGTATACTGTAACTTTGTTTTACTTGTGCCGTGCAGTGGCGGCATAAGAGAATTCACCACCCCGTATCATCGCGTGGATGTCATAATGGACTACAGAAGGAAACTGAAAATAGGAGATGGGCAGCAGCATCTACCTGATGACAACTTAAAATAATCATAATTTAAAATTATTTTTTTTTACAACCAACTTCAATATAAATTATTAAGAATAACTCAAAAACTATCGGTCATACCTTAATCAAATTTATATGGAACCACTTGTGTAGTACCAGCTTTCAAATAAAAAAAGGAATCATCGAAATTGGTTCATCCAGTAAAAATTTATGAGATAACACACATAAAAAAACATACAGTCGAATTGAGTACCGTCTTCTTATTTTTGAAGTCGGTAGAAAAATTGCGGTTTCAACCCGCCTGCCAACCGTGGCTTCTATGACAAATATCATCCCTATCAGGCAATTTGACATGTGTCATTCATTTCTAGTGACCCGATCATTCAAGTATTGGTTCGTCTTATGAACCGGGTCATTCGTATCGATCAAATTTTTTTTCGAGTTTCAGTACTCTGTGATCCGTTAGGACCGTTTGATAATGTTGATCGTCGGATATTACCATACTCTTTCGTCACGGTCCTGTCAATCATTTGATATGGAACGTTAAAATGTAATTGCAATCATCAATACTTTGATGCGACCCGGGTCAAAATAACGAATCATTAACGATTGACACGTCTATAGGTAATCTTTAACTTATGTTCAATAAGGGATTTAAGTAGGCTGTAATGATGTGTGATGTGTGTAAATGATGATAATTACTTTATACATAAAAAACATTTTAGGCAAAATATCATTCAACAGCCATTCTTTCTTTTTGATACCCATGAGGATAATTGATTCAAACTAAAATAACTGATTTACCACGCGCTCAGCAGTAAAGAAAAACATCGTGAGGAAATCTGCATGTCTGAGAAATAAGAAAAATATATTTTGAAGACATGTGAAGTTCGCCAACATGCATAGGGGCAGAGCGGCGGACATTTCCTGGCGCTATACCCTCTCAAAAATGAGAGGAGGCCTGTGCTCAGCAGTGGGACGTATACAGGCTGTTACTTAAACTTTATGAAAATAATATTTTTGCTACTATGCGTATTACACGTGGTATAGCTACAGTACACCTATATTATGGTTGAAACACGAATTGTTCGACTCAACCGGGAAAAGATCACGCTTTCACAGGATACCAGCGTAAAACAGCAGCTTCATGCTCCCGTGTTTTGTATAGTCACTGGATACGAGGCTTGTTATCTTATTCCTCAGTGGTGACAACGCATATATCTGCAATTTAATTCTTAATCAAGAATAGATGTAGATGTCTATGGGCATCACCATCCCATCAGGTTTACTGTTCTCGTACTGATATATAATATGTATATATTATGTGGGGTATCTATATAGTTTTCTCATCTGGTTGGCCTGCTTAAATACTACCAATATACTAAAAGAACACGATAAATATACATAAATATCAATAAAATTAAATAAATACATAAAATTACTAATAATATTATTATTATTTTGTGGGATATCTATATAGTTTTCTCATCTGGTTGAGTTATATGAATATATAATTGTAAATGAAAATGATAAACATACATAAATATCAATAAAATAAAATAACCACAAACATGAATACATAAATAAATAAAAACCCAACCAGATGGAAGCCCTCGGCAGGGGAGATATATCGGCCGAGGATTAGGAGGAAATGGAAAGAAACCGGCGGACGATGCGGGTGGTATCGAGGAGCACCTCCTTCTGCATTTGAACTTGGAGCGGTCAGTCAAGGAGTCCCAGTCGCCTCAGATGACCCGAGAGGCTGACTAGGATTAACCCGTTCGCAGAAATGACTACAGGTATAATTTCGGCCGGCAGTCCGACCCATATGTCGGTCACCTCGTGAGCCAGGTCCAGATATTTTGTACGCTTATTTGTTTCGGCTTTCACGAGGTTCTCGTCATACGGAATGGTAATGTCGACCAAAAATATCCTTGACTGTGCCCGGTCCATCAGCACCATATCAGGCTTATTCGCAAGAATGGTCCTGTCTGTGATGATGGCCCGGTTCCAGTAGAGCCTGGTGCGGTCATTTTTGAGCACGGCTTCTGGAATGTACTTATAATAAGGCAGTTTCCGATAGACAAGACCGTATTTCAGCACGAGCTCCTGGTGTAGAATCCTGGCTACTAGGTTGTGCCTATGCAAGCGCCGAACAACCATAGATGACATGCCCAAGTGATTCACCGGGATGGCGACAAGCTCGACAGATGTCGATGGTGCCATCTCTTAGAATGTATCTCCGATAGTTATTGGTCTTAATAACCTGATCCTGTATTGCACAGACAAAATCCTCAGTTTCCCCGAAGAGGTCATCAAGACGTAGCCAGTGGAGGGAGGCAACTGTGTCTACAAAAGGCTCATGTAGAGCCTTGTAGAACTTCCCGTGAAGCTCCTACTTCCAGATGGTCTCCCGGTCGGAAATGCTCTGTACTGTCTAACCATTACTCGTTGGCTAAGGATAGAGGGGTAAGTCCTTTATCACAAGAAATAACGTCCGTATAGAATGGATCATCCGCTCTCGTCAGTAAGTACTGCAAACTTCACGATTATGCATGGTAAGCGCGCTTAAAAGGCCACGCCCAACATGTTTCCGCGGCAAGTACAACCTCACAATCAACGATATCGAGTGACGCATCCTATGGGACGTCATAGTAGTGCGGACTTTTCTATCCAGGGTGTTAAGTTCAGTTTGAGTTCACCTAAGTATGCCAAAGGTATATATGAGAACAGGCACGACCCAACTGCTATATGCGTCTTATTGACACCGGACAAAAGGCTGTTAAGCACTTTGGTCAAGTATGCATAAAATACATCGCAAACTGACTGCCTCATACCCGCCTTATCGATACCGATGTTCTGTGACGTACCCAGCTATCGGTATGTTTCAGCCTCGGAAAGGGTCCTTATGTTGATGGGCATAGATAAGTATATGTCCTCAGAGTTAGCAACCCTTTATTATTATATTATTGTTATAATTATTATATATATTAAGATACATTTCAAGAACATCTCAAATTTCGTATATTTGAAAGACGATATTATTATTTATTTAAATATTATCTTCATGCACATTTATTTTTCCTAAAGCCCATTGCTCAGCATAGGCCTCACCCAGATAGTCTAGATAAATATATATACCTAGTCAGGTCATAAATTCTGTCACATGTTTAATATAAAATAATTGAAATAAGTTTATTTATTATGTAACCATTTATATATATATATATATATATATATATATATATATATATATATATATATATATATATATATATATATATATATATATATATATATATATATATATATATTATGTAACTATTTATTATATAACCAAAATGAACTTCACAAAACATAGATTCTTATGACACTAAAGTTTATTCAAAATGACCTCCGTAATTTTGAATACAGGCCTTCAATCTGCGCGGCCAGTCGTCTATCGCAGCACGAACGAGGTCCATGTCAATATCGGCGGCTGCCTTAATCAAGGATGTCTTGAGTGACTCCAAATTGGGATGAGGCTTTGAGCACGCCTTATCCTCCAAGTGTTGCCATATCTTGTAATCTAACGGATTCAAATCTGGACTGGAGGAGGGCCTGTCTTCGTGCCGGATGAAGTCGATTTCACGCGCCGCCAGCTAGTCTTGTGTGCTGTTCGCTCTATGAGCTGGCGCCGAATCTTGTTGGAATACCCAGTGCCTGTTATTGAAGATGGTATGAGAAACAGGTTCCACAAGGTTCGTCAGGACTGTATTTTGATACACAACTGCATTCGTTTTTACACCTTTCTCACAAAAATGTACCTCTGTTAAGCCCCAATAAGAAACTCCCGACCATACCATGAGCGAGGATGGAAAATGACCTCGTTGGACACGCGGATACGGTTGCTCGCTTCTTCACTACTATATGCGTACACCTTATCATTTTGTTTGTTGTAGCTCTCTTCTACGGTAAAAATTTTTTCATCCGGAAAAATAATTTCACGATATTTTTTTCCTGCGTACCGCTTCAACAAAGCGCGGCATCTCTTTAGTCTCGGGTCCATTAGACGAGCATTCAAAGGATGTCCTGTTTTTCTTCGATATGCCCGAAGCTCTAAGTCTTCATTTAACACCCTTTTCACCGTGGTTCTGCTTAACCCCAACTGAAGGGCCAACAGTTTCTGCTTACGTTTGGGATTTCTTTGAATTCGCGCCTTCACAGCTTTTATCACTGCTGGTGTCCTAACAGACCGAGGGCGACCACTTCTTGACCTGTCATCTACACTAGAGTTTTCGTATCGTTTGATGGTACGATAAACGAATCTTTTGGTTATATTCAAATTTTTCAGTATGTCAAAAATTTGAATTTGCGCGTAACCGCAATGATGCAACGCAATAACTGCAACACGGTCTTCTTTAAGCGTCCACTCCATATTTAAAAATGAGTAAAATTCTAAAAAGAATACAGTTTTATTTTCATGAACAATTCGAAATTCGAATTCAATAAACTTTTTTGTGGCCAGCATTCTAAAAGAAAATGTTTTTACTGTGTGGCAATACTTATGACCTGACTGTGTATATATATATATATATATATATATATAATATTTGCCACAGTGGCCCCGCTTGGCTGTCGGTATTTTTCTATAATTTTTCTTCTCTTTTTTTTCTCTCTATCGTTTCTTACCACAACCATTGGATGATATTCTTTTTTACTTTATCTTTACTTTTTAAATCACAAGTATATATTTTAGAAGGTAAATGATTAAATGACTATATAAATAATGACGTCGTTTCACTATCTATACATATATTTAATATTGAATTGTCTATCTTTAATATCGAAATATCTCCCTTTTATTGCTTGCTGCCTCAGCAGTTCGTTTTACGTGGTAGAGCCATGCCGCAGCTATATTACTGGTATAGTTGTGGCACGACTAGGTTGGTTCATCCGGGGAAGGACCACGCTCTCACAGAATACCAGCTTAACAATTAACTTAAAATAGCAGCTTAACGCTGCTGTGTTTCGTATGGAGAGTGTAGAGAACCGGATACCCTTTTTACTGGAAGCGAGGCATACCATCTTAGTCCTCACAGGTGACAACGCATCTGCATTTTAATTCTTAATTGAGTATTAATGTCTATGGGTCACAGCATCCACTTACTATCAGGTGGGCTGTGTGCTCGTTTGTCACCCTTATCCTATAAAAATGTCGGACAAAGGGCTCTTAGGTCGTTCACTCTTTCTTTTTCTAGACTTACACCACGCGAAAGAGGCCGCGTGTTACAGAAGAAGTACATATAAAGATTCTTAAATACTGCTTGTCGCAAACGGAGCCGTATCATATGTCTGTAATAAGGGCGATCTAAAATCTAATGTAGGTACGATATAGCAAGCAGTCACGGTTCATTGATCCGTCAAGCCGTGGTAGTTTTCCTCTGTACAACGTATTGGTAATAAAAATCCTGTGTTTATTCATCTTCGGTTATAAACGGCTGCATGGCTTATCGGTTAGCGCAACTTTTCTAGAGACTAGGCAAACTCGGACAACTCTTTTCAGCACAGACAGCGCTCTCTGCTAACGCTCATAAATTTGAGCGGCAGATTTTGGTATCTTCGTATCTTCTTCATCAGTCAGCGTAAGTCCCACTGCTGGTCATAAGTATCTCCCGCTGTAAGGAGGATTTCACTAGACGTTTCGCTGCGGCCAGTTTGGTGCTATACTATGTATTTCATTTTATTATTTTAATGACGGCTCCGTGACGTAGCAGCTTAGCAATGAGTGATGATGAGTGAGAATGAAATAATTGTTCCGGGTCTGAATGTTTGTCCTTGTGCAATTTATGTTTCTAAACTGCTTTCACGATACTTATATATATTTAATTACTCTAAAATTAAGTCAGGGGTTGCAAACTTTAAGTCTAAAATTAAGTCAAAGGTTGAAAGCTAAGGATACTTAATTTTGATTTAAAAAAATGGAAAAAATGATGTTCAGTGCGCCCGATTTCTACTTAAGTTTTCCCACCGGAATACATAAGAATATCCACCAGCTGTACTAGGTAAAAAGTAGGTAGATTTTCCATGATTTTTTATTATTCTATGTTTTAACAGAAATAATTATAAACATATTGATTTAAAACTATATTCTTTGTCTATATGTTTTTTTATAGGATAGGGTGACAAGCGAGCACACAGTCCACCTGATGGTAAGTGGTTGTTGTGGCCCATAGACATCTACATCTATCCTCGTTTGCGGACTAAGATGGAAGGCCTCTTTTCCAGTAAAAAGGGTCTCCGGTTCTCTACACTCACCATATGAAATACAGCAATGTTAAGCTGCTATTTTACGCTGGTATTCTGTGAGAGCGTGGTCCTTCCCCGGTCGAGCCGACCCATTCGTGCTACAACTATACTACTAATATAGCTGCAGCATGGCTCTACCACGTTACAAAAATGTTATCGAAATATAACCAATTAAACAAGTTAGAAAAAGATAATGTAAAAAATGGTCTTTTGAAAACTCGAATTTGCTTATCCGACATCTCAGTAATTTTTTTAGGATGCGATTTTGCGTCTTAGGAATTAAATGAGTTATTAAGTACAGATGTACGTGTAATGGGCCCAACATTTACTTATCACCAGATGGGCTGTATGCTTGCTTGTCCGTAACTTCTATAAAAAATGAGGTCATGCCACCACAGCTACAATTAATATCTCTCTCTTGGTAGAGAGGTAAAGTCCAAGTATAGGCTGCTACTTGCGTAGACACTTTGGCATCCTCTCATCACAGGGGCACCTCGTTTAGAGCCGGGGTGGCCACAGAGGCAGCTGAAAGAAGTAAGTGGTGTAAATATGAGTCTCTGAGAAATGACTACATATTTGTGACATTTGCTGTAGAGCCTATCGGTCCATGGGTGCGGTGAAGTTCCTAAAGGACCTCCATCCGCGACTGATCATCACTACTGGAGATAAAAGGGCTGATTCTTTCTTGCTCAAAGCCTAAGTATAGCAGTCCAGCGAAAAAACGCAGCCAGCGTTCTTGGCACGATACCACGGGCATTAGGACTATATTATGCCTACATCATAAGAGGCTCATTGATAACCTTGATTTGGTTGAAACCAACCTTGTCAGCCTCGAACACAGGCGCAGAGTAGCCAGCCTCTCTTTATTCTATAGGATGCATTTCGTTCAGTGTGCGATGGAATTACACGCTTTAATTCCTCACTCTCCTTTCCACCATCGGACGTCTTCTCTCTGGCGTCTGGTCAATCTGGGCGTCTTCAAGGCTAGAGTGAATAGGCTTTTGTTACGCTAGGACAGTGCGATTTACCACCTAAGGCTGTATCACCACTTACCACCAGGTGGGATTGTAGTCAAGCACTGGCTTGTGCTTTGCAGCACCCATGGTCGCGTGACCATGTGACCATGGGTGCTGTATATGTATGGGTGGGAATGTGTAAAAGTAGTTTTATTCAATGTGTAATGTTCGCGTATATATAAGAAATCATTACTTAAAAAAATCATCGACCGAATTGTTGATAGCGAGAGAGAGAGAGAGAGAGAGATTGATTGATTGAGCGAGAGAGGTGTGTCAGGATCGTGTCAAATGGAAGTCCGTAGTCTCTGCTTCCCCCTCTGGGTGACAGGCGTGAGTGTTTATGTTATATATTTTATATTATAACAGTGTTAAATAAAAATACCATTCAATACTAAGATATAAATAAATAATTGCTCGTTCAAAAGCTAATTAATCACTACTTCGGTCATTAAGGAAAATATTGTGAGGAAACATATTTTCCTTCATGTTCAAGAAATTAAAATATATTAAGCGGACATGTGAATGGTCATGTATTGCGTTTCTGACACAAATATAGCGCGGAAAATCTGGAATAATAAATAATTAGATGTAATTACGAGAAATGGATCCAATCCACAAAAAGCTAGTAATTTTCAATAGCTTGGTTCGATGTTCAGTTTTTCGTCACACTTTTGCAAAAAGTCAGTAATTCGTTCTTGGAGAAAGTCCCAAAATTGATGCAAAAATGTATAATTTTATTAATTAAGTAAAGCTGTATAAGGTGTTATCTAAACATAATTGACAAGTGAAGCTGGCTGCCTGGATCGCTCGCTAAGACGAGACTAGGCCGAAACGCATATAATATCTTATTTACTTTTAGTATTTGTACTGATTTTAAAGATAACATGTGTTGAGTGGGCTAAGCCCACGCTGGCCTTTTTATACTTGTTGTAACATAAAAGAATACATGATTGATATCTCGAGGAATAAGGTGATCCTTACTTTCTACTAAATGTACTTCTAAATTAATATTGAACTGTACAACTTAAATTGTAAATTAATAAAAAAAGCGGTCAATTGCGAGTCCGACTCGCCCATGAAGGGTTACATAATTTACGATTTATGACGTATTAAAAAAAACTACTTATTAGATCTCGTTCAAACCAATTTTCGGTGGAAGTTTACATGGTAATGTACATCATATATTTTTTTAGTATATTGATTGGAAGGAAGTGTCTCTCGCGCAAATTATTCAGTTTAGAAGAAAATAATATAAGAAGACTCAATATCATTTTTGAAGACCTATCTATTTTGAGTTTCAGTTCTAAGTATGGAGAACCCCCAAAATTTATAGTTTTTTTTTCTATTTTTGTGTGAAAATCTTGATGCGGTTCACAGAATACATCTACTTACCAAGTTTCAACAGCATATTTCTTATAGTTTCGGAAAAAAATGGCTGTGACATACAGACAGACATGACGAATCTATAAGGGTCCGTTTTTTGCCATTTGGCTACGGAACCCTAAAAATGCCCCGCTGGATTTCTAACTGGTCCTTCCCAGGACAGAGGCTCTTCTGGAAACAGATGTAAAAGCATAAATGGCACATGAATAGTATTTCAATTAGCATGATCGTCTACTTTGTTAGTGGCGGTAGCAAAGAACGTGGCAAAATACATGTGTTATTGTTTTACAGTGTTGTAGGTGTACGCCCAAATACAATGAATTATATAATAATATTTTTTTTTATAGAATAAAGGTGACAAACGAGCATACAGTCCACCTGATGGTAAGTGGTTGCTGTGGCCCATAGACATCTACATCTAACTTCGTTTGCGAGTTAAAACGCAGATGCGTTGTCAGCCGTGAGAAGTAAGATAGAATGCCTCACTATACGAAACACAGCAGCATTAAGCTGCTATTTTACGCTGGTATTCTGTGAGAGCATGGCCCTTCCCCGATCGAGCCAACCCATTCGTGCTATAACTATACTATTAATATAGCTGCAGCATGGCTCTACCACGTAAAAATTAAGGTGATGTAGTAGAAGTGACAATGCGTCGGCATTTTCATTCGAGATATAAATATATATATGTATAAATGTGTGTATGTATGTGGGGGGGGGGGACATGCTCGTTTGTCACTCTTACTATATACTAATAATATTACCGTGTGTTAGCGGTAAAATAAAAAACACATACCCCCATTTCATCATATGAAAAAAGCCGGCAAAAATCATGTTTATCTAATGTTTGCTGTATTTTTTTCACAAGATAATGGGTACAAATGAGCACACAGTCCTTATAATCTAACAGTAAGTGGATACTGTAGACCATAGACACCTACAACTATTCTCGATGGAGTATCAAAATACAGATGCGTTGCCACCATTGAGGACTAAAATGGAATGCCTCATCTCTATTGTATATGTTCTTTACACTCACCATAGATAATTTAAAATTAATTTTTTTTACAGCCGACTTCAATCTAAGTTATCAAGAATAACTCAAAAACTATTGGTCTGACCTTGATCAAATTCATATGAGACCACACGAGAAGTACCAGCTTTCAAATAAAAAAAGAATCATCGAAATCTCGATTCAACCAGTAAAAGTTATGAAGTAACACAGATAAAAAAAACATACAGTCGAATTGAGCACCGTCTCCTTTTTGGAAGTCGGCAGAAAACACGGCAGCATTACGCTGCTATTTTTGATGCCATATTTTTGATGTGGGATCATGACCCTTCCTTAGTGAAGACAACGCATTCGTGCTGCGACCATAATATAGCTGCGACGTGACACGACCACGTTAAATATACCATTTCGTATATGTAATATGCAAGACGTCATAACCGCAGACTGAAGATAGTTAGCGAGCCATCTGGTACTGTGATCGAGAATCCACCTGCTTAGCGCCTGTCTGCCTAACAATTGCCTCAAATCGCTCCTACAGTGGACTGTAAACGGCTGCTCTATGCTGCAACAAGCTCTGCGGTTAGCATTTCTTGCTCTACAAACAAGTTCTGCATTTCATTTTTAATTAAAAAAATAATTGTTTTTCATATAAATACTTAAAATTAAAATTAGTTAGGGCTTAGTAAGACATTAGGAACGTCAGCTGAAGTACAGCAGTTCGCAGCCAAGTTCATTGCCCTGAATCGCTATATTTAATCTCGCGAAGATGCGTCACTGCGAAACCGTCGGACGACGTAGACAAAAAACGACGTAACCAACATGGATGCGAATTATCGACAGCGAATTTATCGATACATCAATACATCAACAGTCGATTATTCGATTGGCTAAATCTGCATAATATACGTAGGCTTTATATTGATTTGTACTTCGTAAAATTAGCGAGTATCACGAATTCAATTAGGATTATTATATTTATATAATGATAATTATTATTTGTTTTGTTTTCAACGTTATGCATGTTGCACAAAAATTTAAAAATTAACAAAAAAAGCGTGAAAAAAGGTTTACTTATGGGGATAACTTCATTAATTTAGCACTATATTTCTACCCTACCAATCGAGTGTTTTTATTAGATCGGTAATGTATGTAAAATTTCAATTTAATATGCCAATGGAAACTTAAATATATATAAATGCAATA
Organism: Parnassius glacialis; assembly: GCA_033319125.1. Taxonomy (NCBI): domain Eukaryota; kingdom Metazoa; phylum Arthropoda; class Insecta; order Lepidoptera; family Papilionidae; genus Parnassius; species Parnassius glacialis. The sequence goes on from JAVANC010000010.1 coordinate 44,814,195, forward strand.
TTTCGATGCTTACATTAAAGACAATGCATAAAACTGAAAGCGTCCATTTTTTAAATCAGCTTAAAAATGTTAATAACTTTACTTTCTAAGACTAAACGAAACTTCGGATTAATTGCAGAGGTCTATTATAAACTAAAAGCCATACAGTACTCGCATCGTACCGCCGATCGCAACAAGCCGCTAGTCGATGGATGCAAGCCGGGCATAATTTGTGATATTTTTCAGGGAAGGTTCTGTTAAGCAGTGGACGTCTGTTCGGGTGATTTTTTTTATAGGATAGGGTGACAAACGAGCACACAGTCCACCTGATGGTAAGTGGTTGCTGTGGCCCATAGACATCTACATCTATCCTCGTTTGCAAATCAAAATGCAGATGCGTTGTCACCCGTGAGGACTAAGATGGAATGCCTCTTTTCCAGTAAAATGGGTCTCCGGTTCTCTACACTCACCATACGAAACACAGCAGCGTTAAGCTGCTATTTTACGCTGGTATTCTGTGAGAGCGTGGTCCTTCCCCGGTCGAGCCGACCGAATATAGCTGCAGCATGGCTCTACCACGTGAATACACGTGTATTCTTTATGATTCGATTTAACCGTCAGTTGTGGACTGATATTGAAGATTCTTTTTTTAATAAATAAGTTATACCTCAGGGGTGATACCATAAAAACTTGGATAAAAAATTGCATCTCTAAGGGTGGCAAAATAGGGAATGAAGTTTTTAATGTAACTATTTAGACAATATTGAAATAGTCATCTTCCTTAGTCCACTCAAAAGCGTAAAAATATTACTTTTAACAATATGTAAAAGCCGACTACATAAAACAAAAAAAAGAAAGAATATAATAATTTCACATTCTGAAGTCGGTGTTATGATAAAGTGTACAGAAGATTCTTTAATCTATCTCTTAAATTTTTCTTAATCAAGTATATACAACATGTAACAAAAACCCTGTGGTTCCCGTTAAGTACGTTATCAGGATCAGTATTCAAACCTATAGAAATAACTTTTTTAAAAACTCGACCATATTTTTTTTATTTCATTAAAAAAAATTATGTGGTTTTATTACCTCTTACTGACACTAGCCGATGCTAAAACTAAGTAAAGCGGGGTATTTGACAATCCTCTTACTCCCCAGACAATGCAGAGATAATAAAACCACATACAATTGAATTTTTATTTATTTATTTTTTGCTGATACGTGTGTTTCATCACTTGCCTAAGAAACTGTATGTATACTGCGCAAAGGCTGTGGCAGAATAGCAGGAGTAATGGGTTTCCCGTTACAACTGAGTCACAGACCGTTTTGTCACAATTTATTATTAAGCTGTCTATTTAAATTTTAACATTGTATAGTTTTGTGGCAAATAAATACTTTTATTATTATTTAGGGGTATCTATATAGTTTTCTCATCTGGTTGGGCTGTATAAATATATAATTGTAAATGAAAATGATAAACATACATAAATATCAACAAAATAAAATAAATACATAAAAAATGCATAAATAAATAAAAACCCAACCAGATGGAAGCCCTCGGCAGGGGAGACCAAACGGCCGAGGGTTAGGGGGAAAGGGAAAGAAACCGGCGGACGATGCGGGCGGTATCGAGGAGCACCGCCTTCTGCATTTGAGCTTGGAGCGGTCCGTCACGGAGTCCCAGTCGCCTCAGATGACCCGAGAGGCTGACTGGGATTAACCCGTTCGCAGAGACGACTACAGGTATAATTTCGGCCGGCAATCCACCCCACATGTCGGTCACCTCGTGAGCCAGGTCCAGATATTTAGTCAGTTTATCTGTTTCGGCTTTCACGAGGTTCTCGTCATAAGGAATGGTAATGTCGACCAAAAATATCCTTGACTGTGCCCGGTCCATCAGCACAATATCAGGCTTATTCGCAAGAATAGTCCTGTCCGTGATGATGACCCGGTCCCAGTAGAGCCTGGCGCGGTCATTTTCGAGCACGGCTTCCGGCAAGTACTTATAATACGGCAGTTTCCGATCCACGAGACCGTATTTCAGAGCGAGCTCCTGGTGTAGAATCCTGGCTACTAAGTTGTGCCTGTGCAAATACTCAGAGTTAGAAAGCGCCGAACAACCGGAGATGACATGCCTAAGTGATTCACCGGGATGGTGACAAGCTCGACAGACGTCAACGGTGCCATCCTTTAGGATGTATCTCCGATAATTGGTGTCTTAATAACCTGATCCTGTATCGCACAGACAAAACCCTCGGTTTCCCCAAAGAGGTCACCGAAACGTAGCCAGTGGAGGGAGGAGACTGTGTCTACGAAAGGCTCATGTAGAGCCTTGTAGAACCTCCCGTGGAGCTCTTTCTCCTTCCATATGGTCTCCCGGTCGGAAATGCTCTGTACTGCCGGGTCTTGCCATTGCTCGTTGGCTAAGGATAGAGGGGTAAGTCCTTTATCACAACAAATAACGTCCCTATAGTATGGATCATCCGCTCTCGTCAGAAAGTAATTACGGAGGCTGCACACTTCGCGATTATGCATGGTAAGCGCGCTTAAAAAGCCGCGTCCACCATGCTTCCGCGGCAAGTACAGCCTCATTACTGACGATCTCGGATGATGCACCCTGTGGGACGTCATTATAGTGCGGACTTTTCTGTCCAGAGCGTTCAGTTCGGTCTGAGTCCACCTGAGTATGCCAAAGGTATACATGAGAACAGGCATGACCCAACCGTTATATGCGTGCATCTTATTCACACCGGACAAAAGGCTGTTAAGCACTTTGGTCAAGCGTGCATAAAACACATCGCAAACTGATTGTTTCATACCCGCCTCATCTACACCGATGTTCTGTGACATACCCAGGTATCGGTATGTTTCAGCCTCGGAAAGGGTCCTTATGTTGATGGGCATAGATAAGTCTATGCCCTCAGAGTTAGCAACCCTTCCCCTTTCTACATGGAGGACCGCACACTTATCCGTCCCCAGCTCCATTCTAATAGAATTGCTAAAATCACAAGTGATATTTAGCAATTCCATAAGATGAGAGCGACTGGAGGCGAATAACTTGAGATCATCCATATAGAAAAGGTGGGTCACTTTTGTACCTCCTCTCCGAAGCTGAAATCCCCTCCCGGAGCCCCCCAGTAAGGTACTGAGAGGGTTCAGAGAGAGGCAGAACCAGACTGGACTCAAACAATCGCCCTGGAAGATACCCCTTATTATCCTTATGTGGTTCTCCGCAGCCGTCATCCGCTCGCCTAGATGACAAAGGATCGTACTCCATTGCCCCATACACTCCCCGAGGAAGTCTCGAACTGTACAATTGACCTTATACAGCTCGAGGACCCTCTTAAGCCATGTATGAGGCACCGAGTCGAATGCCTTTTTATAGTCTATCCAGGTGGCGGAGAGGTTCCGACGGTTGCGTTTAACCACCTTGCCAATGACCGCGTCAATGAGGAGTGGTTCCTTGGTTCCACGACCACCGCCCCGACATCCATTTTGAGCGCGCGACATCACCTGATTTAAGTTCAGGTGACGAGTGATTCTCGCGCTCAAAATGGATGTTAGTGTCTTGTATATGGTAGTTAGACACGTTATGGGGCGGTATTTGCTCGGGTCTGTGGAATCCCGGTCTTTAGGAACCAAATGAGTGATCCCAGTAGTGAAGAGGCTCGGGAGCGACTTTTGGTCGAGAGCCTCTTGAAACTGTCGGGCGAGCACAGCGTGACACACCACGAACCCCTTCAGCCCGTAGTGATGCAGCCCGTCGAGCCCCGGACTTTTCCAGTTCGGGGCCCTACGGACCGCCTCAGCTACGTCATCCGGCGTTATGATGACGGGGTCCATGGGCGTAACATTCGCACACTGACTCGCCACAACTTCCATCCAAGGGCCCTCGCTGTGGTTTACGGGCTCTGACCACAGGCCGCGCCAGAATTCGATACTGTCGGCCTGATTCGGTGCTGGGCCCGTTCCACGTAGCATTGGTCGCTCCAATGATTCATAGAGCCTCTTCTGATCACTCTGGAAGAGACGATTCTGGTTGAACCGTGTCGACCTCTCGGTATATCGCCGAATCCGCTTCCCCCAAGCAGCGATTCTCTGCTTCAGGTCGTCTATGCGCTCCGTCAGTTTTTGCGTTATATCCGGCTGGGACAAACTGATGTTTGTCCCAGCAAACGCCATCCTGACGGTGCGCACAATTCTCGGCCTGTTATTGCCCGACCTGAAGCTTATCAGCCTGCCGATGAGGGCCCTTGCCTTTGCGATACGGTCCTCAATCCTTCTTCTCCAGGCTGGGATGGCGTTACTTTGTCTAGTAGCGCGTCCAGCCGTGGGAAGTTTGGCGCCAACAATGCGGCAGACTGCCAGTGCGGCGCCAAAAAGAATTGAGTCCGTGTCGCAAAGGTCCCGGCTGGCTTCCAAATAGGTCACCAGCATTGGGTTGAGAGCCCTCACGACAGCCCGATTCCGCTTGCTTAGGGGTATGCGCGGGAGTCGCGGTCGATTTTCGAGAGGCGTACTGCGCGTTTCCACAATCGCCTCATCCAATTTACTCCTCATCTGCTCTAGTTCTTGGGTGACCATTCCATCATCGCCTGAACCAACCAGAGCGGGGAGATCCATGGCGCCCTCTATATGTGGCTGCTGGTCTGTGGCCTGAGGAGCCGCATCCCCAGCTATAGCCGGTTCATTCGATGAGGGAATAGCCTCACGCCGTAGTCGTTCGAGTTCGGCATCATCAAATATTTTTGAGCGTATGATGTACCGAACTCGGTCTGCCAGGTTTTGCTCTGTGACGGGAACTGACGGCTCAAGCTCAGCAAAAAAGCGATGCATCCGAGCCCGATACGCTATCCCTCCAGTTTCTTCCCCTTTCGCCCTATAGTACTTATTATTATTATTATTATTATTATTATTATTACAATGTTTTTTTTAAATAAAATAAAAATAATTATTGTTCGAGTTTAAAAAAAAAAGTTATTTCTATACCTTTGAATAATGGTCCTGATAACGTACTTAACGGGAACCACAGGGTTTTTGTTACATATTGTATATATGTATGTTGCATATCTATACTGTATGCCACAGCGTCCCCTTACAATCAAGTCTGTGATGTTTACAACCTTAAGCGCATAATAACGCGATCTATAATATATAAATAAAAAGTGAAAACATTGACATACTTCGCATTGCATGCAATATTCAAAATTTTTTAAGTATACTTGCTCGAACAGCGCTCACGCACACGTTCATAATTATTCATATTCTTTCTCTGGTTGTGTCGGAAACCTATCCCATCGAACTATAAGAGTGGGGCCAAAGAGAGTGCACCTATATTTGGTGTACTCAGTTTGGCCCCACTCTTTGGCCTTAACCTATAATATGTGTGGCATACACTGTTGCACTATATCCTGTCCCGCGCAGATGTCTAGTCTCCGTTGAGAATGGCCGATTTGACCAAATGTACAAATGTCAAGAATTTCTCTTCACTCTTGTTCCTCAAAAATTCTCACATTTGAAACAGTTTTCGAATTTTAACCTGAACATTACCAAACATAATTTGTAATCTGTACAAGTAAATAAAATTGAAGTGTCTGTATGTAATATCTAAATAACAACTATTTACTAAATGCATATGAAAGTATATACGTTAGTTATAACAAAAAAACAATTTTTAAAACTTTTGTGTGTCTGTCTATCCATCTGTTTGTTCCGGCTAATCTCCAAACGGCTGGACTAATTTTGACGGGACTTTCATTGGCAGATGGCTGATATAAAAAAGAGTAACTAAGGCTACTTTTATTACAGAAAATAAAAATAGGATTCCGCGCGAAAAATTATACCCATTAACCCATGAAATCCATCGTAATAAATTCCACGCGAAAGATGTCGCGACGAACAGTTAGTATTATAATATATGTGATGCTGCTTCTTTGAACAAATCTAAATTATTTTGCGTGAATTATTATTGTTTATATGAAGGTTACGCTTACAGACATCGTCTTATTAACGTCTGACGATTCTAGGACAAGCGAAGGTTGAATATAACGTGCGTAAGAAGACGGCGCGGCGGTTCTATGAAAAAAAAAACACAATGTGTATTGTGTCGCTCAAATTGGCGCGATAGGGTTCACTATACTCTGTTGTCACCAGTTGTTGTTTGACAAAATCGGGATATGCGATCGTGACGTAAGTCCTAAATCAGTGGTTCTTAACGACTTATTGATGAGCGACCATTTTGTCTTGCCACGGACCAGACTTTTAGACATATTATATAAGGATATATTTTTAAATTTGTTCTTTAAATAAAACCCATTGCCAAATTGTATTTTTTAATGTAGCAACTATTATTGTAATATATAGGGGCATTATGGGCACACAGATCACCGTCTCTAAAAATGTAGTCCGTTTTTTTATATGTGAGTGATTTGTATGATGGTTTCGCTGGCCTTTTTGTGTGCCTTTAAATACCACCAGTGGTTTTTTTTATATAGAAGCTCCGCTCGTTTCAAGTGCCGACTGCAACCCGCAAACAACTGCAACACCAGAGGAATCGCAGGTGCGTTGCCACCTGTTAAAAACTACTAACCTAAATGAAACGAAAATGAAATATAGATTTCAAAGAGTGAGCTATCGTAGACATGAGACTTTTTGAACCCAATACTGGACATTGTTGGATGCTACTGTGACCACGAAACTATTCCGATCATAAGATATCCTTCCACTTATAATATAAAATAAAAGTACTATTACTTTAATCCATGTTTTTTTTTTTAATTATATACCTAACATATTCAAGGGCAATGAACTCAAAGACACGTTCATCTGTTTTTTTTTTAATGTTTTATCATACCAAAATACAGCCGGTTGTTTCTTATACTACATTCGCCAAACTACGGAGCAGTGTGTTGGCGAATGCTTTCTAAGTGATACGGCTTCGCTGCATCTATATGCAGAAAGTGGTCAAGAAGTAAGTTTACACATTGTAGAGCCATGATGCAGCTATATTAGTAGTATAGTTGTAGCACGAATGGGTCGACTCGACCGGGGAATGACCACGCTCCCACAGAATACCAGCGTAAAATAGCAGCTTAATGCTGCTACGATTCGTATGGTGAGTCTAGAGAACCACAGACCCTTTTTACTGGAAACGAGCCATTCCATCTTAGTCCTCAGGGATGACAACGTATGTGCATTTTGATTCTTAATTGAGAATAATTGTCTCAATTAAGAATCAAAATGCCAATAATCTATTGGGCCGCAGCATACACTTACCACCAGGCGAACTGTGCTCATTTGTCACCTTTATTATATAAAAAAGGAATACAATATAAAAATTTAGAATAAAAAAGACAGATGTGACTGGAAAACATCGTAATGAACTAACATTAACACATAGCACAAAAAAAACTAGAAGTAAAAAGTAGAAAAGAAGTAATATATTTGGTAATTTAGTACGGGAACAAATCTACCACAAAATATTTAAAAGGAAGTTGAAAGCGTGGTTGCTAGATATGTGTAATAGTTAATACTGTCTAAATAAAAAAAAACGTCTTAATTAATAGTTAAATGTGAGATTATTAATGTTTAAATATAACTAGGTATATAAATAACACTGCTAAGTTTAAATTTAATTTTTCTATTTTTTATTTTTTTATTTTATGTTTTAAATCCAAGATTAAGTTATTAATCACAGTAGGTAAACAGAATGTAAGTGGGTGATGTATTCGCCAAGAAACTGGCCTACAGTTTGGCGAAAGTAGTATAAGAAATAACCGACTGTATTATTGTGTAATAAATAATAAAAAAGGAGTGCTCTGTGAAATTGTTCGGACTAATTCGAACCGTTCAACTTCACCATCGCACGACGAAACTCGCGCTACCATCCATACCATCTGGATGGTTGGCGGTCCAGCACTGTGAGACTTACAAGAAGTTTTCTTCTTCGCACAACTTCCTTGTGACTACCATCAGCGATTTTTCCGGACCGATACGACTTAGGGACCTTCAAGAAAAGAGTCTACTCTTTTTTAAAAGGCTGGCACCGCACCTGCGATTCCCCTGGTGTTGCAGTTGTTTATAGGCGGTCGTCGACACCATCAGGAGAGATGCATGCTCGTTTGCCCTCTCTTCTTTATAAATAAAAAAAAATATTTATATTAGAATTACTGAGACCACAGACTTAAGCTGTTCAACAAAGAAAATAAAGAAAAACTTAAAATCATGAAACTATTCAAATGTAGTTTTCATATTCCGTATTCAGAAGATACCTACTATTTTCATACAAAACTAATCATGTACTTTTCTCGTTTTAATTTTTAACCTAATTCAACAAAAACCGGCCAAGTGCGAGTTGGATTCGCGCACCGAGGGTTCCGAACAAATCCGTAGGTTAAAATTATTAAAAATATTTTTATTATATGATGTAACTTAAAATTTATGCTTTTCGCAATTTTTCCTATATCTGTGCTATAAAACGTTGCTTCGTACCAAATTTCAAGATTCTAAGTTCACGGAAAGTAACCTGTAGGTTTTGATTCCCTTGCGAATGTCGAAAATTTGCGGCATAAACGGCTGTATCTTTTGATTGCGTTGGCTTAGAAGTTTGATTTTTTCACAGCTCCAAGGGACAGTAAACTTGAGTATTTGATATGAATTTCAGCTTGGTACCTCCACGCGTTCCTGAGAAAAAGGGTCTTGACAGACAGACGGACAACAAAGTGATCCTATAAGGGTTCTGATTTTTCCTTTTGAGGTACGGAACCCTAAAAAGGAGCAGTTACTCAATTCGACTGTATTTTTTATGTTTGTTATCTCAGAAATTTTTCTAGGCGAACCGATTTTGATGATTCTTTTTTATATGATTGCTGGTGCTTCTCATGTGGTTCCATATAAATTTGATCAAGATCTGACCAGTAGTTTTTGAGTTATCCTTAATAATGCGTATTTAATTGACTTCAACTACATCGATGATGTTCTCATTTTATTAATATTGAAGTCGGTTGTACAGAATTTTTAATTTTTCTAGTTGTTTATTCATTTTATAATTTAATTAGTAAAATTGAATTTAGTACAGAAATATTCGCAAGATGATATTCGTATTAATAACTTTTAAAATTAGAGGCCATTTAATTAACTATAATGTTGGATTATTTAATGACCGTAAGTTGTATCGACTGTTTATAGAATAGTGTTGTACTCCCTCACTTTCTTATCGATATATTCACTGAGTAGAGAAGCAAAAGGTACTGGCAGGATGGAAGTTCTAAAATAATTAAAATGTAGAAAAATAAAAACTAACTTGGAACGTAGTGATGTCTTAGAGGTAGAGCGTTCCTCGTAATTTTCACTATACGCCAGTAAAGTTAAATGCATTTTTAAAGATATGCACTCGAATTGCATCAAAAAGTATAACGTGTTTTATAGAAAATATTGTGATAATGTGAGCTATTTTAAAGAAATTACCGTTTATGAAACGTAAAGACTTATTTTCAAACGACTTCAAAAAAAGGAGAAAGTTATCAGTTCGTCGGAATCTTTTTTTTATGTATGTTCACCGATTACTCAAAGATGCCTGAACCGATTTGGAAAATTCTTTTTTTGTTTCAAAGTATATACTTCCCAGGTGGTCCTATTTAAATTTTATCAAAATCAATCGAGAGCTTTTAAAAAAATCAACAATAAATTATATTATTACCACTTGCAAGTCTAAGAAAAAGTTGAGTTACATCTTTATACGAGTATGTCCTACTGCTGGACACATGCATCTCAACTCTCTTCTTATTAAGTGGCGAAGCTTGCGAAGTCACTTATTGATTTCACGATGTCTGTCCGTCTGTCCGTCTGTCCGTCTGTCCATCTGTACGTCTGTCCGTCCGTCTGTCCGTCTGTCCCACGATTATCTCGAGAACGGTTTCGAATTTCAAATTCTGTTTTTGCAATCGATTACTGATCAGTAATCGATTGCTGAAAACAGTGCTCCGAGTACAATATAATAACGCATTCAGGGTGCTGGTGGCGCTCCCGCGCTACTGTAGTGCGTCTGCGATGTTTGCGGCGCACACGGACGGCTTCCACGCCGTGCTGCGACGCCGCATCGCCTCGCTGATGCACCGTACGCGGGGGAGTGCCAACACCATCCTGAACGTGCTCAGCGATAAACCTGACTGCCCCCTTCTGCGGCACTGGGTACAAATGCATGTGCCCGGTGCCCCAGAGGGTGGCAGATACATGAATTAAACTATAGATTAATTTTATTCAAGTAATTAATATGTTAACCAATCGAATTAAGTTATATTGAATTGATTTAAATTGAATAAGATTAAATTAAATTAAAAAGATTAGTTAGATAGAATTATATAAAATTAAATTAGATGAGATAAAAATTTATTATAATGTAAATGTTACTTGTATGGACTCAGACTGAAATAAATTGATTTAAAAAAAAAATATAAATGCAATATATTTATGTTTTGAGTAAACTTTAAATTCTTTGTGAGCCATGCTCACTGTCAGCGGGACATATCAATAGCGTATCTTCGTTGGTCGAGATGGCGTCGGATTTGCGTGCCTTTGCCTTTTCTGCGGATAACACGATATGAGAAAATCTTTATCCGCTAGTCGTTAATTGAAACAAGATATTAAAATACTTGTGGTCGCTTAATTTGTATTATTACATTCTACTTACTTTTCTATCAGGTTTAGTTATTAAGATATATATATTCTTATATATAAAAATTATGTGTCACGTTGTTTGTCCGCGATGAACTCCTAAACTACTGAACTGATTTTAATGAAATGTTTCACAATGTGTGCAGTTTGGTCCAACTTGAGAGATAGGATAGTTTTTATCTTGATAAGTGACCCTCAATTTTTTATTGTGAATTGACACATGGTCATTGGAAAGGGCAGAACAACGTCTGCCTGGTCATCTAGTAGACACACACATATATATATATATATATATATATATATATATATATATATATATATTATACTCGCGCAATAAGAGTTTTAGTTTTTTTTTTACAAATTACAAATTCTTTATTTGCAAGAAACACAGTTGACAGGGTCTTAAGTTAAATCTTAAGTGTTTCGTCTGCTCGCAGACGTGCAAATATTTTAAAAATTATATTTTTTGTAGTAATAATAAATATTTTTTGTAGAAGCGTCAAATAGCACATATTAATATTTTAATTGTATTAACTATCCATGTATTACTCAGCAATTGGATGCGTGAAAGCGAAGATTGGGCTAAGTGGCATGCCTTTGGGGAGGCCTATTTCTGACGGACTGACGCGGGCTCATTAGCCTTGAATATCATCATCATAATGACCATGTAATCATTATGATGATGACATTATATACAAGTCAGTAATGCGGTATTTGTATTTAATGCATTCCTTAGTAACCTACCCAGGACAAAGTTCTCTGGAGTTTTGGTGAAAACTTGATGCCCAACAGATGTTTGCTCCTATATTAACATTTGGATAATGAACTGAAATTAACTTTGATACATAAAAATGGTACCATATTGTATTAAATATTATTATTAGTGGAAATCCAATTGCAGAGAGGTGTAAGACAGGATGATGTTATATCCCCGAAACTCTTCAGCGGTGCATTGGAAGACCTTTTCAAGCTTCTGGACTGGAAAGGATACGGAATTAACATCAATGGCGAGTACATCACTCACCTTCGATTTGCCGACGATATAGTCCTTATGGCAGAATCGCTGGAGGACCTAAGCGCCATGCTCAATGACCTCAATAGTGTCTCACAACGAATAGGTCTTAGGATGAACATGGACAAAACAAAGATCATGTTTAATGTCCATGTCACACCTATGCCGGTAGCTGTTGGGAGCACTAAGCTCGAAGTTGTTGACGAGTATGTTTACCTGGGACAAATAGTCCGACTAGGTAAGTCCAACTTCGACCGAGAGGTCAATCGACGGATTCAACTCGGCTGGGCAACGTTCGGGAAACTACGACACATCTTCTCGTCAGACATACCTCAAAACCTTAAAACGAAATTGTACAACCAGTGCGCGTTGCCAGTGATGACTTATGGATCTGAGACGTGGTCCTTCACTGCTGGCCCTATGAGGAAGCTCAACGTCGCTCAGCGAGCTATGGAGAGGGCTATGCTCGGGGTTTCTCTGCGTGATAAACTTAGAAATGAGTATATCCGCAGTAGAACCAGAGTAACCGACATAGCCCAACGGATTAGTAAGCTGAAGTGGCAGTGGGCCGGCCATATACCTCGAAGAACCGACAACCGATGGGGAAGAAAGGTTCTTGAGTGGCAGCCTCGTACCGGTAGGCGAAGTGTAGGGCGACCCCGACGAGATGGAGTGACGACCTTTTAAGACATGCAGGAAGTCAACAGATGCAGGTGGCTCAGGACCGTGCTTTGTGGCATTCCTTGGGTGAGGCCTATGTTCAACAGTGGACTTATGAAAGGCTGCAATGATGATGATGATGATTAGTAGAAATAATTTATTATTTGTTGTAACAAAATTTTAAGTTTTAGTCACCATCAGAAAACTTGTTATAACAACTGGTTTTAACAAATTTTTTGATGAAAAAAGGTGATAAATGGTGGTAAAATAAAAAAAATGTAGAACCGACTTCAATATAAATCTTAATTATTGTTGATTTTTTTAAAACCGCTCGACCGTTTTCGATATAATTTAAATGGGGCCATCTGGGAAGCAAAAACAAGAATTTTCCAAATCGGTTCAAGCGTGTTCGAGTAATCGGTGAACATACATTAAAAAAAATAAAGATTCCGACGACTTGTTAAGCTCCTTCTTTTTAAAGTCGGTTTATAAGGGTTATAACTGTCGTCATAATCTCCCAAAAATATAGCAACTAAACACAATACACATAATAACATAACACAACAAAATATAGTAAATTTGAATGAAATTAATTTCGGTTTGGCACATTCTCGACGGTGAAGGAAAACTGCCATATAGAACAATATAATATAATAGAATAGAATAGAATAGAATAGTAGAATAGGATAGAATAGGAAATAGACTAGTTAGTTAGTTTTTACGTGGTAGAGCCATGCTGCAGCTATATTAGTAGTAAGGTTGTAGAATGGGTCGGTTCGATCGGGGAAAGACCACGCTCTCACAGAATACCAGTGTAAAATAGCAGCTTCATGCTGCTATGTTTCGTATGGTGAGTGTAGAGAACCGGAGACCCTTTTACTGGAAAAGAGGCATTCCATCTTAGTCCTCACGGGTGACAACGCATCTGCAGTTTGATTCTTTATTGAGGATAAATGTAGATGTCTATGGGCCACAGCAACCACTTACCATCAGGTGAACTGTGTGCTCGTTTGTCACTCTATCCTATAAAAAAAGTTAGAAATAGGACTGAATAGGATAAATCGAATAGAATAGTATCAAATAGGACACATAGAGCAGTATAGACCAGAATATAATATAGTATAATAGAATGGAATAGGAATAAAATGAAACTTCGCAATAATTAGCATATAATTAGCAATAATTGGCAATAGCCTTGTTCCAATACGTGATTTATTGGCAGTTTTCGGCTTAATGGAGAGCTGTTGTTACGAAAGGTATCCCTGAGCTGCGGCGGTACAGTCTTCGCGAAATTTGACATTCGCAATTAAATTACCTTCATACACTACATTTTAACTCACATATTTTTTGTGAAGAAGCATAGCGGAAGAAAAGTGTGGAGCTGTGCTAATTTTCCCGGCGAACGCTTTCAACTCGGGCCTTTACCTAAAACAGGGCAAATAACGTGTGCTTGTCATACAACCCCATCGCCTTACCTGGCTACACACTTTTACGTTTTTATCCTTACACTCAATCACCATTACATTCCCTTACAAGTCCTCTGCTGGACAAAGAACTCTTCCAAGGAATGCAACAATACACAGTTCTGAGCCAACTGCAGCTATCGACTTTCCCACGTCTTAACATTTCGTCACGTTTACTTAATACGATGCTGCAACTCGAGAATCTTTCTTCCCTAACCGTTGTCAGTTCTTTGAGCAATATGGCCGATACCATTAACTGACTACCATTAGCTGACTGATCGGTTAAACACCTAGGACACAAAATACTCAGATTAGGAACGACAGACTCAGCGAGACTTCCAATGAGTCTTGCAATTCTAACTTTAACGGGAGATTTTGTTTTATAAAACCGTAGTGACAAGCGAACTTACTTTTCACCTAATGATAAGTGCCTACTGCAGTCGATGGACACCTCTAACTAATAAAAAAAAACTAACTTTATATAAAGATTACAGGCGAGTTGTCATAATAATAATAATGTCCTTCAGACCGAATTTCGGCCACGGCGGCCAGTCTCAACGGAGACTAGCCATCGGCGCAAGACAGGATTATAGTGCCCAAGTGTATGCGCAAGCACCGGTGCACTCTCTATTCCTTCACTCTCATAGCCCGATGGGACGGTAAACCGACACGACTGGAGAGAGATCAGGCGTAGGACCAACGGCTTTACGTGCTTTCCGAGGCACGGGGGTGTAACACCGCCAACTTCCTGACTCCAGGCAGCTACTGAGAAATTCTTGATGGAAAAACTCAATAACTGATTTTTTGGCCCGACCCGGGATTCGAACCCGGGACCTCATGATCAGCAGTCGCACCACTACAACCACAAGACCAACGAGGCAGTCAAACCTGTCATACCTGAGGACTAGAGATGGAGTGCCTCATAGATTATAAATATACTGGCTCTCTGTACCCTTTAGAGCGGAACACAGTAGAGTGAGCATAGTAAATAATAATTTGGCGCCGAAAAAAATGAACTGTTTAAGATTTAGCCATGAGGATTAAGGATAAGATTTAAATTAACTTGTTACCAGTAATAATGAAATAAATTTAAAAAAAACCTGTTGATCTTCAAACGGCTGAACATATTTTCTTGAAAAATAGCTAAGAACGCTCTCGATTAAGACACCTTTCAAACGAAAACAATTTAATCAAAATCGGTTCATCCGTTTAGTAGCTATGATGCCAAAGACAAACATAGATACACACAAACACATATACAAACTACAAACATATGACATCCCTCTGTATTCGTCGGCAGTTAAGGGTCTCCGGTTCTCGTTACTTACCATATGCAACATAACACGATTATATATTTTTTTCAAAACAAGGGATAAGCCAACTTAAGCGCTTGATGGTAAGTGACTGTTGTAGTCGATGGACACCTGCGGTCAACTTCAAACAATGAAGGCACACACACACACACACGCACGTTCGCACTCAGGCACGCACGCTCGCCCGCACGCACGCACGTACTCATACGCACACGCACACGCACTTGCACACGCACACGCACACGCACACGCACACGCACACGCACATGTATACGCACTCGTACACGCACACGCACATGCACATGCAAACACATACGCAAATGCACACGCACACGAACACGAACATGCACAGGCAAACGCAAACGCACACACACACGCACACGCACACTCACACGCAAACGCACACGCACACAAACGTACACACTCGAACAAGCACACGCACACGCATACGCACACGCACATACACACGGACACGCACACGCACACGCATACGCACACGCACACGCATACGCACACGCACACGCACACGCACACGCACACGCACACGCACACGCACACGCACACGCACACGCACACGCACACACACACACACACACACGCACGCGCACAAGCACACGAACGTACGCATAAGCACACACACATGCACACGCACACGCTCATACACACGCACACGCACACGCACAAGCACACGCTCATGCACACGCACACGAATATGCACACGAACACGAACATGCACAGGCAAACGCACACGCACACTCACACGCAAACGCACCCGCACACGCACACGGCTGGGAATACTCGCAACGGCTTAATAGGCCCTCAAAACATGGAGATCTGATGAAAATTCGCATTCTCAAAATCGGTGAGACTATATGATAAAACCTGGGATAATAAAACCCAAAATAATAAAATGCTGTAAAGATAAAACATGGTTACCCCATCGAACGTGTTATAATTATGACGTCATTGTGGCGCGTGTAACCCACATCAGAATGATCTCCGCAAGCTCCAATAGCCTAGAAAACGGCTAAAAATACCCATACAGATCCCAATAGTGCTATAACAAACATTCGTTCTCTAAAATTGATGTATGTAAATTATCATTTCAAATCGGTTTAATATTTCACTTTTGCGGTCGTGTCGCGCCCAGTGATGTCTGATCACTGGGCGCGACACGACCGCTGCTATGGTAACTTTGCCGCGGGTTCTTTGTACAAATGCAAGTTAGAACCAGCATTAGTACACAAATACAAAGTGCTGGTCTTTGAGTCTTTTTATAGATGTAAAAGAAACAGACGGTTACGCTGCCGAGTGCCCACTTCGTGGTATGTTTATGATGTAGACCATAGACAACATCCTCAATTAAGTATCAATTGTTTTAGTACCTTTTATATATACGTATATATCTACAAAATCGTGTAGTGGCGGTGTAAGACTAGCCACTGCCCCATATTGTCCCGTGGGTGTCGTGAGAGGTCAAGGAGGGAAATTAAAAGGAGTTAGCAGCACCTTCCCAATAACAACTCAAAATTATAAAAAATAATAATGGCGGCAAAATGCACCCCGAAAGGGCTATATTTAGCAGTGGAATTTCATAGACTGTAATTGATAGACGAATGGGTGAACCTACAATTGAGTGTGCCAAACGAGCACACAGCCCACCAGAATAGAAGATAATAATGTTTATTCATCACATTAAAGATAACAAACAATTCTTATTGACAGTAATTTTTTACTTTTCCGCTAGCTCGCATAAAAAAATCTCTTGCCGGGAGACAACCAGCTAGAAGCCCAGAGGGTTCTATTTTCCAAAATTAACAATAAATAAAAAAATAGTTTAAAAAGTAGTTTGTACAAATAATTACAAAACTCTTAAATGAGTTTTAAGAGTTTTGTAATTACAAACAGAATTGAAAGAACGGCTTGAAAGCGACACCTTGACTTGTACATTATATTAAACGTAGTGGTTATATTCTCTTTGCATTATATTTATCAACAATGTTGTCTTTGACGTGGTAGAGCCATGCTGCAGCTATATTAGTAGTATAGTTATAGCATGAGTGGATCGACTAGACCGGGGAAGGACCACGCTCTCACAGAATACCAGCGTAAAATAACAGCTTAAAACTTTTGTGTTTCGTATGGTGAGTGTAGAGAACCGGAGACCCTTTTTACTGGGAAAGAGGCATTCCATCTTAGTCCTCACGGGTGACAACATATCTGCATTTTGATTCACAAACGAGGATAGATGTATATGTCTATGGGCTACAGCAACCACATACCATCAGATGGACTGTGTGCTCGTTAGTCACCCTATCCTATAAAAAAAATGTATTCATTTATATTATAAAAGCCCTCTTTTTAGTCTGTTTAATAAAAAATCTATAACCAAGTTTGGTTATAGAGAGACGTTGTATGTTTTCGGGAACTCAGTTGTTAAATCGTATACCCATGAATGAATTACCAACTTTGTAAAGTCGAGTTACTTGTAACACTAGCTTTTGTTTGTTCCTAGTGTTTACAGAGTGTATACCTCTTATTTATTAATGCAAATATTTTCCGGCCGAGGTCAGATGCCAAAGTTAATATATTTATTACTTAAAAAATTCTCAGAGAAACTCTTTTGTATTTAGATTATAAAGGACTATTATCGCCCTCTTCTGCCATAAGACATTATGCTATGGAAATGAACTAAACTTACCTAACTATTTTAACACTAGTGACACTTCTAATCACTTTCACTTTATATGCTACAGAGCTTAGTCTGCTTGTTAATTTAGATATATTATGAGAGTCTCTATAAAGTTTTGCATATCCTATATTACTGATATTAAAATGAGCCAGATACAAACATTACACCCAAAGAGATTTTTCTTCAATTTTATACAAACAAAATATGAAGAAACTTTTCCCCCGACCTATGTTATGGCCTATAATAACAATAACCTATCAAAGTACACTGTTGATCATAGGCCCTCTCAAATATTGACTCGTAAGGAGTTCACCTGATGGTAAGTGGATGCTGTGGCCCATAGACATCTACATCGATCTTCGACCAAGAATCAAAATGAAGATGCGTTGTCACCCCTGAGGACTAAGATGCCTCGTTACAAGGAAAAAGGGTCTCCGGTTCTCTACATTCACCATACGTAACACAGCAGTATAATTTATAAATTCGAAGTGACAAACGAACGTAGGTGGGTAGGTAGGTAGGTAAACTGCAGTCCATGGACACTTCTAACAAAGAAGGATGCAGATGCGTTTTCAGTTATCACCTCTGAGGATTAAAATGGAATGCCACACAGTGTGTAATTATAATTTCTTTCTATACCCTTTAGACTTTTTTTATAGGATAGGGTGACAAACGAGTACACAGTCCACCTGATGGTAAGTGGTTACTATGACCCATAGACATCTACATCTATTCTCAATAAAATCTTAAAATTCAGATGCGTTGTCACCCGTGAGGACTAAGATAGAATGCCTCGTTTCCAGTAAAAACGGTCTCCGGTTCTCTACACTCACCATACGATACACAGCAGTGTTAAGCTCCTATTTTATTATAATGCTATTTAGTGGCGGGTGGTACTTCCCAGGTGGAATCTAAGGCGGAAAACGACTTACCGTTTAGTAACATATGTATTTTTATGGAATAAAAGTAACAAAAGAGCACAGTCCACCTGATGGTAAGTAGATGCTGTGGCTTATAGATATCTACATATATTAAGAATTAAAGATGTAGATGCGTTATCACGCTTGTGAGCTAAGATGAAATGCCTCATTTCCAGTAAAAAGGCTCCCCGGTTCTCTACACTCACCATACGAAACACAGCAGCATTAAGCTGCTATTTTACGCATGTATTCTGTGAAAGCGTGTTTCTTCCACGGTCGGGCTGACTCATTCGTGGTACGCCCATACTATAATTGCAACATTGCTCTACCACGTAAAATAATATATAATATTATTGTGAGAGCGTGGTCCTTCTCTAGTCGTGCTAACACATTCTTTCTGCAACCATATTACGCTGAATCTCATTCATCTCACGACCACCTACAAAAATGTACGTTGGCAACGCTGCTGAATGTCTCCACTCAGCACAACCCAAAGAGAACAAGAGCAATGTACAAATTGGGTTATTCATTCATTGCACTCTATTATTTAAAGTCTACTGCTGAGCATAGGCCTCCAAAATAGATCGCCTTATAATTGGGATGTTTGCTATAGTCGTTTTTTATTTCAATCCATATAGTATAAAACAAAGTCGCTTCCCGCCTTTTAGATCTTTTAAACTACGCAACGTATTTTCATGCGGTTTTCATCAATAGACAGAATGATTCAAAGGTTTATATGTATGATACATGGATATTATATATTAAATAATTCTTCTGTCTGTGTGTATCTGACTGAACTCCTAAACGGCTGGACCGATTTTGATGAAATTTAGTGTGTGTCATTAAGTTGATTAGAGAATGGTTTAGATTCACAATAGGAGGACTAACAGTGGTAGAGCCACGCGGCAACTTTTGTTGTCGCACGGATGGGCCGGCTCGAACCGGGGTGGTACCACGACCTCACAGAAAGCCAACGTGAAGTAGAGATTTACCTCTGCGTTTCGCTTGGTGAGTGCAGGTGGCCGGAGGCCCATTTTACTGGAAATGAGGCATTCCATCTTAGTCCTCACGGGTGGCAGCGCATCTACATTTTGATTTGTAATAGAGGATAGATGTAGATGTCTATGGGCCGCAGCAACCACTTACCATCAGATGGACTGTGTGCTCGTTTGTCACCCTTTTCCTATAAAAAAAAAAAAAAAAAAAAGGATCCAGTAGGTAGTGTTATTGTCGAGATCCATCAATCAACCGTGCGAAGCCGGGTCGGTTCGGTAGTTTCAGTAGTAAACGACAGTCTCCCGATTGTCGTTTACTACTGACAAAAACTACATATGATTTCAATGCCTCTTGCATTGGCGTGATACGAGAATCTTCTACCCCATTACATCCCGCGGGTGTCGTAAGGGGTGGTTTGACCGTGAAGCAAATACAATGAGGAGATGGCATAAGCAACTGTGCACTGTGATTCTAACTAGGTCCTGACGTCATCACGGTGGGCGTGGCTTTACTTAGTATACTATCAGAGTTTGTCCTGTGTGCTTATGTGTCGAAAATCGCAAATCTGTGTATTTTCGTAGTATTAAGAAGAAAAGGAATGAAGTGTTGTGTTTCGTCGTGTAAAAACTACTCAAATAGACGCTCTGATGCTATTGACGGCATCACATTTCATTTGTAAGTAATTTTATACTTTTATAGTTTTTATAATCATTTTGTGAACAGCCCGCCATCTATCGTCAAAGTGGCTAAACTACATTGCAATATCGATATGGAACGATTCGAGTAGTTTTATTATTTATCGGTAGATGTAGATAGTAAAGTGGGCGGGGCTTAACATCCCCTCACCCCGCATATTGTCACGCGTTGTTATATAGTGAAATCTAATTACAACACCTCCTCTTTGTATTTGCTCTGTGGGTTTAACAGTGGTTAAGGAAGGAGATGGGCGGCAGTATTCTATTAGATATTTAAAATAATAAGAAGATAGAGAGCCAGTGTAATTACAGGATGTGAGGCATTCCATAGTAGTCCTCAGGGGAGACAACGCAACCATAACCATCTTTGTTTGAAGTTGGGTGGTTGGTTGGCTGCAGGTGTTCATGGACAGCAGAAGCCACTTACAATGAGACGGACTGTAAGTTTATTTGTCACTTCAGTTTAATAGAATAAAACATTCTGGATGGAGATCAGCTTTGTATAGATTTTACTAACATTATAAAGCTAGGCAATATTGTAATTAAGTTGCTACATCAATCAATCAATCATGGACTGCAGTAGCCACTTACAATGAGACGGACTGTAAGTTTATTTGTCACTTCAGTTTAATAGAATAAAACATTCTGGATGGAGATCAGCTTTGTATAGATTTTACTAACATTATAAAGCTAGGCAATATTGTAATTAAGTTGCTACATCAATCAATCAATCATGGACTGCAGTAGCCACTTACAATGAGACGGACTGTCAGTTTATTTGTCACTTCAGTTTAATAGAATAAAACATTCTGGATGGAGATCAGCTTTGTATAGATTTTACTAACATTATAAAGCTAGGCAATATTGTAATTAAGTTGCTACATCAATCAATCAATCATGGACTGCAGTAGCCACTTACAATGAGATGGACTGTAAGTTTATTTGTCACTTCAGTTTAATAGAATAAAACATTCTGGATGGAGATCAGCTTTGTATAGATTTTACTAACATTATAAAGCTAGGCAATATTGTAATTAAGTTGCTACATCAATCAATCAATCATGGACTGCAGTAGCCACTTACAATGAGACGGACTGTAAGTTTATTTGTCACTTCAGTTTAATAGAATAAAACATTCTGGATGGAGATCAGCTTTGTATAGATTTTACTAACATTATAAAGCTAGGCAATATTGTAATTAATTTGCTACATCAATCAATCAATCATGGACTGCAGTAGCCAGTTACAATGAGACGGACTGTAAGTTTATTTGTCACTTCAG
The DNA here is from genome assembly GCA_033319125.1 of Parnassius glacialis. Lineage (NCBI taxonomy): Eukaryota > Metazoa > Arthropoda > Insecta > Lepidoptera > Papilionidae > Parnassius > Parnassius glacialis. Next base: position 44,835,878 of record JAVANC010000010.1, read on the forward strand.
TTTAATAGAATAAAACATTCTGAATGGAGATCAGCTCTGTATAGATTTTACTAACCTTATAAAGCTAGGCAATATTGTAATTAAGTTGCTATTCGTAGGAATGGAGTTAAATATACTCGTAGCTCATTAAATTTCCTCCAAATAGTCATATTACATGTCTAATTCATATGGACCTCAAACTATAAATATTGTAAACTCTATTCCGTACTAATTAATTAATTGAGATTGAATTATAGCTTAGATTCTACTGTGCAGAGCGAACTCTACATTCATAACGTGGTAGAGCCATGCTGCAGCTATATGGTATAGTTGCAGCACGAATAGGTCGGCTCGACCGGGGAAGGACTACGCTCTCACAGAATACCAGCGTAAAATAGCAGCTTAACACTGCTGTATGGTGAGTGTAGAGAACCAGAGACCCTTTTTACAGGAAACGAGGCATTCTGTCTTAGATCTCAACAACACCGCATCTGCAGTTTGATTCGTAATCGAGGATAGATGGTAGATGACTTTGGGCCACATCCACCACTTACCATCACGTGGACTGTGTGCTCGTTTGTTACCCTTATCCTATAAAAAAATGTCGTAAGTAGCGACTATGGGACTTTGAGAAATACCAGAAAAATCTTATGGTTTCCGATAGATGGCGGTACAGCCATCGCTTTCAGGCCAGACTTAAAATATTCAGACGGGCTATGGGCAGTAGCGTCAGAGATGCGATTCGTCTTGTGCTGATGACGTAAATGCGCCTACTCAGCGTGACGATGAAGGCAAACCCGCTTTATAACGGGAGAGTTCTATGTCCAATGGCAAAAAACGAAGTAGAAGATAACTTAGATCATAAAAAAACGCGTGAAGAAAAGAAATCAATTAATTTAAAATTGAAAAAATTTGTACAACCGACTTCAATATAAATTATTAAAGATAACTCAAAAAGTATTGGTCAGACCTTAATCAAATTTATATGGGACTACATGAAAAGTACCAGCTTTCTAATAAAAAAAGAAAAATGGAAGTCGGTTCACCCAGAAAAAAGTTATCAGGTAACACACATAAAAAAACATACAATCGAATTTAGTACCTCCTTCTTTTTGAAGTCGGTAGAAAAATGTCGTAAAATAGACAAAAGTTCAAAAACGTGTTTTGGATTCTACTTGACATAAAAATACCCTAAATAGTGTTTTCTAAGGATTCAAGAAACAAACAACCACTTAACCGAAGAGATGCGTTCTTCTGTAAGAAGTCACAGAAGAATCTTTAAATTGTAGGAGTTCTCAAATTATAAAAACGTCAGGGTGTTAACGCTTTCATTTAACCGATTGCAAAAAGATATGCATATAAGTTATACTTAATTTTGTTGCGATCTAAAATAATTTACCTAAGTCGTGTTCTGTTAAGTTATGTATTAAAATTATCTTAGAGTAATGTTAACAATTTTTTTCAGTCCTAACTTCTAATATAATTTAGAATAATCTCTATTTATAAATATAGTGATCATGGCATGGTAAGGCATTTCGTAAATTATAAAAAGGTTGACTTGAAAAAATGTGAGTATATAAGACGCGTAAAAAAGAAAGTTAAAAAAGAAAAAAAACTGCAAACGTCTTTTTCGGGTCCATGAGAGAAGGTGCACCGGGCAAGTTACCTAAAAGTAGGTTACGTCTGGCCGTCTCAGACAGCAGAAGCTGTTATTGCGTAAGCTTACTTTCGAGCCAGTGGCTTTTTGGTCAATGGACACAATAATTGATTTTGCCGGGTTTGAGTTCGAGTTGTAATCTTAGAAGTCGACAAACTGAGTGCTAAAAAAAGTAAAAAACGACTTAACAAAAATCCTCATACTTTCATAGCTTTCGAACACTGTGCTAAGACATATCGAAGAATGAAGGCTTCTACTTTAGAACATTCAGAAGCTATTAAATTATACGGAAATTATTTAATTCTTTAAAGATTTTTGGAGTCTGTTTTATACGTGGTAGAGCCATGCTGCAACTATATTAACAGTATAGTTGTAGCACGAATGGGTCGGCTCGACCGGGGAAGGACCACGCTCTCACAGAATACCAGCGTAAAATAACAGCTTAATGTTGCTGTGTTTCGTATGGTGAGTGTAGAAAACCGGAGACACCTTTATTAGGAAAGAGGCATTCTATCTTAGTCCTCACGGCTGAAAACGCATCAGCATTTTAATTCGCAAACGAATATAGATGTAGATGTCTATGAGCCACAGCAACCATTTACCATCAGGTGGACTGTGTTGTCGCTTGTCGTCCTAATTCTTTAAAAAAATTAAGGATTTTTTTTGGTACCTTTTTGAATGGACTGAGCAATATCCCAAACTCAACGTCTAAATAGTTTTATTAATTTTTTTTATAGGATAAAGATGACAAACGAACACACAGTCCACCTGATGGTGATTGCTGTGGCCCTTAGACATCTACATCTATCCTTGATTACGAATCAAAATTCAAATGCGTTGTCATCCGTGACGACTAAGATGTAATGCCTCGTTTCCAGTAAAACGGGTCTCCGGTTTTCTACACTCACCATACGAAAGACAGCAGCATTAAGCCGCTATTTTACGCTGGTATTCTGTGAGAGCGTGGTCCTTCCCCGGTCGAGCCGACCCATTCGTGTTACAACTATACCAAAAATACAGCTACAGCATGGCTCTACCACGTAAAATATTTATCATATTTTTCAAACTTTAGCAATAAAAGTTTGTCGTCAAATTCCAATGGAACCATAGGTTTAGCATATTTAATAAGAAAAGAATCATTAAAACCTAATTTGCGAAGATATCGCGTAACTTTATGTTGTTGTTGATTTTGATTTGATTTGAACTTATTATACCTACATATAAAAAATCTTCCTTGAGAACTTCCTCCTTTTCTGAAATCGGAAAAATACAATATATTAAATTATGTTCCTTACCCACAACTTGCGAATATCAAAATTTCTTTTACGTGGTAGAACCAATAACAATTTAACGTTCCTGTGTTTCGTATGGTAAGTGTAGAGAACCGGAGACCCTTTCTACTGGAAACGAGGATTTCCATCTTAGTCCTCACGGGTGACAACGCATCTGCATTTTGATTCGTAATCGAGGATAGATGTAGATGTCTTTGGGCCACAGCAAACATAACCGGGTGGACAGTGTGCTCATTTGTTATTCTTATAAATGTTTCTCTAAATAAAACCTCAGCGATTTCTCGTATCTATTGAAAACTACATCTTTTACTCATTATAATGCGAAAAATAAAATGAAATCTAATACATAGATATGTACTTCTAATAACAGATATGGATAAGAGTCGGACATAACACCAAGCAAAGCTCGACAATTATTGGATAGTAATTCTAATGTATAAAATTTCATGTGTGTTTGTTCGTATTTTATGCACTGCCATACTGTTCATCAGGTTGCAGTAAAACTTTGTCAACGTATTATTTGCACTTGCGCGAAGGTTATAAGCATAGTACAATTAACTTACACTAGATGGCGCGAGTATCATACCGGCGAATTTATTAGAAAGTCATATTTCAATTCAATTTCAATTAATATATTATTATTATTCTTAAATTAACAATATATCTCTTCCAAATTTATAACGATGTATCCACAATTATTTCTTCTGCGGCAGCAGCGGGCCGGGTACCAGCCAGTTAGTAAAAATATAGCTGGTAAGATGTCCACCGCTGAACATAGATAGACCTTAGAATTTGAATACTATTATAGAATTATAGAAAAGACCTTTCTGTCAGAAACAATCTGGGCGTCTTCAAGGCAAGAGTGATTAGGCTTTTGTTACGCTAAGACAGTGCGATTTACCATCTAGGGCTGCATCACCACTTACCACCAGGTGGAATTGTGATCAAGCACTGGCTTATAATAAGAAGAAAAAAAAAAGAATTTAACAACGAGTTACGACAACCTACACATAGAAACAGCACCATGGCGTCCGCATAATTTATATTATTAAGACAAACATCGTCTAAGCTGCAGCCTACGGTTATGTGCTGATGAGCGCCTCTATCAGACCGTTCACAAAAATCCTTAAGCATTTTGTCGACCCTCCTTGCCTCACTCCACTCTCCAACTTACTTAAATTTGAGTACTTCATGACCACCGAAATACGTTGAGCTGATTTAAGTTCCAAAATCTGAAAGCATTTACCATTTCATACGGCACTGCAATGTTATTAAATTTTTGCGATATTGTAGCAAACCAGGTTAAGTGATTTCGATAGGTCGAGGAAGCAAGCAAAAACGGGTGTACTACGATCTGAGTAGCACTTTATTTACGGTCTACTTAAAACTCAAAATGACGGTTAAATATTTTTCGGAACGTATGCAATACGAACTGTACGGTATTTCAAATAATTTGCTCATGATGGCTTAACATGCAAACAGATGTCACCGTGTAATAACGGTGTAAGAATATCCACTACCTCATATCGACTCGTGGGTGTCGTAAGAGAGTCGACAGAGGGAAACAAAGCAGGAGATGGGCAGCAGCGTCTTTCTAATAACAACTAAAAAAAAAAAAAAGATACTGCGGTTGCCAGCTCACCTGCCAAGCATGGCAACTATGGCAAATATGAAACAATCTAAGGGAGAGGTCTATGTTCATCAGTTGACTTTTTAGTGGCGGTAACTATGTCTTTTAAAATACACTGCTCATGACGGCTGACAATACTAATAAATGTAATATGTACCTAATAAAAAATAATGTCACATCAAGCATTCATCATTCTTTAGTATAACACTGTGCATGGAAAGCAATAACACAAGAGTAAAGAAACCGAATTCACACATGGCAATCAGTAGTGACATAGTAGGTATAGAAATCAGACTTTAGCATTATCTGTTTCCAAATAAACATTGTTTAAATTAAAACTACTGTGAATACCATTTTTTTTTATCTAAACGATTTTAAAATTAGATCATGCGACCTGACGGTTAAAGCCACTTTGAAATAAAAAAAGTCAAATTTTGTCTCGAAGCATGTTGTATACCTATCGCATAAACCCTTTTTATTACTTTAATTAGTTCCCAATAACACATTGGCAATAAATCAGTAGGTCTAGAGGTGGTCGGGACAGGAGCAGACCTGCGCCTGTTGTGAGCACTCGTGTCCACACAATTGATTTTATATGTGGGTGTGACGATATAACAAGATGTGTCGAGCGGTTTGGATGCGGTATCTTCAACTCTTTTCTTGACCGATATATACTTTGTATGTAACATAACTTGTACATGGTAGAGCCATGCTGCAGCTATGTTATGGTTGTAGTACGAATGAGTCGGCTCGACTGGGGAAGGACCATGCTCTCACAGAATACTAGCGTAAAATAGCAGCTTAATGCTGCATGTGTTTCGTATGGTGAGTGTAGAGAACCGGAATACTTTTTACGGGAAACGGGGCATTTCATATTAGGTGTCAGGGTTAACAATGCATCTGCATTTTGAATCTTAACTGAGGTTAGATATAGATGTCTATGTGACAAGAAATGGACTGCCATCTGGTGAATCGTGATATCGTTTGTCACAATTATTCTATTAAAAAAATTGTACTTAGTGTTGACGGCTCGGTAGGCCATTGACTAAGTTCCATACTGTGACGCGTAATCGAATTTCATACAGAATAAGTACATCTTCAATGGTGAGGATGTTGGAGGAGAAGAGCGCCGCTATCTTTTACATTAGGCATGAAAAAAAAGTTAACTTCAATTTCAAGAGGTTGACAGACAACTCCAGCTCAGCTGGACATCGTTCAGGAATTTGCGATACAACTTTTTGTGCGGTATACTTCAGAATCTGCAAAAAAACTATACAACTACTGATATTACCAGTGATTACAAACTGAACCGAAAACTACTGGTCATTGGAGGAAGTCGAAAGTTGAGAACTATGAAGAGGGCTGTGCTCGGTTTCTCTATGTCATAAAATTCGTGATGAGAACATTGTAATCAAACCGAAGGTAACTGAAATAATCTAAAATATGAGCTGAATTGGCAATAGGGTGGCCACATAATTCAAAGAGTCGACAAATGATTGAGTAGAATGGTTTTCGAGTTCGTCAGTTTTGTGTGATGGTGTGACAATTTAATAAGCAATCATGCTCTAAGTCGATGAATGCAGGTGGGTCCAGAACGTGTTTAGTTACTATTTGTATGGACTTTGTTAAGTAGGAATGAATGTTGATAACGATATTATATTAATAAGTGTAGTCTATTAAACATACCTAATATAAATTAAACGTCTTTTTGCCTTGATATACAACTCTACTATTGAAAAGGGAACATTACAAATCACACAAAATTCATATTCAGTTAATCTGTCAATAATTATTTCTTGGCAATATTTAAAAATTGTTTGGCGACAGTACCTACTCTGAGCGGCTGTTTAACCACAGACTATTATGTGTTTGACATCGACCTTAGAGTAATAACATACTCGTACGTAATATGCTTGTATTTACTCTGAAATATTAGCAGTAGGAAATAAAACTTAGTGATTATATTACTCTATGGTATGGACGTTAACTAACGAAATAAATTGTCCAATCGACAATGTTTTTGACATTAGCAATATGAACGTAAACAATGTATGTTTTATTTATATTTAATTTAATGTATTTGTAGCACATATTATTTATAATTTTTTTAGCTTAGCTTAGTATTCTGCACTTATTAGCTTTCTGCACTTTTTCTTCATATTAACTTTGACTATGCCAAATCTCACACTAGTCCATGCACGCAATATGCTTAAAAGGAGTAGGTACAAAGTTTTCCTTTTACGTATTAGTATATAGATGATCCGATATTTTTTTTTATATAGCACAAGGAACAACAACCAGCACATCGTTCACCTAATATTTAAGTAGATGTTGTGACCCATAGACACATCCCTGAGAACTAAGATGCAATAACTCGTTACTATTAAAAGGGTCTACACTAACCATATGAACTACAGAGTTATAAGTTACCCTGGTATCCTGTGGAAGCGTTAGCCTTCCCCGGACACTTTGAGAAACAATTTTGTAATTATAAATTATAGTTAACAAAGTTGTTTGTAAAAAGAAAACGAGATCACATGCCGCATCAATTTATGGCCGCCGTTTCGCTATCCTTGTGCCGAGTCGTTGAACCTATCAGTGTGCGAAATTGGCTAGCGAGCAACGCGCGTTGTCCGTCGCCTGCGCAACAATGTATATCATCGCTGAGTTTTAGAACGCCTATATAATTCAATGCACGCTACGAGCATACTTTAATTTTGAACTAGCTTATAAACTAAGCAATGGATATTGTAGTGAGGTATTCTAACGTTTTGATGGAAGTGAAATCGAGTTATTTTATACTGGTTCGTCTCTGGCGCAAGGTCGCGTCGCCCGACGCCCACCTCTATAAATACACATGGTCATGCAAAAATGTTATATACAACATGTATAAAGTAAGGCCTAACACTGACTCGCATTAGGCCCGGCATTGTTTATTTATATAGTTGAACGATTACTCGTATCGAAAACGTCGTAGGTATAACTTAAATATACTTCGAATTATTTCGCTCTACTCTAATTTATTATACGTTAAATAGCAATGTTTGGACGTGTATTTGCGATATAAGAGATTCCACTACCCTATTGTCGTGGGTGTCGTAAGAGCGAACAAAAACGAAAACAGAAACTTTTTTTATTCAATATAGAGAATAAATAAATAATACTTATTGAAAGTCACTCTTATGTTTAATTACCACTGATTCGAAAAAAAACCTCTGTCCTGGGAAGAACCAGCGAGAAACCCAGCAGGACTTTTTTTTAAACAACAGCTTACAATAATGTAATCACAATTAACCACACAAAAATTAGAATTAGCTTGGTGGCGATCAGAGAGAGGTAGATAAAGCAGGAGTTGGCAGTAATATCTTTCTAATAACAACTCAAAATAAGAAAAAATCTGCGGTTTATCACCCGGTCGTCAAGCGTGACAACTGTGGCAAATATTTCACTTATAAGGCAATCTATAGGGTGGCCTATGTTTAATAGGCTGTATGCAATAAAAGATGAATAGCAATGTATTGGATTACAACTGGTTGTTTAAATGGTTTTTTTACATAGAATAGTGCTTTTTTATATAGATTAGGGTTACAAACGAGCACATAATCCACAGGATGATAAGTGGATGCAGTGACCCATTGAAAATTACATTTAACCTCGATTAAAAATCAAAATGTAATGCGTTGTCACCCCTGAAGCAAAGTACAAAATCTTAGTTGAATGACAAAAAAGTAACTTTATACTTTTATTATTGATGAAAAAAAAATAATGTATGGATTTTGTTTACTAGATATTTTATGTGGTAGAGCCATGCTGCAGCTATATTACTGATGTAGTTGTAGCACGAATGGGTCGGCTCGACCGGGGAAGGACCACGCTCTCACAAAATACCAGCGTAAAATAGCTTAACGTTACTGTGTATCGTATGGTGGGTGTAGAGAACCGGAGACCCTTTTTACAGGAAACGAGGCATTCCATCTTAGTCCTCACGGGTGACAACGTAGTTACATTTTGATTCGTAACCGAGGTTAGATGTAGATGTGTATGAGCCACAGCAACCACTTACCATCAGGTGGACTGTGAGTTCGTTTGTCGCCTTTATCATATTCAAAAAAAAATCTTTTTTGTCTAGAAGTAGGAGTCCATTTGGGTTGGTAGTACTTCTTGACCACTTTCTGCCTTTTTGCAGCAGGGCATCTACTGTTCTTTCCCAGTTGGAAGGGTTAGGGAGCCAGTATAATTACGAGTTGTAAGGCATTACAGCTTACTCCTCAAAGGTGGCTTATCGTGGATACTCGTACTTGCAAGTGCAGTTTCGGGCGTTCGCCGCTAGATATCGTGAATCAACCTAATGTGATATGCCAAAATTCTCTGGATGTACCAGGCTCAAGATCATTCTAAGCAGTGGCGTAGCGTGCCTTCGAGGGGCCCTGTATCAAAATTTGTTGGGGGGCCCCAATGAAGAGTAAAGATTTCATAAAAGGAACAAAAACGCTTGCATTGAATTCAAATTATTATATATTGATTTTAAGTTATTCATCATCATCGTTACAGCCCTTCATAAGTCCAAGGAATGAAAAAACGAATAAAGGAATAAAAAACATATACATAAAAATGGTCTTCAGTTCTCTATGTACACATAAATTATCGTCAATTATCACGACAACGGCAAAAGTACTAATTCCACTAGTTCATCATCATCATCATCATCATAACAGCCCTTCATAAGTCCATTAAAGAGCATAGGCCTCACCCAAGGAATGCCACAAAGCACGGTCCTGAACCACCTGCATCCATCGACTTCCTGCATGTCTTACCAGGTCGTCACTCCATATAGTGGGGGGACGCCCTACACTTCATCCGCCGGTACGAGGCCGCCACTCGAGAACCTTTTTCCCTATCGGTTGCCGGTTCTTCGAGCTATATGTCCGGCCCATGGCCACTTCAGCTTACTAATTCGTTGGGCCATGTCGGTGACTCTGGTTCTACTGCGCATATCCTCATTTCTAAGTTTATCACGCAGAGAAACTCCGAGCATAGCCCTCTCCATAGCTCGCTGAGCAACCTTGAGCTTCCTCATCCGGCCAGCAGTGAAGGACCACGTCTCAGTTCCGTATGTCATCACTGGCAACACGCACTGGTTGCACAATTTCGTTTTCAAGTTTTGAGGTATACCTGACTAGAAGATGTGCCGTTATTTCCCGAACGCTACCCAGTCGAGTCGAATCCCTCGATTGACCTCTCGGTCGAAGTTGGACTTACTTAGTCGGACTATTTGTCCCAGGTAAACATAAACGTCAACAACTTCGAGCTTAGAGCTACCAACAACTACCGACATAGGTGTGACATGGACATTAAACATGATCTTTGTTTTGTCCATGTTCATCTTAAGACCTATCCGTTGGGAAAAACTATTGAGGTCATTAAGCATAGTGCTTAGGTCCTCCAGCGATTCTGCCATAAGGACTATATCGTCGGCAAATCGAAGGTGAGTGATGTACTCGCCATTGATGTTAACACCGTATCCTTACCAGTCCAGAAGCTTGAAAACGTCTTCCAATGCAGCGGTGAAGAGTATCGGGGATATAACGTCACCCTGTCTTGCACCTCTCTGCAATTGGATAGGTTTCGTACTCTGGTTCTGTACTCGGATAGCCATCGTAGCCCTACTGTACAAGCACTTCAGCACTTCGATATACCGACAGTCAACTTGGCATCGCTGAAGGGACTGCAGCACCGCCCGAATTTCGACGTAATTTTGATTGAAAGTCTTTGGGCTTTCTCATAGTCCACATACGCCAGAAATAGTGGTAAATTGTACTCCTCGGACTTCTGTACAATTTGCCGAAGGGTATGTATGTGGTATATGGTGCTAAAGCCTTTTTGGAAACCGGCTTGTTCGGGAGTAATGACTCTCGAAAACAGCATGTAGACGCGGCTCAAAAGGGAACTCGGTCTGTAGTTCTTCAAGAGAGCGTTGTCACCTTTCCGGAGTAGTGCCACCATGGAGGACGGAATTAAAGAGCTTCTGAAGGACATCAAGTATCGGTTTTCCACCCGCTTTCAGAAGCTCCACTGTAATTCCATCCAGCCTGGGATCTTGCCGTTTTTAAGATGCTGGAGAGCCATTCTAATCTCGCTCAGACTGACGTCCGAGATATCATCGGAATAGTGTCGGATAAGACTCGCTCTTGGATCGTTACTCACACTTACGTGTGGCTCCAACGATGATGTGTACAGCTGCCAATAGAACCTCTCAATCTCACTCAAAACCTCAGGTGTCCCGGAAACGACGCTGCCATACTCGGTCTTCAGCTTCGACAGTTGGCTCTTTCTGGCAGACAGATCTCTTGCAAAGACTTGGGAGCCCTGGTTCTGCTCGATCTTTTCTTTAATACGAGCAGAATTAAAGTTGCACAAGTCCCGCCGCATGCATTTGGAGATCTGTATGTTCAGTTGCCTGTACGCTGTCAAATCTACTGAAGACTGCAGCTATATACCCCGTCTAAAAGCCATTGAGATTAGAGTGTGATCGGAGACTTTTTGTTTCTTCTGCGGCGGGTCTTGCAAAACTTAGCTCAGACCGCATGGACAGTTTCCACGAGCTTGTCATTCATATCGTCCATTGTATTGCAATCTTCTAGGCACTGAAAACGGTTTCGTAGCTCGAGCTGAAAGGTTTCTGGACTTTGGATTAGAGCACGAGAAGGACGGAGCGTTGACTTCATTAGACGTGACTTCTCCAACTTAACGTTTAGGTTCAGTGTGCCTCTCACCATTCGGTGATCGCTGCCGGTTTTCACCCTCGCGATCACTGAGACATCACTGAATAGTTGTCGTCTGGTCGTCATAATAAAGTTAATCTCATTTTTTGTCGAACCGTCGTGGCTCGACCAGGTCCACTTCCTGTGGGGCCGCTTCTGGAAGAAAGAGTTCATCATAAAGAGTCCTTCTTTCTCCATGAAGTTCGCCAGCTGCTGGCCCTTTGGGTTCCGTTGCCCTATTCCGAATTTCCCTACTTTCAGCTCACCGTTCTCTCTTGTGCCTAGTTTTGCGTTGAAGTCTCCCATTAACACCGTATAGTGGGTTTTGGAGGAATGCATTGTTCTAGAGATATCCTCATACATTTCTTCCACCTCCTCATCGGCGTGTACCGAGGTTGATGCGTAAACCTGTATAACCTTCAGCGATTACCGTTCGGTGATTCTGAGTATAAGGTCCGCAACCCTCGTCGACACACTCCCAATCTTTACAACGTTGTTAACGAGAGACTTGTGGACGATAAATCCGACACCTCCTTGGGACAGATGGTCGCCCTCCTGGTGATAGAACAAATTGCCGGATTCGAGGATTACCGTGACCTCCCCCTCTCTTCAGACTTCGGATAATCCTATGACATTCCAGTGCAACTTGTCTATCTCTTCTTCTAGCTCCAGGACCTTCTCGTCAGTCCTCAGGGTGCGTGCGTTATAAGTTGCCATGTCGAGTCGTCGTAGGTGGCAACAGAACCTCCACCGGAGACTCTTAGCACCCCCTGCCTCGCTGTTACCATGGTCGCCACCTTAGCCAGGAATAGCGGGGCTGCCGGGGACTGGGGGCCATCTCTTCGTTACTTTCATGGGGGTATATTGCCATAGTTGCCACGCTTGGCGAGCGGGTTGGCAAGCGCAGTTTTTTTATTGTTGTTTTGCTGTTATCAGAAAGATGCTGCTGCCCATCCTCTGCCTCAGTTTCCGTCTGTCGCCTTTTACGACACCCACGGGAAGATATGGGGTTGTGAGTATTCTTACCCGCCACTACACGGGCTTATGAGTTATTACTTACAATAAATACTCCTAGGAACTAAGCTAGCCAAACAATTTAATTTTCGTGCCTTTTGTTCGGCGAACATAGCTGAAGACGATTTCAGTTTTACTAAATTCTTTACTTCTTTAGAGAATAGTGATAGCCTTTCCTGTCCCATTAGAAGTCCTTGGAGTTTTTGCTTACACACGTTGGGGGCCCCTGTAGCCCGGGGGCCCCGTATCATTGATACGGCTGATACGGCGGTAGCTACGCCCCTGATTCTAAGTGACTATTAGTAAGTACTTGTGTCGGGCTATAATTTTGATTATAATATATTATGTACTAGCTTTTCCTCGCGACTTCGCCCGCGTGGAAGTTATTACGATTGAATTTTATGGGTTTCAATTTTTTCGCGCGGAACCCTAATTCCTTTTCTAAAATAAAAGTAGCCTAAGTTACTCCTTAGGATTTCAGTTAACATTAGCTATCTGTCAGTGAAAGTCCCGTCAAAATCGGTCCAGCTGTTTCGGAGATTAGCCGGCACAAATAGATAGACAGACAAAACTTTTAAAAATTGTGTTTTTGTTATTTTAATTTAAAAGCTGTTATTTTGACATTACAAACAGATATTTCAATTTTATTTATTTGTATAGATAAAGATGTACTTTATGTCTTTATATTTTCGTGCAGTAACAGTTAAAAAAAAGAAAGTTAAAAAAGGAATAGGAATACTCAATTAAATGGATATGAAAGGCCTGTATATGTGAAGATGTTGGAACATTAACCCTACATCTATTATAATTATTCATTGATGATCGATGGGTTCGTCTTAGTGTCATAGTGACTACCTGCTAGGTGTTAGACCTAGATCTAGCAAACTACATGCTTCTGTCACTCATACTTGTATTAATGTAAACTATATCGGATAAAGTGTAGCTTAGGACGAGTAATAATTACTTTCTTTTTATAGGATAGGGTGATAAACGAGCACAAAGTCCACCTGATGGTAAGTGGTTGCTGTGGCCCATAAATATCTACATCTATCCTCAATAAACAATGAAAATGCATATGCGTTGTCACCCGTGAGGACTAAGATAGAATGCCTCTTTTCCAGTAAAAAGGGTCTCCGGTTAGAGAACGAGTGTAGAGACACTCACCACACGAAACACAGCAGTGTTAAGCTGCTATTTTACGCTGGTATTCTGTGAGAGCGTGGTCCTTCCCCGACCGAGCCGACCTATTCGTGCTACAACTATACTACTAGCTGCAGCATGACTCTACCACGTTAAGTTAGTGAATTAACTTGTATAGTTATAACTCTACGTATAATCGAGCAAACATTTGGCTGCAGCACTGGTAGGTGGGGCCAATTCCTATATTATATATATATATATATTGATATATGTACACCCTACACTTTCTACTTTAGCCTACGAATACTAAAGTTATGTTTAGCTTTATCTTCTTTCATCGCAAATATGATATACGAGACATGTTACAGGATCAAATTTATAGCTCACAGCTGAGCGAAGGTTAAATTTAAATCGGAACTAGTCAGAATAAGATTATTAAATGTAAAAATTTATATTATAGAAAAAAAAGGAATGATGAAATTAAAAAAAATCTTCATTTCTTTAATTCAACCCCTTTCAAAACGAGAAGAGAAATCCTACATTTCTCAAGAAAAAAATAAATTGGTCCGTATTGCATGCCAAATAGCGGAATATAGCTGTACTAAATGTTTGATCTATAAGTGATAAACTACGTAAACACCAACTGTAGCAACCTATGTTCGCAATGAGCGTTTTGAATTTGAATTTGAATTGAACTTCTCACAACGATTGACATCGAAAAACATTTATTTCATTGCACGGTTTTAAGAAATGTAATTCGTGGGATTTTCCAAAAATTTATTGAAAGTAAATTCATCATCAAAAGTGATGAAAAAAAAACAAAAACAATAAAGAACACGCTTTAGCTTTTACACATGGTAGAGCTTTAGTTTTAGTATGGCTACAGCATGATTAGGTCCGCATAACCGAGAAAAGACCACAATTTTACGGAATACCACCATAAAACTCTTTTTGTACGATGAGAGATGAAAACCCGGTATCCTTTATAATGGTTATGAGGCATTCAATAAAACTATGTTTACGGATTTTATCGCATTTTATTTATTTATTTCAATTCCTGACGTTTCGGGTGATTTGCAGCAACCCATGATCACGGGCGGAGTGAGCTCTTTGACGTACCGATTTCATAGTTAGCTACGTAGTTTTTGAATACTAATTTTTGGTTCGATCTACGCAAAATGAGCTTACAGTATTTTAAAGTCTCGCAGTGATATATTTTTTTTTTTTATGGGATAAGGATGACAAACGAGCACACAGTCCACCTGATGGTAAGTGGTTGCTGCGGCCCATAGACATCTACATTTATCCTCGATTACAAATCAAAATGTAGATGCGTTGTCACCCGTGAGGACTAAGATGGAATGCCTCATTTCCAGTAAAAAGGGCCTCCGGCCACCTGTACTCACCAAGCGAAACGCAAAGGTAAACCTCTACTTCACGCTGGTTTTCTGTGAGGTCGTGGTACCACCCCGGTTCGAGCTGGCCCATCCGTGCGACAGCAAAAGCTGCCGCGTGGTTCTTGGATTTAATTTTGTTAATTATAGGATACCAAGCAGATAGAAGCACCCATCCATCATCCCTATTGAATTTAGGATGTTTTTTAATTTCAATAACCTCACGTATCATCCTTGGTATGGTCTATCAAATAAAAGAAATCACTATGGTTATGATGAATTTTGTCCAATTCTTTAGAGGTGACTACGTATCTGAATTTAATAGGCTTGGAAAGGCATCTATGGGCCATAATATCTAGTGACTATCAGGTGGATTGTGGCTAGATTGTCACTCTTTAACAGCATCATCATCACATCCTATCAAAGTTCAGGGTTCAACATGTCCCTCCTCCATAGATTGCCTCGTATGGGGCAAATGTGCTATACTATAGCACACTTGCCCCATTTGTCATCATTTGTCCCAACTGCTACGCTTGACAGGTTGTTACCAACAGCAGTTTTTTATTATTTAGAGTTGTTACCAGGAAGATGCAGCTGCCCATCTCCAATTTCACTTGTACAAAAAAATATTTCATACGTGATGTTTATGCGAACCCTTGGGTTAAGACGTACAACGACCTGTCGTAAATAAAAAAGTGAAAACCTTAACATGCTTCGTACTGCATGCAATATTTGAAGTTTCGTAAGTCATACTTCCCCGAACAGCACTCACGCACACATTAAAAATAATCCGTATGCAGTACAGATGCACACACATAAACACATAATTACACACTATTACATACATTAATACTGTACATAACACTACTCAAGCGTTAAATCTGTTCAAATGTTAATATTTTGAAAATGGAATGGACTGCAATAAACTAATTTCTTCATAAATTGCTTACTAGACAACAGGTGTCTTGCGTGCCAGTTGCCTCGCAAAAAACATATTATGATTCCAGAGCAGTCTATGCTTTATCCATCAAGGACATTAAAACCGTAACTAATTGCTCTATGATTATAATTTCACTTATCTCTTTACGCCTAGTTTATTTAAATTTATTATTAAAAATAAATGTAATATTAAAAATAATTTTAATTTGGCGCTAATAATATGCGGTCGTTTTATCATATTGTCAATTAAGAAAATATCATGCAAAATCTTAATATTTATCGCAAATACATTATCTAGCAGTGTATCATCACAATCTTTACCAAACTGCAAGATTCTTTCATGCTTATGGTTACTAAAAACCGGTTTGTTACATAGCTGTTCCAAAACTTGCGTAGTACCGTCTTTAGGTGGTAGAATTTCTTTTCTGCCTATGTGTTCATGTGGGTAGATACATCTATTGCCTGTAATTTTTTAAAGGAGAGGGGGCAAACGAGCATACGGCTCACCTGATGAAACCTGATGAACAACTGCAACACCAGAGGAATTGCAGGTGCGTCGCCAGCCTTTTAAAAAAGGGTAGACTTTTTCCTTGAAGGTCCCTAAGTCGTATTAGTCCGAAAAAATCGCCACTGGTAAACTATAACAAAGTCGTACGAGGAAGAAAACTCCTAGTAAAACGTACAGTGCTGGAACGCCAAGCATCCATATGGTGTGGATGGTATCCCGAGTTTTACCTATTGATGTCGGTAAAAAGCAGTACTTGCACTACTTTGTTCCGGTCTGAAAGGTGTAGATACAGAAATTCATTATAGTCACAGGCTGTGTGGTATTCCAACTTAGTCCTCTGCGGCGACAAAGCATATGTAACATTCTTTGTTTGAAGTTAGCTGAGTGCTGGTATCCATGGACTGCAGTGGCTACTTTCAATCAGGTAGACTGTTAGTTTGTGTGTCACTTCAATTTTATAAAAAAATCGAATATGCATTATCGATATAAAATAAAAACATCCCTTCGTTTCTTTTCCGGAATTTAGCTGCCTTTATAAGTGATTAAGGCGATGGACCTGCAATAGCAATATCCACTGCATAATTACATTTTTGTGACTTTTCGTTATTTATACCTGCTACTTGAACGCCGACTACTTTCTCTTATATTTTATAAATAATATATAATATGCATGTATTATACATATAAACTTTCCTCTTCAATCATTTTATCTATTGGTGAAAACTTCTTCAAAATCCGTTGCGTAGTTAAAAGATCCGCACGGCGGTAAGCGACTTTGTTTTATACTGTGTAGAGAAGCGAAGAGATTGATGGGTACATTCCTACTTTAAATTGATCAATATTGCTTATTTTAGAACTATGATGTCTCTTAAAAAAAATTAAGCTCAATGATGTGGTCGGGTGACGATAATTTTCAATTTAAAAATGAAATAGGATGGAAATTACTTTGCGTCTTTGTGTAAAGGAAACTAAAAAGCAATTTATTTTGAACGTAATATCTTAGCTACGTCGTACCCAGAACAGACAAAGGACGCGCAACTTAAACTTCACAATACCTATTAAATTTGCATCGTACGTTCATGCCTTTATGATAGTCAAATGCAATCTTAAGCGCAGATTTGCAAGTGCTCGGAGTAGTAACAAGTATGAGGGTGGGAGTATGGTATACGGTATGGCCCCGGGTGAAAGATTTTAAGGGGTGGTATTTTAAAAATGAATGTCACCCTCTGCCTTATCTTTAAACGATTAATATGATAATAAAATTTTGAAAAAGAAACTGAAAAGTAGCTGAAAACTAACTACCTTAAAATATTACGACCACTTTAGCTTTGCAAGTTCTGAGAATAGAGATAATTTTCTGCACACATGCTCTTGCCAAGGGTAGGGATAAAAAGTATAAACAAGGCGTAAAATTAAACATTTTGTACACCCGACTTCAATATAAATAAAATGAGAACATCATCAATGTATTGAAGTCAATTAAATACGCACTATTAAGGATAACTCAAAAACTACTGGCCAGATCTTGATCAAATTTATATGGAATCACATGAGAAGCTTTCAAATAAAAAAAAAATCATCAAAATCGGTTCATATAGAAAAAATTTATGAAGTAACATGGAAGTAACACATAAAAATACATTCGAATTGAGAACTTCCTTTTTTGAAGTCGTTTGAAAATACAATAAATTGTTTTATTCTAAATAAGATTATAGAATACTTTTAGTGATTTTTTATTGTAAAATATACAAAATATGACCACCGCCTTGTCCAAAAACTTAATACATACATACATATAATCACGCCTCTTTCCCGTAGGGGCAGGCAGAGACCACTTCTTTCCACTTGCTACGATCCTTACATACTTGTTTCGCTTCGTCCACTTTCATTATTCCCTTCATGTATGCTCTTCGGTTTAGGGTACTCTTGACCTGACCTATTTTCAAGACGTCCCTGATTTGGTCTAGAAACGTCCGCCTGGGTCTACCCCTTCGAACACTTTCATTCACACTCGCCTTATACACCTTTTTCGTCAATCGTTCTTCATTCACTGTCTCGACTATTTATTATTTATTAATATTTTTTTAATAAAAATATTAATAAAACAAAAGTAACGTATTGTAATGTTGCAGCCTATTTATGCCCCGCTGCTGGTCACAGGCCTCCTCTCATTTCTGAGAAGGTTTTAAGGCAAGGAAATGTCCGCCGCGCTGCCCCAATGCATATTGGCGAACTTCACATGTCTTCGAAATATTTTTTTTCTTATCTCTCAGACATGCAGGTTTCCTCACGATGTTTTCCTTCACCGCTGAGCACGTGGTAAATCAGCACTTAAAATTGCAATTAACAATTTCATTGGTGCCAGTGGGGATCGAACCCGGGTTGCTCGAGTACTGTGAAGCTTACAGCGAGCGCTAACCATTTGAACCACTACCTACCACGGCTCTCAATAAAACAAAGATGGTATAAAAAGGTTTATTATAATATTAAGGAATTTATGAATGATAATAACCCCTGTCACATTCCTTGGGGGAGACCTATGTTTAGAAGTGGACTTGTGAAGGGCTGTAATGATGATGATGATGTATAACCCCTGGTAATGAGGTGTCCGCTACGAAGCTAATTTCGACGGGTGCAAAGTAAAAAAAGTTAACTGCAATTTTGAGGTTTTTGGTTTTTTGTAAAAACTAACTTAAAATATCATGTTCTACAACATAGCAAAAACAAAAATATAAATATCACCTTATTTTTGGTACTTTTGTCACGTAAAAGAAGACAACTACGCCTGTTTTGTGAAATTGCACGATGTAGATGCGGACAACTACCGCTGACCGTTTATACGTGGGACGCGCGGGGGGCCAGCGGTCAGTCATATTGCGTCATCAGTCAGATGACATGTGCTTCGCCGGCAGGCACGAATATTTGTTTGTTTTGGTTTGTTAAGTGTTATAGTGTGTGCAAAAGTGTTATCATATTAGTAAACAGTTTGAGTTCAACACAAAAGACATGGAAAGACGTAAATTATTGGTGAATTTGGGCAAAACGGGACGACAATGCGATATTATGAACCGAGAAGATCTATTACAACTTATCGATAACAACCGTGAAACTAGTTCTGGTACGTATTTTTTATAATACAAGTTTAATGTTATTGTTATTTTGAAGTTAAATCATAATTAGTTTTTGTAATTATGAAAATAGGTTATCATTGATATTTTTTTTACGAAACGACGCATAAACGGCTATCTGCCAAATAGCTTTTTCTAGTTTCTACGTTGCGATTGTGATGTAGATGTCTCAATTTACTTTTGTAAATTAGTATTGTTTGTTATGTTTATGAGTACCTACCATTGTAATTCTTATTGTTAGCTATATATATTAATTGACTTATAATTAAATTATATTTTCTTACTGTTATTTTATACTATTGTTTCATATTCAGAAAGTCCGAAACGACCTTTTAAAGAAGATGAAAGCTTACAGAACATAAGCGATGGATTTTTCGACAAAAATGCTGTGTTGGCCGATGAAGTTATTGAACATCTTATAGAAGACCTTGATGTGTCAGCGATGAAGACAAATGAGTATCAGTTAACTTCGCAAGATAAGTCCCCATGTTCTGTGTACTCTAGGTCGGTCACACCAGTTCACTCTCAATCTGAAATACAAATTAATTCAGAAAATGTTTATGTTGATAATAGAGATTCTCCGAGCAAATTATCGGATACACCAACGCCCTCAGAATACAACTCATTTACTTCAAGTCCGCCGCGTCCATTATCAGAATTAGATCAAAATATCTGTTTAATAAACTCAGGCAGGCCATCGAGTATGTCACTAATTTCAAACTGTCAATTTTCTATAAGCAACACTAGTGATGCTTCTTCGGCGGTAGAGGCATCAAGTGAATGTTCTACACCTTCGTCGTTAAACGGTAGAAAAAGACGTCAGTTCAGTATTGATAGATCAAAGAAAAGGCGATTGAGAAATAAAGACAAGTGGATTGATACAAGACGTAAATTACAATTAAATTCAGGTAAACAACATCAGTCCAGAAATGGAAAATTGCAACCTGCGAAACATCTTAAGCCGGCATGTATTATTTGCAAGTTTAACTGTAGCGCAAAAATATCTCACGAAGATAGAAAACTTATCTTTGATCGTTTTTGGGATCTCTGTGATCACGAAAATCAATGGGTTTTTATAGGTAAATATACAAAACGTTGTATGAAACGAAGAGTTACTACAGATAATGATTCTAAACGCCAACACAGTGTAAACTATACACTTCCAATAAATTTAAAAGAAACCAGCCCTAGAACTGTAAAAGTATGCAAAACAATGTTTAAGAATACGCTGTCGGTAAGTAATCAGTTTATACAGAGTGCTCTTGATAAATATGATAAAAGTACTGGTAACTGTGAAAAAGACTTCAGAGGTCGTCATAACAATAAAAACAAGGTTTGTACAGCCGCCATAATAAAAAGTGTGTGTGATCATGTAAACTCGTTTCAACCAGTGGAGTCACATTACACAAGAAAAGACACAAACAAAGTTTACTTGGCTGATTTAAATTTCTCCACGATGTTTAAGTTGTACCAGACTTGGGCAGAGGAAAATAGTATTGTGGAGAGGGTACACACAGCGCGCCAGTACCGAGACATAGTTAACAAGGAAATGAACATAGCCTTTTATATTCCTAAAAAAGACCAGTGCGACGTGTGTATAGCATTTAAAAATTGCCTTCCTTCACAAACCAGAGCACAAGATCAGTACAATAAACATATACAAGATAAAAATATAGCGAGATCTTTGAAGAAACAAGACAAAAATGAAGCTACTTCTAATCCTGAAACTGTAACTTCGGCTACCTTTGATTTTCAAAAAATTTTGTCGACACCACACGGAGAAACCAGTTCATTTTATTATAAGCGGAAACTTTCAGTCTTTAATTTTACTGTTTTTGATATGGGACTTAAAAAAGGAATATGTTATATGTGGCCTGAAACTATAGCTAAGCGGGGTTCGAACGAAGTGGCTAGTTGCCTTTATAATTTTATACAACAGTCAACTAATAGAGGCATCAAAGATATCCGCCTGTAACTGTGGCGGTCAGAACAGGAACCGTATTGTGTTTCTGATGTATGTATACTGCTCTCAAAAGTATAGCATTGATATTCATCACAGATTTTTGGAGAAGGGTCACACCCAGCAAGAAGGCGATAGTGTCCACGCATTAATTGAGAAATCGTCGAAGAGAAAATTCATTTTTTGTCCTGAAGAATGGTATACACTCGTTCGGTGGTGTAAAACGTCCGGTGATGCTTATGAGGTTATAGAAATAACACAAGACCAAATTTTGGATTTCAAAATATGTTTATATGATTTTAAATTGACAAAAAATACCGACAATGAGAATGTTAAGTGGAATCAAGTTCGAGAAATAGTCGTTAAAGCAGAGAATCCTTACACAATATTTTATAAATATGATCTAAATGACGAAGAACTCAAGCGAATTGAATTGGTGCGAAAAGTAACTACTCGTTCCCACCGTGGCTTTAATGATCCCAAAAAATGTTATAATGAACCCATCATGATTACAAGTGCCTAGACGTAAGCCGTAGAAGTACATAGACTTAATAAGCCTCTGCCAGCAAAATCTGATACCTCCTAGATATCATAACTTTTATAAAAATTTGAAACATAGTTCCTGTACTGACGGTAATGAGACTGAATAATTTTTAAATTGGTTTTAAAATAATAAAAAAAAATCTTTCGTAATTTTTTAAGTATTGATACAGAGTTTAATTATTGTTTATAATTTAATTTTCTACTTACTTTTAACATAAGTGATATACCTAACTATTTTTATAAAAAAAAAGTACGAATAGAACGTACTTCAAAGGATTTATTTTTATTATTGTTTTAACTAGGTCATGGAAACGAACCTAACTTGATAATTATGACTGATGTTATTCTTTTATAAATTATGAAAAATCTAGGGATTTAATTTTATTTGTTTTTTTTTTCTAACGAAGGCTATAATTATAATTTTACTGTTGAATTCTCAACCAAAGATCCGATAAGATAAGATGTAAAACGGTCATTAACTACTTTTAATAATAGGAAGTGTTACAGTTTTCGTATTTACTGAAATATTCTAATCTACGTGAATATTCAAAGACTAAGTAAAGTATTTTACTAAATCTTTGAATTCCCACGTAGAAACGGCCAAGTGGTAGTTAACACAGTTGTCATATTTTTAAGCGCAATGTAGATGCAGACAACTACAATATCTCGTAAATTAAACATAACTAGAAGAAATGAAATATACATGTGGATACATTATTAAATAATGAAGCAATGATGAAAATTTCAATAAATTTGGTTTAAAATTGACAAAATGGGAGCATTTTTTCCTATTATGCGCTCTCCTGAAAAGTAGCTGTTTTGTAGATGACCCTTTTTACTTTGCACCCGTCGATTTATTTTATGTGTAGTTAATTGTGTAACATAATATATGATTGTAAACTGATTGTTTAAAAAAAAAGTCTCGTTGGGTTTATTACAGGTTCTTCCAAAGAGGAATTTTACATAATAGTGGTAAATAAGAATGTCTTTCAATAAATGTTATTTCTTTTTATTTCCATTTCTATTCTAAGATACTTCAGAAATGAGGAGAGTGGAGTGAGGGGCGACAATTTCATTAGTGCTAACGGGTCCATGCGGTGGCGATCACACACTACCAGGTATGTGGTATGCTTGTTTGCCCCTTTTTCTATTAAAAAAAAAGCAACCATATTATTCGGAAAACTGGGAGACTAAACAAAAATGTTAGCAAGTACGAAATTTGTATAGTAAAATTTGTTGAAGCGCAAAGTTTTATTAAAAATAGGTATATTATCAAATCTATTTAATATTATCGTATAAGTTATACAACATGTAACAAAAACCCTGTGGTTTCCGTTAACCGAGTTATCAGAATCATTAAATAAATTATAGTACATGTGTACTTACTATACTAACTATAATTTCCCATGTAGTAGCGGCATCTATAGACCCACTACCCCATATTATCCCGTGACGTAAGAAGCAACAGAGGGAAATGAATAGGGAGAACATGTTTTATTTTCTTATTAAAGAAAAACTAATTTAAAAACGAAAATATCAGAATAATATCAAATTCCATAATAATTATATAATATTTACTGATTTATAATATTGTAAAATTATTTTTATAGTATATTAAGAATATTTTGATATTAATATGAAGCTTGCTCTATATTTTATATAGCAGTTTTTTTTTACATAACGTAACAATTTAAATTACTTATTGACATAATATCTCTTTATTCATTATAATGTATAAATTCATTTTTAGAGTATAGAGTACGTGAGGGTAATATGGTCATCCGGTTAACATAGTCACTTTCTTATAACTCAAAAAGTACAGCCTAATTTGCATAGATGGCTTTGTGATGCGATAGCTCTTTATCAGTCATTTAAATAATAAAGGGTCAAAAGGCCGCCGCTTTATCGACGCCATTTTGATAGTTGATATTATAGTAAGCACGTAAGGGTAATATGGTCACCTTAAGCTTTATCGTCCTATAAAACCAAAATTAGGAGGAAAACAGAGACAAAAACAAAAAGTCGTATAACTAATATATTAAGAAAAAAATTGCAAACAAGCTTTGTAAATAATTAGGAACACTCTACTTAAAACTTTACTTACGGAAAAATCTACTTAAAAAAACTAACTACACTACACAATACAAAAATCGAGTAAACTATTTACAATAATATCAACTGTTAAAATAGCGTCGATAAAGGAGCGCCTTTTTGACCCTTTATTATTTGATAGACTGATCAAGAGCTATCGTATCACAGAGAGTTCTATGCAAACGACGCTGTAGTTTTTGAGTTACAAGAAAGTGACCATATTAACCGGATGACCATATTACCGTCACGTACTTAGTAGCATATTACACGCACGTAGTTAGTTTTTATTGAAGTTCATTTTTCGAATTGTTGCTAATTATTGCCAAGGCTTGTTTGTTATTTTTTTCTATATTAGTTATAGTATACGACATTGTGTATTTGTCTCTGCCCTCCTCCTAGTTTTGGTTTTATAAGGCGGCAAAGCTTAATATGACCATATTACCCTCACGTACCTTATTAAAACTAAGTTATTATCAATATGCAGCATGCTCTACGTCTTTTAAATAGCATATTTTTAACATAACGGAACAATTTTAATTTCTCATTAACATATTTATTGATTTAATACATTATAAAGTCGTTTTTAAAATACATTATGACTACTTTGATATCGGTATGCAGCTTGTTCTATATTTTTACATAGTAAGTATATATTTTTAAGTAACGTAACAATTTAAATTACTTATTGACATAATATCTACTGATTCGTTAGAATTTAAAGTCATTTTAAAAGTATAATAAGACTAAGTTGATATCAATATGCAGTTTGCGATCATCAATATACATTTTTACATAGCTTTCTCAAGAAATTCTTTCAACCCAGGTATCCTCTTACAATGAAAAGGTGATAAGGGGCTTTACAATATTTAGTGATAATGTTCTTTTCTAAACTGTACGCGTCAGAATAACATAAAATCAGATAGTCTGAGTTACATTGTTTAATGGGTTTAATACGGATACCTACATTGATTGATACAAGGACTAGGTGTATGTCGCGAGCGCGGCGCGAATTTGTTTTTGTTCAAGGTCAAATCGTCCATAGACCATAGAGAATAGATTAATGCAATATTTCATATTAGAATTTTTATTAATTCAGACTTTATAACTGAACGAGTAGACATTAATAGAATAATTAATTGTTCGTTTTATGGCGTAAATGTAAACATATATGTTCATTTTATTTTCTTTCCACGAGGCATTCCACTTTTGTAGTGAAGGGTCACAACGCATCTGCATTTTAATTCTTGACAGAGGATATGTCTATGGACTATAACATCCACCTATCACCAGCTAAACTTCGCACCGTATACCATGCCACTATTACTTCTATAAAAATAGCAGACATTATTTTTATAATTTAAACTTATTTTTTCTAAAGCTGTTATTACGTAATGATTTCTTATATTTACGCGAACACCACACATTGAATAAAACTATTTTTTACGGATTTTATCGCGTTTAATTTTACTATTTTAATTCCTCAACACAACAAAACATCGGGACGTGAAACATCTCAGTCCCCCCCCGTGACCATGGGTTGCTGTAAAGCACCCGAAACGTCGGGAATTAAAATAATAAAATTAAACGCGATAAAATCCGTAAAGAATAGTTTTATTCGCTTTTATTACGTTTAAAAAAATATTGTATTGTGAAAATGTATACACAATTTGCATTTTTACTACTTTTCAATGTTTACATGTTGTTGCAATTTAAAAATTATTTTAATTGTAATTATTTTATTCATACGTGGTAGAGCCATGCCATAGCTATATTAATAGTGTAGTTGTAGCACGAATGGGTCGGCTCGACCGGGGAAGGACCACGCTTTAACAGAATACCAGCGTAAAATAGAAGCTTAGTCAAAACTAACCGGATCCGGCTTAAGAACCGGAGACCCTTTTTACTGGAAAAGAGGCATTCCACCTTAGTCCGCACGGGTGACAACGCATCGACATTTTGATTCGTCATCGGGGATAGATGCAGATGTCTATGGACCACAACAACCACCTACAATCAGGTGGGCTGTGTGCTCGCTTGTCACACTTATCTTGTGAAAAAAATTTGCATTATTATCGAAAAATATTGGTAGTCCCAAAATTAAAATTAATTGCTAATACTGAGAGAACAGGATTTAATAACAATTTTAAAAATTATGTATAAAAGATAAAAGTATTTTTATTCGATGAATGGTAATTAAGTTTAACATGTAGGCAAAGTTCTCACTCAAGTGTACACGTGAATATGATTTTTATTATTAATTAGATTCGAAAGTTAATGATCTACCTTGGACTTATGTAAATCACACATGACTATCGCACATCGTATATAAGTAAACAAAAAATAAAAGCCAAACTAACCAAATACATACAAAATTTGGCACGAAGGTGTATTTGAATTCCAAGAGGAATAAAATTGTTGTTTGTCTATGGAGCTGACCTTCGTTATACAAGGACTTTGAGGAAGGTCGGTCCTCCGAAAACAGAGGGCAGACTCCCCCAGCCCAGAGGGTGAGGACGGAGGGAATTTTACATTATAGCTAACCTTGAATCGCCCTTAAAAACGGGTTTGCGAATCTTTAGAGTCGACCTCGCTTGTTGTTGCTAGTACTATATTTTTTATTCAGGTCATTATACTTTACGCACGTACTAAACAGATGGGACTTTTTTTTTTGCTATTTTGCTTCAATCTCATTAATATTTATTGATAGAATTGTCGCTCGTTTTCGACCGGACGTTTCTTGGTAGAAAAAATAATGTTAATATTACGTTTTACCTATGAAATTGACGTTCTGTAGTACTGGCCATTTCAAATCAAAATAATTTTTCTCTGGCTAAAGAATATGTACTAATTTCAATTTTATTTTATTTTAAAAACATGGAATTCTTTTTTTCAAAATTAGTCATTTGTTCATGGATTAGCGTTATTTTTCATCGTATTTGAATCTTTTCCTATTAATTTAAACAGAATTTTTTTTTTGTAAATTTAATATACACAAGAGTGTATTACATAATGGCACTTACCATAAAATGGATTTAGTAATGACATTTTACTGATTACGATAACAACTTTCAATATTATGCTATACAATAGATGCTATTAGCTACATAGGATATGCTACGATTGCGTACACTAAAATGTAGATACTGGCGCGTGTTAACCTATCATGGGTGATAGTATCAAAGCAGTGTTAGAAAGAATAAGGAAACAATTTTAGCATTCTAACCAAAAATTAAATTTAATAACTTATATTATTTTGTGATAAGCATTTGATAATTATTAAGTTATAGTGCTAAATAAAAATTAAAGCCCCGAATTCAAAAGCTATTATGTAGAAATTATTTTATTCATTTTAGTTTTATGAAGTCGTAGTATCTCAAGCTCAAGGGAACAACAAGAATGTAATCTAAACAGTTATAATAAACATTTTATCCCATTTTTTCTACTAGAAGGAATTAGAGTAAGGTAACAGGGGCGGAATTTTTGTCCAAATTTATATGGAACCTATATACCTAAAGTATATCCTATTCAATAAAAAATCGTACACAATCAAAGTCAGGTAACATACATAAAAAAAAGAAAAAATATACATTCGAATTAATAATATTTTTTATAATATTCTGGCTCCAGTTGCAAGCTTAGAGATCCGGCGACGTAGAACAGCTACAGGGATGTGTTTTAAATAAAAAAATCATTATGCATTAAGTTAAATACAAAATAAAACACTTTTCAACTATAACAGGATCAAAAGGCGAACGAACTATATGATGAGGTCTTTGTGTCGCTGGACGCCTGCCAATACGCTTACGTTTGCAGATTTGAACCATTTATTTTGAAATTAGTAATTATTTGTGTATATGCTATATTTATATGAAAATTTTAGGAAAAAAAGATAACAGATATTTTGTTGCTGTTAAGTTATAAAATCAGCAAGTCATAAAAAACCAGCAACTAAGTAAAATTAATCGATGAGCTGCACCAAGTAATAAGTTAGTAATTTTTTGTGTACATGCTAAATTTACAGGAGATTTTTAAAAAAAGTCATCAGATATTTTGTTGCTGTTCAGTTGTGGAAGTACGAAAGGCCATTTAATTTGATTTGTAAACTATTAGTTGACAACTCATTACAAAAAAAAAACTCAAACAAATAGTTTTTCTGTGAGTTCTTTTTATTTTATAGAGTAAATGTGATAAACGAGCACACACTACACGTGATGGTAAGTGGTTGCTGTGGCCCATAGACATCTACATCTATCCTCTATTAAGAATCAAAATGCAGATACGTTGTAACCCCTGAAGAGTTAGTCCTACGGTTCTGTTTTTTTTACTTGTCATAAGCCAGTGCTTGATCACAATCCCACCTGGTGGTAAGTGGAAATGCATCCTATAGAAATACCGAGAGGCTGACAAGAAATCAAGATTAACAATGAGCCTCTTAGCACGTTTCTTCCCTGAGTCCAACGCTGCCAGGTAGCATTTTGCAGCATCAGCCTATATGTGACAGCATTACTCCATGCACGACCGGACTTAAGCTTTATATAAGGTAAGAAGTTGCTCCGACGTGAAGACCCGCCGCACCCTTGCAAGGACACCTAGTTTCCTTGCGGTTGCTTTGGCCCTGAACTCAATGAACCGCCCATAGTTGAGGTTCGGAGAAAATTCAACCCGTAATAACTGAAGGCGGTCAGGATATTCCAAGGAGACATTCCGGAAAGTAGGAGGCAGGGTAAGCGGGCTCCATTTAGCGGTGAAAAGACACGCTTGTGTTTTGGAGGCGTTGAATGTCACGAGATTGGCATCGCCCCATTCTGAGACTGCCTGCAGTGAGAGATTCGAACGCTTAACTATACCTTCTCTTTCGAACTTTCCGACTGGCCTGAGCATTCGGCTGGTACCACTCCACAGCTGTGCTGTCATCTGCATAACCATAGATACCGAGAATGAGCAGATCATTAATATGCATGTTGATGATAACGATAAATATAATTGTTTATGGCCATATTTACGAACAGGTGGACTACGTACTTATGCGTCACCCTCACTTATGTTAAAATACAAGTGGTAGATTAAAATTTTGTAAAACCGACTTCAATTACAAATTAAAAAAAATGTTGATTTTTTTTAAAAACCGCTCGACCGATTTCGATAAAATTTAAATGGTACCTCCTGGGAAATATACCCTTTTAAGCCAAAAAAAAGAATTTTCCAAATCGGTTCAGGCGTCTTCGAGTAATCGGTGAAAATACATAAAAAAGATTCCGATGAATTGAGAACCTCCTCCTTTTTGAAGTCGGTTAATAAAGATTAACTTACTTGTTTCTATATATCAGGCGACGATAATGTGTTAGGGTTTTGAACTTTTCGCGTGCAGGTAGATCGGTTGTAAGTCTCTGATGCAATGTCAAATACACTGGTCCACCATACCAATACGAAACATCAAAAGAGTAAAACAAAACACATTTTCGCATAAATATTGGCTTCGGTTTGCCGTGTATGGGAAAAATACTCATACGAACCGGAATTCAAAAGGTGAATCTCACCTTCATCCTTCACAGTTAGCTACCGCGAGCAAATCTTTGTTACAGAGAGCACAAGCGATCTGTGACAACAAACACCTGGCGCCGAGCTTCAGTACGTCAAGCAGGTTCTGCACGACAACAAGCGGTCCCGCGCCTACATCACAGTGACCGAGTGAAGCCTGCCACAGTCGAGCGTGTGCCTGCTGCACTACCATATGTCAGAGATGTCACATACAAGATTAATAAGGATGATACGTGAGGCTATTGAAATTAAAAAAAAAACATTCTAATTTCTGTAGAGAGGGAGGCTGGTTACTACCAGCTGCTTGAGATCCTGTAATTAATAAAATTAAAACTAAGCCCAAGCATACCACTGCAAGACTTCAAGACACAGTAAGATCATTCTGCGTAGATCGCATCAAAACTAATAATTAAAAAAGCTGAAGGTACTCCGGGTTAACTCTGACATCGGGACGTCAATCACCTAAGGCCCCCGTGATCATGGGTGCTGGAAAGCATACGAAACGTTGGGAATTTAAAATAAGTATAATTAAATGCGATAGGATGCGTAAAAGTAGTTTTATTTAACAACAGGATGTTTATTATAGAATTAGGGTTACAAACGAGCACACAGTCCACCTGATGGTAAGTGGTTGTTGTGGCCCATAGACATCTACGTCTATTTTCGTTTGCGAATTAAAATGCAGATGCGTTGTCAGCCGTGAGGACTAAGATAGAATGCCTCTTTTCCAGTAAAACAAGTCTCCGGTTCTCTACCTCACCATACGAAACACAGCGGCATTAAGCTGCTATTTTACGCTGGTATTCCGTGAGAGCGTGGTCCTTCCCCGGTCGAGCCGACCAATTCGTGCTACAACAATACTATAAATATAGCTGTAGCATGGCTCTACCACGTACAAAATAATAATCTTTGAATATCAAATTATCTTTTTTACCTTAGGCGTAAAATACCCTACCGTTACCGTGTAGTAGCAGTGTAATAATATTCACTACCCCATACACATTCAATACCCCCGTGGGTGTTGTAAGAGGCGACAGAGGGAAATAAATAAGGAGATGGGCAGCAGCGTCCTCCTAATAACAACGAAAAAACTGCGGTTGCTGACCCGTTTACCAAGCGTGGCAATGGTGGCAAATATCCTATGAGACAATTAATGGGGGAGGCCTATGTTCAGCAGACCCATTTTACTGTAAAATAGGCATTCCATCTTAGCCCTCACGGGTGACAACGCATCTGCATTTTGATTCGCAAACGAGGATAAATGTAGATGTCTATGGGCCACAGCAACCACTTACCATCAGGTGGACTGTGTGCTCGTTTGTCACCCTATCCTATAAAAAAAATCAGCAATGTACTAATGTAATGTTAGGCTGTAACGGTACCGGTAAAATACACTTACCGGCGCGACAAGGAGCAGCGCCAATGGCGCGGAACGTCTTGTGCTGTGGTCGTCAATCTCTTCTTGCAATCGGAGAGACCCATGTCCAACAGTGGACTTGTACGGGCTTGGATTCGAATTCAGGATCACTAAAGTAACTTTACCCTTAACTAAGGCACTAGGGTGGTAGCATTTGAACAGGTGCTCAATTTGAAAACATGTAAGCTTCTTTGTTATAAGAAAGAATTGTAAACGATTAGTTTTCTTTTTATAATTAAAGATAATTCTGTAATAGAGTTTATAATAACAGCTTTTTCTTTTAAAATTATCATTATCATCATTAAATTTCTCACAATTGCACTGTTGTAAGGTCTTACCCTAAGAAATGCTACAAAACATGGTCCTAAGTCATCTGTATCCACCGACTTTCTGCATGTCCTACCAGGTCATCACGCGGCAACCTCTCGAGAACTTTTTTCCCCATCGATGGTTTATGTTTCCTATTTATTTATTTTTTAAAAAACCAGCGTAATTTCTTAACGGTCGGATTTCCATTGCTCCGCATCTTAACAGAAAGAAGTAAATTAATGAACGGCAATTTGTTTGATATATTTTCTGTTTGTTGATTTTACGCTTTCGCCTGCGTTCTTAGTGTAGAAACTGAGCGCCATGCATCGAAGATGCAGCGCGGCAAGGCATTCGACATGAATGACAATCACGCGATATTTTTTAGGATTACTGTCAACCTTAAGCTAATATAAGTTTGTGCTCCCATTCTATCTATATATATAAAAGTCCACCGCTGAACATAGGACTCCCCCATAGATTGCCTCATAGGAGGAATATTTGCCATAGTTGTAATGTTACTGTTGATTTAATAATTTCACCTCTCAGCGGGTTATGTGCTCCTGGTAGATTATCTTCTATACATCCATCCATTACAGCCTAAATAAAAGTCCACTGCTGAGCATAGGCCTCCCCCATAGATTACCTCATAGGGCGGATTTTGCCACAGTTGCCCATTTGGCAGGCTGGTTGGCAACCGCAGATTTTTATTACTTTGAGATGTTTGTCGCCTCTTACGACCCCCACGGGACGAAATCGGGTATTAGTCTTCGTAGTGGATATTCTTACATCGCCACTACTCGGTACTTTCATGCGCTCCCAGTGGCCTTCTCAAAATGGATATCTGTTAGACTTTTAACTGAATTCGAATAAGGAGAAGTCTCTGGATTTGTCGTGAATATTTTTGTGATATGTTCGAGTATTTCCCCTTTTTTTATGAACCGTTTTTATGATTCATTTTTATAATATGTTATACTACAGCGGAATAGACTTTAAGAAAATATTTCATTCTTAAATTTAAAAAATTGGAGATAAAGTAAAACGATAAAAGGGGATAAAGTAAAATATAAAATGGCGCATGTGCGCCATTCGTCGTCGCTACATTGTCCTCCTCGTCCAAAAACTCTACATTTAGATCTTACTCCAAGGTCTAAGTTACCTAAGTTACCCGCCTAATAAAAAATGATAACCCCTCTAATCGGGCACTAGGGTTGCGAGTTGTATTCTAAAATAGAATATCCTAGCGCCTAGATCCTTTTGCATATTTGAGCGTTTCATCGAAACGAGTATATTAGGATTAGCGAATGTTGTGTTAACGTAAACACGAGACCTATTAAAACATTTATTAAATTTCGATAATAATAATCGGCAAGGAGACATCCATATATATGTATTCATACTACTTTATTTTGTGCAAACTTACAACGTAGACGACAACCGTTGGTCGAAAAGGGAGATGGATTTTCTTCCGCTGCAAACTAATAAATTATATTAATTTTTTTTATTTATTTATTTAATAACAAACTTTTTACATAAGTTCATTGATTCCCTGGTCCCTGAGCTAGTATAACTGTGTTTCAGGAACCAGTTCCTCCCCTTAAAGTTAGCCTTCTCAAAAGGTCAATTTCTATATAATAATAATAATTTAGTTATTTAGTTAAATAATTAATATACGGCGCTTTATTAATTACATCATGGTGTCGCACTTTTTTGCGTTAAAATAGTGCCAACCCTATTTCGCACGAATGTAATGGTCTATTGTTTAGATTAATAAAGAATTTTTATTAATTAAATTAAGTTTAAATAATAAAGAAACGTCAGTAGCCTAATGGCAGGGCGCGGACCGCGAACTCGAAAGGTCGTTGGTACGAATCCGCCATTCGACTACTGTCGTGAACCACTTCTAACACAAGCATTTTAAGCTTACCAGAAGTGGTTAAAGGGAATATTAGTAAAGTTTAATGGCATTACTAGTATTGAAAAAAAATAACAGTATGTACGCGTTAAGCATTTATAGCAGTACAGTATAATGAGACGCGGAATTAGGAGTTACATACTAACATTTTTTTAATCTGTGGAGATCCACCAATTGCGTCTTAGAAATAACTTGTTTGCTTTTACTTGTGTATTGTGCTTTATGGTGTTGGTTTATGTTCAGCAGTGGACTTTAACACTGCAATGGATGGATTTGTGTATTATATAGACAGAGAGAATTAGGCTAAAAGTTTATTTTACAACAAAAGCGGGGTTCAGTGGTAAAATTAAAAATAATCAGTCTGCGCGCAGAAGGTTTGTCGATAGAGTCATTATGTCGCGTGTCAATCGAAGAGATACTAGCGGTACTGCGGTTAGGCAAGAAGACATTTTACGATCTATAACGCCGGAAAAAGTATAAAATGAATAATATCAACCCTACATCACATCACGTGATTAAACGATCAGAAATGTCATTCCATTATTACGTAAAGCCATTGGTCCTGCGCCTAATCTCTTTCGGTCGAGTCGAGTCGAACAGATAGTGCAACTTGTGCTGCGCAATACACCTCGTCTCTACAATTCTGTGCTGCGCCGATGGCTATAGTCTCCGTCGAGAATCGCCGCCGTGACCGAAATTCGGTCTGGAGGATTAAGATTAGGTATTATATCATTATATATCATTCCCGTTCATTTTTACGGTTTTCTATGGCATTCACGACCATAGAAAGTTATCGTGGCTAACCCCTCTGAAGCACGGAAAACGGTCGGCGGAAGTGGGAGGGGTGATTATTGACTAACCTTCTGCGCGCGGCATACGTCATTTTGTATTCGCACCTCAGCTAGGGCCAATATTTGTAAAAAAATGCATTTGTATAAAACAAAGTCTCTTCCCGCTGTCTGTACGCTTAGATCTTTTAAACTGTGCAATATACCTAGTCAGGTCATACATTCTGTCACATGTTTAATATAAAATAATTGAAACAAGTTTATTCATTATGTAACCATTTATATACCAAAATGAACTTAACAAAACATAGATTCTTATGACACTAAAGTTTATTCAAAATGACTTCCGTGATTTTGAATACAGGCCTTCAATCTGCGCGGCCAGTCGTCTATCGCAGCACGAACGAGGTTCATGTCAATATCGGCGGCTGCCTTAATCAAGGATGTCTTGAGTGACTCCAAATTGGGATGAGGCTTTGAGCACGCCTTTTCCTCCTAGTGTTGCCATATCTTGTAATCTAACGGATTCAAATCTGGACTGGAGGAGGGCCAGTCTTCGTGCCGGATGAAGTCGAGCGAAGCTATTACGCGCCAATTCAAATTTTTGACATACTGAAACATTTGAATATAACCAAAAGATTCGTTTATCGTACCATCAAATGATACAATGAAGACTCTAGTGTAGATGACAGGTCAAGAAGTGGTCGCCCTCGGTCTGTTAGGACTCCAGCAGTGATAAAAGCTGTGAAGGCGCGAATTCAAAGAAATCCCAAACGTAAGCAGAAACTGTTGGCCCTTTAGATGGGGTTAAGCAGAACCACGGTGAAAAGGGTGTTAAATGAAGACTTAGGACTTCGGGCATATCGAAGAAAAACAGGACATCGTTTGAATGCTCGTCTAATGAACCTGAGACTGAAGAGATGCCGCGCTTTGTTGAAGCGGTACGCGGAAAAAAATACCGGGAAATTCATTCTTAGGATGAAAAAATTTTTACCGTAGAAGAGAGCTACAACAAACAAAATGATAATGTGTACGCACACAGTAGTGAAGAAGCGAGCAACCGTATTTCGCGTGTCCAACGAGGTCATTTTCCATCCTCGCTCATGGTATGGTTGGGAGTTTCTTATTGGGGCTTAACAGAGGTACATTTTTGTGAGAAAGGTGTAAAAACGAATGCAGTTGTGTATCAAAATACAGTCCTGACGAACCTTGTGGAACCTGTTTTTCATACCATGTTCAATAACAGGCACTGGGTATTCCAACAAGATTCGGCGCCAGCTCATAGAGCGAAGAGCTCACAAGACTGGCTGGCTGCGCGTGAAATCGACTTCATCCGGCACGAAGACTGGCCCTCCTCCAGTCCAGATTTGAATCCGTTAGATTACAAGATATGGCAACACTTGGAGGAAAAGGAGTGCTCAAAGCCTCATCCCAATTTGGAATCACTCAAGACATTCTTGATTAAGGCAGCCGCTGATACTGACATGGACCTCGTTCGTGCTGCGATAGACGACTGGCCGCGCAGGTTGAAGGCCTGTATTCAAAATCACGGAGGTCATTTTGAATAAACTTTAGTGTCATAAGAATCTATGTTTTGTTAAGTTCATTTTGATATATAAATGGTTACATAATGAATAAACTTGTTTCAATTATTTTATATTAAACATGTGACAGAATTTATGACCTGACTAGGTATATATGCATATAATCAATATTAGTCCAGCCGCTTAGGAAGATATGAGACTTCCCAAACGGATGCACCGATTTTGATGAGTTGATTAGAGAATGGTTTAAATTTATAATTGGACCCGGTAGGTGGCGTTGTTGTCCAGATCCAGAAATCAACCGTGCGACGCCGGGGCCGTATTATTATGATACGATTTTTGATATTTTCGCGTATACCGCACATTGATTAAAACTAATTTTACGGATTTTATCGCCTAGTATTTTTACTTATTCTAAATTAATAATGCTTCTTTAGTCCCACGTGACTATGGTTACAGGGGGACTAAGTACGATAAAAAAAAGTTCTATTAAAACTTATCTGCTTATGTACTCGTTTGTCACCATTATTTTTATTACAAAACCTCGGTTAACGGTCAAAATATCGGTTTAATAGACACCGAGACATATTATCGTAGTGTCGTGACGTGATCCAAACGGCTCGTCTCCATCGCTAATGGGCTAATGACGTGATACGTCATTCTGTCTGTATCTCATGATCCGTAATAGGTAGACGGTCGAAATTTGCACAGAATGTGTATTTCTGTTGCCGCTATAACATGAAAAAAATAAAAAAATAAAGGGGGCTACCCTACTAAATATGTGTTTTTTTTTGCAAACATAGTATCAAAGTTAGTAAGCAGACTCAGTCCTGCAGCATATGCTGTGAAAAAGATTAGAAATTTTACCAGTGTTGAAACAGCTAGACTTGTTTACTTTAGCTTTTTCCATAACATAATGTTGTATGGTATTCTGATAATAAAAATAATAATCTTTATTGAC
This sequence comes from Parnassius glacialis, assembly GCA_033319125.1. Taxonomy (NCBI): domain Eukaryota; kingdom Metazoa; phylum Arthropoda; class Insecta; order Lepidoptera; family Papilionidae; genus Parnassius; species Parnassius glacialis. The sequence continues at coordinate 44,872,383 of JAVANC010000010.1, forward strand.
ATAAAAAATGCTACAATATTTTTTTTTGAAGTCCCTGACTCCCGAGCTAGGTTAGAAAACATGTGTTACGGGAGTCAGTGCGATCTCCCTTATATAAATGACAGCTAAACTATTTTATGTAAATAAAGCAATTTAATTCTATTTGCGTGCATGCATATCTCCGCGTGTGTGTGTGTGTGTGTTTTTTTATGTTTGTGTGAGTGTGTGTGAGTGCGCGTGAGTGATCGTGCATGTGCGTGCGTTCGTGTGAAATTTTGCTATGGGGCACGCGTCTGACACTGAAATTATATTTGTTTTACAGAAGAGGGCCATAAGAACAATCTATGATTTAAAACATAAAGAGTCGCTCAAAAAAAATATTAAGGAAATGAATATATTAACTTCGGTCTCCCAATACATTAATGAAAATGTAATGTACGTACACAAAAATAAAAGTAGTTATACAAAAATAAGTGATAATTACTTAGTAAATACTAGGCACAACACACAGACACAAGCTAGTAGTACTAGTTACTCGACTCCACCGAGTCGGTAATTCATTCTTGGGGCGATGTATACGCTTTTATAACAAAATCCCACGAAATATACAAAATTTGACCTGCTCAAAGTTCAAAAACTTTAATAAACAAAGTTTGTATAAAAAGGATTATTATAATATTAAGGAATTAATGGATTATAATAACTCCTGGGAATGATGTGATCGCTAACAAGCTATTTCTAATTAGTTTTGTGTGGTTAATTGTGTAACATACATGATTGTAAGCTGTTATTTAAAAACAAAGTCCCGCTGGGTTTCTTGCTGGTTCTTCCCAGGACAGAGGTTTTTTTTCGAACCAGTGGTAGTTAAACAAAAGAGTGACTTTCAATAAGTATTATTTATAATCTATATTGACAAAACAAGTTTCTGTTTCAAATCTTGTACGATGGTACGGAACCCTTCATAAGCGAGTCCGACTCGAACTTGACCGGTTTATCTTGCATGAACAGCATTTTACCTTTTCGACAGTAAGAACGTAAAATATGCCTTTCACTTATAACATTCGAAAGGGTACTGACCAAAAACTACTGTGTTTTTAGTTAGTTTTATTAGTTTTTTAAAAAAACGTTAACTCCACACTAGGATTTTCTCCTGTGTCGTGGAGGCAGTTTACAAACATAAATTGCACGAGGAAAAACATCCAAACCCGGAACAATTATTTGTAGGCCATACAAATACTTGTTTCGTAAGGGATTCGAACCCGCGGCCCCTAGCGCAACAACGCATTGCTAAGCCACTACGCCATGGAACCGTGTGAAATCAATCCAACTTTTTCACTGGCATTCCCTGAGATATGAGCTGTCAAAATATATAATAGTGAATAACCAACCAGTGCGAATTTCCATTGAGTTATATGTACTACGTACTAGAGAAGCCATTCCGAACATTGACTATGTTCAACTGAACTGTAGTGCAATCCCTACAAACTGAATATTGCGTAAATTGAAGATTTGAGAATTCCATAAAATAATAATTATTACATTTTATTTAGAAATATAACATGTTTGTTTAGATGAAATTAAGATATTTTATATTAAATTCTTATATACATTTTATATTAATATCTTATTTTATATCAAATTAAAATCTTCGCGCATGCGCGACTACAGTACTCCCGCGCATGCGCGAAAACATAGAGTAGGACACAGTTTTTGTTTGAAATGGCTTCTCTAGTACGTAGTACATATAACTCAATTGGGAATTTCGCTGTAAAAAGGTTCTATGTTTTGAAGAAACGAAATTAACTTCCAAACAACCTATTACTTGTACGTCAACGTGAAATTCTGTATAATGTTAATCTGAAAGGATGATGGAATTGCTCTTAGCCAAGGTTCTTTAACGAGATAATGAAATTAACCATTATTATTCTTGTTGCCTATTTACGGGGTAAATACAGTATCTTTTTTTATATATTTTTTGCTCTCAAGAAGTTTAATTAATAAAAGATATTGAAAGTTCTCTTCCAACACATTATGTGATTTAGAAGAAAATATTGGTACATTGGGACGCTGCAGAGGTTGTCAAAATACTGTTCGAAAATAACACCACAACGCGCATCGACATGATATATTAGTGTGCACACTCACCTCATGAACGAAGTCGTCACTACACAGACACACACACTACTACACGTTAGTATGTTTTTAGTTTATAATAAAAAAAAACCAATTATAAAGAACTATTTAAAAAAAGAATGCCATTAGTGTGATCACTAAAAAATTGCTCAAACATAAAAATTAAAAGCGAAAGTAATTTGTGGTACCTATTATGAAAAATAATAAAGATGTACGTAAAATTATAAATAGATAATATTAATGTATCTGCTTGTATATTTTTAATTTGCAGTCGCGTGGCAGAACGACCCCACGCGTTATTGCATTCCTACACTTAAAAAAAACAAACGAAGCTTGAAACTGACTCAAGAGGAAAATCAGCGATCGCAAAGCTGAGTCGTAAAGAGCTAAGGAAGTATAAATAGCTTTTGTTCACTAGTCCTGTTTTAGCTTTATTGATCGATTTTTCAAATTACTTGCCTTTTAACATGTACAATGAACTGTGGTTAAAGATAAATAAATCTGCGAACGTTTAACCGGGCTCAAAAATATACTCGTACTTATTGTCTGAGAAAGGATTTTCTGGATTTTACGTGCCCAAAGGTTCCGTAATAAGTTTTTGCCAATATTTTTTATAGCTTAGAGTGACAAACTTACACACAGTCCACCTGATGGTAAGTGTTTGCTGTTGCCCACAGACATCTACATCTATCTTCGTTTGCGAATTAAAATGCAGATGCGTTGTCACCCGTGAGGACTAAGATGAAATGCCTCTTTTCCAGTAAAAAGGTTCTCCGGTTCTCTACACTCACCATACCAAACACAGCAGTTATTTAACGCTGGTATTCTGTGAGAGTGTGGTCCTTCCCCTAATATAGCTGCAGCATGGCTCTACCACGTATAGAATTACATATTTATTAAAAACCTGAGACCCTGAGGGTCCAAGCTGATTGTAAAATTAGCACCACAGTCCAATATAGAGGTAATGCTTGGCTAGTTAAGACTAACAGAAGCTTAAAATTTTTTAAATCTGTAATGCAATCTGAAAAAAATTGAGTTCGAGCGGATAGTTTTGTGTCTATTATTGTTGCTACACAACAGTCCTGATATATATCCTTTTCCTAAGTGTTTCTAGCCATCATCCCTAATATTCGCACCCTATCGGCAAAAGAGAAGAAAAGAGATGGCCGCTAACGCCTTACGCGTGTGCGTTACCGCTATTTTTATAATTATACACATTTAACACAAAGTAAAAACCGACTTGAAATTGCTAAAAAAGAATATATTTATTTGCTACCTTTAGGGATGGAATTTTTTCTCCATATTTTTATGGAATCACCCTTGAAGTATAACTTATTTAAAAAAAAATCATTACAATCGGGTGTTAATCTGCGAATATATCATATGAAATTCCTTAAACAATAGTCCAATATGAAACTTTTCCCCTATTTTCAACACTTGGCGGTGGTATTTTTGCCTTCAAAATTTAATGGGACCACCGAGATAAAGCCTATTTAATTAAAAAGGAATCATCAAAATTGGTTCACAGTCTCCGAAGATATCTCGTAACATACATAAAAAAAACATACACTCGAATTGAGAACCTCCTCCTTTTTGAAGTCGTATATAGACTAAATAAAAAAATAAATCTTGTTTTAAATGTCAATTAATGCTCGCGTCCATTTCCATTCAAAATGTTAGTGTAGTGTTTGTGTAAACACTAGAAACTAAGCAGAAATCGTCAGCCTTCTGTAAATAATAGGAACGCTCCAATCTTATGTATCCTTACCTTATCAATTCAGTTTTTACTTACTTCCCATTTTGGACCATTAGGTTAGCCAGCCCTTAGTTCGGTTCTTTTCTGGTTCCCTAAATACACGATGCACACTGCGAAACGTTCAAGTCGTAACATCAAGAATTATTTAAACAAAAAATTGCCGAGGTAACTTGTTTAAATAATTACTGGGACTTATAACTAAACATTTCTCCTGTATCGTGAAACGTGGGCGTTTTACACACATAAATTATTTTAAAATACATTTGAAATACACAACTGGACCAAATATCCTGTAGGTTATACGAATCAATGTTTCTTTTGAACTTGAGGCCTAAACCGCCGAAGTCAAATGCCAAATGAACCACTTAGCTATCGAACCGTCGCTGTAGTTAATATACTTCCACCTAACCTACAAAGTAAGAAAGAATGGAGCGCTGCGTATATTTCGCAGTGATATAAAAACCAAGTCAAAATCTTGCTCATCTTATTGTAAGAACACGCACGTACGCATATGCATCTAATATTGCAACTAACAACATAGTTGCTAGGGCTGAAAGAAAAGTACGAGAGTGCGTCAAGAAGTTGAGCATGGTTTCGGCATCACTTGAAGTGTAAGCAGCGCCAATCGTGTTTTGGCAACATCAATCGTATTCCTTTGATGTTGTTGCCGAAAATGGAAACACGACTCCCGACATTGTGTCAAGTTTTGTTGCCAACACTAGGTGATTACAGAAACATTTGTTGGCAACACGTGTTGGCAACAAAACTTTGGTGGAGACGCGGCTTGAGATTTCAACATGTAAGTAAACGTTCCCTTTAGTAAATTCTAGTTTTCTAGAACTATTCGAAGCGTGTTGTCACTGACGCAGGCGTGTAAGGAAATTAAGAAGGAATGACGCTTAAAAATATTTATGTTGAATCAATAAACAAAATAACTTCGCAGTGTCAGAGAGAAAAAGATATATGCCTACTTATCAATATTCTTAGCAAAAAATTCATCTAACTACATTACGTTACCAACACAACATACCATTAAGTTAAGTTTCCAAAGGCTATAGTAATTTGTGCTATAGGGCGGATATCTTAACGCGATCTTGTCTTAAATTATTGCTTGAAAAATGGCTTTTTTTAAAGATATGCGACTGAAAGGAAATTTAGGTACTAAAAATATTTTATTTTTACTAAAGTTAAGAAGGAATCGAATATTTAAAAGTAACAATGGTGCAATAAAAGATTTTAATTGTTCCTAGTGTGGTTTTGAAGCTATTTTGAAGTAACTTTATTCTACTTTGCGGAAATCCATTATAATAAGTTGGATAAAATTACTTTGTACCTACGTTTGTTTATACGCAAAGTATTTTTTACCAACTTTAATAACTTTATTTTTCTTGTTTCTAAGTTCTTCTTCAGAAATTTAATAAAAATTGAATTTATTTTATTATCAACAAGACAACAAAGTAATGGAGACTAACGAGCGTTCAAAAATTAACTTTCTTGATTTTTGAAATTCGAATGCAATAATTTTTTGAAAATAAAATCATTGTTTGTTGTTGTAATGTTTGTTAGCGAATTAAAAAAAATTGTTAATCGTTCAACGAACTATTTTCGAATTGTGTTTAAAATTATTGCTTGGAGATGTTACAATATACATGTTGACAAAAAGCAACACTAATATAAAGAAATATTTTTTATATTATCTGTCATTCAACACAAAGTACCCTACTGTTAAAGTTACTACTGCTAGAGCATGCATTATTAAACAGATATAATTACAAAAATACTGTTGAAAACGTAACCAAGTCAAGTATAATCTCAAATGATTCTTCTGTGGTATGATAGAACTCATAAGCCTTTTCTAGTGTTTCTATGTTCAACTTAAAAACTCATCAAAATAAGTTAGAAAGAACCATATCTATACAAATAAATAAAACTGAAGTGTCTGCTTGTAACGTCAAAATGACAGCTTTTTACTAAATGCATGATGCATGCATGAAAGTATATACCCTATGTAGTTATAACCAAAACACAATTTTTAAAATTTTTGTCTGTCTTTCTGTCTGTCTGTCTGTCTGTTTGTACCAGCTAATCTCCGAAACGGCTGTACCGATTTCGACGGGACTTTTACTGGCCGATAGCTGATATTATACGGAGTAACTGAGGCTACTTTTAGTTCAGAAAAAGAATTAGGGTTCCGCGAAAAAAATTAAAACCCTAAAATCCAATCACGGGTGAAATATGCGCTGTCATACCGTTCATCAGATTGCGCTCGTATCGTACCGACAAGTATAATATTTGAAACTCATCATTCAATTTCAATTAATGTGTTATCATTCCTAATTAAACAATATAACACTTCCAAATAATATAAAACGATATTTCCACAATTATTTCTTCTGCAGCTGAAACTCGCCGGGGCCAGCTAGTTACTTATATTTATTATAGAATAAGGATGACAAAAGAGTACACAATCCACCTGATACTAAGTGGATGCTGTGTGGTTTTTTTTATAGGATAGGGTGACAAACGAGCACACAGTCCACCTGATGGTAAGTGGTTGTTGTGGCCCATAGACATCTACATCTATCCTCGTTTGCGGACTAAGATGGAAAGCCTCTTTTCCAGTAAAAAGGGTCTCCGGTTCTCTTCACTCACCATATGAAACACAACAGTGTTAAGCTGCTATTTTACGCTGGTATTCTGTGAGAGCGTGGTCCTTCCCCGGTCGAGCCGACCCATTCGTGCTGCAACTGTACTATTAATATAGCTGCAGCATGGCTCTACCAAGTAGAAAAATATAGTCCATAGTCCATAGTCATTTACATTTAACCTCGATTAAGAATAAAAAAATACAGATGCGTTGTCACAGGGTGAACTAAAATGGAACGCCTCTTTTCCAGTGTAAAGATTTTAAAGTTTTCTATACTCACCACACAAACAACAGCAGCGTTAAGCTGCTATATTACACTGGTATAAGAGCGTGGTCCATCCCCGATCGAGCCATTCGTGCTACAACAATAATTTTGTCGTAGCTGTAACATTGCTCTACTACGTGAAATATTTACCCTAATACTTACGTTTTATTTAAAGTTTTTTTTTTTAAATAAAAGTACAATGCTTAAGGTTAAATGTTATTCTCATGTAATTATAGAAGAAACGGTGAAGACTTTATTGAAAACATTATATACGAACATAATCTACGAATATTATCTATACAAATAAATAAAAATGAAGTGTCTGTTTGTAATATCGAAATAACAGCTTTATACTATAATATGCATATGAAAGTATATACCTACGGTACTTATAACAAAACACGATTTTTAAAATTTTTGTCTGTCTGTCTTTCTATCTCTAAACTCCGAAACAGCTGGATCGATTTTGACCGGACCTTCACTGGCAGATAGCTGTTGTTATAAGAAATAACTTAGGCTACTTTAATTTTAGAAAATTAATTAGGGTTCCGCGCAAAACTTAAAACCCTTGAAATTCCATCGTAATAAATTACGCGCGGGTGAAGTCGCGGGGAAAGGCTAGTTTAAAATATTTGTTTACACAAATGACATACGTAGGTAATTAAAACTAACGACAGGCTTTAGAGCAATTTAAATTTGGAATATTAACGTTTTTTGACGTTGTTTGTAACACTTACAAATATTGTATTGATTGACTTCGTTCCAGGACTTTCTACGAAAGAAGGCTGGACGTGGGAGTACACAATGGCATTTCTTTTTAAACAATTAAATTTATTACTTTCGTAACATCTTGTATACAATAAGCGATCCGCCCCGGCTTCGCACGGGTGATTTCTGGATCTCGACAACAACGCCACCTACCGGGTCCAATTGTAAATCTAAACCATTCTCCAATCAACTTAATCATACACACACTATTTCATCAAAATCTTCCTATAACTATAAACCTTCCTCTTGAATCATCAAGAGGAAGATTTATATGAGTAATACATGCATATTAGATGTATATTACATAATTCTTCTGTCGGTGTATATGTGACCGAACTCTTCCTAAACGGCTGGACCTATTTTCTGTCTATTAATGAAAACTGCATCAATCCGTTGCGTAATTTTAAAAGAGCTTAGCGTACAGACGGCGGGAAGCGGCTTTGTTTTATACAATGTAGATACAATTAAAATATAAAACGACGTTAACATCATTACAGTAAGAAAATTCTACAACTTCTTATTTCATCCATCCATATTTCTGTATTTTTATCCTTTTACAAGCTTATGTCTGACTACTATCCTTCTGGTATGTCGCGATGTAACCAAAGATGGTAAAACACACTGACATAACGTAACAAAAAACTTATTTACTCTTACCTTGAAGACACATTTTAATAGGATTATTATACGAGGTTGAGCACATATATTATGGTTGTAGCAAGAATGGGTCGGCTCGACCAGGGAAGGACCACTCTCTAATAGAATACCAGTGATAAATAGCAGCTCAATGCTGCTGTGCTTCGTATGGTGAGTCGGAGACGCTTTTTACTGGAAAAGAGGCATTCTATCATAGCCTTCACGGCTGACAACGCATCTGCATTTTAATTCGCCAACGAAGATAGATGTAGATGTCTATGGGCCACAGCAACCACTTACCATCAGGTGGACTGTGTGCTCGTTTGTCACCCTTATTCTATTTAAAAAACTCACTTTACTTCTCTCTATAATATCTGCGCTTGTTGTTAGGAGAGACGAATTGATCGGGCACTTATTTTAGGTCAACGACAAGCCGTCGTTTATAAACAAGACTCCATTAAAAAGATAGTCAAAACATGTCTTAGTATACATAATAAAATGTTTTCATTAAGTTAATAAATTACAAAAAATAAACACTTATGTACTTATATATTAGTATTATATAATAGACACTTATGTATTTTGTCCATGAAAAATATGCAGCGTGGCCCTACCACATGACGCTCTACATTTATTACAGTAAGTACCCACTGCCTTAGGTAATTGGATAATTAATTAATTACTACGTCATAAAATTTTAATCTGCTACTTTCTTTACTATCTATATATTGTTTTCTGTTACAATTTGTATTAGGTTTTTATTATTCAATAAAGATAGATCTAGTGTTTCCGCCACTAACGTCATCTGCAAAGGAGAGCGTCCTCTGCGGTATGAAGTTGGGAACCAATGAAAGAAGCCTGTGAAAGAAGTCTGTAGCGAAACAAATTAATTTCACAGAGCATGGTATAGCTACCGGCGGCACAGAATATCTTTACTCATGTGCCGGCTGCGTGGCGATTTCGCATTTTTTTTTCAGTGTTAAATGTATTAAAAGTAAAATGTAAAAAAAATTATCAAAAAATTATTAACCTATAAATAGGGACTACAAATAGGGTTTGCAGGAATAATAATAATGTTTTTTAAATGTAAATATAGCCAGCATTTTAATGGGAACTATAAATAGGGTTTCTTCTAAATTACCATGAATTTTTTGTGACTTTTAGGTTTCTACAAAATATAAAACCACCGAACAATAAAATTATCACAAAATTAAGTTTTAAAAAAACAATTTATAAGCAAAATGCGTGGGTGACATTCAGGGCGTGTACCTTCCTTAATACTTGTCAAAACTTGAAAATAAGTGGAAACATATCCTAAATACATGTGATAACACATATTAAGTTTGTTGATTTAATAATCAAGTCAAGATTAATTTAAAAACAGTCAATTGCTACTAACACAATACGTGTAAATTTCTCCCGAAGTTTTTAAATTTCCTCAGATATTCCACCTCCGGTGGGACAAGTGGCAGCCTTCCTAGAATGTTAGTAATATTTCCTCGCTGAATTATCATACTTGAGTCTACATCGAGACCAAAGCAAGCTCTTGAATCTTGAATTTCACGACCAGTTCTAGACGTTTCTGGATCATTTGGTAAGTGAATGTTCGGGGACCACCGTAAAGTTAACGTTTCCCTCGAACAAAATTTAAATTAATGATATATTATTTAACTTTTTATAATGTATTCTTGCGATTGTGGTTCCTTGGTGAGACATCGTCTCCACTTTGTCTTCTGGATTGACACATGTACTTATTTCAGTTATTTTAATACAGTCTTACAGTAATACTGATAGCACGTAGTGTTTATTGCAGCTAATGGATATTCGTAACTAAATTCAAAACAAGAAAGCTGCAGACACGGTGACTCTAGATCTGTAGAAGACAACATAATATAGCTCAGATCCTGTAATTAATACATATTTATTTCATTGAGATAAAAACAGAGATTAAGTATATTTCATGTTAAGAATAATGTATGGCTGTTTTTTTTTTATCTTATTGCGAAATTATACGCGAATGTAAAAAAATATTTTGAATTCCGTTCGAAAGCACTCAAGGCCAACCAGCTTGGTAGTTAATATAAGCCACAAGCATAACATTTTTATTTTAAGAATCACATCACCTGTTATGTAATCGTTTTTAGGTTATTTAAATAATATTGCATTTAAATAAGTTGTATTGGTGAAAAGAAATGCCCTCTGAAGCGACCACAAAAATTATTGTATTCTTTTTTTTTATAGGATAAAGGTAACAAACGAGCACACAGTCCACCTGATGGTAAGTGGTTGCTGCGGCCCATAGACATCTACATCTATCCTCGTTTGCGAATCAAAATGCAGATGCGTTGTCACCCGTGAGGACTAAGATGGAATGCCTCATTTCCAGTAAAAAGGGCCTCCGGCCACCTGCACTCACCAAGCGAAACGCAGAGGTAAACCTTTACTTCACGCTGGTATTCTGTGAGGTCGTGGTACCACCCCGGTTCGAGCCGGCCCATCCGTGCGACAGCAAAAGCTGCCGCGTGGCTCTACCACTGTTCAAAAAGAAACCTCTGTCTCTACCTCTGGAAACCTCTAGAAAGAAACAGCAAACAATCAGAAACAGCATGATAGCGATCACCTCATTCCATTCCGTTCATGTACCCTTTAATAGTATAATAACCCTTAGTAAACAATTTTTATATATTTTCTGGGACTTTGCTGTAAAAGCGTATACATTGCCCCATGAAGGAATTACTGACCCTTTGAAGTCGAGTAACTGGTTTAACTAACTGGTACTTGTGCCTAGTAATTACAGAAAGTACGAGTACATCACTATTTTAATAAAACTATTTTTGATATTGTGAACATATATTTAATTCTCGTATATATATTGAGAGACCAAAGTTAATATAATTGTTTCTTAAAAAAAATTCTAAGTGGTTTCCTTCAGATTAAGGTTACAAATTGCTCTTATGGCTCTTTTTTTCAAAACAAAGATAGTTTCAATGTGAGTCGCATTACATGCAATATTTGCACATACACTATATACTCGTAATACGACCGTATCGCCTCGTGGCCAGATTACCTGCCTTCTACGTCTTGAGTTCGAAAATGAAATTCAGAATCAAAAATCTAAGCTAAAGTCAAAAATTGTGCCCAAACACAAATTATTGTTTTTTGAATGTGTTTCTGTATAGTCTATTGGGTTTACCTTTCGTTTTACGAGTATCTTTGTATTAGCACGTACTTTGTTAAATTACTTGCGTTTGTTAAATTACAGTATTATGAACAAATCGTCGCAATTAGTAAATATTATCGATAGAAAAAATAACAATGATAATTTTTGATTGTAAGAATGCTTACGCTTTTGGTCTGGCTAAAGCTTGCATTTAGCGACAAATCGCCGCCATAATTTTTTAAAATTTGCTGTGACAAATGAACTTACACTCAGTCAACTCAACTGTAGCTCAATGACATTTGCAAACAACTGCAAACAAAGAAGGCTCAATAAAGAATTAAAATGCAGATACGTTGTCACCCGTGAGTACTTAGATGGAATACTTCATTTTCAGTAGAAAGTCTCCGATTCTCTACACTCATCATACGAAACACAACAGTGTATTCTCACAGATTATAATTGTACTGGGTCTCTTTACACTTTGGTTTGGATTATGTTACCTTTTTGAAAATTATTTCTTTATATTTACGGTCGCGTACTTATCAGTAAGTAAAGGTTAAAAGCAATAGATTATAAATCGTGTAGTATGTTTTTAATTTGAAAACAATGAACTTAATGTTTTTTTTTAATAGTATAAGGGTGATAAACGAGCGCATAGTTCACGTAATGGTAAGTGGATACTATGGCCCATAAATATCTACATTTATCCTCGATTAAAAATCAAAATGCAAATGCATCGTCACCCATGAGGGCTAATATGGAATGCCTCGTTTCCAGTAAAAAGGTTCTCCGGTTCTCAACGCTCACCATACGAAACACAGCGGCATTAAGCTGCCATTTTACGCTGGTATTTTGTGAAAGCGTGGTCTTACCCCGTTCGAGCAAACAGTACACATATGTACTATAACCACAACATAGCTGCAGCGTGGCTCTACCACGTAAAAAACTTACAGTCAACGTGATTAATGAGAATGTGAATCAACAATTCTCGTTATGTAATTACGCTACGCAATATAACTTTTGGAATGCATTCAAACCAAGCATATTTCTTATCATAGATAACGAAAAGCGAAGACAAGAAAAATTAATTTTAAAATAAAAGTAAAAACTGTCTTCAGATACTAAAAAGAATCCACAATAGCTTCCGAAGTCGGTGCTAGAACATAGTGTATCGAATAATAAAACCCCGACTTCAGAAGTCAATTTTTGTATTATAACCGACTTCAAAAAAGAGGAGGTATACAATTCAACTGTATTTTTTTAATGTGTGTTACCTCATAACTTTTTTATAGGTGAATCGATATTGATGATTATTTTTTATTTGAAAGCTGATGCTTTTCATGTGGTCCCATATAAATTTGATCAAGGTGTGACCAGTACTTTTTGAATTATCCTTAATAATTTATATTTATGTCGGTTGTACGTTTACATTTGTTTTAAGTCTACTTTTACCCTTTTGAGTGGACTAACTACTTTTGAATGTCACAATTTCATGGTAATATCTAGGATGACACGAAAAGTAACATTAAAAACTTCATCCTCTGTTTTTCACTTATCGTCTGGATTCCTGAAGTATTAAAAAAATAATGTATTGTAATTACATATATATATAATGGATATATGTTTTTATTATCTTTACTTTATATTAAGTATATTAATATTATAAAATTTTAAAATGAGAATGCACACTGGATCCGCTTCTCTTTGAATTTGTCCAGTATCAGGCCTGAAGAAATTTCAATATGAAATAAGCCTTTGTACAAAATATCTTTATTTTTTTTTTCATTGTAACATTACTTTGTGTGTACATAAATTGTTAAATAAATAAATCATTAAAATCAAACACAAAGACAAGAACAAGGAAGTTTTGGCCAAAGAAACATTAAAACAAATATGAAAGAGTTGATAATTTTCAAAATCTTTTTCCTTCATTTTTGGAAGTCGACTAACAAATAACCTGTAAATATTTTAGTACTAAAAATAAGCACTAGATATCGCTGTAGTTGAATGAGTGTGGTTTATTTAAGATTTTGGATTCAAATTGGGGTTGCCACCCGTATTGTATGTAAAACATCTTTCAAAATAAAATGTGCTTCATATTTGCATAGGACTTGTTTTCTCTCTAGCTAATTTTATAGATTTCTGAGAGCAGTTCTATCAAAACTGCACAGCTGAACATAGGCCTTCCCCATAGCGTGTTTCGCTCGACAAGCGAAGTGGCAACCGCAGATTTTGAAACGAAGTTCCTGACGGGATGAATTTGGTGGATGGGGGCTAGGCGAGAAAAGTGTTTTACGTGGTAGAGCCATGATGCAGCTATATTAATAGTATAGTTGTAGCACGAATGGGTCGGCTCGACCGGGGAAGGACCACGCTCTCACAGAATACCAGCGTAAAATATCATCTTAATGCTGTTATGTTTCGTATGGTGAGTGTAGAGAACCGGAGACACATTTTACTGGAAAAGAGGCATTCTATCTTAGTCCTCACGGCTGACAACGCATCTGCATTTAATTCGCAAACAAAGATAGATGTAGATGTCTATGGGCCACAGCAACCACTAATCAGGTGAACTGTGTGCTCGTTTGTCACCCTTATGCTATAAAAAAGTGTAAGATTTTTCCGTCACGCTCCTTCTGACGTAGTGTAGACGGCCTTGACGGCCATAAGGAAGCGAGATGGAATAATATCCATCTTCCTCGCACTTTTTCTTATCTAGCTGTGAAAAAATGTATTTGTATTTGTTAATCAATTTACCACGTGCTCGGCGGTGAAGGAAAACATCGTGAGGAAACCTGCATGTCTGAGAAATAATAAAAAAATATATTTCAAAGATATGTGAAGTACGCCAAAACGCATTGGGGCAGCGCGGCGGGCGTTTTGGCGAACTTTTCCATTTTTCCACATTTCCTTGCCCTAAAACCCTCTCAGAAATGAGAGGAGGCCTGTGCCCAGCAGTGAGACGTAAATAGGCTGCAACGTTACGTTACGTTACGTACATGTTAATCAATCATATAATATGTTTATCAATAATAATATAGTACGAAAAGAACTTCGTTTCAACCGAGTGTTTCACGACACTCACGCATGTTTTTTATTGTTTATATTTCTTATTAGAAAGATGCTGGCCATACCCAGTTTCAGTTCGACTCTGTCGCCTTTTACGAAAACATATTCTTAATAATTACCGTGACGAAGTAATAATTACCATGAGGTGGCAGCGGAAAATAATCCATCACCACACACAGCGCCTGTTGTAGAGTTCAGACAGCCCTAGGCTAATTTTGAATATGCTTCCGCCCCTCTGGCCTGTCCTGTGCCCGCCCAGACCACGAATATACTTACTAGATTTTTTACCAAGGGCAGAAAGCTCTGCGGTTTAGCCCACATTAAATTGAATGTTCCCGTGAGATTATTTTCAAGCAAAAAAACAAGCGCCACAGTGCTGTATTCTTTAATCGTTAACTAAAAAGAAGTTAAAAATGTGTAAAAACATTTTAACTTCTTTTTGATTCTTCTACTTATGGCAATACGAGTATCTGAAGTAGGTTTTATCCATTTCTATTATTTAATATTAAATATAATGAACATTAAGAAATACTATCTACACATTTCTAACAACTCTTCACCCGCTATGAAATATGTAAAGCATTTCACCGCATTCCTAAGTGACGCCGCCCTGGCATAAAAGGTTCTCTTTAGTGAAATGAAAATAATATATTAGACGCAAATTCAATAATATACATTGGAAATATTATTTCTGATCGTTTTTAATATAAAATTTCGCAAGCTATGAAGGTTTACTTTACAGTTTGCGAAATAACACGCTCGATATTACTAGTCCGGTTAAAAGAAATAGAAAGTAAGAATTATTATTAAAATAAGTTGATTACAGCAACAAAGGCGGCCGGGCTCAAGGACTGCGCCCTTTCTTGAGTAACAAATTTCGAGAACTCTAAACTGAGATTTTTCATTTTAAGTCGATGCATAACAAATTTATTTATATTTTTTTTTATTCACTCATATTATAGTGCCCACATTACGGCTTCGTAGCGCTGCCTAAACATTTGGTTCCGCACGGAATCAAGTGTTAGTATGGCCTACAAATAACTACTCTGGGTCTGGATTTGTGTCCTTGTGTAATTAATGTCTGTAAACCTCCTACACGATACAGTAGAAAATCCTACAGTGGGCGTAGACTTTTTTTAAATAAGAAGAATACTGTCCCGTAGGTGTCGTATGAAGAGAATATGGGAAATATCAGAAAGATGGTGCAACCGTCGCCTTTATGCCGGATGTAAAATATCCAGACCAACAAAAAAGACAACAACAAAGGTGCGAAACATTTAGTGCTGCCCTTGACAATCCTTGTAAAGCGTGGTGACTTTCGCATTTTTTTACGTGGTAGAGCCATGCTGCAGCTATATTAATAGTATAGTTGTAGCACGAATGGGTACGGCCCGACCGGGGAAGGATCACGCTCTCACAGAATACCAGCGTAAAATAGCAGCTTAATGCTACTGTGTTTCGTATGGTGAGTGTAGAGAACCGGAGACCCTTTTTACTGGAAAAGAGGTACTCTATCTTAGTCCTCACGGCTGACAACGCATCTGCATTTTAATTCGCAAACGAAGATAGATGTAGATGTCTATGAGCCACAGCAACCACTTACCATCAGGTGGACTGTGTGCTCGTTTGTCACCCTTATTCTATAAAAACAATGTTCTGATTACAACGGGAGAGGCCCCTTTCGGCTGAAGAATACTTGCAGTTTAGAACGTAAAGACCCCTAGTTTAAATTTGTTTCCTTTTCTTCTCAATGTAATATAATTCTTAATATAAGTTATTCTTTTTAAAATATTTTATATTAATTATTTTTTAACAATTCAATAAAAGTGTCACTTTGCTAGAAACAATAATAAATTATTCTAAATAAAACTATCAATTCTTAATATTAATGAAATATTACTTAATTTTTATTTCTATATTAATAAAATATTACTTAATTTTATTTCTACCGCCAAAGATCAGTGGTTGTACTGTGGATCCGGTCTAAAGGTTATGGATAGCAAGTCAAATTATATGTAAAGGCTGTGAAGCATTCCTTCTTGGTCCTCAGAGCTAATAACTAATAACGTATCTTTAGTCTTCTTTGTTTAAAGTCGGTCGTAGGTGTTCATGAACTGCAGTATGAACTGACTATTAGGTGGACTGTAGGTTCCTTTATCACTTCAGTTTTATAAAAAAAAACTTAAGTGTAAACAGTTTTTTTCTAGTTCAATTGTTAAACGATAAAAACATGCATAGTCAAGACAATATAATAGCAATAAAACGTAAAACAATTAATATTCGTTAATGAAAACAAAAAGTCTGTTTTAGATAGGTATTTTATCAGTCATAAATTACATAAAGAAAAACGGAGATTTATTTCGAATTTTGTGGTAACCCAACTAATCCAATTTTAAATCGATTTTTAATATAGAATTTCTCAAAACGATGGCCTCTAAAATTTTTCATACGCTTTTGTTTGTTTTTAATAAAAATATAAATAAAAGACAGTAATTTTTTGGAGGATATGGAAAAATATTATTTTGTTAAAAATAGGTATTTCTTGTTAATTATATTGATTTCTTTATCTTAAAACGTTCATACTTATTATTTTTCTCTTGGATTTTTCAATTATTATTCGCTTCAACGCCGCCCACTAATAGATTTTTAATCTCTGCTATAAACCAACGAAAGATAATGTGCCACAGATAATAAAGTAAAAATGGCTTCACTCAACTAATTAATTTAATTATTAGCCCAATTAAAAGAAATGTGCTTAATTTTAATTAGTCATTTTAATGGTTAATTATGCAGCTACAAAAACAATCTTCTTAAATTCCTACTAAGAGTATAAGTTAACGAACTTTATCGCCAACAAGTAAAAACGAATATATTATTTATAATAAATTTACAAAAACTTTTATTATTTATTTATTATAAAATTTGCCAACAAAGATATTTTTTCTTATATTCATAAAGTGAATGATTTTCTTTTAAATATATGTTGATTGCCTGTCAATTTCACAACATAAATCGATTACAATTAATGAAATAGATACATCTGTTATATTAAAATATTAATTTTTTGTGTATCCGTTTGTATTTTATTATTAAACAATATTATTCGTTATTTATATGTCTATCAGAGTAATATTTATATTGTTGAAATAATGTTAATTTTACGAATATTGGCCAAATTATAATCTTTATTTTATAGTTGTTTCTTGAATGATGGTTAAATTACTAGAATTTGTTTTTAGTCCGTGCAAAGATTTTATCTACTAACTTTAGTGAAAGGACGTTATATATTTGTTAAATTGATTCTAACTTTGTTATAAAATAAAACCGTCTTGGTATAGCGAATCGTGCAAAAATAAAGTATAGAATTATTTTTAACGTGAATTTCCTTAAACAAATTGCGTGGTTCAAAATTTCTCGGTAATGGACGGACGCAAGCGAGGCCGAAATCTGAGGCCGAATTAGAAATCTTAACCAAACCATTCACCTAATGACTCAGGCTTTGTCTAAAACTTGGAACACTAAAATATGAAAATAACAATATGTTAATTTTAAGTAATTAAATTTCATAGATTAACAGTAAATATATTGGGAAGAACTTTAACCCTTCTTCAAAAACAATGAAATTCATATGTTGATAGGTACTGGCCAGTTTTGAAAATTTTAATTAGCGAAATAAAAATAATGAGCAATATTAAAATGGCAAACTAAGTTTGCAGTGTGTGAAACATTATGGGCAGTCATTTAACGGTAAACGCACTACAAAAGTTTTAAAGGAATAATTACATCTAATACAAATAGATGTTTTGTAAGTAAATAACCAATTTATTCCGGCAAAAATATGTTATCACTGGACTAACTACAGTTTCACCTTAAAAATAAATCTAACGCGACGGATCCTTTCGGGCAATTAGGCGCATACCACCGAGTCATCCAGCCGAGACTTGTAGTTTTATTGGCCGTTTGCATCATATCTTTGCGGTTTTTACAAGCAATTCGGGCCAAACTTATCTTAATCGCGGAGACTTAAAGTACAAACGGCGATAAGTGCGGGCGTTCGCGCGTGCTCGCAAACTGATGAAACACTCGAAAGTGAAACGATTTGAATACTCCTGGTAGAGACGGAGCCGGTGAAAAATAACGCCTCTGACGTATAATGTTGAATTGCTAACTAAACGGAAAATACAATTATTATCGTAATACGAAACGGGTGCCACTCGTCGCTTGTTGTGTCCCAAAAAATGCTTTGTTCCACCATTGTGTCGCCACCGAGAGCCGTGACAACGAAAACACAACGTTATTTTGGCAAATAAAGCACATTTTTTATATCCGTCTCCACTAACATGGTCGCGCAACACAGACACATTGTAGGCTCAAAATTCGCAGGAACACAGCGCCGGTGATTGGTCGCCGTCAAAAAATATACGTAAACCAGTTTTAGCTGCTTTTGTTCAGATCTTTCTTTTGGAGTTCGATGACCAATGCAAATATGATATTTGCGTGCGTGCGAAATTTAGCGAGGGTGTGGAAAGGGAGGGGGTGGATTGCAGCGCGGTCGTCAACCGTGGTCATGACTCACCGCTCTTTGTGTCGCCCACGTCGGGGTCTACGTACCTTCGGCACCCTGGGCGTCACCACGTGCTCCGGGCCACGTGCCGCGTTCTTAACCGTTCAAACATGATGAGAGCCGCCGACACGGTAAGTGTACTCCAACAAGCGCCTGGAACGATCATCACCAGAGCACCTGATGAAGTACAATGGGCGTGCGGCGGTCGTAAAGAGTTATGCGGGTTCAATTCCTGTGGTCCCGGCGTAGGCACCGCGCGCTACTTCAGGTACCTGACTAGGTGAGGACAGCCCCGGCGCCGGAGTAGCGCGCGGTGCCGCCGCCTGCTTCTATTTATAGCGCGGCGCGGAGCGGACGCGTGTGTCTCCGTCGGAGCTCGGGAGTCGACTGCACCTCGCAGCAGAAGCCGCGGCCCCCGCGCGCCGCCAGACGTCAGCTGACCGCTGCACCGGCCCTGACATTGGCGCGCCCGCGCGCCGCCGCGCGGGGGACGAGGTCGCTGACCCCGCCCGCGGAAGCCTCCTCGCGAATCTGTCTCCCCCCCTCTCTCACCCTTCACCCTCCTCTCCGTCGCGCGGCGTCTATGACATTCACCAAGTTTGGACATTGAATGATTTGTATGAAGCGCGTGAACCGACTGATTTCTTTAAAATTGAAAAAACCGAGGAACTTTTTTAAATATTTGCGATAGCACAAACTTAGAGTCACAATTTATAATTTATTATTAAATATTTCCACTATTATTCTTTTAAGATATTTTTAAATGAAATATCACTTATTATCAGCAGCAAACTATCCCGAACGAGTATGAAGTACCATTTTTAATCGTCCCACAAAGTAACGAGGTTAAACACCGACTGTACAGCCACGAGCGCAAGTTAGTGAAGCTGATTCATTACTGACGTCAGCGCGAGTGTGTTATCTTTCGCGTCGCTGTACCGATGCATCACACATTGCTATTTACTGAGATAACACTTATCAAAATTGTATGTCGTTTGATGAAACTAAATTCGGGCATAACGTAATGAAAAACCTTGAATTGTGTAGCACAAAATGTACATATAATCCCCGTTACTCCGTTACAGCCTATTAATATTTGCAACTGCAATTTCTTTTAGATTTAAATATTATTAGGACGACGCTGCTGTCCATCTCTTGGTTTGTTTTCTTCTATTGTCTCCCATGACACCCACGGGTCGATATGGGGTAGTGGACACTCCTACACCGCTGCTACGTGGTATCACACATAATCTATTAAAATATAATTTTGATTCACTTTTTAAAGTAGTAGCGGAGTTGAGCTCTGCAAATTGGAAACTGTTAACTTAATGGTTGAGAATAGGTTGAGCAGGGAGAAGCGTTAACTTTTAATAATACAACGTAATCACAACCGATGAGCCATTGTCTGGGACCAAAACATCAAATTTGCACGTGGTAGAGTCATGAAGCGTGACTCTACCAAGGTCATAATATCAACGTATCATGCTGTAGCTTTATTATGGCTGTAATATGGGTAACTACCTCGTTGGTCTGGTGGTTGTAAACGCGACTGCCGATCATGAGATCCCGAGTTCGAATCCCGGGATGAACTAAAAAAACAGTTATTGAGTTTTACCGTCAAGAAATTCTCAGTAGCTACCTGGAGTCAGGATGTAGGCGGTGTCTCATCCCCGTGACTCGGAAAACATCTAAAGATGTTGATCCTGTGCCTGATCTCTCTCCGATCGTGTTGAATTACCGTCCCATCGGAGTATGAGTGTGAAGGAATAGAGAGTGCACCTGTGCTTGCGCATACACTTGGACATTATAACCCTGTCGTGCGCAGATGGTTTGTCTCCGTTGAGACTGGCCGCCGTAACCGAAATTCCGTCTGGAGGACATTAATATGACTGCGTTAGATTGATGAGGGATCTCACAAAATACCAGCTTAAAATAGCAGCATAATATTTTTTAGTAGTAACAAAGCATTCTATGTTAGTCGTCAGGGGTGACAACGCATATCCATTTTTAATGTTATTCATACATAGCTGTGGTGTGGTAAGTGTATGCTAGGAATAGAATAGAATAAAATGGAATGTAATGGTATGAAACGGAATATATGGAGTGAAATTTATGTTCTTTCTTTTCCATTTATTTAAAAAAAGTTACCTCCACGCTAGAAAAGAATAAAACAGAATAATTTTTTATTCAATATATATTACATGTGTAATTCTTATTGAAAGTAATTTTTTACTTTACCACTGGTTCGAAAAAAAACCCTCTGTTCTGGGAAGAACCAGCAAGAAACCCAGCGGGACTCCTTTTTTTAAAATAAATTTTACAATCTAAATTATTACGAACTATTTACAAAATTTATTTTAGAAACTGCTTGGAAGCGACCACCTCATTCCCAGGGGTTATTATCAACCATGTATTCATTTATACTATAATAACCCTTTTTATACAGTTTCAGCTTAACAAAACATTTAAAATTGGTAATAGAGAGAGCCTGTATACTTTCCGGGACCTTGTATACATTGCCCCAAGAATGAATTACTGACTCTGTGGAGTCGAGAAACTGGTATCACTAGCTTGCGTTTGTTCCTAGTTCCTAGTGTTTACAGAATGTATATCACTGTTTTTACTAACTTTTTTAACTATCTTTGTTTTCGTAAACATACATTAAATTTTCGTAAATATACTGAGAGGCCAAAGTTAATATATTTATTTATTTAAATTTATCTCAATTAAAATTATCTCGAGATTCTCTCGGTTTTAGATTGTAAATAGGTCTAATGCCTTTCTTCTGTAAAACAATAATAGTTTCTGAATCAGCCAAATTTTTCCATAGCAAAATCGCATAAGACATTATGCTATGAAAATAACAGAAATAAACTAATCTAGCTGTCTCGACACTAGTGAGACCTCTAATCTTTTTTACAGCATAGGCTGCAGAACCTAGTCTGCTTGCTAGTTTTTTTTATAGGATATGGTAACAAACGAGCACACAGTCCACTTGATGGTAAGTGGTTGCTGTGGCCCATATACATCTACATGTATCCTCGTTTGTGAATCAAAATGCAGATGCGTTGTCACCCGTGAGGACTAAGATGGAATGCCACTTTTCCAGTAAAAAGGGTCTCCGGTTCTCTACACTCATCATACTAAACACAGCACTGTTTAGCTGCTATTTTACGCTGGTATTCTGTGAGAGCGTGGTCCTTCCCCGGTCGAGCCGACCCATTCGTGCTACAACTATACTACTAATATAGCTGCAGCATGGCTCTACCACGTAAAAAAAAGTTTGGACATATGGGGTTTCCACTGAAGCTTTGTGTCGAGAGTGATGCAAAGAAAAACAGTGGATTCAACAGGGCGCAGTTCTTTCACATTTAAAAACACATTGGTACTCAGATTTTTAGCATTCGTTGTTGTAAATTTAATACATTTAGTTTTATTTCCGTATAAATGTAGATTATTAACATTAAACCAATGCACTAATTTTGATATAGCATTATTCACTTCGTCACATTTAAATAATTGACGTTTAAGTTTAAAAATCAAGGTAGTATCATCAGCAAATAATACTATATCATGATTATCCCCTACAAGAGAAGGTAAGTCATTAATATACACTAGAAATAGGAATGGGCCGAGAATAGAGCCCTGAGGAACATCCATTAGCACAGGTGACCCGGAAGAACTTTTACCATTAATAATAACCTTCTGCTTTCTATTACTTAAATATGAAATAATAAGTTTAAGCGCTGTGTTATTGACACCATAGTACTGTAGCTTCCTGATTAATGTCTCATGGTGAACGCAGTCGAAGACCTTGGAAAGGTTACAAAATCTACCCAAAGCATCCTCCGAATTCTCCCATGCACAAAAAATATGTTTAATAAGCTCAATTCCAGCGTCAGTTGTCGAGCGACCCCTTGTAAAACCAAATTAATTTGTATGTAGCAATTTCTTAATATTAAAGAAAGTTAACATCTGATCTAAAATTATTTTGTCAAAAATGTACTAAATGTTGGTAGTACAGAAATTGGTCTGAAATTGGCGGGGTCTAATGTACCACCTCTATCAGATCAGGTCTAATCTACCAGATTTAAATAAAGATCATTACTATGTTTCATTAAATCAGGAAACACACCAGATTCGACGCTTGTATTAAATATAATGGCTAGATAAGGTGCTATTATATCTATTACAGATTAAATAACTTTAACGGAAATCCCCCATAAATCTGCCGTTTTCTTAACATCAATAGTTTTAAAATATTTAACGATATCTTTTGGCAGTACTCTTCGGAATTTAAAAGTATTTGAACAAGCCTTTACACTTTACTTAAGCAATGATTCGGCGACAGTAGGAGAAGAATTTAATGATGAAAAAAGGAACATCAGTAAAATGATTCTCAAAAGCCATAGCAGCTAGAGTTAAATTATTATTAATATTCAATTGAAATCCCGAGTTGCGCGGTTTGACCTTGCCAGTATCACTATTTATTATTCTCCAGGTCATTTTAATTTTGTTTGCCTTAGCTGTGGAGCAAACTTTTTTAAATATTTTAGAATACGTTTTACATGATCTCTAAATATAACACTACTATTACATGATCTTTCATTATAAAGCTCGTATAACTTTCGTCTACTTTTATAAATCCCTACTGTCACCATTCACCTGATACAATCACAATTACCTATTTGTTTTACTTCTGCATTATTCCATTAAATGCTAATAATTTATAAATAAATAAATAACACTTGATATGTTCCGGAGAGGCAGAACGTTAACGGTGGACGGTACGGTACGGTAGACCGTAGTAGATAGATATTTATTTACGCTTGACTATCACAGTATCAGACGTTTTGCACCTTTGACGCTCCTTCGCTGGTCCAAATACGTCACATCTGGTGTAAACGAGATTATACCGGCATCTATAGGAATCCACGCAATTTCACAGACATTCTCTGAAGTCGTAATTTACACCAGCCACGGGATAAAATGCGATAATGGAGATGCCTTTACTATATAATTAAAAATGGAGTCGAAATCACTGACGATAAAGTAGTAGTTGTAATAATGACACACACCCACACACACACACACATTATGAACAGCTAGCGCTAGCTATTATAATAGTCATAGTAATAACTATAATAGTAATAAATTATTTAGATTTAAGTTTATAACCAAAAAAGTTTTCCAAAAAAGTATTTCCGATAAAACATGCTAAGGTATATTAATAAAGAGTGATCTACGGATCACTCTTTATTTGTTAGTAAGGTTTCATTACAATCGGTTCAGCCATTCAGAGAGATAAAGTTTTTAAATATGGTTATCTATGTCTTAATACAAAACAAATAACTCTCTCGACTTTAAATAAAACAGTAATTTCGATGTTACAGACATACACTTCAATTTTATTTATATACATATAAATAAAATTGAAGTGTATGTCTGTAACATACAAGCCATCAATTGCGCAGGAGATATTGTCGCACGCTCTTGCTCTTACATAACCTACCCGTGCTCTATATAACTGAGATCATGGTGCAATGTCAACGAAAGAATTTACATCATACCTGAAAAAAAATTGTTTTGCCTTTCGCTGGAATACAACCAAGAACCCGCAGCGAAGTAGCCAGATGCTCTAACCTAAAGCCACGTGGTCGTGGATGGATAATAATCACTATTACATAATAATATTAGGGCGAACTCCACTCCAACAATTGACTGAACAAAACAATAATTTTTATACGTGGTAGAGCCATGCTGCAGCTATACCAGTAGTATAGTTGTAGCTCGAATGGGTCGGATTGACCGGAGAAGAACCACGCTCACACAGAATACCAGCGTAAAATGGCAGCTTAACACTGCTGTGTTTCGTATGGTGAGTGTAGAGAACCGGCGACCCTCTTTACTGGAAAAGAGGCATTCCATCTTAGTCCTCACGGGTGGCAACGCATCTGCATTTTGATTCGCAAACGAGGATAAATGTTGACGTCTATGGGCGACAGCATCTACTTACCATCAGGTGGACTGTGTGCACGTTTGTCACCCTAACCTATTAAAAAAATATTAGGGTGGACTCCACTCCAACAGTGGACTGAACAAAACAATAATATTAGGGCGGACTCCACTCCAACTGTGAACTGAACAAAACAATGATATTAGAGGGAATCAACTCCAACAGTGGACTGAACAAAACAATAATATTAGGGCGGACTCCACTCCAACAGTGGACGGAACAAAACAATAAAATTAGGGGGACTCCACACCAACAGTGGACTGAACAAAACAATAATACTAGGGCGGACTTCACTCCAACAATGGACTGAACAAAACAATAATATTAGAGGGACTCCACTCCAACAGTGGACTGAACAAAACAATGATATTAGGGGGACTCCACTCCAACAGTGGACTGAACAAAACAATAATATTAGGGCGGACTCCACTCCAACTGTGAACTGAACAAAACAATGATATTAGAGGGACTCCACTCCAACAGTGGACTGAACAAAACAATAATATTAGGGGGACTTCACTCCAACAGTGGAGTGAACAAAACAATGATATTAGAGGGACTCCACTCCAACAGTGGACTGAACAAAACAATGATATTAGGGGGACTCCACTCCAACAGTGGACTGAACAAAACAATGATATTAGGGGGACTCCACTCCAACAGTGGACTGAACAAAACAATAATATTACGGCGGACTCCACTCCAACAGTGAACTGAACAAAACAATGATATTAGGGGGACTCCACTCCAACAGTGGACTGAACAAAACAATGATATTAGGGGGACTCCACTCCAACAGTGGACTGAACAAAACAATAATATTACGGCGGACTCCACTCCAACAGTGAACTGAACAAAACAATGATATTAGGGGGACTCCACTCCAACAGTGGACTGAACAAAACAATGATATTAGGGGGACTCCACTCCAACAGTGGACTGAACAAAACAATGATATTAGAGTGACTCCACTCCAACAGTGGACTGAACAAAACAATTATATTAGGGGGACTCCACTCCAACAGTGAACTGAACAAAACAATTATATTAGGAGGACTCCACTCCAACAGTGGATTGATCAAAACAATAATATTAGGGCGGACTCCACTCCAACAGTGGACTGAACAAAACAATAATATTAGGGCGGACTCCGATCCAACAATGGACTGAACAAAACCATAATATTTGGGCGGACTCTACTCCAACTATTCTTCAATAAAAAAAGTTCCGTACCCAAAGGTTAACCAACGGGACTTTATTACCAAGCCTTTGCTTTTCGAGCGACCGTCCCTCTGTCAGCGAGCTGCATGTCATGATCCGTAATATGTGGACAATGGAAATTTTCAACAGAATGTGTATTTCTGTTGCAGTTATAAAAACAAAAATTAAAAAATTAATTAATTAAAAATTAAAGGGGCTCCCCTACTAGAAACGTGTTTTACGATGGTACGGAGGTCCTTCGGGCGCGAGTCCACTCATACGTTGTTTTCGTTTTTATCGGCTCTACAAATATTGACTACAATTTGCTCATCAGGATTATTATTAGGATTTATTTTCCATCAGGTTGATTTGAAGTTCGTTTGTCACGTTGAAATCAAAGCCTAAATCCGTTGCTGTATTTTTGTAACAGTAAAAGTGACGGAAAATCTATACCAAACGCAAGATTCGAACTCCAGAGGCTGATACTGACGAGCAATGGTACCATTGCGAGAGAAAGAAAAAGAGTATAGCCACACCAAACCACATACCTAACATGGTTAGTACGGATCGACAACTCTATCATGAAATACGCACAAGCTAGCGCATTATTTCAAAGTTTTTTCCCAGTATATTGTACTTAAAATTGATTGATTGATAATTGAAATAAATAAAAATAACATCTCTCTAACTGATAAGGTAACGTGTTATTCTTATTGACAACATGCCTCTTCGTAAAATTATAAGTCATAATTGTGTTCATCTAGAAGACCTCTACCAAACAATAAAAGAAAGATTGCTTGTAGTTACTCTACAAACTTTTGATTATATTCAGTTAATTAAAAGACAGATTATGTACTAATAATGTCCTTGATACCGAATTTGTGTCGCATATGCACTGGACAACATTATAGTGCACGAGTGTGTGCGCAAGCACTGGTGCACTCCTATTCCCTTACTCTCATAGTCCGGTGTGACGATAATCCCAGACGACCAGAGAAAGATCAGTCGCAAGACTAACAGCTTAACTTTACGTGCTTTCCGAGGCAGGGTTACCGCCAGCTTCCTCCCTTAAAATTTGTTCTCGAAAAACCCAATAACTGATTTTGGCCCGCCCTGGAATTCAAACCTATGTACTAGGGGGTGGGATTTATTTTCTGCCTAGGAGTCCTTCTTTGTAGGTTCTTCTATTTCTGCTACCAAATGGTAGTGCTTGCACTGCTGTGTTCCGGTCTGAATAGACCAGTATAATGAGGGCTAATAA
Source organism: Parnassius glacialis (assembly GCA_033319125.1). Taxonomy (NCBI): domain Eukaryota; kingdom Metazoa; phylum Arthropoda; class Insecta; order Lepidoptera; family Papilionidae; genus Parnassius; species Parnassius glacialis. The sequence continues at coordinate 44,899,837 of JAVANC010000010.1, forward strand.
TCTTCCACTCACCAGATGTCGCCAGTTGTGACTGAGGCAAAGTTTTCTGTTACACAATGTCACTTAATTGAGAAATAAGTTTTAAATAATAAATTATCAGTTTCTAAAGTGTTATATTAACACAATGCGTCAGTGATTTGATTTTTAATATTTTGTACCTTATACCTCTTTTTGATTTATATTATTTTTATTTTATTTTTATTTTATTTACACACACACACTTAACAACTATCCTTACAGGCTAAACAAACCCAATACGATAGTGTCACTAATTTACTTAAATATACTATGTATTACAACTAACTTACATAACTAACAATGTATAAAACTACCTTAGCGAGTTCACTCAGATTACTCGAAAATATGTCAATCCTCTCATGAACTCTATTCACTACAAGGATTGTTCGGACTATAGGTGAGTTACTAAGCAACTTGGTCCTGGCCACGGGCACCGCGAGCAGTGGCGGGCGGCGTCGCCTCCACACGTACCGGTCCGGTGCGCACAGCTGCATGTGGCGCAGCACCCCCGGGTTGCATGTGGCGCCACGAAGCAACTTCACTACTTCTGCAGCCAGGGCAAACTCCCGTCTTACTCTGAGCTGGTTGTACCCGACCATCCCGAGCACGAACAATGTGGGGTACCTCAAAGGGTAAAACGGATATACGCCATACAGTTTGAAGTATATGTGCCTCATAAATTTGTTTTGCACACGTTCCAGCATTAGGCTGTACTTTTCTTCATGCGGAGCCCATATAACAGCACCGTACTCCAAGTGACTCCTGACTAGAGCATCGTATAGTACTTTCAGTGTGGTAATATTTTTAATATCTCTTGACTGTCTCAGGACAAAACCCAGGTTTCTATACGCCCTTTGACAAGTTTTAATAATATGTTCGCGAAACGTTAGATCGGAGGTGAGATGGATTCCGAGATCTCGTACCCGAGACACACGGGTCATCGGTGTCGCTTCCATCTTGTATTCGAAGTGCATCGGCTTACGCGCACGGGTGAAAGACAACACCAAACATTTGGATACATTAAAATACAATTTATTTTCGTGGCTCCACTTCACCACTCTGTTTATATCCTCCTGTAGACATTCACAATCAGATGTAACCCTAGCTGGAAGCAGCAATTTAAGGTCATCTGCAAATAATAAACAAGTACTATCTCTGACGAGTTCTGGTAAGTCATTTATCATTATTAAAAATTCAAGAGGCCCCAAATTGCTGCCCTGGCTCACACCGGATCGTGTATAGTATAGTCTTGATTCATACCCATTGTATTCCACGTACTGCTGTCGATCTTTCATGTAGCTGACGAAGAACTGGAGCATATACGAAGTACATCCGACTTGAGCCAACTTTTTTAATAAAATATCATGATCCACCGTATCAAACGCCTTTTTAAAATCAAAGTAGGCTATGTCTACTTGTACTCCAGCATCAACTGCCGGTACTACATGCGCCATAAAGTTCTGCAAATTAGTGGCTGTACTGCGGTCCGGCCTAAACCCGTGCTGCGCGTCGGAGAGATGAGCGCTTATTTGTGACTGCATCCGTCGGTGGATAGCTGACTCGAACACTTTCGCTGCCGTCGACAGTACAGCCACAGGTCTATAACTGCTCACATCAGAACCTGACTTACCTTTCGGAACCGGAATGACTCTCGTGATCTTCCATCTCGCTGGGAATGTTGCATGTTTTAAGCACATGTTAAAAATATGATGTAGCGGTTCTGCCAGTATTCTCCTGCAATCCCTAAAAAGAAAAGCTGGTATACCATCCGGACCCGACGAGCGTTTTGGCTTGAGATAAACGAGTGCCTCTCTTACTTCCTGAAGACTCAGAGTATCTATGTGGACAGTCGCCGAGGTGGTATCGGCTAACACCGCCGCCGCGCGTATGTCCAATCGCGGCAGATCCTTGTTGTATACCGATTCAAAAAAATCTGCAAATTCCTTAACAGCTTCATCATCCCTTAGGTATTCACCATCTTTTATGATCTTTTATACTTTTAGTTATACGAGGGCGGCACTGAAAACTTCGGAAATCAAGGAAGTGACACATCATTACTATTTAAAAATGTATTTATTGTTTTTCGAAGTATTTTCCGCGAAATTTGACACATTTTTCCATACGATGGAACCAATCATTGAAGCAACCATTCCATTCGGAAATTGGGGTCTCCAAAATGGCCGTTTTGTAGGCGTCCACAGCTTCTTCCGGTGATGAAAATCTCTGTCCATGCAATTTATTCTTTATTTTAGGGAAAGTATTGAAATCATTAGGGCTTAAGTCGGGGCTGTACGACGGATGGTCTAATAATTCTATGTTTTCATGCTCTAAAAACTCTTTTGTTCTGTGTGCGGTGTGAGAACTTGCATTGTCGTGATGGAGGATGATGCGGTGGTTGCAGTTCTCTTTACGGAGTTCAGAAACGACCTGTGGCAAATAAATGCTAGCATACCATTCTGCTTCAACCGTTCTTTGTCCCTCAAGAGGAATAGTCCTAAAATGGCCGATTTTGGAGACAAACGTGGCCACCATTTTTTTGCAACACTCCGTGAACGAACAATTTTTGTTGGCTTTAACTCATTTTCGAACACTCAAACTCGTGACTGGTTTTTTTTCGGGTTCGTATATCCAGGATTCGTCACCTGATATGATGTTTTATACAGCATTTGAGAATCCTGCGTGGATTCCTTCGAGAGTTCTGACGCACCAAGTAACGCGAGCCGCTTTTTGCTCTTCACAGAGCGAATGTGGTATCCATCGGGAAAACAACTTTTTTACACCTAATTGTTCATGCAAGATTATTTGTATTTGACTCATACCAATGTCTAAAGTTGCCTGAATTTCGCGGTATGTCACATGTCGATCTTCCTCAATCAGCTTACGCACAGCATCAACGTTTTCTTGGGTGACTGTAGTTTTTGGACGACCTTGACGGGGATCATCACTGAGCTTGACACGTCCACGTTGAAATTCAGCAAATCAGCGATAAATTGTGGTTTTAGATGGGGCTTTATCACCAAATGCAGAAATCATCCGGTCAACACACTGTTTTTGTGTTAAACCACTTCGAAAGTCATAATAAATCATCGCTCTTGAATTTTCTCGAGTCAATTCCATTTTCTCAACGACTAAACAAGTTTGACAAAACCTTGTGACAAGACCGAGAATCTTTTTTTAAGTAAATAAATGGTATTCGATTTTTAAAACCAAGGAGTTTTCAATTAAAAAGATTTTAATATGACTGGAACAGTGGAAATATTCCATTTCCGATACTTTTAGTGCAGCCCTCGTATTTATTGTTTTTAATGTAATTAATATAATATATAACTAATAATACATACAGAAATAAACTTTACATTTTTCCAAGAAGTTATCTTCCCCGTTATGACATATGTCAAACGATGTACCTCATTGTAAAGTAGTGCCGTCCTGGTGGCAGAAAAAGTCGTGGATACCCTCATTATAGGCTGAGGCATTCCGTCTTAGTCTTTAGAGGTGACAACGCATCTGCAGCTATTTGGCTTTGGTTGAAGTTGGCTGCGTGTGTCTATAGGTTAAAGACGATAAAAATGAATTAGCTAAGATCTGCGTGGTAAAATAAAATAATGTGTTTTACCTAATTTGAAGAGCCTTCAGTTTAATAATTTTTAATAGTACAAATTCATAAATTTTACTCTCCTCAGTTGCGTGCACTCCTATTGTATATCTCCGTGAATACTTCTCTTAGATATTGAGTAATAAAAGTAACTGTATGGTAGCGGTGTAAGAATATTACTCCATATCGTGCATAGGTGTTGTTAATGGCGACAGAGGGAAACCAGGAAATGTGCAGCAGAATCTCCCTTGCCAACCCGCTACTAAGCGTGGCAGCTATGGTAAAGACCCTCCTATGAGGCAATCTCTGGAGGAGGCCTATGTTCAGGAGTGGACTTTATAGGCGTAACGGGATTGATTGAATAATAGTGTACATATGTCCCAAAGCCGAACACTGTGTTCCTGTTTTGCCCGGTGGAAGGAAAAAGGGAGATCTCCCGCCGGGCAAGGTGTTCTGCCCGGGGAGTGGCCAATGCTCCGAGTAGTAGTTCGGCGCTATTCTATATATTACACTGCTTTAACTTCAGAATTTTGATAGCGCGATTTAGGGTTCGATATGTTACACTTGTGGTCCGGTGACAACGCCGCCACACTGTCATTTCTGAATGGAGACAAGGAATATTTCGCCACGCTGCTCTAATGCGTGTTGTCGGAGTTCATGTGTCCTTAAAATATTTTAATTTCGCAGTCATAGTTTCATAATGTTCTAAACGCTGCCGCACGAGATTGCCAAGTGATAACTAATCAGCAGAACCAGCGGGGACACAACTCCGATTGCTCGTGAATTAAAAAAACTAAGACGTAAAGAAGAGAATTCTTAAAATTTTTAACGTTAAAGATAAACCGAACTCTATGTAGAGCTATACGATTTGTAATATATGTATAATGTATATCTTTAACGAGCTCGTCGCTTCTAGTACAAGTCGCGGCACGTAAGTCTAGCGCTGAACGAAACGTGGAGAATACGCGCACGAATTGAATTGCACGATTGCGACTGGAGAGCCAATCAGCGCGTGCGAACGATTCGCACTAGCCAATCAGCGCGACTTATGCGCAATAACGTTCACCGCTAAAATTTCGTGTCGTACCGATACATAGTTATTAAGTAGTTGGTTATGATTTCGGAACTTTACCTTACTTATGTTAGTAAGATTTAGTATGAATATTGTGTTTGAGCATACTTAAGTTTAAATTAGTACTTAAAATTACAATTAAAAATTTCGTTGGTATCGGTATAGATCGAATCCGGTTTGCTCGCGTACTGTGAAATTTACTGCGAGCGTTTTACCACTGAGCTACCACTACTACATTATATTATTATCTTATTATTTAGTTTTTTGTATTTTTTAATCTAAATCAGATCGTAATCTATTTTTTAATCGAATATAAACCTTAGGGACAAATTAGCAAGGTACATTTTCAATTACATTAATCGCACCTATCCTATCTTTAAGAACCGGTGCAAATAACTGCCTTATAACTAAAAAGGCCGAACAAACAAATCCAAAGAATTTCAAGTTTCTGTTAATTAAAGATATTGAATCAGAAATAAAGGGTTATCTATATATTGATTAAAACAGCAAAATAAATGTTGTATTAAGTCACCGCTCTTTTAAAATAAGATGATCCTTTTCTTGTATATTTGTTTTGTATTTTGCAACTTCTGAGAACGTTTGTCAGAATCAAGGTACATTACAATTTTTTTATACCTTCAAAGTGACACACGGACAGTGGTTACTTCAAAACCAAACCAAAAAAACAAAATAACCAAAAAAAAACACAGCTGCTTTGTCATCCCTGACGACTTAAATATAATGCCTTTAATTATGGGTGAAATAAGCGGCAGATATATAGATATAGATAGATAGGAGTGGGTGGTTCCAGCTCAGACGGATCCCAAGACAGAAAAGGAGCTACCCCATTGATATATATGTACTATACACTAGATTTGGCATTCCGAACATTGACTATGTTCAACTGAACTGTACTGCAATCCGTACACTAAACTTAATATTCCGTAAATTGAAGATTTGTGAATTCCATAAGATAATTATTATTACATTTTATTTAGAAATATATTTGTTTAGATTAAAATAAGAGTATTTTATATTAAATTCTTATATTTATTTTATATTAATACTAGCTCGCCAGGCAGACGTTGTTCTGCCCTTTCCGACGACCCTTCCTATAAAAATCCTTAAATTCGCAATAAAAAATTTTGAGAGTCATTTATCGGGATAAAAACTATCCTATCTCTCAAGTTGGACCAAAATGCACACAGTGTGAAAAATTTCATTGAAATCAGTTCAGTAGTTTAGGAGTCCATTGCGGACAAACAACGTGACACGTACTTTTTATATATAAAGATTATCTTATTTTATATTAAACTAGCTGGTCCCCGCGACTTCGCCCGCGTGGAGTTTATTACGATTGGATTTTATGGGTTTTAATTTTTTTGCGCTGAACCGTATATAATTTTCTAAAATAAAAGTAGCCTAAGTGACTCCTTATAATATTAGCTATCTGCCAGTGAAAGTCCCGTCAAAATCAATCTAGTCGTTTCGGAGATTAGCCGGAACAAACAGACAGACAGACAAAAATTTCAAAAATTGTCTTTTGGTTATAAGTATCGTATATACTTTCATATCTATTTCGTAAAAAGCTGTTATTTTGACATTACAAACAGACACTTCAATTTTTTTTTATAATTTGTATAGATTAAAGTCATCATGCATGCGCGATTCTACTATATCCCGCGCATGTGTGAAAACATAGAGTAGCGCACAATTTTTGTTTGGAATACCTTCTCTGGTACGAAGTACATATAACTCAATGAGCTACCCTCACAGATGCTTAGTCATCTCTGACGACTTAAATGAAATGTCTCGCAGCTTTTAATATATTGCCACTCTCACCTTTGAATCCAGAACACAACAGTGGATGAACTTTATGGCAGACTTTCCGTATTATTTTAGGTGGTTCCAGCTCAACACATCCCAACACAGAAAAGAAGTCGTAATACTACCCTAACTAAAACTCACTGAGGTTTTCTGTCTTACCTATCCTTTCTTTCATTCATTATCGGCACATCAAAGTCCACTATAGTAAATAAAAATAAAATATTATTTTATTCAATATAGATCACATGTAGGTATATGTATTTTACTTTACCATAGGTTCGGGAAAAAACCTCTGTCCTGGGAAGAACCAGCAACAAACCCAGCGGGACTCTTATCTACAGATTTCAATAATTAAAAATTAAAAATTTTGTACAGCCGACTTCAATATAATTTATTAAAAATAACTCAAAACTATTGGACTGACCTTGATCAAATTCATATGGGACCACACGAGTACCAGCTTTCAAATAAAAAAAGAATCATCGAAATCGGTTCACCCAGTAAAAAGTTATGAGGTAACACACATAAAAAAACATACAGTCTAATTGAGTACCGTCTCCTTTTTGGAAGTCGGCAGAAAAAAAGTCCCACTGGGTTTCTTGCTGGTTCTTTCCAGGACAGAGGTTTTTTTCGAACCAGTGGTAATTAAATAAAAAAGTGACTTTCAATAAGTATTATTTATTATCCATTTCGAATAAAAAAGTTTCTGTTTCTGTTTCTGTTTATAGGTTGCGGGATATTCTTACACCGTCACTACATGAATAGTTAAAGAAATTTAGTAGATATAATTTATAATTTAAAATTAAAAATTTTGTACAGTCGACTTCAATCTAAGTTATTTAAGAATAACTCAAAAACTATTGGTCTGACCTTGATGAAATTCATATGGGACCACACGAGAACTATCAGCTTTCATATAAAAAAAGAATCATCTAAATCGGTTCACCCAGTACAAAGTTATGAGATAACACACATAAAAAAAACATACAGTCGAATTGAGTACCGTCTCCTTTTTGTAAGTCGGCAGAAAAGGAGACGGTGCTCAATTCGACTGTATGTTTTTTTTATGTGGTACAAGCTATATACAAAATTTATTTTAGATACAGCTTGGAAGCGACCTCATTTCCAGTGGGTTATTATCAACCATGTATTAATTTATATTATAATAAGTTTTATATACTGTTTTGTTTACTGAAATATTTAAACTTGTGTTATTTAATAACGAGACCGTGTATATTTTCTGAGACTTTGTTGTAATAGCGTATACATTGCCCCAAGAATGAATTACTGACAATGTGGAGTCGAGAAACTGGTATCACTATCTTGTATTTGTCCCTAGTGTTTACAGAGTGTATATCACTTTTATTACTAAAACTACCTCTGTTTTTGTAAACATAAATTAAATTTTCGTAAATATACTGAGATGCCAAAGTTAATGTATTTATTTCTTTAAATTGTTTAATTGTAAACAACACTGTTCAAACTGGACATGTGCCACTTCAACTGTGTGGCGTATGTACTGTTTGCCCTAATGGTCTCGCTTGGGAGTTGGATTAATGATACCCGGTTACTAACACGTAGTGTTTACGTACTCTTTACCCGTTACTGCTCTAAACGTGATAGATATACCGCCATTTACCGGAAACCATAGGATTTTTCCGGCTTTTCCCATAACCATCTCTTACGACACCCACGGGGTTAATCAGCTGATGAATTCTTTTATTCATTTATTTAAACTTCATACCATATGATGTATAGGCGGACTCAATGCCTAAGGCATTCTTTACCAATCAACCATTGGGTGATGCAGAGATAAAAATATGAAGTAGGTGTGTGAAACGTTAAAAGACAGAAATGTAAATTAAAGTATATACATATTAAACAAAATATTATACATAAACTTACATATCAAAAATTATTTAATACATGCATAGTATATATAAATTATGTAAATATAAATTTAATAAATTACATACGTTATATAATTATAGATTTATATAAATACATAGATAATACTACTAATGAGATTGCCAGTTTATTTAAATAATGTTCGCGAAATTTCTTCTTGAATATATAATGATTGTTAGCCATGCTAATTTCAAGAGGGAGTGCGTTCCAGAGGAGAACAGACTGTACAGTGAAAGAAGAATGCAGGAAACCCGATTAGTGAAAGGGACACTTAGTAAAATGTTGAAAATGAGAAGTTAAGTAAGAGGAGGGAGTAGAAGACATCAGAATGGAGTATAGGGTTGTTAGTGCGCGCACAGTTCGTCGCTGACAAATGGGTAGCCATTTAAGTTGGGTAAGATATGTAGACACAGATCATACTTACGAAGATTGAAAATGACTCGAATGCCGTTATTAAGAAGACGGTCATATTTGTCTATAAGATTTCCATTCAGGTCACCGTAATCAATCAGATGAAGAATTAAGCATTGCACAATTAATGCTTTGGTCCTGGACGGAAGAAAGTTTTGCAGGCGGTAAAGAGCCCACAAGGTACCGGTGACTTTCTGGCTAACATTTATCACCTGGGCATGCCAGCTCAAAGTGGAGTCTATGTTTAAGCAAGCCAAGATCCTTAACAGAGGAACATAATTCCAAAATAAAGCTGTTGGAAATGATCGAGTGTAGAGCTCTAGTGCCCACACTTTTTCTCCGTCACCACAAATTTGAAAAACATTATTTCAATGGTGCACCGGTCGTTATATATTTATAGCGCCATCTATAATTTCGCAACTGAAAGTTTCATTAACACAGTGAAAGTTTATTATCTTAATCTCATAAACTTAATAGGTACTATATTTCTATTTTAATGTTTATAAACTTAATAAATTTTTATTTTGATCTAAAAGAATATTTAATATATTTGTATATAGGTCAATCATAGTAACAAAATGTAAAATATCATTTCGGATTTTTTTTTATAGGATAAAGGTGACAAACGAGCACACAATCCACCTGATGGTAAGTGGTTGCTGCGGCCCATAGACATCTACATCTATCCTCTATTACAAATCAAAATGTAGATGCGTTGTCACCCGTGAGGACTAAAATGGAATGCCTCATTTCCAGCAAAAAGGGCCTCCGGCCACCTGCACTCACCAAGCGAAACGCAGAGGTAAACCTCAACTTCACGCTGGTTTTCTGTGAGGTCGTGGTACCACCCCGGTTCGAGCCGGCCCATCTGTGCGACAGCAAAAGCTGCCGCGTGGCTCTACCAGTGTTAAAAAAATTAATTGTACCTATATTTACGTGCTGATTTCGAGAGTCATTACGAATCGTTTCGCGCGCAGACTTGACGACTTCCAGCCTCCCGAACAAGCCGAAAGGGCCTTAGCACCATATACCACATACATACCCTTCGGCAAGTTGTACAGAAGTCCGAGTAGTACAATTTGCCACTATGCCTGGCGTATGTGGACTATGAGAAAGCCTTTGATTCCGTCGAAATTTGGGCAGTGCTGCAGTCCCTTCAGCGGTGCCAAGTTGACTGTCGGTATATCGAAGTGCTGAAGTGTTTGTACAGTAAGGCTACGATGGCTATCTGAGTACAGAATCAGAGTACGAAACCTATCCAATTGCAAAGAGGTGTAAGACAGGGTGACGTTATATCCCCGAAACTCTTCACCACGGCATTGGAAGACGTTTTCAATCTTCTGAACTGGAAAGGATACGGTATTAACATCAATGGCAAGTACATCACTCACCTTCGATTTGTCGACGATATAGTCCTTATGGCAGAATCGCTGGAGGACCTAAGCACTATGCTCAATGACCTCAATAGTGTCTCCCAACGGATAGGTCTTAAGATGAACATGGACAAAACAAAGATTATGTTTAATGTCCATGTCACACCTATGCCGGTAGTTGTAGGTAGCACTAAGCTCGAAGTTGTTGACGAGTATGTTTACCTGGGACAAATAGTCCGACTAGGTAAGTCCAACTTCGACCGAGAGGTCAATCGACGGATTCAACTCGGCTGGGCAGCGTTCGGGAAGCTACGATACATCTTCTCGTCAGACATACCTCAAAACCTTACAACGAAATTGTACAACTAGTGCCAGTGATGTGACTTACGGATCTGAGACGTGGTCCTTCACTGATGGCCGTATGAAGAAGCTCAAGGTCGCTCAGCGAGCTATGGAGAGGGCTATGCTCGGAGTTTCTCTGCGTGATAAACTTAGGAATGAGGATATCCGCAGTAGAACCAGAGTAACTGACATAACCCAACGGATTAGTAAGCTGAAGTGGCAGTGGGCTGGCCATATAGCTCGAAGAACCGACAACCGATGGGGAAGAAAAGTTCTTGAGTGGCAGCCTCGTACTGGTAGGCGACGAGTAGGGCGAACCCCCACAAGATGGAGTGACGACCTGGTAAGACAAGCAGGAAGTAGATGGGTGCAGGTGGCGTGCTTTGTGGCATTCCTTGGGGGAGACCTATGTTCAGCAGTGGACTTATGAAAGGCTGTAATGATAATGATGATGATGATGATTTTTAATTGACTTAAAAAAGAAGAGGTCCTCAATTCGAGTGTATTTTCTTTTTTTTTAATTGTATGTATGTTACATGATATCTTCGAAGATCCGATTTTAATTATTTTTTTAAAAGCCTTAACCACAAGGGTGGTCCCATTAAATTTTGAAGAAAAACTTCCACCCCAAGGCAAGGGTGGAAAATAGGGAAAAAGTTTCATATTGGACTATTGTTTAAGGAATTTCATATGATATCCTCGCAAATTGAGAACCGGTTTTAATGATTTTTTTTTAGTCAATAAGTTACATTTCAGGGGTAGTCCCATATAAATCGCGAGGCCCCTTTAAGTGCGAGCCCGTGGGCGAGGCCCCACTTCGCCCATGCCTAGCTACGCCACCGCCTTAACCTTTCAGCTTTGATACATTAGTCAATAAACACCTGTATCAATTATCTTTGATAGTTAGTAGTTGATAGTATTATAATGTATGCAGATGCAAAAGCTGCTTAATTTCTACATTTGATCTGCATACACCTAGACTCTAATTGTTCTAACATTTATGCAGTCGACTGTACCGACACCAAATTAATCATCGTAAATGAGAGCCCTCTTACCACTTTACGGAAGTTAAAACTTCTACACATATCTAACAAGCCGTCTTATAAATATAATGAAAAGTAGGAAGCGTTATAACAGTACAACAATAAAAACAAGGAATTTTTTGCGGATATTTCCGCTCGATCGCGGTTGCCCCCTTTCCATACACAACTAAGACGCTTTCTGCCCGCTATGCACGCAATAGCAGTATCGCGTTTAATTTTTTGTATACATAGGTATTCGTGTATATCATTTCATCTACAGTAACCGGTGGTTTGGCTACTATACATTTCCATTTTTTTTAATAGAATTAGGGTAATAAACGAGCAACCAGACCACCTGATGGTAAGTGGTTGCTGTGGCCCATAGACATCTACATTTATCCTCGATTACGAATAGAAATGCAGATGCGTTGTCACCCGTGCCGACTAAGATGGAATGCCTCGTTTCCAGTAAAAAAGGGTCTCCGGATCTCTACACTCACCATACGAAACACAGCAGCGTTACGCTGCTATTTTACGCTGGTATTCTGTGAGAGCGTGGTCCTTCCCCGGTCGAGCTGACCCATTCGTGCTACAACTATACCAGTAATACAGCTGCAGCATGGCTAGCCACGTAAAATGTACCATTTAAAAGCTAGCACATCAGTTTTTTGGTAAGGATCTTCGTCTATATTAGCAATTGTAATAACTTCAAAACTTTATCCCTAATATCCAATGCTCGACTTCTAAAACCATAGTTGTGTGAAGAGATACTAGCTCGATACTTTCTAAGCAGGTAGCACGTTATAGCAACATGTTACAAACCAAAATCGGTGTAAGAATATCCACTACCCTATATCGTTCCGTTCCGTAAGTGACTACAGAGAGAAAAAAATAGGAGATTGACAGCAGTATCATCCTAATAACAACTAAAAATAAAAACCTGCGGTTGCTAACTCGAGTTGGCAACCAAAAGAGACGCAGGCAAATATCCCCCCTAAGAAGCAGTCTATGGGGAGGGCCTCTGATTAACAGTAGACTTTTGATAGGCTGTATTTAGATATTATACTAGCTGTTCCCCGCGGCCTCGCCCGCGCGAAATTTATTACGATTGGATTTCATAGGTTTTAACTTTTTGCGTGGAATCCTAATTATTTTTCTAAAGTAAAAATAGCCTAAGTTATTAATTATAACATTAGCTATCTACCATTGAAAGTCCGGTTAAAATCGATCCAGCCGTTTCGGAGATTAGCCAGAACAAATAGACAGACAGAAAGACAGACAGACAAAAAATTTCAATATCGTGCTTTTGTTACAAGTACCGTATATACTTTCATATGCATATAATAAAAAGCAGTTATTTCGACATTACAAACAGACACTTCAATTTTATTTATTTGTATAGATATTATTTGGTGCATGTGCTGGTGGTCGTGTATCTTCTGAACGATTTGACCGATTGTGGTCATATGTTTGTCGAGACGATAGTTCATAGCTATGCGAGATGGCGCTATAGTCAAGTAATTAACAAATTATATATTCATGAACCAAAATTTATTTTCTTCACAATATATGTTTACGTTCCATAAAAACAAACACGACAACTTATTTTCATTGTGGTAGAGCCATGTTACACCTATATTATGGTTGTAGCACGACTGGGTCAGCTCGACTGTTGAAGAACCACACTGTTATATAATACCAGCGTGAAATAGCAACGTAATGCTACTGTGTTTCGTATAGTTAAGCGTAGGTCCTTTCTACTGGAAATGAGACAATCAATCTGAGGTTTGATTGAATTGAATTGATTGATGAACACATCTGAATTTTGATTCTTAATCGAAGCTAGATGTAAATTTATTTGGGCCTAATATCCAGTTGCCATCAGGTGGACTGTGTGCTCATTTGTCACCGTCTTTATGTATATAATAATTTTTCTGTCCGTGTGTATGTGACTGAGCTCCTCCTATTCGTCTGGACAGATTTTGATGAAATTTTGTGTGTGTGATTAAGTTGATTCGACGAAGGCTTAGATTCACAATTGAACCCGGTAGGTGGCGCTGTCGTCGAGGTACAGAAATCGCCGAAGCCGGGGCGGAGCGCTAATCTATACAAATAAATAAAATTTAAGTGTCTGTTTGTAATGTCTAAACAACTGATTTTTACTATATGCATATGAAAGTATATACGGTACTTATAACAAAAACACGATTTTTAAAATTTTTGTCTGTCTGTCTGTTCGTTCCGGCTAATCTCCGAAGCGGCTAGACTGATCTTGACGGAACTTTCACTGGCAGATAGCTGATGTCATAAGGAGTAACTTAGGCTACTTTTATTTTAGAAAAATAATTAGGTTTTCGCGCAAAAAATTAAAACCCATGGAATCCAATCGTAATAAATTAGGCGCGGGCGAAGTCGCGGGCAACAGATAGTTATTCTATGAAACACTGGCCTAACTAACTTGCCCCGATAGGTGCGCTTTAGTCAAATTAATTATAATTAAAAAAAAGAATTTGGAGTGAAACTCAGCGCGACACCTACTGGAAAATTTAAAACTATATCTGCTCAGCCAGCTAGTTTATTGTAAAATGAAATTCTTTTTATTTCTCGATATAAGAAATTAAAATTTTGTTCCTAATTTTTTTTATTTTTTTTTAGAGAAGAAACGGCGAAAGGAATTCATTCAATCAATTCAATCAATTTATGGTATTTTTTGGAGTTTATAAAAATTTAAATAAATGAGACCCACAGACAGGTAATACAAATAGAGGTGAAGCAAGTCAAAACAAGGCAATATTCAATATGTGAGCCCGCCATAAAAATACCATTACAAAAGCAAGCAGACACATTACCGGCACGATCACCCTTCACACTTGTGATTCAGGATATCTTTAGTTATCGACCCGTCTCCCCCCCCCCCCTTTATTTCAAAGAATAAGGGTGACAAACGAGTACATAGTACACCTAATTGTAAGTGGATGCAATGGCTTATTCGCATTAACATTTATCCTCAATTAATTATCAAGATGCAAATGCGTTGTCACACGTGAGGACTAAGATGAAATGACTCGTTTCCAGTAAAAAGTGTCTCCGGTTCTCTATACTAACTATACGTAAACACAGCAGCATTAAGCTGCTATTTTACGCTGGTATTCTGTGAGAGATTGGTCCTACCTCGGTCGAGCCGACCCATTCATGCTACTAACATAATATAGCTGCAGCGTGGCTCTACCACGTTATAAGCGTCGACGTCCAGGGAGAGCAGTGCTTTGCGCACCAAGCGGTTTATAAACCGCACATCCGGCAAGGAATACACACTGCGGCATGGCCGGCAGTGTGTGTTCCCCGTCATCGAGAGTCGAGTTGGACGCAAAAGACAGCCTAAAAGATCGGCTTTCTCCTTTGCGGCATGGGCCAGTGAGTCGTCCTGCCTATGCAGAGATAGAAGAGATGGCTAATAATTAATTTTAAATGATATGGACGGTAAATGCTATGATTTATACAAATAAATGAAATTGAAGTGTCTGTTTGTAATGTCAAAATAACAGCTTTTTACTAAATGCATATGAAAGTATATACAGTACTTATAACAAAAACACAATTTTTAAAAGTTGTGTCTGTCTGTCCGCTCGTTCCGGCTAATCTCCGAAACGGCTGGACCGATTTCAACAGGACATTCACTGGCAGATAGCTGAAGTTATAAGGAGTAACTTAGGCTACTTATATTTTATAAAAAGTATTAGGGTCCCGCGCAACATAATTAAAACCCTAAATTACACGCGGGCGAAGAAGTTATAATACAGAATACAGCTAGTTATAAACAAAACCGACCGCACTGAGTGCTGATAATACATACATAAGCGACAGTAACCTAATATTTAAGGATCGTAAGGAAGGAACGTAAGGGCACTGAAGGAACACGGATGGTTTTTAGTCAGTAAAAGTCTGACACTCCCTTCCGCTCCACCCACAGCGAAAGGCGTCATTAGATGATTTTCCATCCGCAAAAAAAAAGGATACGGACTGCTAATTCTAAAAGTCGTGCGTACAAATCCGCCTTTCAACTAAGGTCTGGTAAGGTAAGAACCATTGCTAGCACTTACGTCTTAAGCTTACTTGGAGCGGTTACTGGTTGTATTAGTGATGTCAACATTACTGTTAGTGTTCTTCTATACACACATAAATATAACTGCCTTAACTGTTCAGGGGGTTATTTGTATGCCAATAAGACGGGACATTCCAAAATGGTTTTTTTATAGGATAGGGTGACAAAAGAGCACACAGTCCACCTGATGGTAAGTGGTTGCTGTGGCCCATAAACATCTACATTTATCCTCGTTTGCGAATCAAAATACAGATGCGTTGTCACCCGTGAGGACTAAGATGGAATGCCTCATTTCCAGTAAAAAGATCCAGCGTTAAGCTGTTATTTTACGCTGGTATTCTGTGAGAGCGTGGTCCTTCCCCGGTCGAGCCGACCCATTCATGCTACAACTATACTACTAATGTAGCTGCAGCATGGCTCAACCAAGTATTTTTTACGTTGATTGTTTGTCTGTCTGTCTGTTGATCAGTCCTAATCTTGGGAATGACAGCACTGATTATAATGAAACTTCACAAACACTATCTATGACTTATTTTTTCCGAAAACTTAAAATTTTGGGATATCGAAGAAATTATAAAATAAATGGTCTATGATTATAACGTTATATCTAAATGACGCTACATTATTGGATCAAATCCAGGCGAAGGATTCAAATTCAGGGTGGGTTGCTAGCTAAAAATATAAAAAAATTGTTACACATCACACCTATGATAGACAGATAAACAATAATCGCATTCTGCCTCACCTTCACAATACATCCAGCAACATCTCGAATTAAATAATACCACAAAACACACGTACAATGAGTTATCGGCTTAATATCCACAAATCCCCCGAAACTTCGTTCCCCTTACAATAACCGCCCTTGTCGCTTAACCTTAGGACAGTGAAAAAACAAAGAGGGGTCATCAACGCGCCCTTGAGGAGCATTGTCTCTTATATTGGCTGAATGTGAACCCAGCTACCTTCGTGCGACCTTACGCCGAGTGTTCACCTCGTCGGGACACAATGTTAGACGGTAATCAGGCTAATTTGCGTTTATTGACTGTTATTGTGATATTTATACCACATTACGCCCACTTAATCAACGAATGTATATTTTAATAGCTTTTTAATACAAAAGAAACGAGCTAGGAAAATCTTTGAAATAAATATTTTTTTATAGAATAAGGGTGACAAACGAGCACACAGTCCACATGACCTTTTGTCACCGTTATTCTGTAAAAAAAAATGTGCCAGGAACATCTCATGCACTCCTTTAGAGAGCCTCCACAAAGGTGTTATGTTGAATACGGATAGAAGACTAGTGTTTCTACGTTTCCTCCTACACATTCATTCATTAATGATCATTTTTTTAGCCTATCATAACCATAACCTATCAAAGTTAACTGCTTAAGATAAGCCTCTCCCAATTATTGACACATAAGAAGGACATTTTTATAGTATATAAGTGACAAATGAGCACACAGTCCAACTGATGGTAGGTGGACGTTGTGATACCTAGACATCTACATCCATCTTCGATCAAGAACCAAATTTGAAGCGTCAGAGTAGCCTAATGGCAGGGCGCGGACCGCGAACTCGAAAGGTCGTGGGTTCGAATCCGCCATTCTACTACTGTCGTGAACTCAAGCTTACCAGAAGTGGTTAAAGGGGACTAGATGGATTGCCTCCTTTCCAGTAAAAAGGGTATCCGGTTCTCTATACTTACGATACTAAACACCACAGCATTAAGCTTGTTCCACGAAGCATTAGTTTCCACGCCTGATAGTCGGGTTTACAACTACAGATTTTTGGTATTTTAATTCGGTATCGAGAAGATGTTGCTACCTATTACCTGTCACATTTCCTTTGATCGCCGTCGCTTGAGGTTCACTTCTCGATACGTTCTCGATATGTCATCATTCGTTTTTCCAAAATTGGCAGCGTTATCTACTACTAGTGCCTACCAGTGCACCCGGATGGTCGGTTGAGAAAGCTCTGGTGCCGAAAATGTGGGAAAATCCTTTCAAAGATCTTTATAAAACATCATTACTGTGAGAAGTCACAAATCCACTGCTGAAAATAGACCTCCCGCTAGGTCTGATTTTTTTTATAGGATAAGGGTGACAAACGAGCACACAGTCCACCTGATGGTAAGTGGCTGCTGCGGCCCATATACATCTACATCTATCGTCTATTACAAATCAAAATGTAGAGGCGTCGTCACCCGTGAGGACTAAGATGGAATGCCTCATTTCCAGTAAAAAGGGCCTCCGGCCACCTGCACTCACCAAGCGAAATGCAGAGGTAAGTCTCTACTTCACGCTGGTTTTCTGTGAGGTCGTGGTACCACCTCGGTTCGAGCCGGCCCATCCGTGCAACAGCAAAAGCTGCCGCGTGGCTCTACCACTGTTAAAATGATCCTGAGCCACCTGCAATCATCGACTTCACGAATAACTTATGAGGAAGTAACTTCATCTAGTGGGGGCTACTCCACACCCCGTTACCATATCGAGACTGCCACTCGAGAACCTTTGTTCCGAAAATACTTAACCGAAATCTCATAGACTGAAGATACGTGAGCAAGGCGTATATGACATTGCTACTTCTTCAGCTCAAGCCCAGTTTAGTAAGTATAGGTCATGTTTTCCCTTTCAAGAAATGTCTGCCTGTTGCCGCTTTTTATTCTTGAATGAGTTTATGTCCAGCAATGGACTTCAAAAAATATATATATCTATATCTACTACAGACCTCAACCCATCGCAATATGGAGCAATTAATCCGCCGTGCTGCTCCAGTGGCGACGACGGACTTGACAAATCTTTGATATATATTATTCCATAGATATCATGCAGGTTTCCTCACGATCTTTTCTTACCTCGGTGATGTAAGTGTAAATTGCAGTTGTTATTAAGAATTAGTGTCACCGGGAAATTCATAGTTTCGACTTTAACATCGAGTGGAGGTAAAACTTCCAAAAATAGTAATATATATATATATATATTTCGAGCCGGCCCATCCGTGCAACAGCAAAAGCTGCCGCGTGGCTCTACCACTGTTAAAATGATCCTGAGCCACCTGCAATCATCGACTTCACGAATAACTTATGACGAAGTAACTTCATCTAGTGGGGGCTACTCCACACCCCGTTACCATATGTAAGTGTAAATTGCAGTTGTTATATTTTATATATATTTTTTGAAGTCCATTGCTGGACATAAACTCATTCAAGAATAAAAAGCGGCAACAGGCAGACATTTCTTGAAAGGGAAAACATGACCTATACTTACTAAACTGGGCTTGAGCTGAAGAAGTAGCAATGTCATATACGCCTTGCTCACGTATCTTCAGTCTATGAGATTTCGGTTAAGTATTTTCGGAACAAAGGTTCTCGAGTGGCAGTCTCGATATGGTAACGGGGTGTGGAGTAGCCCCCACTAGATGAAGTTACTTCCTCATAAGTTATTCGTGAAGTCGATGATTGCAGGTGGCTCAGGATCATTTTAACAGTGGTAGAGCCAGGCGGCAGCTTTTGTTGTTGCATGCACGGGCCGACTCGAACCGGGGTGGTACCACGACCTCACAGAATACCAGCGTGAAGTAGAGGTTTACCTCTGCGTTTCGCTTGGTGAGTGCAGGTGGCCGGAGGCCCTTTTTACTGGAAATGAGGCATTCCATCCTAGTCCTCACGGGTGAAAACGCATCTGCATTTTGATCTGTAACAGAGGATAGATGTAGATGTCTATGGGCCGCAGCAACCACTTACCATCAGGTGGACTGTGTGCTCGTTTTTCACCCTTATCCTATAAAAAAAAAAGCCACCTAGCAGCTTTGGACTCAATGGAAAGGCCTGCTAAGAGGCTTATTTGTGACCCGAATTTGGTTAAAACCAATCTAACCAGCCTCGAACACAGGCGCAAACTAGCCAGCCTTTCGGTTTTCTACAGGATGCATTTCGGAGAGTGTGCGCAGGAATTGCATAATTTAATTCCTCCCTCTGCCTTCCACTATCGGACAACCAAACGTTCAGCCAGTCTCCACATTTTCGTTGTTGATTTACCACGCATTTTAACCCAACGGTTTGCTACATGATTCTTCATGCGGACAGCAAAGGAGTGGAATAAGTTGCCAGCATCTGTGTTTCCATCCGATCACAATGTGGGTCTTCAAGGCACTCACATTGTAATCGAATATTCCCTCTTAATAGACTTTTGTTAAGTCAGTGCGCTTCACCATCTTAGGCTACATCACCACTAACCATCAGTTGGTATTGTAGTTAACCGCTGGCTTAGAATTATAAAAAAATATATATGTTTATGTTTATTCGACTGTACTCTACTACTGAATCCCATCGTTTTTAATGAAATCAGTGTTTTTAAAATGATATTTCAAAGGTATAGCCAACAAATTTTCATCGTCTATTGCTTCAAAATCGGGACTGCAACACAGGAATCAAATTTAAAAAAACACTTATTATCTATGTTTATTTTATTCAAACAAACAAAAAAGAAGGTTGTCTATCATATTTGCAGGGGCGTAGCTACCGCCGTATCAGCCGTATCAATGATACGGGGCCCCCGGGCTACAGGGGCCCCCAACGTGTGTAAGCAAAAACTCCAAGGACTTCTAATGGGACAGGAAAGGCTATCACTATTCTCTAAAGAAGTAAAGAATTTAGTAAAACTGAAATCGTCTTCAGCTATGTTCGCCGAACAAAAGGCACGAAAATTAAATTGTTTGGCTAGCTTAGTTCCTAGGAGTATTTATTGTAAGTAATAACTCATAAGCCCGTGTAGTGGCGGGTAAGAATACTCACAACCCCATATCTTCCCGTGGGTGTCGTAAAAGGCGACAGACGGAAACTGAGGCAGAGGATGGGCAGCAGCATCTTTCTGATAACAGCAAAACAACAATAAAAAAACTGCGCTTGCCAACCCGCTCGCCAAGCGTGGCAACTATGGCAATATACCCCCATGAAAGTAACGAAGAGATGGCCCCCAGTCCCCGGCAGCCCCGCTGTTCCTGGCTAAGGTGGCGACCATGGTAACAGCGAGGCAGGGGGTGCTAAGAGTCTCCGGTGGAGGTTCTGTTGCCACCTACGACGACTCGACATGGCAACTTATAACGCACGCACCCTGAGGACTGACGAGAAGGTCCTGGAGCTAGAAGAAGAGATAGACAAGTTGCACTGGAATGTCATAGGATTATCCGAAGTCTGAAGAGAGGGGGAGGTCACGGTAATCCTCGAATCCGGCAATTTGTTCTATCACCAGGAGGGCGACCATCTGTCCCAAGGAGGTGTCGGATTTATCGTCCACAAGTCTCTCGTTAACAACGTTGTAAAGATTGGGAGTGTGTCGACGAGGGTTGCGGACCTTATACTCAGAATCACCGAACGGTAATCGCTGAAGGTTATACAGGTTTACGCATCAACCTCGGTACACGCCGATGAGGAGGTGGAAGAAATGTATGAGGATATCTCTAGAACAATGCATTCCTCCAAAACCCACTATACGGTGTTAATGGGAGACTTCAACGCAAAACTAGGCACAAGAGAGAACGGTGAGCTGAAAGTAGGGAAATTCGGAATAGGGCAACGGAACCCAAAGGGCCAGCAGCTGGCGAACTTCATGGAGAAAGAAGGACTCTTTATGATGAACTCTTTCTTCCAGAAGCGGCCCCACAGGAAGTGGACCTGGTCGAGCCACGACGGTTCGACAAAAAATGAGATTAACTTTATTATGACGACCAGACGACAACTATTCAGTGATGTCTCAGTGATCGCGAGGGTGAAAACCGGCAGCGATCACCGAATGGTGAGAGGCACACTGAACCTAAACGTTAAGTTGGAGAAGTCACGTCTAATGAAGTCAACGCTCCGTCCTTCTCGTGCTCTAATCCAAAGTCCAGAAACCTTTCAGCTCGAGCTACGAAACCGTTTTCAGTGCCTAGAAGATTGCAATACAATGGACGATATGAATGACAAGCTCGTGGAAACTGTCCATGCGGTCTGAGCTAAGTTTTGCAAGACCCGCCGCAGAAGAAACAAAAAGTCTCCGATCACACTCTAATCTCAATGGCTTTTAGACGGGGTATATAGCTGCAGTCTTCAGTAGATTTGACAGCGTACAGGCAACTGAACATACAGATCTCCAAATGCATGCGGCGGGACTTGTGCAACTTTAATTCTGCTCGTATTAAAGAAAAGATCGAGCAGAACCAGGGCTCCCAAGTCTTTGCAAGAGATCTGTCTGCCAGAAAGAGCCAACTGTCGAAGCTGAAGACCGAGTATGGCAGCGTCGTTTCCGGGACACCTGAGGTTTTGAGTGAGATTGAGAGGTTCTATTGGCAGCTGTACACATCATCGTTGGAGCCACACGTAAGTGTGAGTAACGATCCAAGAGCGAGTCTTATCCGACACTATTCCGATGATATCTCGGACGTCAGTCTGAGCGAGATTAGAATGGCTCTCCAGCATCTTAAAAACGGCAAGATCCCAGGCTGGATGGAATTACAGTGGAGCTTCTGAAAGCGGGTGGAAAACCGATACTTGATGTCCTTCAGAAGCTCTTTAATTCCGTCCTCCATGGTGGCACTACTCCGGAAAGGTGACAACGCTCTCTTGAAGAACTACAGACCGAGTTCCCTTTTGAGCCGCGTCTACATGCTGTTTTCGAGAGTCATTACTCCCGAACAAGCCGGTTTCCAAAAAGGCTTTAGCACCATATACCACATACATACCCTTCGGCAAATTGTACAGAAGTCCGAGGAGTACAATTTACCACTATTTCTGGCGTATGTGGACTATGAGAAAGCCCAAAGACTTTCAATCAAAATTACGTCGAAATTCGGGCGGTGCTGCAGTCCCTTCAGCGATGCCAAGTTGACTGTCGGTATATCGAAGTGCTGAAGTGCTTGTACAGTAGGGCTACGATGGCTATCCGAGTACAGAACCAGAGTACGAAACCTATCCAATTGCAAAGAGGTGCAAGACAGGGTGACGTTATATCCCCGATACTCTTCACCGCTGCATTGGAAGACGTTTTCAAGCTTCTGGACTGGTAAGGATACGGTGTTAACATCAATGGCGAGTACATCACTCACCTTCGATTTGCCGACGATATAGTCCTTATGGCAGAATCGCTGGAGGACCTAAGCACTATGCTTAATGACCTCAATAGTTTTTCCCAACGGATAGGTCTTAAGATGAACATGGACAAAACAAAGATCATGTTTAATGTCCATGTCACACCTATGTCGGTAGTTGTTGGTAGCTCTAAGCTCGAAGTTGTTGACGTTTATGTTTACCTGGGACAAATAGTCCGACTAAGTAAGTCCAACTTCGACCGAGAGGTCAATCGAGGGATTCGACTCGACTGGGTAGCGTTCGGGAAATAACGGCACATCTTCTAGTCAGGTATACCTCAAAACTTGAAAACGAAATTGTGCAACCAGTGCGTGTTGCCAGTGATGACATACGGAACTGAGACGTGGTCCTTCACTGCTGGCCGGATGAGGAAGCTCAAGGTTGCTCAGCGAGCTATGGAGAGGGCTATGCTCGGAGTTTCTCTGCGTGATAAACTTAGAAATGAGGATATGCGCAGTAGAACCAGAGTCACCGACATGGCCCAACGAATTAGTAAGCTGAAGTGGCCATGGGCCGGACATATAGCTCGAAGAACCGGCAACCGATAGGGAAAAAGGTTCTCGAGTGGCGGCCTCGTACCGGCGGATGAAGTGTAGGGCGTCCCCCCACTATATGGAGTGACGACCTGGTAAGACATGCAGGAAGTCGATGGATGCAGGTGGTTCAGGACCGTGCTTTGTGGCATTCCTTGGGTGAGGCCTATGCTCTTTAATGGACTTATGAAGGGCTGTTATGATGATGATGATGATGATGAACTAGTGGAATTAGTACTTTTGCCGTTGTCGTGATAATTGACGATAATTTATGTGTACATAGAGAACTGAAGACCATTTTTATGTATATGTTTTTTATTCCTTTATTCGTTTTTTCATTCCTTGGACTTATGAAGGGCTGTAACGATGATGATGAATAACTTAAAATCAATATATAATAATTTGAATTCAATGCAAGCGTTTTTGTTCCTTTTATGAAATCTTTACTCTTCATTGGGGCCCCCCAACAAATTTTGATACAGGGCCCCTCGAAGGCACGCTACGCCACTGCATATTTGCGAATTAAATTGTGCGTTATACGTCAAATTGTGATAAGTGGCAGTTCCTTTGGTTTTTGACTTACCCAGGCCTAGCCGATAAAGCATCTAGACTTCTTTATTTAAAGTTGGTTGCCGGATTGCCGGTATCCATGGCGAACAGCTACAATACAGTTATATGTGGGCAACAGTGGGCACTTATCATCAGATACGTTTGTCATTAAAACATAATCAAAATACCTAAAATAAATAAAGTTTGATACATATTACGCGACCCACGTTTTAAGTGTACCTGCACATCCTACTTAACGCAGTTTTTTAGAAGGTCGTAGTCAAAACATAACCTACAAACACCTAAAATAAACAAAGCTAAACAAATTCTGCATGCGCTCTATTTCTTAAGTTCGCTGACACAATTATATTTTGGGAACTCTACAATTAAAAAGCGTTTCATTATTACGTGCCTAATAATAAAAGTTTTGTTTTTTTCATTTCTTCCTATTCTATATCTCATATGTATACCTTAAAACTTGGAAACAAGCTTGTACAACCAGTGTTTGTTGCCAGTGATGACTTACGGATCTGAGACGTGATCCTTCACTGCTGGCCGTATGAGGACGCTCAAGGTCGCTCAGCGAGATATGGAGAGGGCTATGCTTGGAGTTTCTCTGCGCAATAAATTTAGAAATGATGATATACGCAGTAGAACCAGATTAACTGACATAGCTCAACGGATTAGTAAGCTGAAGTGGCAATGAGCCTTCCATATAACCCAAAGAACCGGTAACCGATGGGGAAGAAAAGTTCTCGAGTGGTAGCGTCGTATCGGTAGGCGAATTGTGTGGCGGCCCGCACTATATGGAGTGACGACCTGATAAGACATGCAGGAAGTCGATGGTTGCAGGTGGCGCGGGACCGTGCTACATGGTGTTCCTTGCGTGAGACTGTAGTGTTCGTCAGTGGACTTGTGAGGGGCTGTAATGAATGAATGTAAATTAGATGGGTAGATGAGCGCAAGCGTTCATATTTCTAATGTTAATGCTACTACTCATAGGAGTCTTTGCCATATAGTTAATCGTAGACATAATAGTATGTCTACGATTAACTATATGTTGGTTATACAAAGAGGTAATAGTTATTATACTCTTTTTTAACTTTTTGTTAATTTTTTTACTCGGGTCGGATCGACCGGGGAAGGACCACGCTCTCACAGACTACCAGCGTAAAATAACAGCTTAATACTGTTGTTTCGTATGATGAGTGTAGAGAACCGGAGACTCTTTTTACTGGAAAAGGGACATTCCATCTTAGTCCTCATGGGTGATAACGCATCTGCATTTTGATTCTTTATTGAGGATAGATGTCTATAGGTCACAGCAACCACTTACCATCAGGTGGACTGTGTGCTCGTTTGTCACCCGATCCTATAAAAAAAATCAACTGACTGTATTTTTAATGTACGTAACACATTATTCCTTAATTTATTTTTTACCGTTTCTTTTGAACTTCAAATAAACTTTTGAATACTTACATACTTTAGATAATTAGATGTTTAAGCATTAATAGATGGTCTCTTTTTCAGCCCCGGAGCCCGTCTGGTACTGTGTACTGTTAGGCATTATATCATAGTACTCAGGGAGATAATGCATCTGCAACTTTCCTCGATTGAAATTGGCTGCAAGTGTCCTAGGATAGACACATATCAGCAGGTGGATTGTAAGTTAGTTTGTCACTTCAGTTATATAATGATTACATTATATAAGATACACTTTAGAAAAATATCCCCAAAAATACGCATTTTAATAAATAAGTTCTGCCATATTATTGGATGGTACCATAGTTAGAATTTAAGACTAAAACTTTTTTAAATTTTATTAAATACGTTAATATGTGCAATAAAGATTTTTAAATAAGTAAATATAGTATTTTTACAGCAAAACAAAGAACTAATTTTACCGAAACTCTTGATTTTTTTTCCATTAACGGGTCACATTTTAAATTGTTTTTCGGGCAAAATTATCCCGGGACTGGAAAGAAAAGTTGGCATGTTTTACCTCTATGGCAACTCGGTAACGTAGTAGCTGAGCTTTAGGCTGCGGTACGGTTCAAGAGCTTGAAGCCTACAGGGAAATAATTGTTTGTATGATCATTTGTATGTATAATTATAACTTATGTAATGGGTAGGCAGTTTAGAATCTAGAATATTTTTGCAGACACGGGAATAATTGCAGCCATAGACTTAGGCTATAAAATGTTTCTAAGACAGCAAAGGCAGCAAGGATATATAGATATAGATATATATATATATATATATATATATATATATATATATATATATGTGTCTAGTGCGGGCCGCCCCACAATTCGCCCACCGATACGACGCTACCACTCGAGAACCTTTCTTCCTCATCGGTTATCGGTTCTTCGGATTATATGGAAGGCTCATGGCCACTTTAGCTTACTAATCCGTTGAGCTATGTCAGTTACTCTGGTTCTACTGCGTATATCCTCATTTCTAAATTTATTGCGCAGAGAAACTCTAAGCATAGCCCTCTCCATATCTCGCTGACCGTTGTTTGTCCGCGATGAACTCTGTAAACCATTCAACCGATTTTAATAAAATTTTGTAAATATGTATTGCTTGCTCCAACTTTAGAAATGGAATAGTTGTTATCCCGATAAGTGACCCTCCATAGTTTTTACTGCGAATTTAAAGATTTTTTAAAGGACATATGTATATATATATATATCTTGTTCGATATATATGGCCACGCCAGCTAGTGTTTTATATTTAATTCTACAACAATTTTTTTTTTTAAATAAAGGTCCCGCTGGTTTCCTAGTTGGTTCTCCCCAGGGCAAAGGTTTTTCGAACCAATGATAAAAACGTAAATGACTTTCATTACGTAGGTATGACTTGTAATGTTGTAGGTAATGTAAATGAATGAAAATTATTCTACTCTGCATATTAGGTATTAGACATGGTGTGCATGAATTTCACATGTTTATTATGTGAATATTCATCAATACTTCGTTTTCTATATTTCGTCAAAAAACATGACAAAAAAGTAACAACAAGGTATATTGGCTCCCTTTTTAATTTATGAAGATTCCATTGATAAATATCGAATTAAAAATCGTACCCAATACAAGAATTACCTGTTTTGTGACACTACACCAAGCGACGAATTTACAAAAATCGATATGAATAGCTGGCCCTCTATTCTAATTTATATATTTATTTACATCTCTGGCCAGAGTTTTAATCATTATCCAAAGTAGATTTGATAATGTGATCTTCTGTACTAATCGATACATATTTTATCATAATAAGAGCGCAAGGATGATACAGCGCTTAATCTAATCGTGACTCTGTTTTGTTCGTGATTCCACCCATCAAAGTCAAAAGTCCACTGAACATTGGATTATAAAATAAGGAACTTAGCAGTGTATTCCTTTATTTTCTATGGTCTATCCTAAAAAGTATGGACGCTAGACGGGACGTACCCTGCACTGGTATCCCAGGGCCAGGGGTAGACCGACGATATCGAGGAGATGGCAGGAGTGACAAGGATGACAGAAACTTGTGGTAATATATGGAGGAAACCTACACTCAGAAATGGGCACAAAAAAGATTAATTATTAAAATTATTTAAAAAATTAATTTTAATGATATTTAAATTATACTCAATGTAACATTTATTTGATTGGGAGATAATAAATGATGTAATATTATTTTATTTTGTTGAATTATGGATTTTTACGCTTAATTTTATTCGTATTAAATTTATTATAATGTTAATCAACCAAATGCAAATGGGTTAATTAAAAATACATCTAATGATAATGTTTTTTTTAATATTCTACATAGTGATTCAGTGACTCTATTTCTAATGTTAAATACTGTTTGAAATAATGTTAATTATCATTTTAAAGTAATGTAAATTAATCTAAATACAATTGATAAACCGAATAACTTAGATTATATGAGATTTAATATTCTCCATAGTGATTTAAGCCGAAATGCTTTAGAAAAAAATAATACAAATTACTATAGATTCATGTATTGTAATAATTGACAATATTATGATGAATCATTGGATTCTAATTATTTTAAAATAGGCAAATGATGAAGAAAAATAAATTATAACAAAAATCAAAAATTCTGTCTTTTTATCTTTTAAATTAAAAATACGTGGTAATAATGCATTATTTTACTATGCAAACACACAATCGTAAGGGTCGATCGGTCGGCAATAAGTTGTGAATCTCACACAGAGCAGCGCGCGTACGCGTAGTTGTTGCCTCTCTGTAGTTCTCTCTGTAGTTGTTGATCACATTCAATTTGGGATAATTTCAAGTAAAAATAGAAGCCTTATTTACTCGTATTTTTAAAAACTGTAATAACGGTGTACCATTATTTATACGTTTAAACGTGCTCAACGCGCGTTTACAACTACATCGATTTTATTCAGGCCGTACACATGCTAACGGGCGTTTTAATAAACCGCGTGTTGAACGCTACGCTAGCGCTGTAGTACTGTTGTCAGCGCGCGTTAACGCGCGCTTTGAGATCGTTGGTTTTCTATGTTACCGTTCAGTTCATAGATTATACAGCCATACCTAGATTTACGCTACCCCGTTTTACGCGAATTCGGAGATACGCGGTTTTTCATTTGCCTACTTCGCTCTGTCAGTGATCGGTTTACGAAAAGTTCGAACGTGTTACGTGTGGAATTACTTTACGTACACAATACACATTTGATTTACGACAAGCTCGGACGTATTCCTCGTGGATTAATTGTACGTATGTAGTGCACAGTCATCCAAAAGATCAAAAATGAGTCATTTGAACCTAACAAGTAAAAAGTTATTGGCGTACTATGAGGAAATTTTGCGCGAGAAGAAGAAAAATCTTCGACATCAAAATATTTTCGGATTATGTTTTTTTATTCATAGTAATGCAAATTGTTTTTATTATCGAACATTTAATTAAACATGATTCTTCTAAATTATTATTTTCTTTAGACTCTGGTCCCGATTTTACAAACTTTATACGTATTTATATGCAAAATTGAACCCCAACTTACGCGATTTCGACTTACACGGCTATCGCTTGGTACCACCTATCGCGTAAGTCCGGGGTATTACTGTATATGTTCAGTTGAGCGCGTGCTTTTGATGCGGATAGACGTATTTTAGGGTTCGCTTAGTTCATCCAGAAATCGTCCGAAATGGAAACGGAAGCTTTTAATAACGAATTATTTATAGATGAAATAGAGAAACGTCCTGCGATATGGGACAAAGTAGTTTATTCCGATAAGAACTTAAGGAGACGGGCTTGGGAACAACTCGTCCTTATATTCTGTGAAGGGGATGACAATAAAGAAAAGAAAAAAATATTATGTGAGTACATGTATTTATATTTTCAATCAGTCTGTGTTACAAATTAAATAATACGAACAACTTTTCCGTCGTTGATGAAATAATTTTTTAAATGTACTCGAACATTGTTCGTCTGTCACACAGCACGCCCGGTATAATGTGAGACTAGATTTTCCAGTGGTGGGGTATGAAGTGTATCTTCATAATTGTAGCCATCTCTAATTATGACATAATTACAATTAAACATACATATCGACGTTACGATATTTTCTGCAAAACCTGTGTTAACATCTAACGGCCTATGTAAAATACGCAATTTATTGCACATTATGCCAAAAGTACATTCGACATACCGGCGTGCTAATGTCAAACGGTAATTAAATATTTTTTTAGCATAAGTTAGTGACCTTCCCCCATAAGGCCGCATTAAATTCTCCATCATGGCAAAAGCTTCATCAGCCATTATCACGTATGGCAACACTGTTGGTCTATTTTTTTCAGCGTCATCCTTGCAAAAGAAGTGGAAGAGTTTACGAGATAATTACATGAGAGAGGTAAAGGAAATGAAGACTGTTAAGTCTGGATCAGGAGCTTTGTAAAATTCCTCATATATTCATTTTTTTATATAGGATAAGGGTGACAAACGAGCACACAGTCCACCTGATGGTAAGTGGATGCTGTGGCCCATAGACATCTACATTTATCCTCGTTTGCGAATCAAAGTGCAAATGCGTTGTCACCCGTGAGGGCTAAGATGGAATGCCTCATTTCCAGTAAAAAGGGCCTCCGGCCACCTGCACTCACCAAGCGAAACGCAGAGGTAAACCTCTACTCCACGCTGGTATTCTGTGAGGTCGTGGTACCACCCCGGTTCGAGCCGGCCCATCCGTGCGACAGCAAAAGCTGCCGCGTGGCTCTACCACTGTTGAAAACTATTCATTATTATAGACTACGATTTCTACAGGCACCTATAGCCAACAAAGATACAAAAAGTAGTTTCGATATAGATAATTCATCAGCTTCATCAGAAGTTGCTAGTCCTGACTTTAAGAGTCCTACTACTCCAAGAAAAAAACAAAAATAAGTTCTACTGACTAAAGATTTGCAAGCAAATTAGAGCAAAGTTTATTACAGAAAAATGTTTCGGAACCAAAAGATGACGATGAAGACAAGCTGTTTTGTTTGTCACTCGTTAAAGAGATTAAAAAAAATCCCGGAATATAAACGACTTCGTACTAAAATTGACATTTATGATTTAATCTTGCAAAACCAAAACCTTCAAGGACCGCAACATCAGTCATTTGAAAATCAAAATTATCGTAACCCATTACCACAACGAATAAATAATTTGCCACAAGACCAGCGTAGTCAAGCTTCTGTCGAAGGCTGTCAACATCATGGTTATAGATCACAGCAATCTAGTGTGCCAAATAATTTAGCACATTATGGTTATACTACAGCCACGGAATCTCTATCGCCAGTAACACACACTCCATCGCCTGCACCAACCAACGCCAGTAGTGGATCGAAGTTAGGGTTATTCTACGATTAGCAAAATGTTCTTTTTTCTATAAATTTTGTTTCCTAAACAAGTATTGATTTTTTTTATAGGATAAGGGTGACAAACGAGCACACAGTCCACCTGATGGTAAGTGGTTACTGTGGCCCATAGACAACTACCTTTATCCTCGATTATGAATCAAAATACAGATGCGTTGTCACCCGTGAGGACTAAGATGGAATGCCTCGTTTCCAGTTAAAAGGGTCTCGGGTTCTCTTCACTCACCATACGAAACAGAGCAGATTTAAGCTGCTATTTTACACTGGTATTCTGTGAGAGCATGGTCCTTCCCCGGTCGAGCCGACCCATTCGTGTTTCTACTATACCAGAAATATAGCTGCAGCATGGCTCTACCACGTAGAATATAGCTGCAGCATGTTAGTGTCTTGATTAATAAAAAACTTACCTCAATGTGGTTATGAGTTTTCTTCTGATGAAATACTACATCGCACATTGTTTTTATTTGCTACGAGTTCATCGTTCATGAGAGCCTCAAATGACTTGATGAACATTCTGAAGTAGTTAAAAAATTTGGGTTCGAATTGCCTTAACTTAGGATACAAAATGATGTACTGGCTTTCTAAAAATTGGATGGACCCAATATCTCCGTCTTCTTTCGCGTCGTTTCTGCCGTCGGTAAAAATTCACCGCTAAAAATGTTTCTACTTCCATCTTCGACGAATGTAGAACTCAAATGAACCAGGCCAGGGCGGCCGCGGCAAAGCGCGTGCAACATCTGACAAGCGCTCACCATCTGAATACTATACAAAACTTTTACGCGCGTTATACACGTGTTGAGCGCTTGGCATCTGAACGTACCCTAATGGGTCGACTCGACCGGAGCAGAACCACACTCTCACAGAATACCAGCGTTAAACAACAGAATAATACTGTTGTGTTTTGTATGCTGTGGGAAACCAGAGACCTTTTTTATTGGCTATGTGACATTCTATCTTAGTACTGTGGAGAGACAACACATTTGCATTTTGACTCTTAATTGATGATATTTGTAGATGTCTTATGTCTTGTACTAGGCCACAGCATCTACTTACTGTCAGGTGTAATAAGCTCATTTGTCACTTTTACTCTATTTAAAAAAAATACGGAGGGTGTATACCCTGTGAACAAGTGTGCTGCAAATCACTTTAAACATTAAAATATTTTATAAAAGGCGATAACATCCATAGAATTAGTTTTATTCGATATGTAGTTATAAAAAAAGTACAAAGTTACATACCCATCAGTCTTTAGACTTCAAAATGCATTCCTGCCATCCTTTGGGTCAAACAATCCCCAACTCCACGTACGGTAATACAATGGATTATTACACTAAGTGGTTTATTGTAAATAGCAATAAACGAATGTTACGAGTATTTCTAAGAGCTTATCGCACTCTCCCTTAGGAAGGTCGTGCGTTATTAGTGTTATATTGATAAAACTTAGAGCTTGGAAAGAAGTAAACAAATTTCTGAGCTGTAAATTCTTTTAGCGTGAAATAAGATTTTTTTTAATAATATTGGCTAAACCCCATTATGTTTGGGTCGGTCACGTTTATTTATCGCATATCCTAAAACTTATGAGCCAAATGACTAAACAAATGTGGCGCGACGATCTTGATTCATTTTATAAATGTTTCGTTCGTTTTAATATTTTTTTAGTCTGTTTTAGTCAAAATTCAAAAATATTCGGGGAGGAAAATGTTAATGGTAAAAAAAGAGGTAGTCGCTTTTGCCCAAGCAATAATATTAGTGACAAACGAGCAAAAATATTCGGAAGGCGTTGTTTCCTCTAAAGAATGAATTTCAAATCAAAGGAGACTGATACGCTTTCATACATTCTTGGGTCCAGATTGTAAAAAGATGAAAGTGATGTCAATTAATAGCTTATATATTATTATGTCAATTAATAGCTTATATATTATTAAAACATCACTGAAACTTCTGCGGACTTCGGCAATCTGAGAGCAGAATTATAAGAGATTTAGTAAAAGTGAGGTTATGCAACAAGTTGGCAACAACCTGTACTAAACAGCTATTTTTTGAAGTGAGATTGCTATTTTGGAAATATCGTGGGACTAGTGTATTACAGCGACCAGTCGCTATGTCGCAATTCACACAGCGATCCATTGAGTCAATATCTAATGGAAAAAATCCAGGCCGTAAAATCCACAATAACAAGCCAAAGTCAAACGAGTAAACAAGATTATAGGTGTTCGGTATGTTAGTAAGGATTGTACAAGTTAAGTAAGGTCAGAAGTTCGTAGGAAGAAAGCAGTGGTCGAGTAATATAAATCAATAAAACAACGGGAATCACTTAAAACACACACGTACTAAACGATACGAGAAGAGTGATCGTAGATTGGGTCCTGCTGGAGCTGTCACTATCAGCAAAGATAACATAAAAATACAGTTGATAAACAGGCAATAATAAATCGAACTGTAAACGTGAATCGATTTTAAGATTTATTTTTATTATGTTCATCTTTAATTTTTTTAAATGTTGACTCTATGTTAATATATTGTAATATATCTATTTACTTTGATTGAATCAATCATCTGATGTAAGTTGGTTTTATATTTAATTTTTAAAACTAATTCACATTAATCGATTAAAGGAATCGATTTCCTGTACTGCTGACCTGTACGTCAAGTCATGTTTAGTTCGCCAATACGGATTGGGGTACCGCAGCAGACATTTCCTTGCCCTAAAACACTCAGAAATGAGAGGAGGTCTGTAACCAGCAGTGGGACTGGGACCTATATAGGCTGTAACTTTTAATTTTAATTAGATAATGTAGTCGTTTATCGTCAAAAAGTTCATTTAATATAAAATAACATTTATTAACTAGAAATGTTTATAATTGTTTCTTAAATTTGTAATTTAAGAAAGGGCTTTTTAAGATTTTTAAATAATTGCTTAGATGGACTACTGAAACTTTTTGAAATTTTAATTTGAAAAGGGGGATTCTACGCTAATTTAAATTGAAGTAGGAGACGGGCAGGAGCATCTTCCTGATAAGAATTCAAAATAATATAATTTAAAATTAAAAATTTAGTATAGTATAACTTCAATATAAGTTATTAAGAATAACAAAAAACTATCGGTCTGACCTTGATCAAATTCATATGGGACCACACGAGAAGTACCATCTTTCAAATAAAAAAAAAGAATCATCGAATTCGGTTCACCCAGTAAAAAGTTATGAGGTAACACACATAAAAACATACAGTCGAATTGAGTACCGTCTTCTTTTTGGAAGTCGGCAGAAAATACTGTGGTTGCCACCCGTGGCAACCATGCTGAAATTCCCACTATGACACTATGTGGCAATCTAAGGGCTATAATGGATGAATGGAGCATAAGTTCCATATAGCACAAAGATTAAAAATTAAAAACTGTGTATTAAATATAACCTGCTATTTTTTTTTCTGATACGCAGTAATAGAAGTCATACGAAGAGTATCATGTTATTAGTAAAACAATCCTTATGCTGATGTTGTTCAACGTACATTCCTTGACTTATCGAGTTCGTTCACTTGTGCTTATCTTCGCCTGGCCTGACGTTGGTCAATCTACGAGATAAAAAATTATTACTGAATGTTAATTAGTGCGATTTGCTGTCACTCTATGTTTAAGCGTGGTGGAGCCATGTTGCAGCTATATTATAGTTGTAACACGAATGGGTCGGCTCTACCGGGGAAGGACCACGCTTTCACAGGATACCAGCGTAAAGGAGCAGCGTAACACTCCGGTTCTCTAACCGGAGACACCTTTTACTAAGAGTTGAGGCATTCCATCCTAGTTCTCAGGGTTAACAACGCATCTACATTTTGATTCTTAATCGAAGATAAATGTAGATAGATTTCTATGAACCACAGCATCCACTTACCATCAGGTAGACTGTGTTTGTCATCCGTATTCCATTAAAAAAAAACTCTTGTTTAGTTTTCTGACAAGAAATTCTCAGTAGCATTCAAAGTCAGTAAGTAGGCGATGTTTCACTTCCGTGCCTCGAAAAGCATGGGAAGAGTCGATCCTGTGCCCGATTGTCGTGTGTCGATTTCCGTCCCATCGGACTATGAGAGTGAGGGAATAGAGAATGCAGTTGTGTTTGCGCGCAAACTCGTGTACTATAATCCTGCCTAAAATAGATGGATAGTCTGTGTTAAGCCCGGACGCGGTGAACGAATCTGGTCTGGCGGACATTCCTATGGAATGTTATGCCTATTTATTATATCAGTTGTTACTACGTGGTAGAGCCATGCTGCAGCTATATTTGTAATATATAGTTGTAGCACGAATGGGTTGGCTTGACCGGGGAAGGACCACGCTCTTACAGAATACGAGCGAAAAATAGCAGCTTGACACTGCTGTGTTTCGTATGGTGAGTGTAGAGAACCGGAGACCCATTTTACTGGAAAAGAGGCATTCCATGTTAGTCCTCACGGGTGACGACGCATCTGCATTTTGATTCTTTCTTGGGGATAAATGTAGTGTCTATGGGTCACAGCAACCACTTACCATCAGGTGGGCTGCATGCTCGTTTGTCACCCTATCCTATAAAAAATATATTACAAGATACATAACTACATGTATGCCGTATTGAGCTTAGAGGTCAAACGTTCGTCTTATATTACTATATATATACGCAAGCAACACGTAACATTCGATAGCAGCGGTGTGGATGTAACTGCAGAAACTTGATTGCATTTTTTTTTATTCAAATACTTAATACGTACATGATGTTTGGGTAAGATATTAGCCTATTATTATGGTGTGCATTGTTGGACTAGTAGTTGTAAACGCGATTTTGCTAATCGTGAGGATTCGAATTCCGGATTAGGCCAAAATCAGGTTTTTCTGTCAAAAAATTCTCAGTAACAGCCCGGAGTCAGGAACTTGGCGGTAGGAATCACGTGAGGCCTGCGCCTGATTACTCTCAGGTCGTGTCGAATTACGTTCCACAGGACTATGAGAGGAGTGTGCAAATGTGCTTGCCCATGCACTCGGGCACTTTAATACTGTCCTGCGCAGATGCCGTCTTTTTGGACTGACCACCCTGACCTGAGAGTTTCACGACTCCACCGAGTCAGTAATTCATTCTTGGGGCGATGTATACGCTTTTACAACAAAATTCCAGAAAATAATACAAAATTCAACCTGCTCAAACTTCAAAAACTTTATTAAAGAAAGTTTGTATAAAAAGGTTTATTATAATATTGAGGAATTTATGGATGATAATTTTTTTTTTTTTATTATAATAAAAATACTAGTGATGCTATTAAACATTACTAATATTCCCTTTAACCACTTCGGTTAGCTTAAAATGCTTGTGTTAGAAGTGGTTCACGACAGTAGTCGAATGGCGGATTCGAACCCACGACCTTTCGAGTTCGCGGTCCGCACCCTTTTTTTTTTTTTTTTTTTTTTTTTTTTTGCGGATGGAAAATCATCAAATGACGCCTTTCGCTCTGGGTGGAGCGGAAGGGAGTGTCAGACTTTTACTGACTAAAAACCATCCGTGTTCCTTCAGTGCCCTTACGTTCCGGAGCCGCGGTATCTCTTTCGAACAGCCCGCAGCCCCGGCAGGCGTCGGCCCTTGCGGGCCCCTTCACGCTGCTGACAGCTCTTTGAGGCGCGCGTGGAACAAAACGCGCCGTCGACACGGCCTGTCGTCGTTAGACGGACGGACGGCGAGCTACCCATTGCTCGCCGTCCACAGGCCCGCGCCTACGGTGGCCGGGGGCCACGACGTAGCCCCCGACGCCCGGGGCGTCTCCCGCGGCGGCCGGGAAGGAAAGCTGTTGCTCTTTCCTTCTCCCGCTCCGCCACCTCCTTCGCTAGCATCACTGCTTCGCAGAAGGTGGTGACGGCATCCCATTCCGTCTCGCTCCGGACCATGGCTTCGACCAGGGCCGGACGCGAGAGGTCGCCGCCGCCTATCGCCGCTACGAGGACACGGCGGTGCTCCGCCCAAGCAGGGCACACCTCCACGGTGTGCTCCACCGTGTCCTCCGGTCGATCCTCGCAGTGGGAGCACCCGGGCGTTTCCTCCCGCCCGATTCGGTGCAGGAACCTCCCGAACACACCGTGTCCGGTGAGGACCTGCGTCAGGCGGAAGGTGAGGACGCCGTGGCGTCTCTCAAGCCACTCCTCAAAGAGGGGTCTTATCGCCGCTATAGTGGCGTGCCCAGCACGGGGTTGCGACAGTCGCTCTCTCCATGTCGCCATGAGATGCGGTCCGCACCCTGCCATTAGGCTATTGACGCTTTAATAATAATCCCTAGGAATGAGGTGATCGCTACCAAGCTATTTCTAATTTGTTTTGTGTGGTTAATTGTGATTACATGATTGTAAGCTGTTATTTAAAAAAAGTCCCACTGGGTTTCTTGCTGGTTCTTCCCAGGACAGAGGTTTTTTTCGAACCAGTGGTAATTAAACACAAGAGTAACTTCCGATAAGTATTTTTTATAATCTACTAGCTGACCAGGCAGACGTTGTTCTGCCCTTTCCGACGACCATTTGCTTTCCTAAAAAAACTCCTGAAATTAGCCATAATAAATTTGGGGTCACTTATCGGGATAAAAACTATCCAATCTCTAAAGTTGGACCAAACTGCACACAATGTGCAAAATTTCATTGAAAACAGTTCAGTAGATTAGGAGTTCATCGTGGACAAACAATGTGACACGTAATTTTTATATATAAAGATGTTGAATAAAAAACTTACTGATTCTGTTCTGACCTAAAATCCGATGTGCAGGTGACGTGTGAAAAATCGTCCGGCAATCCGCATTTATTTGTAATGTATCGAATTCTTCTATGTCTATAGTGCTCGGCCAGCTTATCAGCATTCGGCAAATGTTTACGTTGTTGCGAGTTGTCTGGCAAATTCTTCGTCATTTTTAGGCGGAGACGAATGCCTGTCCTGTCTAGCATGCGTGGTTTTATTTAAGATATTAATTTGAACAATACTGATGATGACATCAGCAACGCCGTCTTAAGCCATACCGGGGCCCTTGGGCACACAAGAAATTGGGGCCCTGTTGGAAAGTAAAAAAAGTGAATGACAAAAACAAACGTTTTTACGTGGTAGAGCCATACTGCAGCTATATTAGTAGTATAGTTGTAGCACAAATGGGTCGGCTCGACCGGGGAAGGACCACGCTCTCACAAAATACCATCGTAAAATAGCAGCTCAGCGCTGCTGTGTTTCGCATGGTGAGTGTAGAGAACCGGAGACCCTTTTTATTGGAAAAGAGGCATTCCATCTTAGTTTTTTAACGGGTGACAACGCATCTGCATTTTGATTCTTTATTGAGGATAGATGTGGATGTCTATGGGTCACAACAACCACTTACCATCAGGTGGACTGTGTGGTCGTTTGTCACCCTATCACATAAAAAAAAAACACTTTTCTGCTATATGATGTTATATTTATTACGAGGGCTACACTAAAAGTATCGGGAATGGAATATTTCCACTGTTCTTGTCATATTAAAATCTTTTTAATTGAAAAGTCCTTGGTTTTAAAATTCGAATACCATTTATTTATTTAAAAAAAGATTCTCGGTCTTGTCACAAGGTTTTGTCAAACTTGTTTAGTCGTTGAGAAAATGGAATTGACTCGAGAAAATTCAAGAGCAATGATTTATTATGACTTTCGAAGTGGTTTAACACAAAAACAGTGTGCTGATCAGATGATTTCTGCATTTGGTGATGAAGCCCCATCCAAAACCACAATTTATCGCTGGTTTGCTGAATTTCAACGTGGACGTTTCAAACTCAGTGATGATCTCCGTCAAGGTTGTCCAAAAACTGCAGTCACCCAAGAAAACGTTGATGCTGTGCGCAAGCTAATTGAGGAAACTCGACATGTGACATACTGCGAAATTCAGGTAACTTTAGACATTGGCATGAGTCAAATACAAATAATCTTGCATGAACAATTAGGTGTAAAAAAGTTGTTTTCCCGATGGATACCGCATTCGCTCTGTGAAGAGCAAAAAGCGGCTCGCGTTACTTGGTGCGTCAGAACTCTCGAAAGATTCCACGCAGGATCCTCAAATGCTGAATACAACATCGTATCAGGTGACGAATCCTGGATATACGCGTACGAACCCGAAATAAAAAACCAGTCACGAGTTTGGATGTTCGAAAATGAGTTAAAGCCAACAAAAATTGTTCGTTCACGGAGTGTTGCAAAAAAAATGGTGGCCACGTTTATCTCCAAAACCGGCCATGTTTCGACTATTACCCTTGAGGGACAAAGAACGGTTAATGCAGAATGGTATGTTAGCATTTGTTTGCCACAAGTCGTTTCTAAACTCCGTATAGAAAACTGCAACCGCCGCATCATCCTCCATCACGACAATGCGAGTTCTCACTCCGCACACAGAACAAAAGAGTTTTTAGAGCAAGAAAACATAGAATTATTAGACCATCCGCCGTACAGCCCCGACCTAAGCCCTAATGATTTCTATACTTTCCCTAAAATAAAGAATAAATTGCGTGGACAGAGATTTTCATCACCTGAAGAAGCTGTGGACGCCTACAAAACGGCCATTTTGGCGACCCCAACTTCCGAATGGAATGGTTGCTTCAATGATTGGTTCCATCGTATGGAAAAATGTGTCAAATTTTGCGGAGAATACTTCGAAAAGCAATAAATACATTTTTAAATAGTAATGTTGTGTCACTTCCTTGATTCCCGAAATTTTCAGTGCCGCCCTCGTATAGTGAATTGGTATTAATTACTTAAGTATGTTGGTGTTTTGAATTGGTTACCATTATGAAAGTGGTTTCTTTCGGGATTTCTGTTGTGCAAAATCTTCTATTATATCTTCAGTCTATTTTTTTGAAGGATATTACTTTATATACGTTGTATTACGTTAGTCGTTCTTGTAACATAGTTGTTCGTAATTAATTTTTTATTCTCTTTAGGTGTGAATATGAGCGCTCTCCACTAAAATTGGTAACTATTAAGCAAAAGAACAGTTTCTTCTAATTTATTAGCCTTTATTTGTTTATATAACTCAACCTTACATATTCAAATCCACAGCTTCCTTTGGTATGTTCTTTAAATACTGCTCTAAATAAAAACTTTCTGATTTGAGCTCATATGCATTAATGTCTTCATGATAGAATTCTTCAAATTCATTGCATTTTTTGTCAACTCATCAGAACCGATTGTTATTAATTGATAAAGAAAACTAAAACGATCGTAAATTTAATGTATCGATTATAAGGAATAAACGTATCTACACGAAATTTTTCTTTGGCATTTAACTGTACAGTCTCAGAGAATCCTTCAAAAAAAAGTAACGCGTATGCTGCGGATTCTTTTTCTTTGAGACTTATCTTCATAGTCAGTATTTGGATTTTTTTCTTCGATCGATT
Source organism: Parnassius glacialis (assembly GCA_033319125.1). Classification (NCBI taxonomy): domain Eukaryota; kingdom Metazoa; phylum Arthropoda; class Insecta; order Lepidoptera; family Papilionidae; genus Parnassius; species Parnassius glacialis. Next base: position 44,940,011 of record JAVANC010000010.1, read on the forward strand.
CGTACCGATTGAAAATTTTGCGTGTGTTATTAACATAATCGATCAGAGATATGTAAAGTTTTGTTGCAACGTTCATGACCATAGTGCTATTCTGTAAACTTAAGCTGGTTGTGTTCATAATTCCCAAAAAATCATTCCATATCTCCGTTAAAAGTATAGTTTCAATTTCTCCATTTTTATTTTTGCTAGGCTTTGGGCTTCGTTTCTTATTTCTCTTGGTTGATTGATGTCACTTGCAATTGAGGACAAAGCTTCAGTAAAAAATATCATGTCGTTCAAAAAATTTTAAATGATATCTGCTATACATTCTGCACAATGTTTATCAATAGGCAAAAACTGAAAAAAATCTCTGAATGGCTCTCCGTCTTTTAAATATCTAACGGTGAAGGTTAGTTGACAATTGTTTTTAAAACTTTCTGTCCCATTAAATTAATAAACTCATTACAAATATTTGCAGACAAATATGATGTAGGTTCTTTCTTTCGTTGTTGTCCTTTTCCACGATTTCCGCAGTTTCGTATACGATCAGCAAGAAAAGGATCAAATTCACTAATCAATTCTAGGCATCCTAAATAATCCCCGTTCCATTATTTTGAAACCCCAATATCTCACTATCACCACGAAAAGCAAGATCTCTAGAAGCTAAAAATTTCACTGCTGCAACAATTTTTCTAAATACATTCTTCCAATAATTGACTTCTGTATTATATGGAGACAGCAACTAACTGTCAACTCCTCCAGTATTCTGCTTCTTGCGACATAATTCATCATTAATTGCCTGTGCTGTAAACTGTTCTCATGCTCAATTAATAAGTTACTTATATGCTTCCAATCTTTATATTCATTCGGAGAACTTAAATTATATCCAGTACCTCTAGTAGCATTAAATAGACGGCAGCAATCGCAGCACACAGATTTCTTCGACGTTGAATAAAGGAGCCATTTTCTTTCTAAAAACTCACCATTCACCAATTCACGGGTAAAAATATTTATAGTTAAATATCTAGTTTTATTATCGCTTGAATCTCGAAAACTCGCAGAAGTTTTGGAGAACTCACCATTTCTATTTTAGAAAAATAATTGCCCTTTTCGAATTTTTAACGTGGTAGAGCCATGCTGCCGCTATATTAGTAGTATAGTTGTAGCACGAATGGGTCGGCTCGACCGGGGAATGACCACACTCGTACAGAATACCAGCGTAAAATAGCAGCTTAACACTGCTGTGTTTCGTATGGTGAGTGTAAAGAACCGGAGACCATTTTTACTGGAAAAGAGGCATTCCATCTTAGTCTTCACGGGTGATAACGACCACCTTCACGGAATGCCATAAAGCACGGTCCGGAGCCTGCTGCATCCATCTACTTCCTCCATAATCTCCACTACTAGGTCGTCACTTCATCTAGTGTGGGGCAGTCCTACATTTCGCTTACCGATACGAGGTTGCCACCTTTCTCCCCATCGCTTTTCGGTTCTTCGAGCTACATGATACTCCGGATATCACTATTTCTAAGTCCATTACACAGATAAACCCCGAGAATAACCCTCTCCATAGTCATGTGGTGAGAAGATGTGTCATAATCTCCCGAACGCTATCCAGCCGTGTTGAATCTGCCGATTGACCTCGGTTGAAACTGGACTTACCTAATCGTACTATTTGTCTGGTAAACATACTAGGGATGCTAGCATAGCTATGAACCATCTCGTCAAAATAAATATATTTTCTGAATGTAACCTCGAGATACCCTAGTCGTTCAGTTACGCGATCCCTTACAGACCCACCGATGATTATATTTATATATTTTTCGCAAACCAACGGGAAACATTATATATAAACATAGTGTATTTATACATACATACTGATTATCTATAGGAACAGAAACTATTTTATTCAATATAGATTACAAATAATACTTATTGAACCACTCTTTTCTTTAATTACCACTGCTTCGAAAAAAAAACCTCTTTCCTGGGGAGAACCAGCAGGAAACCCAGCGGAACTTTTTTTTAACCACACAAAACAAAATAGCTTGGTAGCGATAACCACATTCCCAGGAGTTATTATCATCATCCATAAGTTCCTTAATATTATAATAACCCTTTTTATACAAACTTTAATGATTTCTTATATTTACGCGAACACTACACATTTAAATAAAACTAATTTTACGGATTTTATCGCGTATATTAACTTATTTTATATTCCCGACGTTTCGAGCACTTTACAGCACCCATGGTCACGGGGGGGACTGAGGTGTATGACGTCCCAATGTCATAGTTAACCACGGCTACCTCCAGATTAAAAATTATTAATTTTTGTTCCGATCCACGCAGTATGAACTTACAGTATCATGAAGTCTTGCAGTTGTATGCTTGGGTTGGGATTTAATTTTATTAATTATGGGATCCCAAGCAGATGGTAGCACCCAGCCATCTTCTCTATTGAAATTAGGATGTTTCTTGATTTCAATAGCCTCGCGAATCATCCTTGGAAGGAATCGGTGTTCTTTAGCGAGGATTTGTGGTTTATCAAATCTAATGTAGTGACGGGGGCGATCCTGTACGTGTTCACAGACTGCAGACTTCCCGGAGCGTCTATTCTTCACATCAGCTATGTGTTCTTTAACACGGGTTTTTATAGATCTTTTAGTTTGTCCTATATAAGAGAGACCACATTCACAATCAAGCTTGTACACTCCTGCATCTTGCAGAGGAATATTACACTTGACTGATGGTAAAAACTGACTAATCTTCTTCGGCGGCTTGAAATATGTTTTAATGGAAGCCCGCTTCAAGATGTAGCCAATCTTGTCAGTGACACCTCTGACATATGGCAGTACAGCAGGCACTCGCTCGACTGTGGCCGGCTTCACTCGTTCACTGTGACGTAGGCGCGGGACCCGAAGCTTATTGTCGTGCAAAACTTGCTTGACGTGTTGGAGCTCGGCGGCCAGGTGTTTACTGTCACAGATCCCTCGTGCTCTCTGAAACAAAGATTTACCCACGGTAGCTAACTGTGAAGGATGGTGGTGAGAATCACCGTTTAAATATCTATCTGTATGGGTCTTTTTTCTATACACAGTGTGGCTCAAGGTGTTATCAGGATTCCGAATTACTAACACATCTAGAAAAGCTAAAGAATTGTTTGCCTCTAACTCCATTGTGAACTGAATTTTAGAATTTAAGGAGTTAAGATGGTCTAGAAATGCAGTTACTTTATCTAAAGGGAGAATTGTGAAAGTGTCGTCTACGTACCGCTTGTAGAATCTTGGGTTTACGGGAGAAGTACGCAGGGCTTTCTCCTCAAAG